>CM076850.1:163211050-163811050 GCA_039519185.1 Astragalus membranaceus
TCTCACATAAAGACAGTTTTATTTGGCTTATAGATACAGCTAGACGGTTATACCATGCACCCTTTGAGGTCTTTGAGATAGTTTATGACAGTTTTATATTTTTGTGGTAGAAAGCAGGATGAAACGGACTTAAGTTGTGTCCCAATTTTATTAGTACACGGTTTGCAATGTACTTTAGCTGTTGGGATGGGAAGTTGGGGACTCAAATCCCCCATTCTTTATTTTTATATGAAATTGTTGAAAATATCCTTACACAACAAATTTTGGACCTTACGGAAATACCCTTACCTGAGACCAAAAAACCTTATTTTTTTGTACCCGAAATTGATGAAAATAACCTTATTTTTTGGACTCATCCATGTATTGTAGACCGTGATACTCAAACTCTTTATAAGTTACATTCTGTAACACAGACATCTTAGCCACGTCAAGATTTTTGGTGGGTATGAAATATTAATCCTCCAGTGAGTGGGAGAAAAGGAAAAGAATGATTTGTTTACCTGTTTTTAAGTTTATAATAACCTCCCTTGTGTCTTTTGTTTTCATGCTTTTCTCCCAGGGTGCAAGTTTTGCAGATGTTACACAAATGACTGACATTTTTGAAGGGAGTATAATTAGGAGTGCTAGAAGGCTCGATGAGTTTTTGAATCAGGTATACTAATGTTCAGCTTCTAGCAAATAACTGCACGGTTTCATTTTTGATGATTGATTTGATTAAAACTTCCATGGTTTAAATAAGCCCCTTTATCAATAAAAAGGTTTTTAATATTGGACCGATACTGAACCGGGAGAGAGGTACTAGTTCAAGGTTCAATGGTTCAAACAAGGTTAGACCGCAGTTGGACCGAATGTAATTAAACAATAGTTTTTTATTTTTGATTTTCAATATAGTATAATGGGTGATATATATGTATTATTAATTTTTTATAACTAAAAGTCTCATTATAATTAGTATGCTTGATCATTTTCCAAGTTATCTCAAACTCATTTTAGTCGAATTCAATGTTTGGAAAATGTGTTAGTTTCAAGGTATCCAAAAACATTCGCTTGGGAATGTAACATTCCCTTGTTTGGTACATAATTTTAAAAATTACTCCTGGGGATTTTTTATTTTAGGTAATTGCCCATGCTTTCTCTATTATATATTCCCATGTTAAAGATATGGAATCTTACATTCCTATGGGAATAGAAATATTTAAAAGTCAACTAACACTAACTTCCCACTTCCTCTAGTCATTTTTATAATTTTTTTTTTAAAAATTTTTAAAAACATTCTTAAAATTAAGTACTTTCCAAACATGTTTGTGATTTGTTCCTGGGAACAATATACCAGGAACACCATTCTTGGGTATATATGGTTCTATACCTTTTTAGAGTTCTGATTGTCTTGCCTCTTTCCAGTTGCGTGCTGCTGCTAATGCAGTTGGAGAGGTTGACTTGGAGAAGAAGTTTACAGAAGCAAGTGAAAGCCTTCGACGAGGTATTATGTTTGCGAATTCTCTGTATCTGTGACCTTATTTTCCAGCAGCCCAGGCGCGGTATTCACTGTATCTGGAAGCAAAGGTTCTCTCCAGTAGAGTTTTCACTGGATTCTCTAGTTAAAATCTGCACCATTCAATCCCCCTCTCCCCATTTCATAATTCACTGCTAAGATTGCACCAGAGAAGAACTTTAAGAGAGAGGATCCAATTCCACATTCATGGTTATTCTGGCTGACGGAAAGCTTTGACTTTCACATCCCACCTTTCTGGGCACGCTCAATCCTTCTCTTTAGCTTTCTCTTGTATATATTTTTTGTTCAATCTTAATGCACGAAGTATAGGAGTGGTTGTAGAGTGATAGAAAAATTCAATCAATAGAAGGCTAGTGTACCTACAGAACCCCTTGTCTGTAATGGGGCTTGGGGGAGTGGGTTGGCTCAGAAATTACTGTAAAAGGAAGTCATTAATTTGCAGATGAGTCAATTGTAGACTGCAAACATTTTTCGAAGCAAATTTTGATCTACAGTTTTTTATTTTTGCGTTGATTTGGATAATTAAATTGGATGTGGCTGACGTGTAAGTGTGCAATTGCTTAGTATATATATCATGGGAAAAAGTAGAACCATATAAATTGAAATTTTGCGTTGAAATTAGTTTAATGGAACATGGCCAAATGTAGTCTGGCTGGTACGATTTTATTTGTGTTGTTAAACCGTTCTGCAAAACATTTTTGGAAACTGCTAAATATAGGGCAATACAACAGGTTTGAAAATTCGCTTGAAATATTATTTGTAGCTTATTGTATATTAATAGAATCCATTTGATCAAAAAAAAATTAATAGAATTGATTGGCTTGGTTTTGTATTTTGCAATATAGTATTTTAAGACGATTCCAAAATGTTTGCAACTGTGGTGGGTGAATTAATTACTTGTTAATTGGGTAGTATAATGTTAGTACAGGTGAAAAATTTCTTGTATATTTTTTTTTTTTGCAAAAAAAAAAACTGATAGAGAACTTGGAAATGAAGTAATTCTAGTTAGTATTCAATTTAGGGTAAATAGCCAAATTGGTCCCTGAAAGTGTAGCTCGCTGTCAATTTAGTCCCTCATTGACCCAAAATGCAAAACAGTCCCTCAATGTGTATTCTGTCCATCATGTTCATCCCTCACGTTAGTAGAAGTTACTAACTCCGTGAATCACACTGATGTGGCACGTTAAGTGCCACATAGACCTGATTATGTGGCTTATTAAAATTTTGTTATGTTAAATAATTATCAGTCCCCACCCCAACCTGAGAAAAGCGCAAAAACGCAAAGGTCCCTACCATCGCTCTCCGTTCCTTCACCATCGTTGTCCGTTCCTTCACCATCGCTCTTCTTCCTTCTTCCATCATCATCGCTCAGTCATCCCGCCGGTTCGTTCTTCTTCTTCTTTGATCATCGTCGCTCTTCTTCCACCATCGGTGCTGTTCTTCCATCACCGTCACTGTTAAGGTAAGAGATGTAATACCCTTTGAAATTTCTCAAAAAATTCATCATTTTTCACTTCAATCGTGACATATACGTTCGTTTTATGGTTGTTTCCAAGCTTAGTGGTTTACATATAATAGGATACCTTGTTATATATGTTTATGCAGTTGTTATATATGGTTTACATTATATTTAAAATTCTGGTCTGCATTTCTGGTTTGCAATTTAAGATTCTAGGGACTAAAATGAATTAATGCAGATGTTTCAGGGACTAAAATGACAGAAAGTCACTCTTTTAGGGACTAAAATGATATAACTGTATTTGTTTCAGGGACTAAAATGAATTAATGCAATTGAAAGTTTGATCAAATTATGAAGACTATTTGAAGAGTATGAACTGGTTTGCAATATGAACTGGTTTACATATAATATGATACATTGTTATATATGTTTATGCAGTTGTTATATATGGTTTACATTATATTTAAAATTCTGGTCTGCATTTCTGGTATGCAATTTAAGATTCCAGGGACTAAAATGAATTAATGCAGATGTTTCGGGGACTAAAATGACAGAAAGTCACTCTTTTAGGGACTAAAATGATATAACTGTATCTGTTTCAGGGACTAAAATGAGATAAGTTTGTGCAGCATTTAAGGGACAATTTGTGCAGTTATGTAGCTGGTTTATGCGGCAGTTTATGCAGCATTTTAGGAACAATTTATGCAGTTATGTAGCTGGTTTTTCAGAAGCTCTTGTTTGAGATAATGATGCATTGCTCCTCTATGACGACATTGAGCGATGATGGAGGACGAGTGAGCTGATTAGAGGTGCGATAATGGAGGAGCAAAAGAGGGGGAAGAAGAAGGGATTCTGAATCTGAATCTGAAATTGAAATTTTTGAGGAAGAAGAAGGGGTAAATAGAAGGGATACGGTTGGTTGTTTAACTTTCATTTTAGTCCCCAAAAATAAATTCAAACAAAGCCACGTAAGCATTGAAATGTGGCACTTAACGTGCCACATCAGCGTGATTCACAGAGTTACTGACTTCTGCTAACGTGAAGGATGAATATGATGGACGGAATACACATTGAGGGACTGTTTTGAATTTTGGGTTGAATGAGGGACTAAATTGACAGCGAGCTACACTTCCAGGGACCAATTTGGCTATTTACCCATTCAATTTATTGCAGCCAAATATGGAATCATGATCAAGTGTAATCTTTTCATCCACATTTATAAATTTAGAAATTAGAAATTATAATATTGATCAATTTGGAATCATGTTCAAGTGTAATATTTTCATCCACATTTCCTTAAGGCTTAAAAATTTCTATTTAAGCAACCTTTCATCCCGTACCATTTCACACAATTCCCATCATCTTACTCTTTTCCTTAGCAAAAGAATCATTCCCTTAGTAATATTTCACTTTCTGATTTCCTGAGTATTGTGATCATGGCATCAAAGTTCACCACCACCGTGAATGTCACCACCGCAAATCAACCCAAAGTTGACAATGGTAAAGGTCGTGCTTTTGTGACTTTCCTTACCGGAGATGACTACATAAAAGGTGTTGTTGGTTTGGCAAAAGGGTTGAGAAAAGTGAAGTCAAAATAACCTCTTGTTGTTGCAATTTTGGACGATGTTCCTGCTGAACACCGTAGAATCCTTCGCTCACAAGGTTGCATTGTGAAGGTTATTGGGCCTATTTTACCACCGGCTAATCAAACCCAATTTGCTCATGCCTATTATGTCATTAATTACTCTAAGCTACGTATTTGGGAGGTACTATACTACTCTTCATGTTTTCTATATCTTTTTTCATGCACGTTGCTTATTCAGATTCCTTTATTTTTTGATTAATATTCAGATTTCTTTTCTTTTTATGAACAGCTCATTTTTTCTTTGTTATGCGTTTGTCTCACATCATGGAAACTGTTTTAATAACAAAAAAAATTCATAGATACCAAAAAGTTTAAAGGGACAAATTTTTTTTTTTTTAACAAAATAGTCACTTTTTAGCCAAAAAGTTTAACGGGCCAATACAAAATCTTAGTGGATCGTACCAATATATTTTTTGTTATATTAGGAAGTATTTGTTTTTTTTGTATTATTAATTAATTGGATTATGTTTTGATTTGGACTAAGAAGTATTCGTTTTTTTCTCTCAAAAAAATGTATTTGATTTTTTGTATTATTAATTAATTAATTGAATTCGGTTATGATATATGTGTATGTGAATTTTGCACTTTAGTTACGACAAGATGGTTTGCCTACACATTGACCATCTCTTTGATTTGCCCGATGATTTCTTCTATGCGGTGAATGACTGTTTCTGTGAACCAAGTTGGAGAAAAACTCGTCAATATGAGATTGGTTATTGTCAACAGTGTCCTGAGAAGGTTGAATGGCCCACTAATTTTGGTGACAAGCCTCCATTTTATTTCAATGCTGGGATGTTTGTTTTCAACCCTGATAACACCACATACCATGATCTCCTAGATAGACTTCAAGTTACAGAGCCAACTTCATTTGCTGAGCAGGATTTTATGAACATGTATTTCACTGAGAAGAAGAAATATATGCCTATAACAAATGTGTATAACCTTGTGTTAGCTATGTTGTGGCGTCACCCTGAGAATGTTAAACTTGAGAAAGTTAAAGTTGTTCATTATTGTGCTGCTGGTTCTAAGCCTTGGAGGTATACTGGAAAGGAGGAGAATATGGAGAGAGAAGATATTAAGATGTTGGTTAAGAAATGGTGGGAGATTTATGAGGATGGGACATTGGATTGCAATGAGGAAGAGGAAACTAGGAAAGTGGAATGCATGATAAAAACGTTAATGGAAGCTTGTACACGTCCCGCTCCACCTCCCGCTTAATATAGTTTTCCCTATTACTGGTGTAATGCACAAATTAACTAGTACTATTACTTGTGTCGTCATTTTAATTTTGTTTTTGTTTTTCGGGTCCTCTAGAGGATCGTTATCTTCTCTTACAGAGGGATGTTTCACGAATCGTAACTTTCTAAATTTTCATTATTAGGAGATTCTAGACTCTAGAGAGGACCTTGTTTTTTGAGTCTGTTTACTTTGATTTGTTTTCCTTTCATCAGCCCTATGCAGTGTTGTCGATATCTATCTTTAATATTATTATAATAGAATTTTTATTTGCCCCTTTTATAGAGAGAGAAAAGAAAAGTCAATTACTTTGTTAGGGATAATGTCATTATACTTGACCATTTAGGTTGGGGGTCTTGTCCATACAAAGAAGCATTCTAAGATTGACAATAAGAAAAAAAAATCCATTTCCAACATTACAAGTAACATTAAGCTACCATTATATCCAGCTACTAAGAGAATCCACATAATACTATCATATAAATAGATCATATGTTTAAATTCTAACACTAATCTATACTTATTTTCTTATATCATCAATATTTATCAAAATTAACGTTAACAATGTAATTGCATATGACGTTAATCTAACTCATCATGATGACATATCAAAGAGAGATTAGGTTACATGCAAAGACTCATGCTTGAGGTCTCAACTCACATTACATTCATGAAGCATTGAACATTTATACTTCTGTATTTCTTTCATTGTATTGGTATGAACACGTGTACGTATATTTCAATACTCTGACTAATTGTTTTTGGGTCACCATACTTGGTGGCTAATTAATTTAATGCAACTCTTTTAGCACTTTAATTGTTGAATTGTTGTGGGGTGTTAATTCATACAGTTATAGATCATTATGACAATAGTATCGCTCCAAACCAAAGATAAAATCATGCATAATTTTTTTAGGGGTTCGGGTGGTTGCGAGATTTTTGATTTTGCAAGTTAATTTCAAAATCAAAATGGAGTTGAGTTAGCTTTTTTCTTAATTTCAAAACAGTTTTTTTATCAAAACTTCAAACCAAAAAAATAGGTTTTATAATTTCTGTTTTTGTTTCTAATGCTAACACGTCACCACCGAATATATACTCCATTGTTTACCGAAAATATATTTCTCATATTGTGTTTTGGAGGTGACATGAAAATATAAAAATTGAAATTAAAAAATATATAGTTTCAGAATCAAAGTATATAAAGTTTTTTTATAAGCAAAATATTGGATTGATAGAGGAGATTTACAAATCGGTCAAGAACTTGCGAATCAAAAACATAACCTCTAAACAGAATGTAGTTTCGAAGAAACCATAAACACCTTGTGTGCGTCACCCAAAACAAATACTTAAATCTACAAGATTTCTTGGAATTCAACCTCAAACCATAAAGGACGAAAATGATCAACACCTACCGGCATGTCTGTCACCGATATTTCGGGCCAGCTTTGAATATCAAGCCAAACGGATAAAGAACACCTACACGAAAAGAACAAGTGAGTGATCACTTTCTCCTGCTCAAAACACAAAGGACAACAAGACCCATGAGGATCCTTGATAATTCTCTTAGCAATAAGTGCATTACGAGTAGGAAGCTTCCCCAACAACAATTTCCAACCAAAAAACTCCACCTTAGCAAGAATTGAAAGCTGTCACATATCATCTAAAACCATGGTTGTTAAACTCTTGAGTTAACTCTTAAACTTTTATGAGTTTACGAGTCTACATCACAAAAACGAGTCAACTAATAGGTAAACTCTCTTTTTCGTAAACTCGTACGAGTTCAAGTAAACTCGGATAAACCGGTAAACTCTCGATTTTAACACGAGTTTACTAGTCTACCATTTTACATTTTAAAATTTTACATTTGATTTGACCTTAAAATGTAAATTATTGGTCAATGCTGTTAGCTACTTAGGTTGAATTACCTATTTGCTACAATATTCAACGGCATAATAAAGTAACTAAAAGTTATGAGTGTTTACTAGGTCAAATTAGCTCTTTTTTTGAATTGTTTCATTTTTTTACAACGATTATTTGAATTATTTCATTTTAATAACTTGTGTGTTTACGAAATTAGTACGATTTAGTCATTAATGTAGTGATCTTATCTAGTAATAATGCACTAACACACTTTAATATTGTGGTTTGATACTTTGCTTTATTATGGAGTTGGAATGTTGAATTATTGTTGTGTTAACCTATATTATATCATCTATATATGTCATTTACGAGTTGAGTCTGCAAATCGAGTCTACCTATACTCCACGAGTTTACATAGACTCTCGAGTTTGACAACCTTGTCTAAAACACTTTGGGTAGTTGTGTCCAATCGAACCTACATCATTAATTTCGACAGAAGCACATAGCAGACATCATGGCTTAGATTCAAAAGTAGAATAATAAGAAAAAAAAGATATCAACTCTTATACACTAACAACATCTCTAACAAATCTATCGATACAAAATTAAAAAACGTCAAATTTTTGAAACACATATGTATTATGTTTCCAAAAGTTGATTCCATAATTAAATTTCTAGAAGGAAAATGCTACTTATACCGAAAGATTCTTTGTGAAAAGCTTTTTGAAATTCTTCTCATGGTCTAATCAAACATTCACCCTGCACTTTCAAGTTTTTGAAGGGAGTAATTATTATAACAGTCGTGGAATTTCACGAAAGTCACATTTGCTTCTAGAATTATCCTATTATTTTCGTCAAAAAAAAGAACTATCCACTTATTATAATTATAGAAATGAAATTTCTCCGCACATATATCTATAGTAATTCCCAAATGAAAGTAGGGTGTTTGTAAAAAAAATGAAAGTAGGGTGTATAAACAAAATACGGTGTAACTAGTAAATTCCTAAAGACAGTACGAAAGGCTATGCTGAAAGGGAAGCAAGGGCGAGTTGCTCACCTTCCAACAACCAAATTCCATTTAGATTTAGATTTAGGCGGAGCTTCCAATTTCGAAGCACCTAGTTTCCATCGACACAACAACAACAACATTCAATTCAACATTGCATTTCACCCTTTCTCTCACTCACATTAGCACATAGGTAAAATCACTCACCATTCTCACTGTGTATATATATTTTGCTTACTTTGTTTCTTCCTCTGTTATAGGAAAATGGAAGCAACAATGTCAGCTTGCAAGTCTGTTAGCCCACCTTCCACCGTTCCCGTTACAGTAAGCACTCACTTTTCTTAAATTCAACTTCAATTCTTGCAAATCACAATTACTTATCTAATATCATCAATTAATTAATTCAATTTTATTGCATTAATTAACTTGAATCTGAACCTGATCCGGTTTGAAAAAACAAGGGTTTATTTGCGGGTAGAGGAGGAGTGGAGAATTCACATTCTCAGTGTAGTTTCTTTGCCAAAACGAACAAGGTGAAGTTTCCGAGGCAAGTAACTCAACCTCGAAAACATCGCCAAACACGTCATTGTAGTGCTCTCAATGTAACTTGTCGTTCCGATAAGATTTTGATCGCGAATAGAGGAGAGATTGCGGTTCGTGTTATTCGTACTGCTCATGAATTGGGGATACCGTGTGTGGCTGTGTATTCTACCATTGATAAAGATGCTCTTCATGTTAAATTGGCTGATGAAGCTGTTTGTATTGGTGAAGCTCCTAGCAGCCAATCGTAAGTCACTCTATTTTTTCACTTTTTAAGAATTTCACTTACTAGTAGCTAATAAAATTTTAAGATGTTGTTTATTATGAAAAGATTGTTTTGAAAGCTAAAAAAAATCCTTTTTTTCATGTGCAGCTATTTACTGATTCCAAATGTTCTGGCTGCTGCTATTAGTCGTAAATGCACAATGTTGCATCCTGGATATGGTTTTCTTGCCGAGAATGCTGTGTTTGTTGAAATGTGCAGAGAACATGGAATCAATTTTATTGGGCCTAATGTGAGTAGACTCCACAGTTTGTAGAATAACTGCTTTGTTTGCTTGCTGTTTTGTGACTGTCCTAGTTAAGCTTTCCAGTTGGGTTTATGATAAGGCATTGGCTTTCGAACTTTCACGTTGATCAAATAAGACTTATTTGAACTCTTCCATTAAATCTTACTAATAGGAGTATTTTAAATTATCTTGAACCTTGGGAATTTGATTGGCAGTCAATGTGACTGCAGTAAGTCATCAATGCACTGGAGTGATATTAATTTATAGACATGGTGATATTATATGATGAGGGTTACTGTTTGACCACATAAATTGCACTCTGGCTAGTGAGCAAGTGTTTGTGAAGTGTGGCATCATGACAGTATTGTTAACCTGTATGCAGAAAATGTGCCTGCAAAGTTATGTTTGATATTATTCCGTTGTTTGTTTGTTTAATCTTGAAAATTGTTGGTATGCAAGGGAAGGTCAAATTTCTGTTATCCCTGTTAAATAGATACCGCGTCTTTAATTCATAAAGGTTCTAATGATATCCCCCCTTCAAATTATTTGGTAAACTGAATATTTGGTCAAACATTTCAGCCGGACAGTATTCGAGTTATGGGTGACAAAGCAACCGCTAGAGACACAATGAAGAAAGCAAATGTTCCTACTGTTCCAGGAAGTGATGGGCTTTTACAGGTATTATCTTTAACACGCTGTATGAGTATGAATGACATCAGATAACTTCAATGTAAAAGTTGGGAGTTGATTTCATATTCTGTGACATCAATTTGATTATAAGAATTAATGTAACAGACCACAGAAGAAGCTATCAGGCTGGCCCACGAAATTGGTTTTCCCGTGATGATCAAGGTAGATTGCCTTTTTATTCTGTATCTGCAGCCTTGTACCTTTGAATTTTGAAATGAATTCCAATTTTTGTAGCTGACATTTAATCATTCCACACATGTTTACATTATATATATATATATATATATATATATATATATATTGATAGGAACCCGATTCACATAAAAGGAAATAGCAGAAAAATAGAATGAAGTTCTGAGAAATGTATGTGTATTATTAATGGGAAATAACACTAGCAGCAGGGAACAACCTCCCTAGCCACCCACAGAGCTAGGCTCCTCAGAGAGTGTCAACTTCTCTGCCAAAACAACAAAATGAAACTTGCATAAAATCAAAGGTCACGCAGGATGACTCTAAATAACTGAACGGACCCCACACTAATTCTTTTTCTCTTTCCTTTCCACCTCAGCAGTGAGTGCTTGCTTCTTATCTCTCCTCACATAAACCTTCCACTCTCTAGGTTGCTTATCTCCACTATTAACAACCACATCAGCAGTAGAGTCTCCATCAATACCTCCTCCTTGAATAGCTGACTTGTCCTCAAGTCGGACATGAGGGAACTGATTACGAATGGTGAACTCCTCCTCCCATGTCGCCTCTTCAGCAGCCTTCCCTTTCCAATGAATCAGGACTTATTTCACTGTGTCACCTCCCTTGGTAATAGCTCGCGAAGCCAAAATAGCCAGGGGCTCCCAAGCATCAGTAGAATCACTTTCCATGCCTTTGGGCAATTCCTTTTCTACCTGCGCATTGCCAACAGCCTTCTTGAGCAAGGATACATGAAAAACAGGGTGTATACGGGCAGCATTCGGTAATTGCAGCTTGTAGGCCACTGCTCCGATGCATTCCAGCACTTGAAACGGACCGTAATAGCGTGCTGCCAGCTTTGAATTAGTGCGAACTGCCACTGAATTCTGCACACGAGGACGCAGTTTCAAGAACACCCATTCCCCTACCTCAAACGCCTTCTCTTTTCGATGAGTGTCAGCTTGATTTTTCATGCGGACCTGAGTACGCTGCAAGTGATACTTGAGTTGCCGGAGACATTCATCACGGTCTAGCAGCTCTCTATGCACTGCCTCCACCTTGGTCTCGCCGGGTAAGAATCTAGTGATGATAGGAGACTGCCTACCGTACACTACTTCGAAAGGAGTGGTATCTGTAGACCCATGGAACGTCGTATTATACCAAAACTCTGCCCAAGGCAGCCAAATCACCCAGCTCTTAGGCTGGTCAGCCACAAAGCACCGTAAAAAAGTCTCAAGACAGCGGTTAATCACCTTGGTCTGTCCGTCCGTCTGTGGATGGTACGCCGTGCTCATTTTCAGCTGCGTCCCTTGTAATTTAAACATCTCTTGCCAAAAGCTACTAATGAAAGTTGGATCCCGGTCACTCACTATGGATAAGGAAATTCCATGCAAGCGAACAACTTCCTTAATGAAAATTTCGGCCAAACTACGAGCAGAATAAGGACGCTTCAGCGGAATAAAGTGGCTGTATTTAGAGAGATGATCAACAACGACAAAGATGGCTTCAAAACCTCTTGACTTGGCCGAACCACATCAGCAGTAGAGTCTCCATCATATATATATATATATATACATTTTCATATATCCAAAATAGTATATACTCATGTGTGTGTACGTGTCTATCAAAGCATAATGTTCTACATTTTTGTCTTCCCATAATCCCTTGAGCTATAAACATATGTACGATGATGGATCTCTTTTTTTTTGTTGCAAAGAAAAGGCGAGGAACCTCGTTAAAACCTTATGATGCAAAACTCTCCTTAGGAAAAAAATATCTAGAATGAAAAAGAATTCCCCCCTGCTTTTATATAAAAAGAGGAAATGGGATATTTACATTTCAATGTGAAACAGAGCTACCCAATCATTAAATACTGGCTAGTCTTAGTAAACTTCGGTGTGTCCAAAGGATCAGGGAGTGAGGCTTGTCTGTTGGTTTACCCCAAAAAAATGGTTCCCATTTTGGCATACTTTTTTTAATTTTTTTATGTAATAGCCAGAATTGAAAAAAGACTTATTTCCCAATATGGCTCTCCATTTGTATCTGGCCGTGGGGTGACTTTGTCGTGTTTGTCAAAAATGCCCAACATAGAAAGAGTTTTTCTTTTTCACCTTTTTTATCCTTTATTGAGATTTGAAGGACAACATGGAAAAGGAAGGGAAGCATTTCTTCTGCAAAGTTGTCAAATAACTGGATGAACTTTTGTCTGATGTTATATGTTGTGTTTTTCTGAACTTTGTGGAAGAAAGTTCTGATACTCGTTCTCCTTGTTCTGTTTAAGATTTTGTTTATAGATATCCATTATTTAAACTGTATACTCGTGTTAACCAAAAAGAGAAGCGGAAGTTATGATTCTGGATTATTGCTTTCAGTAAAATGATTGCCAACTTTTCATGCTTAGCTCAGTCATCTATTCATTGCAGTGACCTCAATAGTGAAAATTGAATATCGTTATGGGTTGAATCTTTCCTTGTGGAAATGTGCAGTTGGTGTTAGGTTCCGGTTGATCCAATTAAACTGGCAAAAAATCGGAAGGCTTATGACCTAGGAAAAGAGTTGTAACTTGTACGGTTGATTTGCCTAAATGTCTTTTTTAATACCGCACCCTCAGGATTGAACTCAATGGACACTTTTTCCAATGGACCTATGATAGTTTGCTAGAGTTTCATTCTAATTAATTAATCATGGATATATTGGTTGCTGGTCACCCATACATAAGTGATATATGACCCTGGAGGTGTGTTTAGCATTTGGAATGTTTTTGAACTGGAAACTTTTTCTATTTATGCGTCGTATATAGTAACTCTATAAAGTATTCTTTTGCCAATTTATACAAACTGACAAACATATGGTGTTTCTCAGGCAACTGCAGGTGGTGGAGGACGTGGCATGCGTCTTGCTAAAGAACCTGAGGAGTTTGTGAAGTTGTTACAGGTATTTTTTCGTGGAGTTTTTGTCATGCTGTCTATATGATATATGATAAAGTGCAGTTTTTATTTATCTGTAGTAATTTGTAATGGCCATAGGAAAAAGCTAAATGGGGTAACCTGTACTCAATACTTAAAAGATTAAGCAGTCAAATTTACCTATAATCAGATTAAAGCAAAAATCTGAAGGAAGCAAGAAATGCTGCTGCCTTGAGTATTTTTTTTGTGATGTCTATTTTGTAACTAAGTAATGGATCAAGAGGTTTTAGGGATTTACTTGGGGCGAACATGTAAAACAAGATTTCCTCGAGTTTCTTTGTCCAATATTGCTATGACATGAAAACATATTTGTAGCGGAAGCGAGTTTTAAGGCTAGATCATCAGAATGGATTCTGATGGAAGGGAGATGATGTTATTCTGATTTTAAATAGTTGTAGAGTTTATCCGATTACTAGGAATAGATATGTGTTTTTCTTGTAAATGTTTTCATTTTCATTTATTTACAGCAAGCTAAGAGCGAGGCAGCTGCTGCATTTGGAAATGATGGGGTTTATTTGGAAAAGTACATTCAAAACCCAAGGCACATTGAGTTCCAGGTATTGTTATCCTTTTTTCTTATTGAAATCTATAATTTGGCTGTGGCCTGAGGCTTAGGAGAATCCTTGAGGAAATTGTATCTATGAAAAATCTGGATCTGAAGGAAACATTTAAGTTGGGGATTGCTCAAGAAGGTCAACTCGAGCTTTTGTATTCATGCAAATAATCAATTGCTTTCACCTAACACAAATGTCCTTGTTTATCTTGGAGGCTCTGAAATAGTAATTTAAGTATAATCAATAATGAAAAATTTATAACTCCAGACCCCAAAAATGCCAAACTGCTTAATACTATTATGGTTTTTAATGATTGCTTGCATTTATAAATGATAGAGGCACGTGTTTAATTGATATATTCCTTTGCTTCATGGATTGCAGGTTCTTGCTGATAAATACGGTAATGTTGTTCACTTTGGAGAACGTGATTGCAGTATCCAGGTGCTCTGAACTAAGTTCCTCAATTTCTTATCTGTCTGTATCAATATTAAGGTTTTCAAATTAGTAATTTATATTAAGCATAATAATAATTATCTTGATTATCTTAAAATGACATTGAATGAAACTTAAAATTTGCGTTCTATAAACATATAATTTCCGACCTTAGAGAACTCAAGATAAAAAACTAAAATGAGATGCGTGTTTCTGACTAGAGTATAATTTTTTTAACTACTCTTTGTTATCAAAGAGTAAATTAATCTTTTTATTGTAATTTAAATGATTGCAGTTTTCACCATATTATTATGCATGCTTCTATTTTTGTTTCCTTTGGAGTCTCACAAGTGTAACTGGCACTGATGTTACTGGATGATAAATAACAGGGATATACACATAATAAGATGTGGGGAAAAACATTGAACTTGATTCTTCATCTAATTTCAGTGTTATTATTACTTTCCATAGTTCTAATAATGCTGCAAGAGATTCTACCTGAAGTAGTTAGTTCTGTTGTCTGTCCCTTTTTACAGAGGCGTAATCAGAAACTGCTGGAAGAAGCACCATCTCCTGCATTGACCCCAGAGCTGCGGAAGGCAATGGGAGATGCAGCAGTTCAAGCTGCTGCATCTATTGGTTACATTGGTGTTGGAACGGTTGAGTTCCTTTTGGATGAAAGGGGTTCTTTTTACTTCATGGAGATGAACACTCGTATCCAGGTTTAAACTGATTTCTAAAATACTTGTTTGGGGACAAGCTTTTTTTTCTCCTTAAATGTTTGTATGGGCATGGATACTCTAGTAGGGTAATACTTTACCTAGTTCCTACCATTTCCATTATTTATTCTTTTCTTTTTTTGGTTTGGGGTGGGGCTTCCGTTGATTGGATCAGGTTGAACATCCTGTGACAGAAATGATTTCCTCTGTGGATTTGATAGAAGAGCAAATTCGGGTAGCTATGGGAGAAAAACTCCGATACACTCAGGTAATAAAGCAGATACTTTCCTCGTTATTCTTTAGAATCTTGCTCTAATTAGAGTTTTTCCAACAGGAGGACATTGTGCTCAGAGGACATTCTATTGAATGCCGTATCAATGCAGAAGATGCTTTTAAGGGATTTAGACCAGGGCCAGGTATCTTGATATATCAGAAGTGTATTTCTGCAAAAAAATGTATTAAAAGATAAAAATAATTGCATTATAATACCGGCTTTTCTTAGATGTAATATTTGCTTGATACACAATATACACAATAGACTACATATATATATATATATATATATATATATATATATATGTTGGGTAGTTTGGTCAATAAGCTTCTTTCTGTCATTTGAAAATGTTGTACCCCTTGTTTGCAGTCTATGGTTTTTTTTTTTTTTTTTTAATTTGAAAATTTATTAATCTGTGTAATTTCTTCCCCTCAAACCACAGGTAGAATTACAGCATACTTGCCTTCTGGAGGTCCATTTGTTAGAATGGATAGCCATGTTTATCCCGATTACGTGGTTCCTCCAAGCTATGATTCCCTTCTTGGAAAGGTGTGTGGGTCTGTTCTCTTTTATAACACTGACTTGTCCTCCTCATCTGAGTTGCTGTTCTGCATAATGTATCTCTTTATGTTCTATATAAAGAGCAATGTTTAAACAATATATATATATATATATGTATATGTAACTTAGTTGTTCACATTATGTAAAACAAATATATATTAATCATAGTTTTTTCCTTCTGTCAGTCTCAATTACATTTTGTGTCTTCTGGATACTTGGACTTTGGGATTTAAGCAGTGCTATCATATGTTGACTTGTTTCACTTGCGAGTTTAACATTAGCTCATGGCAATGGCTTCTTTACTTTGTATGGGGCTGTTTTCAATTTGATTGAATTTTGTAAGCTAGGAATGTAAATGTTTGCTGTGATTGTTAGAAAAGTGGATGATATATTGCCTATTGGTACATGATTTTGCAACTGACTTTTTTCTGTATAAAGCAAGTGCACCCACCCCCTTCATAGATAAGGCTTCTTGTAGTTGGTGGAACGAATGGACGAAAAGAGCTAAACATAAAGGGTTTGGTTCATTGGATTTATTTAACAGTGTCTAATATAGTCTTTATTTCACTACACAAGACAAGTGGGAAGAATGTATGGAGAAAAGAGCTAAAAATAAAGGGTTCAATTCAAAGTATTTATTATTTGATGAACTAATATATTCCACACGTGTTTCACTCCGTATATAATTTGAACAGGGCCTAAGATATTCTTCTGTTTCCCGTGATATGTTGTGACGAGAGGACTTGGTTGCAATAGATCCAACTACACATGAAGTGCACTTTTTATTTGAAACCCTTTTTCATGTCTTGACTTCGTGTACATTTTGCAGCTGATTGTATGGGCTCCTACCAGAGAAAAAGCAATTGAACGCATGAAAAGGGCACTTAATGACACTATTATTACAGGTAATTCTTTATGATACTAAGTATTCCGTTAGATACATGTACTTGGTACAAGTTAATTGCATGCCTCAAGCCAGAAAAAATTGAAAAGAATCAAATGTGTTTCCATGGCACTTTGGTCGTGCACTTTGCAAAAAGAACAGAAGATTTGTTTTAAGAACTGAATCCTCTGTTTGGAGCAAATTGCAGGAGGTGCAGTTTTCTTCTGATCTCAGTGTTCAGTTCCATTGAACTATCTTTCCCAGAGTGTTTATTATATTATGAATTTTTTAAGGGTCTACAGTTTTAAAGCTTCCAGTCTTGAAAAGAATAGTGGATGGTGATCTTGATCCGTTTTAAACCCTTCACTTTCTATGATATAATTAACAATTACAACTTTGTTACAGGAGTTCCTACAACAATTGATTATCATAAACTTATCCTTGAAATAGAGGTTGGTGTACCTTTTATGAACTTCGGTGACATCCTTTAACAATATTTTGTTAGTCAGAACTCAAATAAAGAAGTAAAAAAACTAATATTTACAATATCTTCACTGTATCACAGGATTTTAAAAATGGCAAGGTTGATACCGCTTTTATTCCAAAACATGAGGAGGAGTTGGCAATGGTAAGAATCTAATATAGCTTTGGTATTATCTATTCCCATAGCGGTGGTTTAAAAGTTATATCTCCCTGTTGGAGCTGCTTTAGAAATTTTTTGACTGGATATTATCATGGTTCATGGTTGTGAATTTAAAGAGAGTTGATATCTCCTGTTATAGCTGAACGACCTCGTCGAAAATTGAGAAAATTTATTTATGGGAAACCGCCTCTAGAATTTTCTGCCACTTGGCATAAAAGTTTTGGATTGGATATGAAACTGTAGTTTTACGTTATGGTTCCTTTTGCATATGATGCTCACGGGTTGGTGGTTTGCTGCGAGCGACGAGCATTTCATATGGGATGCTCAATTGCTCGTGAGCTTGGTGTAGGATTTGTAAGGTCGAGAGCCTAGGACCTAACCTCTTAAGCTAGCTTAGCTTCTGGGGGGTGTCTTTCTCCCAATATATAAGATCTTTTCTTATATATATATATATATACACAATTAGACTCTAGATAACTAAATCATTATGTGCATCATTCTGTCAATAAAAGATTAGAAGTGTGTCTGTAAGTGACGTATTCTGTAATCTTCGAGAAATAAGAGTGAACAAAAATAAGACAGTGGTCCTATTGCTGACAGCATTGACCATCGTAGCTAATGTGGTGTTTCTAAAGCTAAACGTCAACAAAACTAAATTTTCTTTATTTTCCTGTGATATAAGTTTTGTTGTCAATTTATTTATTAATTTTTGTATCATTTTGTAAATTGTTTGTTGCCTTCTTCAAATGCAGCCGCCGCAGAAGATTGTACTAACAGGGCAACATAACTAGCTGGCTCAACTGCCTGATGGATATGACTATGTGACGCCGCCCTTTGAATGTAATCAATATGTCGTTCGTGCGTGTTTGTCAAAGTTCTAATGAAATTTTGATAATTGTTCACCCACAATTCTCTGTTCAATAATTATATTGTAAAATCATTTAATTTTATTCCAAATATTAGTGCAAGGATATGGCACCTCCTTGCATTCTTTTCCAGGTCTTAGTGGTCACAATGGTTTTTTAGAATCTTCATCTTGTGTGAAGTTTGTAATTCTTGTATTAGTAACTTAATTCTTTTCTTGGTTACAATTAGAAACTCAATTTTAGACCCGGTAATAAAATAAGTTAGACCTTATTGTAGCAAGTACCTGGATGTGATTTTAATAAACTAACTGAAATGTATGCTAAATTTGTCATTTTGCATACTTTTTTGTTTGAGAGGCAAAAATGTGACTCCTAATTTATCTTTCTTTGAACGAAAGAAAGTGGGTTTTTTTTTTGTTTTCTTTCAACCTTTTTTCTTATTTAAATAAATTACGGGTTAGTAAGAGGGCTATGACATAGTCATCCATAAATAGATATTTGTTTTATTTTTTGTAAGTGCTGCCCATTCTGCTTAAACCAGCAAGTTCTGACAAAAAGATTTTGCCACCAATTATGCTTTAAAGTGAACTCAATTATGCTTCTTTTGTATTTGGTTTTAAAAATGTTTTAAGCTACTACTAATACGCAGCAATGGATCATATTTAACGAATAAAATGTTTAATGAATAAAATTGCTAAATGCTAAATACAATTATAACAGTTACAGTTTTGCCTCAATAGTGGATACATCCATATCAGTTATATTGTCAATAAGAACAAATTAACCTAAAACTTGACTTTGAAATGTTGCAATTCATAGCTTCCATCCTCGTTTTGATTTGCAGAAGCATTGGTTTGTACTATGGAATGCAGAATTTAGATTTTCCCCACTGAGGATGAGCTTGAACGGCTTTCATATCCAGATATTCCAGACAATGTCTGAGATTCACTAGAGTCCTACAAGAGAAACAAACACATGATGTCAATTATCTGATTATATGTATATGCAATGCCAATAACTATACCTATAATAAAATAAGCAGAAAAAAAGCAGGTACTGTTACTAATGTGAATACAGAATACTAATTGCGGTCGTATTAAATGTATTTAATTGTGATGTGATTTCTTGTAGTATTAAAGATTGCGATCGCGACTACGATTTAAAACCTTATTATGTAAATGTATGTTAATGACTCACTTGAACCGATGAGGAAAACGTGGAACGCGAGTAATTATTGTTATTTCTTGGAGAATATCCAGCCCTAGCACCAAACATCATCATCATCATAGGCATATTTTCTTCAGCAAAATCTCTTAGTTTATTAAGCTCAGGCAACACAACTTTCCCAAGATCAGGTCTATCTTTTCTTCTCATTTCAGCACATTGAAGAGCAAGTTTAGCAAAATGCATAGCATGTTCAACTGGCCAATCTTCAACAGCTGGATCAAGCATGTCACCAAAAGTACCTCTCTCAATAGCTCTTGCAACATGGTGACTCAAACCCATTGGTGGCTTAGCTGTTATCAATTGCAAAAGCATAATCCCTAGTGAATAAATATCAGACTTTGTTCCAAGCATGCCGGTTTGCTGATACTCAGGATCAATATAACAGAAAGTTCCAGCAGTTGCTGTCATGCGATATTGTGTCACGGTGTCTGCAACCGAAGGAGGGACAAGCCTAGCCAACCCTACATCACTGATTTTGCTGACAAAGTTCCTGTCGAGCAAAATGTTTCCCGGTTTTAAGTCACGATGCACGAGCGGTTCTGGTTTGGCTTGGTGAAGGAAAAGAAGGCCTGTGGCTATCTCTGCAGCAATTCGGAATCTAAATTGCCATGGAAGAGCTGGTAATTTACCGTTTCTTCTGAAAAGACAATCATCTAAGCTTCCATTAGCCATGTGCTCGTACACTAAGCATCCATACTCGGGACACGCTCCTAGGAGGAGAACCATGTTTGGATGCCTCATGCTACTCAACACTTCAACCTACATAAATCAAATGATGTCACATTGTTATGTTACTTCAGTTAGCACCAACACCTCAGATTGAAGACATGTTCGATGTCTGATACATGTTGTGTCAGACATTGACACTTACACTTCAATTATTTCTATTTTTCAAATTAAAATCAGTGTCTACGTGTCAATGTCGTGTCTGGTGTCTATGTCTGTGTTAGTGTTTCAGAGTGTGTAACACCTTTTTTACACTAGTGCATAGTCATTAAATGTTTTTTTCCTTTGTGATGTTTAAAGTCTTTATAGATGTTTTTCATACCTCTTGTTGAAATTGTGAGCGACCTTGAGCAGCATCTGGTTTTAACACTTTTATTGCAACTGGTGTATGATCTAGTTCAGCTTTATAGACTGGTCCATAACCTCCTTCTCCAATCTTTAAAGAATTGGAAAAGAAATTTGTTGCTTCTTCAATTTCCTCAATAGAGTATCTTCTATACCTAACAGCACTATGTAACATACCATCTCCTGTTTTCTTTTTATGCTGATCAGATTCTGTATAAGATTTCATTTCTGCACTCACTCTTTTTTGTGCTTCTAACTCTGCAATTTTTCGAGACGCTTCTGCTGCTTCCATTGCAACTTTGCATTTTGCTTTCTCTTTTTCAGCTATTGCCAGTGCTGTTTCTTCCGACATTCGCGCATTTTCTAGTTTCCTTTGTTCATCTAGTTTCCAGCGTTGAAGTTCTATTGCCTGTAAGAGAATAATGTCATTAATGATAACTGCATTTTAGAGTTTGAATTTAACTTTATTTATGGCATCACAGTAATAATGTATAGTACCTTCTGCTTTGCTGTAAGAGCTTCCTTGCAAGCTGTACTATACATTTCCATTGTTTGCTTCAATTCTAACCTCAATCTGTTCATTTCGGCTTCCACTTCATCCTATAGTTTTGAAATGCACATTTATTAAAAAAAAATCTACTTAACAGTTCAGATTACGTCATTAGTACTAACAGTTCAGATTACATCATTAGTTAAAATTTCTCTTAGACATGGTCTAGACTTACAGAATTTGATATCCTTGATGATGACATGGAATTCCCGCTATCTTGAGAACTGAATGAGTAGTCGCCGCCTTGTTCAATTGATTGTCTTGTACCTGAGAAAGATGAACCAAAGCTTCTAACATCAAAGTCGGAGCCCGTCGAAAGTCGAGGGGTTCCAGAGTGAGAGTCCATCTCTTCATACAATGAAGGGAACATCCTATCAACACTTGGCCTTCCACTACTCACGAATGAGATATCTGAGTCAGGGATTGACGACTCATATGATCTATGCATTGTTCTTCCAGTTCTTGTGAATGGTGATCTGCATCAAATATCATATCATATAAGTTAGTCATTATATTTTGTATGCATGACAATGATTCATAATTTACTTACCTGATTTCATCTTCATCCACTTGTTGTTGGCGTACATATGTTGGTCTCTCATTTGATGCTGTATTATAACAGATACAAATAAATAGGATTTTTTATGAGCAATATAACCAACAAAAAATATGGATTGGCATAATCAAATTAAATGAAATGGGAAAAATATCAACATACGTCTTGGTGGGTGGTTACGTATTGAATGATTATTATCCATTCTATCAGGACTAGGTATATGTTGTTGTGGCTGCAATATATTGTTACGAGGTGTGGCTTTTGCTGTTAATGGAGCTGAAGCAGTTTTCACAGATGAGATTTTTCCTTTAGAAATAATGTACACAGTACAAAATGGTGGAGCTCCTTTAGACACAAGACTTGGCACATCCGTTGTCCTAAATCTTCTGTCATGAATGTTAATTCATCAAAACTATGATTATTACACAATAAAATATGATTCAAATTTTTTCTTGTTTAACTCAACTAAGTGTCCGTTTGGATCAGTTTATTTGAACTTATCTATTGTCATAAGCATTTGTGTTGCTCTTTGAGAGAGCTTGTAAAAACAACATATGACATGTGCATAAACTGTTTTTCAGCTATTTTTCATAAGCTCCCCGGAATAGCTTATGAAAACAGCTTATGACTTATAGAAAAATAGTTTAAAATTATTTAATCTTTTATTATATAAACAGTTTATGTCATAAGCGCTTAATTAAGTTCTAAATGCTACTACTTCGGGTCCTATTTATAAGAGAAAAAGACAGTCTTTAGTTCATTGAATAACTGATGTATGTCTTCAATGAACCTAAATCTATATTTTTCTCTTTTACATGGGACTGGAGGAAGTATTTGCTATGAAATAACTTCTTGCCAAAGTTTCTTAGTATTTGTAGCCAATAAACCATTACCTAACAAGACCACTCTTTGATGGTGCCCCAAGTACCAAAAGCTCAATGGAATATGTTGAAATACCTTCTATGATTGCCTTAGATATATCCATGTCCTCCAACAAGACTTCTTTGCACATAATCTATTATAGATATTAAAAATATCATACACTCATTTTAAAATATCAACAATTGCACATTTTTTTTAAATTAATGTCTTAATTTTCTTTTTGCTTCAATTTTGTTGAAAAATGAAAAACAGGGAAACATATAATGTGTTACAACTTACACTCTTTCTATTGCAGAAGACACGAAATGATGAGAAAAGTTCCTTTGATTCATTGTCCATTTGTTGCATATATGCTCTAGCAACATCATCGTTTCCATCAACAGATACAAGGTTTCCAGCTGCATGGTTATTAGTGTTTTTTTAACAAAACATGGTTTATTAGTGTTACAATATAATTATTGTTAAATATCATTCAATGAAAAAGGGTTATATTGTTATAATGGAAAAAGAGTACCCTTTTTGAAATAGGTTTTCATCATTCAAGAAATATATAATATATGCACATGAGCGCCGCTATTTAATACGAAACGAAATGTAACAAACTGTTGTTAATAATACAGGTAGCAGCAGAGTCATACATGTTGTGCTATTGTCAGCGTGTTCGTTTATTTTCATACGAAATTTTTTGTACTAATTATCAATTTTGAAAGTTGAGGTTTAAGAAAACTTACTTGGTGTAGGAATGGAATTGGCTTTTTGTCTAACATGAACTAATAAGAGATGTTGATCTTTAGGAAGAAGATTATCAACCGCCCATTTGGCTGCATATTGGCTTGTTTTGTTGTTCTCAATTGCCACTGCAACCACACGTCCTGCACCTAGCTTTTTCTCAGCAATTGACCTTGACATCTTTAATTACTTTCTCAAATATTTTCTTCCCTTGAATTGAATTCCTTAAATGACAAAGAAATCAACTAATTTGTGTGTTTTGATGTTGTGTTGTGTTTTGTTTGAATATGGCTAGAGACAGGACATATATGAAGAAAGAATTTGATAAATGTTAAGTGTACAAATAATCGTGACGCGTTAGTGACTATTTTAAGTAGTCTTTTGTTACTCCCAGTTTGCACTCTGTTATTTCCTTCTAAATACGGTAAACATTCACGCGTACAACAGCGCTGTAATCTAGAAAGGTGAACACAACTGTTTCAGTTTCATTTTGTTTGTTGTTTTAACTAAAGCAATTTGTCTTAATTAATTGATTGTTATTTTATATTTTGAATGATGCATTTAACATTTTTTTCCTCTCTTGCCCTTCTTTATTATGAGAATTTCTGCATTTATTTATATAGAGAGATAAATCATACAACACTTTTTTATAAAATAAAACTACTAATCATTTTCTTAAGGAATATGTCAAAACCTTTAACTACTAATCATTTTATGATGATGTTTCATTGACTTTCTTCTCTTAGATCATCCATTTCCTCATGAAACATCATCATAACTCTGTTTCAAAATAAATAAAAATATTTTAAAACTTATGTAAGAATGAGATTAATGACACTACAAGTCGTCAAACTTTTTCTTGGTTACCATGTCATTGGTGCGTAGTTTCCACCCGTTTTGTCGGTGACTAATTTACGTCGGGGAACCTGGCTGGCCACGAGTTTCCGGCTTTGCCGACCCGTGTGGTTCTCCCCTCCCAACAGATTTTTGTCACACTCAAGATTCGAACCTGAGACCTTGGAGTGGGATCCAAGTCCAGTTACCACTTGGACCAACCTTAGTTGGTCAAGTCGTCAAACTTTAATAACTATATTAATTAATAACATAATGTAAAATGCAATATTAATTAGTTTGACAATGGCTTTCAAAGTTTAAATTTTAACTAGTTTTTTTCCAGGAATATATCTATTGCGTTTCATTCATAATAAAGGTAGCAATACAACTTGGAATTGAAGTAAAAACTTGAGAACAAGACTCAACAATGACTACCCTTGCTAAAGAATGAGCTGCTATGTTTGCTTGTCTCTTGACAAAAACAACTTTACTAAGTTGAATTTTTTTTTGAAGGTTCCTATTACAATGTAAAATAATAGAGCCATATTCTGAAACGTCATTCCTTTGTTGGTTGCCATCATCCACAATTGTTTTGCAATCCATCTCAAAAATAACATTAGACAAGGGAATGATTTTGTAAAAGATAATTAAGTTATATTGATAACATGTAATATTTTCTCTTTAAGACTCAAGCAAAATAATCATTTATAAATAAAAAATAAATTTTTTAAATTGATATGTGTTCACGATAAAATCAGTGGCGGACCCAGGACCCCGGGGTCAGGGGTGTCAAATTTTTTAAGGACAGTGTCAAATGGGTGCAAAACTTGGTCTACTAATACAATTTAAAATTTTCAGGGGGGTCAAAATTAAAATTTCAGGAGATTTTGGCTATTTATATAGGGCGGTAAGTGCAATTTTTTTTCCAGGGGGTTCAACTGAACCCCCTTAATGTAAGGCAGGTCTGCCACTGGATAAAATCTAATATCTATTTATATAAACAAACAACCTATGAAATTACCAGTTTGGATCTCTTATTAACAAGACACATATCTAATTTAAGAGTAAAAATGTCATTACCCTCTATTCCTTTCTTTTCTTCTTACACTCTCTTTCCTTCTTTTCACTTTTCTCTTACACTCTCTTTCTTCCTTTTCTTTTTTACACTCTATTTCTTCATTTTTTTTTCTCTCTCTTCTTACACTCTCTTTTCTCCTTTTCACTTCTCTCTTACACTCTCTTTCTTCCTTTTTTTCTTTTTACTTTACTTTTACTTTTTCCATAAATAATTTTTCTCTTTCTATTATCATTATACTTTAGTTTTTTAACTAAATTTCTAAATTTATACACTCTTATTGATAATCTACTATCTATCTTTTACTATCTACTATAATCTACTAAAATTTTAATTTTTCTCTCCGAAATTTGTTTATACTCTTATTGATAATCTACTCTCACCTCTTATTGATATTTATCTTTTATTATCTAATATAATCTACTAATCAACTAAAATAATCAATTGAAACTACGAGATAACTGCAATTATATATATAAAAAATATGGGATAACTGTACTGATATCTATTTATACAAACAAACCACCTATGAAATTATCAGTTTGGATCTCTTATTAACAAGACACATATCTAATTTAAGGGTAAAAATGTCATTACCCTCTCTTCCTTTCTTTTTTTCTTACACTCTCTTTCCTCCTTTTCACTTTTCTCTTACACTCTCTTTCTTTCTTTTTCCTTTTTACACTCTATTTCTTCCTTTTTTTCTCTCTCTTCTTACACTCTCTTTCCTCCTTTTCACTTCTCTCTTACACTCTCTTTCTTCCTTTTTTTCTTTTTACTTTACTTTTACTTTTTCCATAAATAATTTTTCTCTTTCTATTATCATTATACTTTAGTTTTTTAACTAAATTTCTAAATTTATACACTCTTATTGATAATCTACTATCTATCTTTTACTATCTACTATAATCTACTAAAATTTTAATTTTTCTCTCCGAAATTTGTTTATACTCTTATTGATAATCTACTCTCACCTCTTATTGATATTTATCTTTTATTATCTAATATAATCTACTAATCAACTAAAATAATCAATTGAAACTACGAGATAACTGCAATTATATATATAAAAAATATGGGATAACTGTACTGATATATAAAAAAACATAGGATTAAACTACTGATTAATATTTAAAACAAATATTTCTCATTGATAACCTACTATAATCTACTAATCAACTAAAAAAATCAATTGAAACTACGAGATAACTGCAATGATATATAAAAAAACACGGGATAACTGCACTGATATATACAAAACACGGGATTAATATTTGCAATTGATAATTAAAATTATTGAAGCATACTATGAACCTATTATCTAAAAAACAAGAAGATGTAATAACTATTTAAACTACTGATTAATATTTAAAACAAATATTTCTTATTGATAATTTACTATCTCTCTTTTAGTATCTACTATAATCTACTAATCAACTAAAATAATCAATTGAAACTACGAGATAACTGCATTGATATATAAAAAAACACTGGATAACTGCATTGATATATAAAAAACACAAGATTAATATTTGCCATTGATAATTAAAATTTTTGAAGACTACTACTACAAACCTACTATCTAAAAAACAAGAAGACTTAATGACTATTTAAACTACTAACTAATATTTAAAACAAATATTTCTCATTGATAATCTACTATCTAACTTTTACTATCTACTATAATTTACTAATCAACTGAAATAATCAATTAAAACTACGAGATAACAGCAATGATATATAGAAAACACGGGATAACTGCAGTGATATAAAAAAACACGAGATTAATATTTGTCATTGATAATTATAATTTTTGAAAACTATTATAAACCTACTATCTAAAAAACAAGAAGGCTTAGTGACTATTTAAACTGATTAATATTTAAACACACGTGACAAATATTTGTCACTAATACCTAAAAAAGAACAAATAATTGTCACTGATTTGTAAAAAACACGGAATAAATATTTCTTATTGATAATCTACTATCTATCTTTTACTATCTACTATATATAATCTACTAATCAACTCAAATAATCAATTGAAACTACGAGATAACTGCAATGATATATAAAAAAACACAGGATAACTGCAATAATATATAAAAAAACACAGGATTAATATTTGTAATTGATAATTAAAATTTTTGAAGACTACTATAAAACTATTATCTAAAAAACAAGAAGATTTAATGACTATTTAAACTACTGATTAATATTTAAAACAAATATTTCTTATTGATAATCTACTATCTCTTTTTTTGACCAATTTACTATCTCTCTTTTACTATCTATTATTATCTACTAATCAACTAAAACAATCAATTGAAACTACGAGATAACTGCACTGATATATAAAAAACACGGGATAACTGCACTGATATATAAAAAAACACGAGATTAATATTTGTCATTGATAATTAAAAATTGTGAAGACTACTACTACAAACCTACTACCTAAAAAACAAGAAGACTTAATGGCTATTTAAACTAATAATTAATATTTAAAACAAATATTTCTCATTGATAATCTACTATCTAACTTTTACTATCTACTATAATCTACTAATCAACTAAAATAATCAATTGAAACTACGAGAAAACTGCAATGATATATAAAAAAACACGGGATAACTGTAGTGATATATAAAAAAACACGGGATTAATATTTGTCATTGATAATTATAATTTTTGAATACTACTATAAACCTACTATATAAAAAAACAAGAAGACTTAATGACTATTTAAATGATTAATATTTAAAACACACGTGACAAATTGTCACTAATATCTAAAAAAGGACAAATAATTGTCACTGATTTATAAAAAATACAGGATAAATATTTTTGTTATTGATAATCTAATATCTATCTTTAACTATCTACTATAATCTACTAATCAACTCAAACAATCAATTGAAACTATGAGATAACTGCACTGATACATAAAAAATACGGGATGACGGCACTGATATATATAAAAACACGGGGATAACTTCAATGATATATATAAAAACACAGGATAGCCGCACTGATATATTAAAAAACACAAGATAACAACACTGATATATAAAAAACACAGGGTAAATGCACATATTGTTTCTAAATGATACTTTTACATTTTTAGATTTTAATATTTATATATTTTATATTTGAAACTATTTTTTTCTACTTTAAATTTGTCTTTATTTTCACGAGGTAATGTTCAGACTATTTAAATACTATTGAATTTGATTCATAAAAAGAACACGACACCGCCCGTGCGTATGCACGGGTATCCTACTAGTTATTACAATAACATGTAACATTTCTGTGTAGGGGCACAAAAGTAAATTAATCAATTATCTAATACCTAAATACAATGAAAACTCCATCATTAACTAACTTTTTGGTGTAATATTTTTTTAGACCCTTATACCCTTGAATTAGCTAACTCTTTACCCTTGAATCAACTAATTTTTTAAAACTAAAATTTGTTATCTAAATTTAAATATGGTTATATTCAAATTATCAATTTAAATTGATAATTTGAGTTTGTAAATTCAAATGATTTTAGTTTGCAAATCAAATTTAAATATGGTTAAATTCAAATTATCAATTTGTTAAAGATTAGAGAATATACGAAACGGTAATGGGTCAATATATGACATTGAGGAAATTTGTAATTATATGTTTCCTTAAGAATCGAGAAACAAATGATTGAACTACCCAAGGGTAACATAATTTATGTCTTGTATACAATTATGAAATATGGACGAAAGGACACAAGCTGCACGATAATGCGGGTCGTGCTTAGGTTAAGTTGGATCATTGAATTCCTCATAAATTGAGTAAAAATGTTGTACTGTTAGATGTCGTTGCTTATAATATTAAATAAAAATTTATATTGCCAATTTGATGTGAATCTATCACACACATAGGGCAGAAAGTGAAGAATGATTAAATAAATTTTAATTTATTCTCAGTTTGAGCACCCTCAACCGGCAATGTCAAAATTGTTAGGTTGGATATCATGTCCCAGATTCGAACCCATGACCTTGCAGTTGTGTGCGTGAGTTTCTAGTGATAATTGTCACTCCGTCTATAAACAAAAAAAATAGCTTGTGGTTAGGGAAAGGTGTGGGGGGGGGGGGGGAGAACTCAACTTGAGAGAGAGAGAGAGAGAGAGAGAGAGAGAGTATATTAACCAAGATAGTTAGATGGCTGGAAGATAAATTGTAGACTTACTTAATATGTCTCCCATCATAGTTTACAATCTGATAATTATG
Source organism: Astragalus membranaceus (assembly GCA_039519185.1). NCBI lineage: Eukaryota > Viridiplantae > Streptophyta > Magnoliopsida > Fabales > Fabaceae > Astragalus > Astragalus membranaceus. The sequence continues at coordinate 163,240,785 of CM076850.1, forward strand.
AGGTTCTCAAAGGACTTGTGGATGTCGTCACCTTTTACTTTTGCTCCATCATATATCAAAGGATCATTTGTGGGATACTTAAGCAGAGGATGTTTTGATGATTCTTAGGAGTAGTTTTGACATGCTAGCTAGTAGGCATGGGCGAATCCTACTAGTGACCTATAAGGCTGGGAGAATGAATGTGGATTCACCATGTTGCCTCACAACTTGGAGCATATCAAAGTGTAAACATATTTTCTCTCTCTTTGAATGGATGGTGGAGATTTCACAGGACTCTCATAATAGCACGTTGAGCCACAAAGTTGAGCCAATCATAATAGCACGTTGATGGATTTATATTATGTCTCCAAGGCTCCAACTGGAGGATTGTAAACTGCATAAGATCTGTGGCAAAAGCAGTGAAAAGAAACATGGCTAACTTTAAACAACACAAGGGACAACAAGGTAGTTTGTAACTGGTTTGAGATTTCCTAACTTGGGCTCATGATTATTGTTCCCTGACTTCAGTAGCCATTGCAAATATTTCTTGGTCATGCTAAAATTGAATTGTCTATAACAAAGCAGTCCTGGCCAAATTACAAAGAATAAACTGCTTCCCACACTTCCCAAAATCAGAAACAGAATTCCAAATCAAAATGCATGAAACCAAACCAATTGCAACAGCATAAATCAAAGCAAATGATGAGTGGAAAAATTAATCAACTTCAGAAAAGCTCAAATAGCTAAATGTCAAAAAAAAAATTGCATGAATTAACATCTCACACCAGTAAGCCCAAAAGGCAAGAAATGGTGCATTGCATACAACAAAGATGCTACTAACATTACTAATATTTCTAGGACACATTATGTTCAATCTTCCTAATTATAATATACATGTACATGTGCATGGGACTCAGCCCAATTGTTCAGCCAACAAGCTTCATTTCTCACCAATGTTTCTCATCCTGATAAACAAATATTTTAAACGTTAACAGATAGTGCAAAAGTCATAATAAAAGTTGCATCAAAGCTTGAAAATAAGCCTCACTCAAATATCTTCCTTGGTGAAAAAGAAATTACGCATTCAAAAGAAGAATCTAAAACTTCCTCTTACTCTTGCTCAATATCCTTGAAATACTTCAAAGCACCAACCATGTCTCCTTCCAAGACCCTAACACGAGCAACAACCTTGGTAAAGAATCTAAGACAACGCTTCATATCAGTATTCCCTTTCTCACATCTATCCATTGCAACCTTAACACCTTTCAACAATCCATTACATTCATCAACAACTTCTAAATACTCAAGCACACGATCTTGATGAACCTTATTACAATCCAAATCTTTCTCTAATATCTCTTCAAATCCAACTTTAACCAACTCCAAATTCTCACTGCAGCTAAAAACCTGTGCTTTTAACCCTTGCCATGCTTCTTCATCATCAGATTTCGTTTTCTTGAAACTATGAACAACTGGGACTCTCTCTTTGAGCTTTAAGTGCAAAACAGATTGAATGTGATATCCCAAAAGTTCTTCAACTTCGTTCTTTTCATCAATTGTTTCCTCAATGGAAACCACTGATGAGGAAAGCGATGTTATTGGGTTGTGAAAACCGTTTTGACAATAACCCAGAAAGAGAAACGCTGATGCTGCTGCAGTTAATGTAGCAAAGGAAGGAACTTTGGCAAAAGGGTTAAGAAAATGAGAAAATCTGAGTTGTGGGTCTTGAAGAGAAGGGTCAAAGGAGGGAACTTTGGGATTAGGGTTAAGAAATTGAGTAGATTTGGGATTTGGGTCTTGAAGAGAAGGGTTGAAAGAGGGAACTTTGGGATTAGGGTTAAGAAATTGAGGAGATTTGGGTTCTGGGTCTTGACAAGAAGGGTTAAAGGATGGAACTTTGGGATTAGGGTCAAGAAATTGAGGAGATTTGGATTTTGGGTCTTGAAGTGGAGGATTAAAGGGGGCGACTTTGGGAATAGGGTTTACGAATTGAGGAGATTTGGATTGTGGGTCATGAAGAGGAGGGTCAAAGGACGGAACTTTAGGAAGAGCGTTGAAGAATTGAGAGGTTTTGGGTTCTGGTGAAGAATGGGGTGGTGATGGTGATGAAGTTGAAGAAGCTCTAATGGAAGATGACGAAGGTTGAGAGAGAAAAAGAGAAGAAGCTGTGGGGGATGTTAGTGAAGAGTGGACGGTGGGACAAAGAGGTTGATGACGGTGGTGAAGTGTTGAAAGAGCCTCCATTAACTTTAGCTTTAGCTAGTTGGATTGGATTCATACAGGTAGATTTGTTCTCGGACAGTGAGAGAGCATAGGGCAAAACGAATCGCTCAAACCAGCTTAATTGGTGAATATTTTATGCTGTTCATATCATATACACCCGTTTTTGTGATGAAATGGCAATTTCACCAAAAAATACACAAAAATTATCAATTTGATTATATAACTTTATTTTTTACACAAAAGTTACCAATTTAAATATTAAATTTTATATAAAAATGAATAGATCTATTTTTTTAACTGAGATTTCTAGTTCGAATCGTGGGGACTCAAAAGAAAAACCTAATATAAACCCTATAAAGATAACCGTTGAGGAACGTTATAAAAGTATTTGGTAACATTTCTAGCATTAGTAAAGAATTGAGTAATTCTTATGTGGTCACAAATATTTAGTCACATCATTTTTTTTGGGTAGGAATAGAGAAAGAAAAACCAAAACATTAGAGAAAGAAGAAAATAAACTAAAAACTAGCTCCTAGCATGCATAGCCCGAGAGGCGTCAACATGTAGGAGAGGAAGTGCAGCCACCGGAGGATCCCAGAAATCAGTCCAAGCATCAGAGGCAGCTGCACCATTTTTTGCTAACAATTCGACAATCGAGTTAGCTTCTCTCATAGTGTGCTTGAGACGAAGAGTCCAATTCCTTTTCACCATGTCTTTAATGTTAGAGATGATAGCAGCAAAATGGTGACAAGGATTAACCTCATTGCTAATAAGTTGAATGGAAAGAGTGAAATCCGAATAGAAAATTATATCTCTGAACCCTTGATCCTAAGCCACCCTTAAGCCATGAAAAATAGCTAGAAGCTCCACATGAAGGATTGTAGAGGTGCCTACAGTTCCTGCAAAACCATAAATCCAGTCACCATTTGAATGCCTCAAAACACCACCAAAACCAGAGGGATCTGGATTCCCTAGGCTACTCCCATCAACATTAATAACCACAACTCTCCCTTGATCAGGATGCCAAGATACATAATTCTCAACATTAGCTGCTGCCACTTGCAACGCAAAAGCTTTAGCATGCAAATTGGCAAAATTATAAATATGAATTTTAACCTGGTAAGACGAGACAACTTCATTCGCCATACACAGATCATTCATCGCCCTCCAAAGCCACCAACAAGCAGCCACAAACATGTGATGGTTAGCACCAGCCACACCTTTCTGAAGCCAAGCGGAGATGTCTTGTTCCATGAAAAAGTTTATATTGTCAAAGCCAATGGATATCCAAATCTGTCTAGAGAACAAGCAGTCCCTCAAACAATGCAAAATGCTCTCAGCTGTGCTCGAGCATCTAGGACATAACACAGTGTTAAACATACCTCTATTATTAAGCAACATTCTAGTTTGGAGAGAATTATGACAAGCTGTCCACAAAAAGAATTTTATTTTCTCAGGAGCAGATAAACGCCAAATCCACTTCCAATAGGTAACATCCATATCCTCATGCCTATGAGAATTTGTGAGCCACTGATAGCCTGCTTTTGCAGAATAAGTACCATCCAGATTGCCCTTCCAAGTGAGACCGTCAAGGATACTAGCATTGAGACACACTGGAAATGTTGAGATGGATGCCAAAATAGTTGGAGGAAGTTGAGCATATAGGAGAGAGAGCTGCCAAGTACCTTGTTGACAACATCAGCAACTATGAGATGGCTATCATGAATATCAACAAACCATGCATGATCTGTAAGTCTACCAAGGTTAGACTAGGGATCATACCAAAAGGAAGAGGAGTCATTTCCCAATCTAAATGCATAACCATCACGCAGGACCGATTTGGCCTTCATGATTGAGTTCCACACCACTGAACCCGGTTTCTTAGGAGCATCCAAGAATTAAAGGTCACCAACATACTTATGATTAATGAGGGTCACCTACAATTTATTTTTCTTGCTGTGAATATCCCAAACTACCTTACCCAACATTGCTGTATTTGATTCTCGAGCCCTTGGTCACACATACAAAATAGAAATAAATGCAAAAACAAATAATAATATAATAGTTGTGTGTTTCCCCAAACACACTTATTTCTGTTTTGTTTGTGTCACCAAATGATGTGACTAAGTATATGTTTGGTTCTGTGGTGATAAGAATTGATTTTGATAGAAATGGTTTTGTAAAATTGATTTTGGTTAAAAGTGAGTTGAACGCAACGTGATTTTTGTTTAGGTACATTTATCGAAAAGTGATTTTTACCAAACTTTGTTGTTTGGATAGGTTGGATTAAAATTGCTTTTGGAGTGTGAAATTACCAAAACGGTTATCAACTTAAAATTACACTAATTGTCAAAAAAAAACTAAAAATTACATTACAAGTTTAAAAGAATTTTATTAATAAATGTACTTTATTTTATTTTTGTCAAAAATTTACTTTACTTTGAGAGCCAGTTTTTTTTAGACTCAAGTGGTCTTTACCCATTTGATTTGATGTACACCTCTTTTTTAATTTTTAATTTTTAATTTCTTTATAGCCTTGGAAACTACACCTCGATTGAGGGAGAAGAGAATAGGGCGATTTTGAGGGAGAAGAGGAGTAGGGTTCGAAGTTTTGAGAAAGAGTTGGAATGGAGGGGGTGTGTGTGAGTGTGAGAGGGAAAGGAAAGGGATTGGGTATTTTGAATGAGGGTTATTTTGGGGATTTTGGGTGGTTGGGGGTGTCTACTGAGTAGAGGGGGGGGGGGTTGTACGGAGTATGAGCCAAGTAAAAAACCCTAAAACATGGTTCATCCTGCGGCGACATCATTCCTTCTTCTTCCTTCTCCCTTTTTCTTATTTTTTCATTTTCTTCTCTGCTAAGTGTCTTCTTTCTCTCATTTCTTTTTATCTTAATCCTTGCTTCAGAATTTTCCTCTTTACATGGTGAGATCCAAATGGGAACAATGAAAAATAGTGAGGAAAGTTTTAGATCTGACTAGAAATCGGTTGGAAATCGAAACAGTGAGAGGGCCAAAGTTGCAAAACTTTGTGGAATCTGTGTAAAATCGATTTCAACTGAACGCAAAAGCTACTTGGAGCTGCTTTTGCTAGAAACAATTTTAAAAGCCAAAATCGATTTTCTGATCAGTTACCCAAACACCCTAAACAATAGCAAAATCATGAAAGGTAAGTTCAAAAGCGATTCTAGACCCTCCCGCCGCTAAACCAGCCATTTAGACTATCATATAGGGACATTTTTGTCTTTTCCTTGATTCAAATCTCTCTCAACATTCTCTCTCAACATTCTCTCTTTTAAGCATATTTGTGCTAAATTTAGGACCCTACAGTTGATTGCAACTGCAGGAGATCGTGGTTCTTTTTAGAGTCCATTTGTTGCGAATTACTTTATTAGAAATTCGCTTTGTAGATGTTTCTTTTATTCATTTGTTACATCAATTTTATTCCAATCAATTAGTTTTCAAAACAATGGGACGAAATTTAGTTTAATTAATTAAAATTAAAGGAATAAATTATAACCGTTTAATAGCTATAGATTGAAGTAATATTAACAGGCCACATACTTCTAGAAAAAATTAGTCATTGATAAAGATAACCTAGTATATATTTGCACTATATAGATTGGATATTGCCAAGCAATCATTTATAAATTTTCATTTTTCCATGATTTGGAAGAGCTTTACTAAAGAGCACTAGAAGCCTTTCTTAATCCAATTACTAATTCAGACACCTGTCTATTGAGAGGTAGATTACAAAACAGATGTTAATCAAAATTGAAATTTTAACCTCAAGCTCATATCATATGATTCTTTTCCCTTCAATCTTTTTCCTTTCAAATTCTTGCAATATGCATGATTACATCATGATAGAATAGGAGAAAAGATAATGCTCCATTGAGTAAATCCATCTCTCATTCATGTTGAAGTGTTTTCAAAGAGATAGAAATCCAAGTATTAATATTTTACTAAGGTAGTCTCAATATTCATTCAATGTCTGCTGTATAAAAATCCTCATCTTGATCTTGATCCCTCTCTTTAACTTCTTGAATTTTTTCTATAGCTTCCTTCAAATCCAATCTCTTTTCCACATCCCCTTCACAACAACTCAAAGCAATCTTCAAAAGCTTCCCCATTTCTCCCTCACTATTCTTGGTTGCCCCCATTTCCTTATCAAACACAGCATTAGTCCACTCTTCTGGGACTATTGATTCTACCCAATTTGCTAAACTCACCTCACTTCCTTTACCTTGTTGTAAAAAGGTAGCAGGGAATTCGCCAGTTAGAATCTCTAGAATCAATATTCCAAGACACCATACATCACTTTTCTTTGTAATCCTTCCATGTTGCAAATATTCAGGAGTTTTATAGACGACCATGATTTCCTTAGCCATGTCTTGGTTTGTCACTGGGACTAAGCCATAGTCACTAAGGAGAGGCTCAAAAGTTTGAGTTAGAAGAACATTAGAAGATTTAAGATTTCCATGAGGTGCAATTAGACTTGGCATATCTTTGTATAGATATTCAAGACCTTTTGTTATTCCCTTCACAATCTTCAACCGAATTGGCCAATCAAGACTTGGTTCCCCAAGAGCTTGGTGTCCTGAAAAAATAACAAGTAACTAAGCACAACTAGTTAACTCAAATATCAAGCCTTGATTGTGTTCAATTATTATGTCTTGTCTTCACAAAACTATACTATCTTTGGTCCTATATATAAGAGAAAAATGCAGCTTTAGGTTCATTGAATAACCGATGTATTTGGTCGACTAGATACATCAATTATTAAATGAATCTAAAACTGCATTTTTCTCTTATAAATAAGATCAGAAGGGAGTAACTGTTAACTGTAAAGATCTAAATTACCTTCAATTCATCAACGAAACACTAATCAAAACCTCTGTGTATTTGTTTTCAATTATTATGTCTTCAAAAATATAACTGTCAACCGTCAACCATACATTTCTTTGAAAACGAGAAACAAAGTGAAAACACGGTGACAATTTTGTAATTAAAAGTGAAAACAACAAATGAAAACCGAGAAGGCTCTCCCTTAGAGATGTGTTCATAAGACGTACCATGAAGGCGAACAGCGAGGCTGCCGTTTTGAACATAATCAGTAACCAAGAGCTTCTCCTCCTTTCTATAATAGTAAGCAACAAGAGGAAGAAGATTAGGATGACTCAACCTTCCTATCCTTCTCATATGTTCTTGAAACTCTTCTTTGCCCACATTATTCATTTGCTTGAACCTCTTCACAACTATTGTAGGGCCATTCAACAAAGCAGCCTTGTAAGAAGAACTGAAACAGCCACTTCCCAAAATCTCAGCAGAAGCTTTCAGCAACTCTTGCAAATCAAATCTCTCTCTATCATCTCTTATAAAAGACAACTTCATGTGATCTCCTCTTCTGCTGTGGTTAGAGCTTATTGATCTTGTTGACCCGTGACTTTCATCACCAGCTTCTCTCATACATCTTAATTTGTTGTTAAGGCATGATGGTGGATTCTCTATAGACGAATTTGGCCTACTTGTTCTTCGTCGATGAAGGATGAAAAATATAGCAACTCCTATCACCATCAATGCCACACAAACAACAACCACAACCACAACAATGCTAACAATTGAATGCTTCTTTGAAGGACATGCACCCAATGGTGCTCCACATAACCCATTATTACCTGCTCATCATTTAATTATATAAATATACTAGTTCAGTTTGATGCTATACTTCAATTACTGTCATTGTGTCAAGTGCCAACACACATAAAGTCAAAACATGTTACCATACTCCCTCCCTAACAAAATATAAGAAAAAAGTATATATACCAGATACATGTACTTTTTTCTTATTCATTTCAATTAGTGCCACCTGCATTTGTTAGGACCCAGACTCTCTTCGGCCACTAGGCCCTGAAGTCACTGCATTCGCGAATCTTAGTTGTTGAATGAAGATCAGACGAACTGTATTCCAAGTTATATTTTAAATCCGATTTAATGACTGAAGAGATAGACTGTCCAATCTTCATCCAACTACAGAAATTTGCAATTGTTGGAATTCGCGACCGGAGGGATTGCATTTTCTATTTTTTCACATATATTTATGTGAAACTCGACGAGTCTCGTGTGAATTTGTGCGTACTTGTCCAATGCGCTCCAAACTCACCTCAATTCTTCTAACATCAGTTATAATAGTACTCCCTCAATTCTTCAGACTCATCAAAAAAGTAAATTTTCTCTTATATATGGGACTCGAGGGAGTACTCATCTATATGTATAAATGATATATGCATGAAATGTATAAGTATAGACTAATTGAAAAAAGGGATAATTGAAATTTGTTACTAACCTGAAAAGGCAGAATTGGGCAGCTTACTGAGAGTGACTGGTATTTCGCCGTGCAACTGATTATTAGCTACGCTAAACGAGTTAAATTTCGATTGTTGAAAATGAGGAAGGGAGCCAGTGAATTTATTTCCATCCAACCTTAACTCCACAAGCCTTGGCAACGAAGCCAAGGAAGGTGGAATAAGACCTGTGAACTGATTATTTGACAAATGAATCTTCTTCAACCACTGCATACCTTCAAAAGTTTGAGCAGGAATCTCCCCAGAAAACTTGTTATTAGAAAGGTAAACAGATTTAAGACCAACTAAGCCATTTATCAGTGGCCACTCACCGTCAAAATCATTGTTCATGAAACTAATGATTCTAAGAAAAGGTAATTCCTTAAGGGAATCCACATCAATGACCCCTTTAAGTCCCATATTTTCAAGCTTCAATCCCCACACTTTTCCTTGATTGCAATGAATACCAAGCCAATTGGAACGATCACCGGAACAAGGAGATGTTGATGTGTTCCATGAGGACAATGCTGCATTATTGTTTTGCAGATTCTGTTTTACCTTGAGAAGCAATTCAGAATCAGAAGCACCAAAAGAAGATGCAATAAGAGATAACAAGATTGAGAATATTAATGTGCAAGTGTGAACATTACTGAGTGCCATAGTGAGGAAGGTTAGGCATACACGCACTATGGGCGGCGTGCGCGCCCTCAGGAAGGACTTGCTTCTCAATGAAGATAAGAAAAGGAGAAGCTACTATGGGTGAAGAAAGAAGGGTTGGAGGGTGGAAAAGTTTTGATGGCATTGAAAGAAGAGAGAGAAAAAGAGAAAGAGAAGAAGAAAAGAAAAGAAAAGAGCTAAGAATAGGAGATAGAGAAGCTGTTTATTTGAGAGAGTGAGGTTACAGAGGTTGACAAAGTCTTTTGTTTATTGGCTCTCATATGAGAACTAAACGGCTAGCCTTTAAATTGCATATTACAGCACTTTTTCTATGCCTATTTTTAAGGCTTCTTAGCTGACTCAACTTTCGGCCTTTGAACAAAAGCCATAGCACTCTCATTTCATTATCAAGCCTCATTCATGCTATCTATAAGGCACAACTTTGCTTCATCATATACTCATACTGATGCCATATCTCTGCACTAACTTGACCAATTGTTAACTAAACCCTCTCATGTTAGAGTTAGACTCAACAACAAAACCAACCTCCACTCCAGGACCAAACGATCAATGCATGCGGAAACAATATTTCCAATTGTGTTCCATTGTTCTTGTTTTGTGTGTATATTTTTCTTGAATTCATATTGTACTCACTATGCGAATTAAGATATTTTAAGGATGCATTCAATAATGTGTTATCACGCCATTTCCTGAGAATGATAATGAATGTGTTTTTAAACTCGTTAAATAAAATAAAAATATAATATGAAAGTATTGTGTAAAATATTTCTATACTAATGGCGTCTGAAAATTAAATTCTTTTTTCTTTCTTTTTAAACTTTAGTGACGGATGGATGGTAGGAAAACAAACATAATAATCTATTGAGAAATTTATATTTTTTTGTTCTAATATGTCTTTATTATTTCTACGATGTTTAACTATGTTCTTATTATTAAAAATACGATGTTGTTTAATTTTGTTAATTTGTATTTCATTTTTTATTTTTAGTATGTGTAGTTGGCAAAAATAGTATGTTTATAGTAACAATGTGGAAAATAGTATGTTTTCATTTTTCCGGCCTCTATTTTTTATGAACTCCTACTCGAATTTCAATGAGGAAAATGGACACTCAAGTTATCAAATAGTATCAAAAACATTCAAGTAGCATTTTTTTATAATGTAAAAGATTGTGTGAATTGAATCGGAGTAGTCTCAACAAACACGGGGAGTCTCTAGGCTTAAAAATGCTTATCGAGAAGAGTACTAGTACTAGGGGTGTGCAAAAAGTATGGTTAACCGGCCCAAATTTAGTAACTGGACCACACCACTCCAAAAAAACCCAGAACCATTTTTATGGTTTACAAACCAGACTCATTTTCAAAAGTAAATCAGTAGCCCAAAACCAATTTCTAAACCGGTTTCTAATGTTGAACTTGATTTAACCTAATAGTTGTCTCACTAGTCTTATGCGAAGCTCTTCAACGAGAAGAGGAAAACACTTCGAAGCTGAATACGAAGTCAGAGAAGTTATCGGATCTACTGAACTTAGTGGAATCATTCGAGAAGGTGAAGAATTTGGAAGTAATTAGAGGAACGCTTTCTATGCTGGAAGTTATTCTTCCTCTTATTGCGATGCTTGATTCTCAAGACCTGATGATTCTCAGATCGCTTCTCTCTATGCGTTGCTTAATCTCAGAATTGGAGACGATGCGTTAGTTTTCCCCCTTTTTTTATGGTTCTGTTTATTATTTTTACATTATATTTTTGCTTGGATTGAGGAGTTTTTATTACTATTAATTCCGTTATTACTATTGCTTGGATTGATATGTCGTATTCCTAAATTTGCTTTTCTATTTCTCATTTTGGTGGCTAATTTTCATTTATTCTTTTGTTTTATTCATTAATTCATTGATAGTTTGTTGGCAGCCATTAATTCAATGGATTTTTGACAAACATGTGAAATCGATTTTACTCATTGATTATTCTGTGTATTTATTTAATTCTTAAAATGACAAACATGTGAAATCGGTTTTCAAATAGATTCTGGCTCAGATGAGTAAAATCAGTTTTCAAACAGTTTGAATATAGAAAACCAGTTCAAATATGGAAACCGGTTTGGAACCGAACCTAAACCAGATTGAGGGAAAAACCAGGTTTTTGCAAAAAAGGTTCTGCAAACCGAACCAGACTATATATATGGTGCAGTTTGGTGCAGTTTATGCACCATGCACACCCCTAACTAGTACTTATATATTTTTCCACAAACAAAATCCTCACACCGTCTGTCAAATAAAAATTCACATCAACAATAGAATTTGAACTCACAATACCCACTAACTTCTTTGAAACTTGTTGAACTTAAATATATGGATTTGTAATCATCTATTTTCCTTAAAACCGAACTACCAAAAAGATATGAATCTGCTTAGTACTGTGTTCTATTCATTTCTTAACCTCCCATTTTATCTCCCCAGTCAGTGATTAGTTGTTTACAGAAATGAATATTTCCAAAAAATAAGTCATATTAATGCTAAATTTGGAAGAAATTAATTAGTAACAGGTAATCAATCAAATTATAGGAACTGTTATTCATTCCCCAATTATGGGACCTAATTCAGATTTCAGACCAGCTCCCTTCCATTTTTCCCTGCAGTAAGGCTAGTTAAGACTTACGAGCAATGTCGTTTAACTTTTTTCCTATTTCACCATCCTTGCTCCCTCCATGCTTTTCCTTTTGGTATTGATCCTTTAGAGTCATTCAAAAAATGATCTCTTAATAGAAATTAGCTATTCTAGTACTTACTATTAAACAAAGTTCTACTCTTTCAGAATGAGGCATTTATCGGGGTCAAATTCTGCATACCCTACATCAACTAGACATAGGCCATCAGGGGGTGCTGGAGGAGCAGTGGCACGCCTACATGTGGCATCCATGAGCTTTAGCAAGGCATCATCTTCAGCGCCAGAAGCAGCTTCTCTAATTGTGGTTGCCACAAGCACGCGAACCATCTACAAAAATGTGATTAGCCTCAACCAACTCAGTAAGAGAAAATTTCATTATATTTGGGCAATAATTCCACATTAGTTTCCACCCAAAAAAAAAAATCCACATTAGAAAAGCTAAAATCTTCGGTGACTAAGTTTTCTCTAAGGAAAGCAAAAACATACAACAGTTACCTTGCGTAAAAAGCGATTAGCTACCAACTCAACGCACATAACTTTTGTTTTTTCTCCATGATCCTAGCAATGTCACAAGCAAAATGAAACATCAATACAGCTTCCGTCTCAACAACAAAGAACTCGGTATGTAAAACTAAGGAGTCTGAGTTAAAGCGTGGCTAGAAATTATTAAATTCCATTTGCTATTAGGTAGGAGAAGGGAGACAAAACAAAATTGCCAATTAGGGGTTAGCCACATCCTCAAGCACGCCAAAAAATACTAAGAGCCACACAGACTCAAATAGTTCAAATTTATTTAGAACAAACAACTGTGCAACAAAAAAAGGGATAAAGGAAAGAAGAATAAAAAGTTGCGGGTTAAACAAATATTAATAATTAAAAAGTGACTTACGGTTATACTAGGCAAACTGGCTTCCATAGCTCGAGCATGGTAAACAAAACACTCTGTTGGTGGACCGCTGAAAAAGAAAGAATGGCAATCATAAGTGAACTCAGTGAAGGACATTTCCCCTCTTAAAGTACTGTCAGCACTAAAGAAATCTGCAGGAGGGCAGCTATTCCTTGAATGCTGTCAAACAAAAAACTACCTCTTAAATGATTTGTTTAAAATAATGTACCCAACTGAAGATTCGATTCCAAATAATAGTCACACAACCATTAAAGTTGGGTACCCTCCCCGAAACTATTATGTGGAAGTATCTATAAGTCATTGCAGACATAGAAATTCAAGTATTAAGTTCTTACTCATTTCTTGAAGCTTTCGTATCACGAGCAAACATCTTGTAGGATAGCAATTTTCCTTCTAATTTCTGCAAAAGCTGGTTGACCTTGCTTACACTAAACACATATGATTTCTTTTCATTTTCTAACTCATCCCTGCTTGAAGAGTCATGAATTTCATTATGTCTAAAACTGTCAAAGAACTCCCCATTGCCACTGCTTTGGTCCTTATACCCTCCATCAATTAGCGGGAAAATGTAAAGGTAATGCCTCCATTTGGCAGAAAAGTTTGGATGAAAGGCACGTGACACCTACAATAAGCCACGTTTATTTTTGTTATCACAATTATTATCTGTGTCTGTGAGACCAGCAAAAAAAATCCTTTTTCTTTTTCTTTTCCTTTGAATTTTTGGCAATTGATCATTCTATATCAAACATTAGCTTCACATTGCAGATTATTTAAGAAAAATATTACCTCAGATACTGATATGACCCTTAGTTTTCCCGGTGCTGCGGCATTTATTGCATCCTCAATATCTTTTGGTTTAACATCCTTCTTCCAAGTGTCTGCGTAATGAACCCTGGATTAGGGGGAAGGGTATGACCAATCCAACAGAATGTGAAAAAGAACACACCCTTGAAAAACATGTAACTTCTAAACATTTCCTTTCCTTTCAAGTCATACAGACAACGAAAAATATAGCCCTGCATAGTTTGGAGCTATTTTCTACAAGACTGTTGTAAAGCTTGTGTTCATGTACAAATGCTTTGGGGCACTTGATTCCATAACAATGGATAATACTGAAGAATTGAAGAATAACTGGCTTTAATTAGTATTTCATACGTTGTAAATGACTTGTATTAAAAGTTCTTATAATCCTTGTTTAACACTTTAACTTATGGCCTGATGCCGCTGATAATTTTTTTCTTCTTTTATAGGAACTTAATTAAGTTTGCTGACATGCCTCAATAAGTCTGGTGTTCATCAAATGAACTTCATTAATAAATCTCAAGTAATTTATTAGGAACTATTCATATGGCAGACAACAGACTTAAAGGGATGAAATCGAGCCAAGAAGCTTTCTCCCACTAGGCAACAAAAAATTGAATTTTCCCAAAACGACAATAAAATGAGCATTTCTAGTTTCATTCATGATTTCTTCTGTGTCTATAGAAGACAAAGTAACTACATTTCCAAGTTCTAATTCATATGGATCCAATGTAAGAAAATGGAATGTATGCATTATTTAAAGAAAGAGGAACAATTATGCAACAATCTCCCCTCCCCCAAAAGACTACTTTCCTTTCCTTTTTTTTAAAAACACATTTATCCATAACAATTTTACTATCACGTTAAGTTTATAATTATAATTACTAAAAAATAGTAGTTACTTATACATAATAACCAAAAAGTGAAGTTTTTATCATCAAATAATCATAAAATGTTAAATAAATTTCATAAATCTGATTTCTTTATGCAATTAATTGTGATATAGTAAAGGATTATTTACAAAGTTAGATATTGGCTATTGCTAAGTGCAACCAAACAAAGACATCATACATGTTTAGGCATCATCAAAGATACAATGCCAACTGAAGTCAGACATTAGCACATTTGAAGTCAGAAATTTCCAAATGACAATCAAAAGATTAATTGTTGGTTGTTTGTATAACTGTAAGTACATAAACATACAGTTGAAGAATGGTTAACATATTTGTTACAAAAAAAATGTGCTTATTGGAGAGACCTTGGGGCCCCAGTTTTGCCGTCTTTCTATTAAGTGTATGGCAATTTATTTATAGACAGGTTTCGATATAGCAAAATCATTCCTAAGAATAGGGAAATGGCTTACAGAAAGAACAAACTTGTTGAAGAGCTGTTACTCCTTTGTCTGTACGACCAGCAACATTAGCACAACCTTCAACAGGTAAACCTTTGTCCTTGAGCAGTTGAGTTTTCTTTTCATCAACAAACTTACCAAGTGACCCTTCTACTACGCTGCATCAAGAAACTAGTACATGAGCAAGAAAGCGGAATAATCATCCAATAAAAAAAATAAATCACTCTAACATGCTTATTTGTTATGTTAAGTTATGAAGTTTGCTAAAGGCTGCAGAATTGCAAGACAAAGAACTTGCCTTTGGACAGTCTCCAAACCCGGCTGCCTTTGCCACCCATCAAAAGAACCCCCGTGATATGAAAGAACAATTTTGAACGTGAATCTTGCCCACCTCCCACTGCGACCTTTGGATGGACCACTTTCCAACTCAGCCTTATCAGAAGGCGTTGGGATTCCAGAACCATCATGATCAAGAAGTGTCTGTTAGAAAGTCAATGATTAAGGATGATAAACATACAAATACTTGAAGGTATATACACCTAATCATGCACAAATTTCAAGTACACTGTCATAGCCTGGGTCATGGAGTATCATAACCTTCAAAAGATACATACATGATACAATACTATTCCACTAAGGAGTGTAAATAGGAGGTCTAGGGTTCGAATCCTAGAAATTAACATTTCTCCTGAGTCCTGCCCTTAGCTAATTAGCCACTAACATTTGTCTATTAAAAAAAGAATATACTTTACTAAGCAGCTATTAAGCATTGGAAGGTTTAAAATTAGGCCAGTGATTGCAATGCCACCTCAATTGGCCACATAAACTGCATTTGACTGCGATTTCCCATAATATCCGATGCAGCCACAAAATTTACGGCGATTGCAATGTAAAACCTAATTTGAAATGAATTTCATGAGTAATTTCGAGGAAGTAGACTTCGGAAAGCAAGAGAAATACCGAATCAAAGTCTAGAGGATCAATCAATATATGAGAGTTGCATTGCATGGAAACCACTTGAAATATGAAATTAGGGCTAAAAATTGGGGGAAAATGATAAGCACGAGGTAATGAGGGTGGTGCACCTGAGTTCCAAAGATAAGTGGGAAAGACAAATTCCCGCGAACAGAATTCAAATAGAAATCATTGACTCGTTGCCAAGGCCTTGCGTTCATAAATTCGAAGCTCTCCCTAGCGTTCCATCTAGCGTATTTGGAAGGATGAGTGTGATTGTAATGAACGTGAATTTTAGTTTCAGTTTGGCGTTGGTTATCCTTATCCGTATCCATTGAACAAATGAGTGAGCGCCGGAAGTGATTTTGGTGCAGGTTGAGGTTTTTCGAAATCGCAGAAGGGTGACTGCAAGAACCAAAGAATAGGTGTTTGGCAATAGGCATACAGAGTAAACACAAAGTATTAATAAGAATCCGTTGAGATGGGGCACCGTGACTGTGTGTGGTTCAACATTCAACAACAGCGGAGTATAATTGTCTATATTTCAGAACTCTCTATCTATCGGTGCTAACAGAGGAGTATGATTGTCTATATTTCAGAACCCCCTGGTTCAACATTCAACATTCAACCACTTGTGTTGCACTTTAACACGTCACTACACCGACACAAATTAAATAGCACTAACAAGTTCTTAAATACAAACTAAATAGTACTAAAAGATTCAACATATTTATAAAATTCAGAACAGATTAAAACTAAATAGACTAACATAATCAAAATAAATTAAATACCACTAACACAATACAAATTAATTAAATAGTATTAACACAAATTACCAATTAAATAGCATTAACATAACCAAAATTAGGATAATAAGAACAAAAACCGATTCAATGAGAGAAAAACTTTTTTTAAAATAAAATATGTGAGAATGTGGTGTATTAGACTGGTGCAAAACTAAGAACTTTGGTGCAAAATTAAGAACTTGGATGCAAAAGATATTTTTTAGGGGATGCAAAAATATTTTTTGCTAAGGTATCGGTGCTAATATTATTTTTCTAGGGGGTTCGCCTGGAATACATGTAGGTCTGCCACTAGTGGTACTGTGGTATGTTAAAAAGTATGCATTTTGTATGGAAAAATAACTCACAGCAAGAGGTTGTGATCTTATAAAGTTAGTATGTTAAGTAAGTGAGTTATAGGATGATGGTTGAATTATAGGTAGTTTAAGTAAGAATACTAGGATAAGGGTATTTTCGTCTTTTTCGCTCTTAGGTGAGTTCAACTGACCCATTCTTCCACAAGACATCCACGTAAGCATCATTTATTTATTGTACAATTTATTGAGGAATTGTGTGATTAGTTGAAGTTATAGGCGAGGATTAATAAGTGAGGGCAAAATTGTCTTTTCCACTCCATTTAATTTCCCTTCTGCTCACTTAAAACTGAAACAAACACGGCACCCTTCATTTCAGCATTTCAGAAAACAGAAATAGAAGCTTGAGGAAGAGAGGGAGAAACGAGAGAGAGAGAGAGAGAGAGAGAAAGAAGAGAAGAACCACACCCAAATTCCTTAATGCACGTGTCATATTCTTACACCATTATCCTCCATTTGATTCCCTCTACATTCTGATTTCCATTTCAGTACCCCAGCCTTACCCTAACTCATTTAACTATTTTTGTATCTTAAGCTCCATTTTGACCAAAACTGAATTGCATTGCTTGCATGTGGTAATGGAGGCTTATGGAGAGTAGTAGAACCAAAATACTGAAGCTACATTGTTGATTGAGAACAAGTTTGAGGTGATTCAGTTGCTGGTTTCGAATTGTGGAGAGCTTGGGTTCGGATTGGAGCTAAAATTCGTGGTTCTTGATGGTTGGGATTGAAGATACCAACTCAAGGAAGATTCTGCTTGAAACCCGTTTAGAACCATCGCTCGTAATTCCTTCATAATTCTTTCTACAGACATCATTTGGAGTTCATTTCTGATTCATGAGAAACTCGACACGAAATGCTTCAGGATAGGCACAGGAATCATCTGATTCCATCAAGTATTGAAAAAGATATCCTGTCCACAAGATCTGATTCTAAATCAGACAAGGTTTTGACCCAGTCCCCTTGTTTTCGTAATAACTCTCTGAATACTGAGTGCATCCGTTTGAAACTTGAACCATATGAAACTAGACAAAATTATCTACACATTAGGCACTGGTTTGGATAGTTTTGGTTAAGAATTGACTCAGTTATGCGCACTCCAAAACTGCTCCCAGATGCTGTCCAGAAGTAGTTCGGGTTGAAGCGAGAATTCGAGTACGAGAATCGTTCGAGTGTTACCTTGTCGGTGGCGTCGTGTGAAATATCTATCGGAATAATAATATCTAAAGGGATATAGTACGACATTTGTCAAGGTGTGGTGTTTTGTCTCCATTAAATTTCAAAAATCAATTGTTTTCATGTTTCTCCGGCAAACTTTTCAAATTTTTTATATATAGACACACAATTTTGGTATATAGACACACAATTTTTATAAACATCTCCTACAATTTTATTTTACAATTTTATTGAATGAATAACATTATAATTTTTTTGACAGGAGTATATCATTATAATTATAGTTATATGATAACTGTTATATATTTAACAGCCAGTTTTTGAACAAAACATACAAAAGTTTACAAAAAAAAATGTCATAAAGAGTGTTCAAAATCATTGGTTCTTTGTCTCACAAAGCATGGAAGGATAGAGCAAACTTAACCAATCACATATTTTCGTTTATTTTCATACATCTTCATCCCATAAAAAAGAGCATTTTACTTTTAATATTGTATAAAATAGCACTTTATTTTTATTTTAGAACTTTATGTACATTGTGTCAAAAAAAAACTTTTATGTACATAAAATGTTATTTTTATTATTTGTACAATTAAAAATATCACTTACTATTTTTAAAATTTATTTGATGATATTTTTCTTCTAACTCAGCCTCTATTTTTGTAGTAAATTTGTCTCATTCACTATATAATTATTTCTTTAAAAATTTCTCCCCTTCTTAAGTTCTATATAAATATATACACTAAAAGGAAATAAAACGTTGTACTTTAGATAGTTTAATCTCTTTACATTTTAGAAATTAGATTGTGACAAAAGGTAATGCCAACATAAAAAAAACATACTTTTTTATAAATATTTTTGATAATAAGGGACTTGAAATGACATTTTATTTGGATACAATTTTTTTATATTAAATAGATTATTTATTATTAAAAATAAATACCTATATATATTCAATGGTGTAGCAAGAAATAAAGATGTTATTATTTTATATCATATTTTAAAATAAAACTAATTTATCGGTTTACATAAAACTATAAAAAAAACACAAAAATTAGGACCTATGAGTGTCTACCTGTAATACCCCCAATTTTTCGCTAATTAAATTAATTGGCGTAAATTAATATTTAGTGATTTATTGTGTGATTGAAAATTTCATGATTTGAAAATGAATTTGCTTGAAATACTTATTGTGAGGATTTTGGTGTTAATTAAATTTAATTGTGTCAAGTGGGATTAGTTTGGGCTGAAAGGAGTCACTAGGAATAGAATTACTAAGCCAGGGGTAAAATAGTATTTGCACATTTCCCCTATATGTATATATATATATATATGTACCCATCAGCTGGAACACCAAACAGAGCCACTTGATACATTTTCAGAAATAGAACCAAAGAGGGAGGGAGAGGGCACGATAGAGGGAGGAAAGGAGAGAAGAGGGAATTCTTCAAATGGTCATGCATGCCTAATCTATCATCATATTCTGAATCAGCCTCCCATTCCCTTTCCATTGATGCCTCTTTCACACACAGGTTCAGCCCTGATCATCTCACTTCACCCAGCCATGCAAATTCGAGTTTGAGGGAGAAGAAGGGTTCAACAGAAAATTCTGGGTAAAACCCGTTTTACCTACCTTCAGTGTTTCGTTCGTATCTCCCTATACTGACCTCCGATTCAGTTAATTTTTATTTTTTTGGAAACTAGACAGAAAATGCCCCAGTTTAGACCCAAGAACCATCTGGTTTCACTGAGAATGTAGGGAGATATCACCTTCCTAAGTTTCGTTTCCAGAATCAGCTTCAGTCTTGACCCAGCTTCATTGTTTCGGTTGTAACTCTCTGGATATAGGATGCATGTGGTTGAAACCTCCACCTTCAGAAACTAGAGAAAAATCCCTTCACCGTAGACCCTCGTTTTGCTAAGTTTGGTTGAGATTTGAGTGAGTTACGCTCGTTGCAAATTGGTATTTAGTTGCTGGAAGTAGCTGGAGCGGATTCGTGATTCTCCGTTCGTTCGTGTTCGAGAAGTTTCGGCGTTGGGTGATCGTCATCTCCAAAAAGGTGAGTTCTATAACTCACTAGGGAAACCATAAACTTGTGCATGTATGTGTGTCCCGGTTTAGGTCTCGCGTTTTATAAAAATTCGAGTCGATAATGTTTGCGAAAATCTCGCGTGTGAGTTGTTAAGTCATGAGATCCTTGGAATTGAAATTGCTAAATTGCATGAGTGTGATTGTTGAATGAATATTATTGATTGTACTGAATGTACTGGTTTCCATGTCTGTATTGATGTGTTATCGAGTTTGAATGTGAATCGGAATGGACATGGGAACGATCGGAATAGAAAAGAAAACGCGAAAACAGTTTTTCTGAAATACAGAGAGTCACGCACGGATCGTGTGTATGGGGCGCACGGGTCGTGCGTGAGACTCTGAAACTCATGGTGCCGTTTTTGAAAACGCGCACGGGTCGTGCGCCATAGCGCACGGACCGTGCGTATCCTTCTGATGCCAACTTTTAAAATATGTCCTAAGCTATTCCGAATGGTCCCAAGTCCCTTCTAATCCACTCTCCAAGTCTCCCCAAGGATGGGAGCACTGTAATTCTATGTGTTTGACTGTGATTGAATCCAGGTTATGTTAGTGTCATGTGATTGGTTTTGTTTGGATTATGTTCAGGTGCAGTGAATGCTCATGTGATTGACCATTGGTTTCATGTTATAACTTTGTGATTATGTATTGTGCTGGGCTGATTGGTTTAGTAAGATTGTTAAGCTAAGTTAGCAAACCTTAGTAATCCATGTGAGATCACTAAATTATAAGATTAAGGTAATAATTAGACCACCTAATGTTAAGAATAAGATTAGGTCATGATGAAGCTCAGTGAATGAGTATGCTTTCAGGTTAGGCTCAGTGATTGAGCAGTTTTCATTGTTCATTGTTATTGTATATTGTATATGCATCATTGTTAGGCTCAGTGATTGAGCATAGTTCATTGTTAGGGTGACGACCCTATTTCAGATTAGTGTGCTGGGGGAGAGGAAGTCATGATCCTTATGAACCTAGGCTCCATCAGGGACCCACTAGTGATTAGTGGGGACGGGTTCACCGGAAGCTTATTATGCCAAGTGACCGGTGACACGCTAAGAATCATTGTTAGGCTCAGTGATTGAGCATAGTTCATTGTTAGGCTCAGTGATTGAGCATAGTTCATTGTTAGGCTCAGTGATTGAGCATAGTTCAGCCACATAGTCAACTTTGAGGACTATGAGTTTTAGATAATGAATCAAGCATAATTGAACCGAGAGAATTAGTAAGGGGTCGCGATAGGACTCACTGAGACAAGTTGTCTCACCCAATCCATTGTTGTTGTTTTTCAGTTAAGCAGGGAAAGTTGAAGACCGTGAGGCATGGCTATGAAGATGCTTGAGGAGCAGCCGCTATCTTTATTTCTTTATGTCTTATATTTCAGTTTCCCTTGTATCTCTGTATTTTGTATTCAGTACCTTAAGACTACTCGATGGTACGACTTATGTATTTCAAGTTGTGAATCGCTTCCGCAGACTTTCGGTTTTGAGTATTGAACACTAGTTGAGGGTGTAAGGACCGACTTTATTTATATTCAGTTCAGTTATATTAAGCACGTTCGATGAGTGATTCATCGAAGCTTAGTATGTGTTCAATATGTTAAAAGGAAAGTCACTCTGATGTATGCCAGTAGTGCGCTTCGGTAATTTCTACAAGATAGAAATTAACGGGGTGTTACACTACCCATTCATCTTTTCGTATCTATTTAATTGTGAACCTTAAAGTAGCCATAATGAAAAATAGTAAGGCAAAAAGACAATCACATTGAGAAATAAAATGGGGAATTCCACCAATCAGAAATAGATACACTACCCATTATACCCACTTTCCTCGTCAACCATCCCCACGAGATATGCTTAATCTTATTAACAACTTTGTAGCTATCTTCCAACAACCCTTCAAATACCATATTATTCCTTTCTTTCCAAATAGTCCACATAGTAGGCATCCAAAGCATAAAATAAAGCTTGACATTGCTGGGTTTCCTACTCATATGTTCGATTTTTTTACCAAAATCCCAAAAATGCTGAATTCCATCCACCTCTATAATTTCATCAATCCCCAACCACCAACAACTTTAGCTAATGAACGGTGAAAGAAAATATGCTCTACAGATTCATCAATACCTTCACATCGGATGCACCGGCTATTATTAACAACCACATTCCTTCTGATTAAATTTACCTTTGACGGCAACCTGTCCAAAAATACCCGCCAACAAAACAACGCCACTTTGGAGGGCACAGGAATTTTCCATACAACAGATAGAATCTCTACTATATGATTTAATATCTTTAATTGAATTCGCGCCATAAGTTTTTGTTAAATTAATATAATTTAATGTTAATACATATGATTTAATGTTAATCAAATATTCTATATATCACATGGACCAATTTCTATATAAATCAATTTTGCTGTGACTGAATCAAAACAACAAGGACAAAAAACAAAACATGATATATATGCAATGGACACACATATATTATAATATATTCGTGTAAAATGTCATGGGTTCAAATTTCAGTAAAAACCAAAATTTTACTAATATTTATATTTACAACAATGGACACACATTTATTATAATATATTATTTAATTTTTTATTTAACTTATTTAAATGACTATTGAATTCGCTTTGCATTTTGATCTAAATGAAAATTAGACAACTATATATATATATATGTTTAAGTATGGTGTTTCAATTTGATAACATCTAACGGACTTGGTCGGGTGGCAATGAGCTTGTTTTTCGTGTAAAATGTCATGGGTTCAAATTTCAGTAAAAAAACCAAAATTTTACTAATATTCATATTTACAACAATGGACACACATATATTATAATATATTATTTAATTTTTTATTTAACTTATTTAAATGACTATTGAATTCGCTTTGCATTTTGATTTAAATGAAATTTTTTTGTATATATAAGTATGGTGTTTCAATTTGATAACATCTAAGGGACTTGGTCTGGTGGCAATGAGCTTGCTTTTTGTGTAAAATGTCATGGGTTCAAATCTTATTCACTTGATTTTTACTCAAACTTAAATTTTCGAATTTAGAAACAAAAGTCTCATTAAATTCTTTGATTGGAAATATAAAACCTCATTAAATGAATATGGGATAAATATGCAAATAACAAAAAAAAGATATGTAAAATATATAAAATAGAATTCAATGTTTGAAATAGTTAGTGGATTCCATGTGGCTGATTTTAGTTGATTCCATATCATTATAAGGTAAAATACCCACAATTCATCAAGGGGCAACCTAGGCCTCACCATAAAAGTATGATTTTTTTGGTTTTTGAGGGTTCATTAATGTTAAGGTAAAATACCCACAATTCATCAAGGGGCAACCTAGGCCTCACCATAAAAGTATGATTCTTTCTGGTTTTTGAGGGTTCATTAATGTTACCCATTGGTGTCTGCACTGCTTTCCTTTTCTTTCTCATTTCATTTTCTCCCTTCAATCTTCTTTTCTTTGTTCTTTTCTTACTTACATTACTAGTATTATAAGTATATTTTTATTCACATTACATAATAGTTTTGCTTTCTAATGTGAAAATTGATGTGTGGGCCCTTTTGCAATTTTTTCACTTCAAGGGCTTAGCTAAATACATTTTCCTACTTAGTTACTCTTTAGGGTTTTCCTTCTACCTGTTCTGCTTCTCCTGCTTCTGGTTACATATTAGATATGACTTTTCTGATTTTTTCAATATATTAATATTCATCAATATTCTGTTTGCTTTGATGTAATGTGATAATAATAATAATAATAATATTATTATTCTTTTTTATAATCAATAAGTATTTTTCTTTGGCAGGTCAAAATAAAGGTTAAACGCAGATTCTCTATTACTACAGTGTTAATTTTCTTTACAACTAACTTTTTTTCTTTTAATAAATGACCTATGCTTGTTAGGAAGTTGGGTTGGGCCCATAAAAATCAAGACTCTTATATCTCTTTTTCGGGACAAAAATCTAGGATACTATATCTTAGTATTATACATAGGACTTCAATTTTTAAAGTGGCAATAATAACTGGAATTCTTATATATATTGTTTAATGAGATTAGTAGTATTTTTTATTTGGGACGTGAACTATTGACATATATAGTATTACGTGTACAGCCAGCAACAACTTCTTGGACACGTAACATTATTGTTGCTGGCTTAGCTAGTTTTGCAACTTGTAGTCTTGTGGTGAAGTCCTAAGTAATGGTTAAATGTTGATTTAAAGCTAAACCACGCCTATTGTTAAGCTGTCTAATTATTTCCATGTGAAGTGTTTTGCTTCCTATATATATTAGAACTAGTATGTATGACCCGTGCGCTGCACGGGTATACATTTTTTTTGAATTTTTTTTGTAATTTTAATTTTAAAATATGTTTACTTTGAGTGAAAATAACAAAATTGGTTAAATATATAATTATATCATATTAAACAGAAGTATGTATATTAAAATAATGAGTATGTTAAATAATATATAAATATATAAATATATCTGTAAGGGCATTGAAATATACATCTTCTTTTTTTAATTTAATTTTAAAGTATTTTATTAATCAATTTGTATGTTTAAAGCATTGTCTGTATTTATTTGGGATGTTTATAATTATGTATTAATAATTAATATTTAAAAAATTATAGGTGTATATTTGATTATTCGAATTTAAAAAATAAATACGATATTGAGATTATGTTAAGTGGTGTTACACAAAAAAGGCTGATGTAAAAATAGACATTTTCTGTTAAGTTATTTTGTAATATAGTTTTGGTTGAACTTAAAATAGATAATTATGTGTATTATGTTAGATATAAAAAATGGGTATAACATATTTTGTGTGAACTTAATTTCGTAAAATAAATATAAAAGAATTGTCTTATTTGTTGACGAAACAATTTTGATGAAATAAATATATTTGAATTCGTTTAAAATGCATTGTGTTATTGGACACATTGTGTTATTGAACTCGTTTAAAGAATATATTTCCAAAACTAATTATATATCTTACCTTCTCTTTTTAACTCACTCTATAAAACATATCTCTATTAAAAACATATATATTTTTTTTATCAAAATAGTTTATTAAACATTTACCATGAAAAGAGATATTTCAATACTCAATATAATATACAACATAGTTTTCAGACCACGTGGAACAAAATATATAAGTCTATTTACGAATAGGGATATTTCTGTCTTTACAAAAAACATTAGGGTTATTTTTGGTATTTCCTCGTAAGCTCTAATGAATACCGAAACCCTATAGTTCCATTTATTCAAGAACCGATAAATTAAGAAGAAAACAAACACAAGAAGATTATAATGTTTACATAATGATTAAATTGTTAAAACTCTGGGCACAAATTGATAAAACTCCGCTGAGACTAATCCCACGGACAACAGTGACTAATTCCTCGCTCATTGTATGTGGCTCGAGGGGCAGGACAGTTGGCCCAGAGTTTTTATGCTGCTCCGTACCCAAGACATAATATATTAGTAGGAGAATAATAGTCATTTTGTCTTAAAAACTTAAATAGTTGACATAATATATGTTCATTTTGTCATTCTAATGAGGCATGGTGCATATGTCATTCTACCTTCATACTCGTATATAAGAAATAAAAATCAGCAAGTAGTATAAACATAAATATATTTGTTTATTGGTATTGTCATTGCTAAAATGGGGGTATTAATTAATGATTAATACTCAAATATTTATATTTTACTTGATAATCTCAAATATTAATTATTGAAAACAAAGTGCTAATATAACTAATTATGCTTATAGGGAAAAAATTGAAATAATAATTATATTTTACTTGATAGTCTCAAATATTAATTATTTTCATACAAAGTGGTAATAATTTTTTTTCGTTTATACTTTATATTATTTCAGAGATTTATGCTTTTTAACTTAGAAATTCTATTAATAAGCAAATAAAAAATTAAGGGACTATTTTTTTTCTTAATAAATAATAAAAGTGTTTTTTTATTTGGAAAGAGAAAGGTTTAATTAAAGACACGGAGGGTTTGAGTATTCTTTCCTTTTCGTCTCAGATTCCAGCCTCATCTCCTTCTGATAGCGATTAGCAAAACGTGGAGGCTTGTTCTTCGCGTCATCGAAACGTGGAGGCTTCTTCTTCGCGTCATCGAAACGTTCTTCACCGATCGTGGAGGCTTCTTCTTCGCGTCATCGAAACGTTCTTCACCGAGGTTCAAGAATGAAACGGCGGCGACGGCAAACACCAAGGTATATAATGTTCCGATTTATATTTCCAGATGCAATCAAATAAGGAATCGTTTGTTCCATTTTTCAATTGTTTGATTTAAAGAGTAGTAACTTAATTTCTGGGTTGTTAACACTGTATGGTGATTCTGATTCGTTTATTATTCTTTTGGGATTCTATACACGGTAACTTCTGCTGATTCAATGAATAAATAATTAGAAACTGATAATGATTAGTGTTTATCATCCTCTGGAAGTGATTCTGTTCTGATTGTTAACAATCAGGTGATAACATGAAGACATATTTAGGGTTTTTTGGGATTATTCTATAGGAGCTGAGTTGTGTTTGGGTTTGAGCAATTGGTGGATGTTAGCAGCGCAAACCTATAGATACAGGTACATATAATCTTATTCATACGGTTTGTTGATTTATTTATTTAATCCGCCGCCAGTTGAATCACCGTGAACAGAGTATACAAATTGGTACTCAATATTACTTAAAAACTGTGGTATATGAACTTCATAAAATATCTGGTTTACCTTCAGTTGGGTTTCCATCAAGCACTTACTATCTACTATTGAACGAATCCATTCAATTTACATGTGCAAAGTCGAAATTTGTTGATCGTTTCGGTGGGTGCTGTGGCCAATGAAATGCATACACACACTTACACAATGACTGTGAATGAAAATTGATATTTACATTTTTTTCAAACTATCTGTAAGTTAGGCAATTAGGCTTCACTCTATGTTTGTGTAGTAGTTCATAATTTTGAAGTGATTCTTGCTAGGAACCGGAAGCACCATTACTGAAATGCAGATTGGTTAATTGATTCGAAAGGGTGAGTCGCCCTAAAAGGCCTGTGGATATAAAAACTAAGCTTGAGGCTAATGTGGTTGAAGCAATGCAGCGGAGGGAATATGATGGGACATCTGTAAAATCATTCAAAACTATAATCCTGAAATTCCCAAAAGTTGATGAGGGCGTAACAAAGTGGAAAGACATCTTTCAGCAGTTTGGTAGGTTTTACTTCAAATTTATGGTTTTGTTAATTTAGTATTTTGAATTTGATAGCTTCGAATAAAACCCTGTTATAAACATAATATATGAGCCTCAAAGTAAACACCACACCACAATGTTATGCCAAAGTAAGTGTTTGTCGTTGCCATCTTAGCGGCATCCTTTTTTTTATATGATCCTAGATTTCAAATAGAGGTAAATTTAGTTGCAATCATAACTTATAACTACAATTATAATAGAAAATGGATGATAGGCACGTGATAAAATATTAAAAGGTAATTAAGAATGTCATGAGCCACAAACATAAGGACTAAGCTATTGCTTGCCAATGAGTAGGTTCGATATATAAACACATTGTTAAATCCAAATTTGACAACAATTGTATGGTAATATAAGTTTTATAGAATAATGGATCTGTCAATAAAGATTAAACATTGTCAAATACCTCACGATACACTACATTCTTAGTGGATCGGCACAAAATTTTATCCTCATCCATAATGACCAACTTTAGGCCTTTCCCTGACTTAACACGTGAGAGCGCAACATACAACTGTCCATGCGTGAAAACGGGCTTAGGGAGATATATGGCAACATGTGAGAGAGATTGGCCCTGACTTTTGTTAATGGTCATCGCAAAACAAACTGTAATTGGAAACTGCCTGCGCCGGAACTTAAATGGAAGGCCAGCGTCACTTGGAATAAGATTCATTCTAGGTATGAAAATCTTGTCCCCAATATTTTTTCCAGTTACAACTTTAGCCGTTATAATATTCTTGCCCAGATGTTCTACCATTAACCTTGTGCCATTGCATAGACCTGCCGCTTGGTCAATATTCCTCATTAGCATAATAGGTACCCCGACTTTCAGTAGTAGCTTATGATTAGGAATACCTGAGCATTTAACGTCATTGAGAAACTCTGGAGTGAACCATTCGCTTTGAACCTCACTGTCCTCATCTGATCGACACACAGTATCCGAGCTTAGGTACTCAACTTCTTCTCTGGGAATTTGCGACAAAACATAGTCATTAATGTGCTCAACAGACTCTAGAGTTGGAGCTAATATAGCCCTCTCTTCAAAAAAATGATCGGTGTTAATGTTTTTGAGAAGCTGTGGATAAGCAAAATCAATCAACGACTGAAGTGGGTTGGCTGGATCCAAAATTAATAAGTCTTCTGGTATGTCAACATCACTCTCACCATACTCATTTGATTTGGAATTTCCGTCACCAACCTTGAGCAACCAATCTGCAAATTTTTTTATTTCATCTCTCTCAGATTCTATACTTGAACTACCAAGCCGCATATTGATTGTGAGATGCAAAACTTTGCAAGTCGACCATATACTTGATGAATTGATTGCAGCAGCAACTACATCATGCCTGGAGCCTTTTCTTATGACTGGGAGTATTTGCCTGAAATCACCACCGAGTACAACTGTCTTTCCACCGAATGGTTTGTACATGTTGGTGCGATCTACGGTGGACATGATATCCCTTAAGGTGCGGTCAAGTGCCTCAAAACAGTTCCTATGCAACATTGGTGCCTCATCCCAAATGATAAGTTTTGCCTGAATTAGTAGTTGTGCTCTTGGACTACCTTGACTTATAGAACACGTGGAGCCATCGCGGGGTACCAAAGGAACTGCGAATGTTGAGTGGGCAGTCTTACCACCCGGGAGCAATAGAGCGGCAATTCCGCTGGAAGCAGTGTTCAGCACAATATACCCCAGTGAACGTAACCCTGCAGCCTCCGTGTTCCATAGATACGTCTTACCTGTACCGCCATAACCATTTACAAAATAGAAACCACCCCTACCGGATATTACGGAGCTTGTGATTTCATCATAGGCTTTTTTCTGATCATGATTAAGTTTCTCCAGCAACGACTTATGTTTCACTGACATTACATCCCTGTCATAACTCAACTCATCAGCTATCAGCTTATTTTGGAAATCAAAACCTTCAATGATGTTTGGGAATGGCATCGAAAAGTCAGACAATGACCGTCCATTTTGATGAAGGAGTTTTTCAATCTCCACCAGGCAAATGTTTTTTAAAACATCCTCTCTTATTTGAAGACCTACATATTTGTTAAAAGAGTAAAACCGTAAGATTATGTATTGAGAAATATTATATCTAATATAAATATAAATTGATGGTATATATCCCTACACATATATGGATACCTGGTGTCTCTAATTGTCTCCGTGTATTATAAACAATGCCATCGGCTAGTAGCTTCCAGGTTGATTCCCAAACAAAGTCGGCCTTGTTCATTGTGTTCATAGATAGTAAAGTGACAAACAACCTTCGCAGTTGATTTCCGGATGCTATTTTACTTGCCTCAGTTATTGCATCAATGAATTCTCTATCACCATCCAACAAACCAAGTTGAAAACACGCCTCTTCAAATGTTGGCTCTACCTTACCGTTGACCTTCCGCAAAGATTTATAGCTCGTGCATCCCTTTTGAATGTTTAGTAAGATGCGCAGATAATACTTTTCACCAATACCAGGAGGGACATAATTGATTCTACCAATGCTGCTACCCTTTTTCCTTGGTAGCCATATCCTGTCTATTGCGTTGTATACAAATCTACTTGGAAACTCTGCATATGTCAAGTCCCTACCCTCAGTGTAAGTTCGGTTGGCTGCAAACCATGCAAGAAACATAGTGTCATAATGCTGTGCTCTCCAAACAACATTTTCAATATCATCATCATCATCGAAGAATACTGTCTGTTCATTTGGGAGATGGAATGTCAGCCTCTGTACTGGAGGCCATTTGTGATGGATGTCAAATGCAAATATTCGCCAAACAGCTTCTGAAGGGGACACATATCTACAATCATAATAATTACGTATCTCATCAACATTGGCATCAGAATTGTCTGTACTGCGCAATACCTGTAGTGTGGCACGGTCTGGACCCTTGTTGACATATTTGAAAAGATATTTAATTGAGTTTGACTTGTTACAGTACTCAACATTCACATGGCCACGATATCTCATCAATAACTGTGGATTGTATGGTACGACAAACCTGTTATCAAATATTGTGCCCCCCTTTTCAACTGTTATGCCAGTGTCGTGACGTTTGTAGCATGGATATCCATCTTCGTCAATTTTTGTTGACGGTAGAAACGGCTTTGGGTAGAACTTTGTACAATGCTGACCCTTGGTGCAAGTTGCTTTAGGATTAGCACGACCACATGGTCCGTGAAGCATGTATGCCGACACTGCTTGATATAGATTTGGATACAGGTTGGGATCTGGAAACTCCGCTGAGATAAGCCTATCTATGTCGGTGGTTGTGTTAAGTTTATTCGCTGCAGACAACCATAACAACAGATGAGCATGGGGAAGTCCCCTTTTTTGCCATTCTACTGTATACATTACTGAAAAGAAAAAAAGCAAAAGATTGTCAGACAATATACACAGACCATTTAGCAATTCAAATTAACATATTGTGTAAATATCAAATTTTGATTTAATACATATATCAAAATATTCAAAAGAAACTGGGTACCTGCATCAACCTTCCCAAAAATCTCGTCCGTCTTTAGGTCGGTGATTAGTTGGTCTAGCTTCATCTTGAAAACGCGTGAAATAATGTCTGGTCTATCAGAAGCCGTTAGACCCCGTTGACCAACGAACTCAACTATTTCAGGCCATTTTGAGTTACATGTTATTGTAATGAAAAGATCAGGATACCCGAACCTTTTGCAAATAGCAATAGCATCTTGACAGTTGTTGAACATGTATCGAGCACCTCCGGTAAAGGATGGGGGCAATATAACACGTCTCCCAATGGCCGAGGCATCAGTTTCACCCCTTGTTACTGCATCTTGCAGTCCAGTCAAAACTTCAGTTCTTATGAGTTGTTGGTTGTTGCGGATGTATGACAATCTTGTAGATTCAATCATGGTATAACAATCAACAACGAATTGTTGAAACAACCGACGTGCATTGACAATTTGCCCAAACTCCACTTCCCTTTCTTGAATCCTAAACGCAATGAACTCTCTTAATGTGACCTTTTGTCTTTTGGCAGATCTAATGTACCCACCCGGCCTTTGTCTCAATGGAATGTTTTCTCGGAAGCCATCCTCCCCACGGGCAAAAATTAAAGGATACTGTAGGGGGAGAAGAGCAGTGTGTGTTTCATATACCCTTTCCAACTCACCTGACATGTGTTTCACAACTATATCCCTACCTTGTTCAATGTGGGCGTCGTCACCAATTATTAAAGCTGCAACTTCATCACAAGTTGGAGTATTATGGGTTCTAGGATCGGTAGATCGATCTCTAATCAACCTTAGACTGATTTTCACAGATGGGTGCTGATCTTGAAAATCACGAACTTCTCTGTATTTGTGTGTATACGTTGTATTGATCAACCATTTGTTTCAAGTCCCTAACCAATGATTCATCGAGTACATGCGATTTACTATTCGACCTGTAATTTATTAGCAATAGTATTATAATACGCAAACAGTATTAGTGAATTGTCAAAAGTGGTAAATACCTGAAATGGCTCATTCTATGTGCTACTTCGTTTCTTGTGTCCCATATGTATAGTTGTGCATATTTTGGGGCGCTGCCTTCAGTAGGCAAAAGGCTACCTATGCGATGATAGTTTTGACCACTCAAAATGAATTGTGGTGGACTACCGCCATCATTATGGGTTGTCACAACTTTACCTCCCATGGAGGTGAAAGCAAACATGCTATTATATGCTCTGATATGGTCACGAAAGTGTGTGCTCCTCTGATCAAGTCCTCTTATCAGATTTAGCAACAATGTAGGCGGTTCCTGAAGCAATGGAATGTGCACCTGACCTTTCATACAACACATGGAGAAATCCGGATGACTTGAGTGGTTGCTCTTGACTGCCCTTTCTTGAAACCAAAATAACGCATGACACTCACGACATTGGTGTGTTGGTCGTCCAAAATCAAGAGCGGCTGTAAATTAAATGAGCAGGGCAAACAATGTTGTCATTTAATTTCGTTTTATTCTACGGTAAATAAATGATTTATTAAATTATTTATATATAAAGATATATATGTATTAATGAAATACTTACGTCGAGACTCATCCTTGTCGTAAAATGTCGATCTATTATCCGTTGTTTGTTCTTGACCTACTGAGGCTGTAAATTAATTGGTTGGACAATAATATATTTTGTTATTTTCGGCATTTATACAAATGGACAGACCAGAATTTATGTTGTAAACTTACAAACACCCCATACATCTTATAAACATAATACCTGCACTTTGATTAATTGTAACGCCAGCGGTATCATCATCCTCCATGTCAAAACTAAGTCTCATTATCGGCATCGTGGATGCTGGTGCGCTATGATGGTCAACGCGGGCAACTCTATTGGCCAAAACGACATCCTCTGTTATTACAGATTTGGATGTACCTGATATACAATTGTGTTATTAATATATAAACGTAAATTTGTAAAAATATAAATTGTTTTGTATGCCTATTGTTTCCAACTATGCTGATTGTAACAGGTCATTATGAATGATATAATTAGTATACAATACAATCATTATAGGAAGATTATTAATGGTTGAAAACAATGTTTTAATATTCATACATTTTTTTTAATATTTTGATACATTAAATATAAGATGTATAGTGGGCCAAATATGATATGTGCATACATTCGAAATTGATATATCTGTATGCATCAGTTGTTAATAATATTAAGAATACCTGCCCTTGTAGACAACTGTTGTAATGTCTCCGGTGTGTTTAAATCTTTGGCTGTCGTATTATGCTTTTCACCCGGAGTGGGGAACTTCTGTGGATCTGAACTACCTAACATATAATAGATTTAAACAAAGCTTATAACGCATTTGTGAAAAGCAAGGTCTTTCATATGCATAAAGAAATATAATTATGTTGTCATACTTACTAAAATTTGTGACATTATTTTTGTTGGAGGTGTGTTCATATAGCTGACTTGGTCGGGTAATTTCAGGTGTAAATGGTTCAACATCACCGATTTCTGCCAAAAGTCGCCTGATGTTCTTACGTGATCCGGCTACACCATCGGCATTTGACTTCACTGTCATGGAATCTGTTCCACCAATCATGTAAGTGATATCATTTGATTCTAACTATTTTGCACAACATACTTTGTTTTACATTGAACAATCCTATCCAATATGGATTTAAAATTAAAGTGTCTGGATGTGTGCTGTGGATAGTTATTCAAGGTAGAATGTGTTTGCTTTCTTGGAACTACAGACGCGTCTTTCATACACCTTTCATCATACTAATTTGAAACTCATATATTTACTTCTAGTTTTAGATACGTGTTGTAGTTCCAGAAATATAAATAATCATAGATATCAATGAAAAATTGATGCAAAAAATTGTAAAGGTACCATTTTTCTTATTTGGGATACTTGATGGGTCATTGGTAGGTGTCTTCTTTGGCCGTCCACGTCGTCTAGGCAAGTTTGCTGAAAAAATAACTCCATATTGATAATGTCTTACTTGTATTTGTAAATAGTTACCCTCGTCACAGTAGGAATAAAACATTTAATCTAAGTTACCGTTTTGTATCTCTGCAAGAGTGACACGCGGTGGTGCGTTAGAGCCATCCACAAAGTCAACCTGAGAAGGTGATCCCCCTATCTTGGGCGTTGTGACTGAAATAAAAACAATAGATAATAACGTAAATTCCTTCAACGGATCCGATGGTGGAAACTTCCTTGAGTATTTGTGATACAAATGTCATTAGCCTTGTATAAGCCCAATTTAGTTGGCAACTACTTTAGGATATGAGTGTATGTAAGAAAATATCAAACATGGATTATAAGGAGCTATCAAAAAAATGGTACCATGTTGAGTATTTGTGATACTTGACGGTTGTAGGATAGGCATCTTCTTTGGCCTTCCACGTCGTCTTGGCAACATTGCTGAATATTCGCATAGATCCAAAAAGTCATATTGCATCCTTTGGTAACTATATAGTATATTTTTAAGGACTGAGTAGCAAAAATTAAATTAAATTACCGTCATCTATCTCAGCAATATGGACACGCGAGAGTGGATTAGCGACATCATCAACGACAACTTGTATATCAGCATTTCCCATTTTGGTGATTGCATCTGCAATTGGAAAAAAAATTACATTAAATGGATTCGAGTTTCGTGATCAATTTTATAGTTTTTCAAGGTACCCGGATGGCTTTCATTCACCAAACATAGTTGGGCATCACGTGAGTATTGTCCGTGTATCTTTGTAGGTGGTTGAACTTCATCAGAATGTCCTGGATGTGTGGAATCTATAGAAAATATCTAATAATTTCTGTACTAATAAATAAGAGAACCTGACTAAACAAATTTTAATGACTGGAAGACTAACCTCTTGAACGTCGTTTATGTACCGGATTTTGATGTCGGTGTGTGGAGTTAGAGGTTTCCGGACCACGATTCTCTTGCAGTTGTTTCATGCTAGCTTCGAGATGCCCAACAGCGAAATTTTGTTGAAGTTATTCTTCACCGTAGAGAATAAAATCATGATATAGGACAATCGTGTTAGTTACCATCATAGCGTGAATGTGAAAATTGAGGAAACCAACAAATTAATAGAAGTCTCTCATGCGCAAGTGTGTGTTGTTCTACAGCATCTATAAGGAAAATTGAAAAATACCTGGACGAATTGTGAGATGGCTGCTACGTCTTTTTGATAAGACGAATAGGCTAAGTGGCATATTCACTATTTATCTGGGAATAATGGATTGTACTATAATAAATAGGCCAGTTCATGTAGATCAAATAATTACCAAATGTCTTTGAGAAGAGTAATGTTATACAGAGGTTGTGCGTGGAAGCTGGTGGAAATAATTTTATTATGGTAGCCTACACTAATATATCCGAATTATGTGTGTAAATGCAAATTTGGAGGTCCACATAATCTGGCCACTTAATTTCAGTTTTTGACTATTTTTTTTCACTTAGATAGTTGTCTATGGTGAGCTGGCCTATTTATTTCCATTTATTAAGATTAATTGCACATTATGGTGGTGTGCTGAATTATTGCCCAAATCTGTGGTGAAGTGTATGAATGATGATGAATAAGTAATGATGACCAAGGTATACTGAATAATGATGAATAAGTAATCCAATATAATATCATTAAAAAATGCGCAGAACAGTATGAATGGATTGTTCCAGTTAAGTGTAAATAGAGGTGCATTTATTTTTCCTCTTTTTGATTTATTTTTCTAATTTATTTTTCTAATTTATACCCATGCGCAGAACAGTATGAATCCTCTACACGTGACTATGATGTCATCTATATTAAATTTATTTGGCTGTACAGTATTACAGACATTATAAAAACAATTTTTAGAAGATTATGTAGCAAAAGTCAATGATAGATTCGAGTTTCAGCATCTACAATCAGGATACTAATAATTGCATCATCTATCGAAGACATTGTTAATGGCCCTCTGAAAAATTAATATATATATTGCAGTCAAACAACATTAATTTTAATGACTGTTTTCCTGTATGCACCTGAATGATGCACCCAAGCTATACTGGAAAATTTGATTGGAAACTAAGGCAGTTATGTATAATGACAGCGAGCTAAGTTGAAAAATGCCTACTGGATATAAGGAGGTGAGTCTTCAGTACCTTTCACTTTCGGTCCAATGCATGAAATTGTAGATTAAATATCTGATCCTAATTGTTGATTTGTCTATATATATATATATATATATATATATATATATATATATATATATATATATATATATATATATATATATATATATATATATATATAACAATACCTACACATATTTATTATAATTTTGTAAACTTCCAACAAAATATCCAGATTAATCATTTTTTAGTTGATACTAAGTAGGCTTCCACGCAAATAACATCCTCAACATATATAGCGTTTAGGAAAAACTGATTCAATCTAAATGTTGTAACGCGCAATCAAATGAAAATATGAAAAAACCTTCAGCATGGCTAAAAATAGTCAAACACCAATAAAGAAACTAACAAACACAAAATGATTTGAAAATCCACGTGGCACGCCCCCCGTTTCGATCGGACTATTTTTCAATCTTTACTGACTTTAGGCTTATTGAGGAGGAGGCTGATCCAGCATCAGTTGGATTCTTTCTCTTCAATGGGGGTGTGGAAAGTGTGTCAGTGGTGATGTCGACTGTCTCCTTCGTTGAACCGACAGTTGTAGAGTCCGAAGCAGATTCAACAAACTTGTCCATCAAATCCTATAGAAACGAAGATGCATAACAAAATTAGGGCATGCCGGTGATCAAAATTTCCATAATTTTATTTGCCACACTTGCTGTAGTTGTCTAATGTATTCATATATTATAAATTTATTCGTGATCATCAAATGGTAGTTACTTTCTCTACCTGTGCCAGTCCTCCAACATCCTTCTGAACACTGTTTGACTGATCTGTTGATGTATTTTCAATCAGTAGGACCTGTTGAGAGGATTCAACTGATGTCTGCACCAACATTTATTAGAGAATCATTCTACTTTGAGGCGTTGACATTTCGTCGCAAACCCATCATTTTAGAATAAAGCAGATGTTTACCTCTTTTTCAATCCATTTAGCCTTGTATTTTTGTTTCAGATTCAGATCATCCGAAACATTTTTGACACGGTATGACCGTGGAAACCTCCCTCCGACCATTCCTTCACACTGAATTCTGAACAAAGCCTCCTTTCCTTTCAAACCCTGAACCTCAATGGGCAGGTAGTCTCTATCAGGATCCTGTAACGTAAAACAAAGGTGGTTGGATCGGCAAATAAAAATTCATAGATGCAGTGTTATTAACACAAAATGTTTAGTTAGAAACTGTCATCGTGTTTAGGCTAAGTAACCAACCTGCTCCCATGACTGAATCACTTGTTCGCACGATTTCCCAGTCAGCACGGATGCAGTATGTTCGAACAAAACAACAGTCAAAGAATCTGACTCATCAATTATACGAAGTTTGAGCAGATACCTGCATATAATGTATAATAAGTATCAAGCGGGACTATTTAACGCAATCGAAACATAATACTAACTAAAATAACTGGAATGTTCTGATGGTCTGATTTAAAAATAAAAATAAAAATATGTAAGATGTGCAACATACTTGTGAGTGACTTTGGTAACACGTGTATCACACTTTGGACAATAGAACATGCCGGATATTGTATCATCCACAACTTTCTTATTACACCGGCATTCCCAGTACCACCAATTGTCATCATTAACAATCGAATTAATGGTTGCGAGCACCACAAAATCAGATTCCTAAATACAATACCACTTAGGTTATCAGGTTATTCAAGAGTTTGTATATATCCAAATAGGGACATATAGCCTCGAAACATTGTGAACAACATGCTGAAACTCGAATGTAGATAGTACCTCAATCATCTCCTTAATATCAGCTATTGAATATTTTTGCTGACAGGTCAAAAAATCAACTTCTTCCCCTTGATTTGCTTTGTATTGGCTGACAGTCAGAGTGGGAGAGGTGATAGCTCCATCGATGCTGAAATATAACAAACGTGAACGCATTCGATTTGACGAATGTTATTCAATAAATATCAAAATAATTAAGCAATAATTTAAATTTCGAGATATGTACAGGTGATACCATCAAATTAATACTTACGCCTCTCTCAAAGCTGCAGATTCTGGGATGTCTGGATTAACCAAGAGTTTAGTTGTATGCATGGTTGTTTGAATTGAAGTGCCTCCTGTGAAGAAAAATAGAGAACTCCGAAATTTAAGACTCATATAATATATAAACTCAACTCATTGTAGTTAAGGGATCAATAACACACCTTGCCATTTGCTGACTTTGCAATAAAGTATTGCAATTACAACATTCGAGCTATTTCCAGATCCAACGAATGCATTCAGCTCATTGACATAATTCCCAAAGAGAGTAACGTTGAAACGATATCTACAAAATAGGAATATAAATGAATAAAGACTAATAGATTCAGTTGAATCAATAATGTTTTACTATAATCATATATATCTGTATGCTTGTTAAGTGACTAAAAACAAATGTGGTTGTACACTAAAATAAACAGATTATATGTGTAAAGAGTAAAGACATTCCATAAAGATAAGTGCGTTTGTAACATAACCTTCGCCAAAATAGCCAATGATAATCTTGATTATAGCCTGGAATGCGCAAATTGTAGATATGTTCTACATTTAGTTGTAAATCGTTACATATCTAAAATCAAATCTTTGGACTCTTGAGTCTAAAAGATGGTAGATAATTTTTCAGCCAAAGATTCACAGTCCCATTCTTGGTATTGTTTAACTGTGCATTAATGTTTCAGCATTAACTCTGTTTCACAGTCACCTTCTTATATTGATTTGGAGATAATTCTTGAATATAGACTAATAGATGTATAAAAATCAAGAATGTTCTATTCGAATTTGAGAAAAATGTAATAATTTGCGCATATCTGATTTCGCTGAATATCTGATTTTTGCGTGAATATCTGAGTTCGCTGAATATCTGATTTTTTTATTTGTTTGTCATGTTTAATTTGCGCATTCCAGGTACTATGATTAAGGTCAGCAAATGCGCAACTGTACAATTAAGCAACCAGGCAATTGGATTTGGTTTCAAGACACATTTGTTTTGATCACTTGAAAAGTGCAAAATGTAGTTCATACGGTTGTCATGTAACTTCAAATAAATAATGCAGTGCCTATAATTGCCCATCCCCTGTTTCAGATGCAGAATAATGATTCGATTGTTGCAAATTTCCACCAGTTATTTGATGCATGAGCTTGGCAGGGCCTCTAATTGCTCCTATAACTGGTGGAATTGTAACAAATTATCAATCAATTAATTATGTTTGATGGTAACAGTTATGTGTTTTATATTGCTCTCGCTGCCGTAATTTATGCTGCCCATATAATTGCTCATTATGTGGTATAATTATTCGGATTATATTTGACCATCCATTAATTAGCATCATTTGAAATATCAAAATGCAAGGATATTATTTAGGCAGGTGAATGTATTGAAGAGGTGCATTTTGTTATTTATATTTGATTTGAACAGCATATCACGCGGGTATAATGCTTTAGTTTACCTATTGGAATGTTTGACAGTTATCTACAGTGTTGAAAACGTATTTCAACCACTGCATAAATGCCTATTAATATGTAATACAGTATTGATGTGGTAATTATGTGGTCCAGCGATTTTCGGATAAATGCCTTTTGCCATTGAATATGATTATTATTTGCATAGTTTTGGAAGTTATTGAATTCAATTAATCAAATAATATATTCAATTGGTTGACTGGAATTAGTTTAGGAGCCGCAACTTAGGAGAATCCCAAGCGTTGATATTAGTCTATTTCATTGGAATATTAAAAAACGGTCCAGATTGAACTGTTTTTTTTTTTTCAAATAATTATAACCCATTAATTTAGGAGCCGCAATTTAGAAGGATCTGAGGCGTTGATATTCGCCTAGTTGCTTGTAATATTGATAAACGGTTCAGATTGAGTTGACTGATGATCTGGCAACGAAAAAACAGTTTCCAGGCTGATATGGCTTTTTTCAATGGGTGAGGTGGAATTAAAATGGATGATGTGTAAGGTCTATGTGGACACATTCTTGAATGTGTATAGTATAGATTTGTCAATATTAAGGATGTGACAACGACTTCATTTGCATTATTATGTTGAAACATTTGACCTAAAAGTTACTAAAAGATATAATTCACAATCACACAATTTTAACTTCAACCTAATTAGGCCGTTTTCTTGTATCTTTTTTTTTGACAAAAGGCCGTTTTCTTGTAAGTTTTACTTTTACTCATCAGTTATGATTTTGCTCATTAATAATGTAGTACTTGTGAAAATGTTGAAAATCGCTTATTTTTGCGGATCAGAAAGAATGATGTTTGTGGCGACAGTTGCATTTCATTTCAACATCGATCTGGTGCAATGTTAGGACATGTGTAAGGTATAAAAGCATACGAATTCTGAACTTTAGGATGTGATCAAAGACATGATTTTGAATAATAAGATGGTCAAAAAATTTATGATCATTTAATTGACGTTGAAAACTTGGGTTGATGATCGCAATGTAATGTAATGTAGACCCCATATACTAACTAGTAGGTCTCGTTGAGTCGTTTATTTTTCCACGGTCAATGTTAGGAGAGGCAAGTGTTAATGTTGGCAATGATCAATGCAATATAAAAATATGAGCGGCACACAAACTGAGGATCCCACAGTTTAGTTAGCACACAAAAACAACAGTAGTAGTTGCTGCATCCCAAGAAGGTAGCTCAGTTGGCGAGCTAAGTGATACCGAAGGAGTGCACCAAATGAGTGCAAGAAGAAGGTCCCGGGTTCAAACCCGAGAAACTAACATTTCCCCCACCCCACTAACATTGCCTATAAAAAAAAAACAGTAGTAGTTGCTGCTTATCGAAAAGAAAAAAAAACAGTAGTAGTTGCTGCCTACACTGGTTACCACCGAGAGAAGCGCTTTTGTTGCAAATCAAGTAAACCAGATTATTCAAACTGGTCGGTTTGTAAAAGATGTGTAAAGTGAGATATAATAATCACACATGAGGTAATTGGAGAGCAAAGTTTGGATCGAACCCAAACTAAATGGAAGAAGCTTCTTTGTTTTCTTGAAGCTGCTACCTAAAAAAAATGCAACCCTATGTTCACACTCACATATATTTAATAGCCTCCCTCACATTACTGTTCGGTATATTTTCATCTACCATTCATCAAATTAATATTGCCGTGGTCCATTTCGTATGTAATGTTTGTAAGGTGAAGATTCTGAATATAACATTGCTCCGTGAAAATTTAAGACACAACTAATGTTGGGGTTCAATTGATGAATCCCAGAGGTGCAGCTAGTAATTATCAAGCCCACTTGACCTAGATACATTACCAAAAACACCAAAAGCCTCTTAACACAAAAACACTTAAAGGTTCGGGTTCTTGCGGAACCCAGAACCCAACCACTATTTAAATGCGCGGGTTGTGACACAGTTCGGGCCTGACCCGGTTGGTTTTAACACCTGTTTAACCCAACCACTATCGAAATACTGTTTCACAGAAAAATCTTACCTTCTGGTACGACTTAACCCCAGTTTAGGTAGCAGATAAGGAAGTCCTTTCAGATAATCACAAGCATAAATCCTGATTATTCTTCTTTCGAGTCAGAGTGACAGATGATAAAGTCAATCGAGCAAAGATACTCCGTCGTCAGTATTGACGAGCAGAATCATAATGCGCCGATCAGGTTAAGTCCCGATCAGGAATTATGAATCAAATCCCTTAAAGCAGATTAGTATGTGGAATCGGTACCAGTCACCTTATTTCAATCAGCTGACTGGAAACATCCCGATCACGGTCTGTGAGAAAAATTTCGTTGCTCTGATCTGACTCATTTCACTCGTAACTTCTGCTCCGGAACTCCGATTTTTATGTTACGAGAGGCGTTGGAAAGCTAACGAAAATATCTACACAGCTGACTGGGTTGTGGACCGTGTCTCCGATTGTATTGTGAAGTGTACTTCTGTTTTAAATCTGAACCGTAAATTCTAAAGCATTCGTGGAGTGTGGACCTCCCTGTTGTGCGGGAAATTGGAAGAACGAAAAGCTTAAGGTCACCCAAGTGGCGAACATGATGTTGTCGTGGAAGTAGAACTCGTTTTGAAGCTTGATTGATTGACGTGGTAGTAATACTCATGTTTGGATAGTTACGGGAAACTCGGAAAGGCGTGGGCCAAGGAAATGTTAAATGATCTTCAATCTTATGAATCAATACGAAGACACTTATGGTGTGCTCGTTTGATTCCCTAAATAATTTGTTTTCAAAATTCCCTTGGTGCCACTGCGATTCCAATTTCGTAACTAACCCAAGAATAATTGCTACGCTGAAG
Source organism: Astragalus membranaceus (assembly GCA_039519185.1). Taxonomy (NCBI): domain Eukaryota; kingdom Viridiplantae; phylum Streptophyta; class Magnoliopsida; order Fabales; family Fabaceae; genus Astragalus; species Astragalus membranaceus. The sequence goes on from CM076850.1 coordinate 163,283,345, forward strand.
TTAATCGAGAAACCAAGGATTACCTAGGACGACATTAAATCTTACCTTCTAAGGAAAACCTTATGTCGTTCTAGTAAGATTCCTAATATCGAAATTCTCGTCTCCTTGGGATCTGAGTGATCAAGATCTAAAAAGGATAAGTATCAAAGTTCAAGCCTGGTTGATATAGAAAGACAGTTGAAATTGGATAAGTCGTTAACTTAGACAATTCTGAAAGAGCCATAACCTGTGTAAGGACACCAGACTGTAGGATTGAGTTCCGAGGACCGAATCATAATGGTCGAAAGACGCATCCTTATCATTATTTTGGGTTAGTTAAAACGTCGGTTGTACCGGTGACTGCCTGAAATGCTAGAAAATGTTTCTAAGATAACCGAAGACGTGGGTTACTCAAACATTTACTCGGAAGTAATGGAAGACTGGGTAACATGTGGATATAATTTCTAGTTGGAGAGGTATCAAGCCATGTTATGGCAATTATCTTTCGACAGTTACAGTGTTCAAGCTTCCGCTACTGAGGTAAAACTCCAATCGTAATCTTGACCTCGTTAGAGTCGGTAGTAAGTTGTTGTGACTTTGATCCATCGGATGGATCAAGGCTAGTTTTCTCCATTCTGATGATCTATTGGTTAGACGTCAATGAGGCAAGTAGGTGCTGAATTCAGAGCTATCTGATTATAATCGAGCACACAAGGCCGTTTCTAAGGACTCCGATGAGTTGGATATGTGTAGTGCATTTTTCTTATTTCCCAACACACCGGTTTGATGGAAGAATGCCCGAGGATGAACCATGTGTTGGCCTGAGCCTAAATGATGGGACAGTGAGTGTATGACACACGAGTCCTTGATAGTGAATCCTATAACCATTTTGTGTAGTCCCTCGAGACATTTGATTCATGATTGTTTTTCATCACGAAATGCAAGTCTCTGTTTTAACCTTGAAATTTTCTCTTGGGCTAATTCGAGAAAAGGATTGAAAGGAAATGAATTGGATCGAATAGAATAGCGGTTTAAGAAAAAATTTTAAAATCAAATATCCGCCTTCCTTTCGGCTCAATGTCTTCCCGATCCCTCCCTCGAACGAACCCAATTATTTTTATCTTAAAGGAGCAAAACTCAATCACGATGAGTTGATTTCAACAAAGTAACACTTTTATTCTCACTTTCGAACTTGAAAATTTTAAAAATCAGAGAATGAGATTCCGCTTTGTTGAAACGTCGTGCATCGAGTAAGGTCATTTATAAGTTGGGATGATTTTTATCCTTTTTTTTTGGATAATCGCATTTTTCAAAGTATCATTATTTGAAAATCCCATTGAAAAGAATTTTCATCCAAATGAAACAAGTGTACTTTCAAGTTTTGGAACTGATTTAATAGAAAGAATACTTAACTACGATTCTAGAGTTTTCTTGGGTCAAGTTGTGAGAAAAATTGTTTTCTACATTCAATTGGACTGAGAGTCAACCTATTATAAAATAATTGTTTACTTCAGTCAAGATTTTTAGTAAAATGAGTCAAGCGCTTATGTGAGCGTAACTCGGGAAGAGAAGAAAACTGTTCTTCCAGCTACCGTGTGGTTTGATTTCAAGTAATCCTCTCATAGACATCGTTTCTCCCAATTCAAGCTACGGCTAAGCCAGAACTTTCTGAGTTCCTAACTTTGATAAGTGAAGGATGTATTGATACCCTAAGCTATAAGTTGGTGTCCTCCACAGATTGTAGGTATACCAATGGTCCATAACAACTAGTGTCTGCCATCAAAAGGTTGGAATAGTTGATTTTCGGATGAAGCTTGTGTCAACGAGGTGCATGGGTTATAAACGATTTTGAGGACAAAATCTTTCATGTTGGGGTGATTGTAACATCCCTAGTTTTGTTAATTTCGGATTACGAAATTAACTAAAGGTTTATTTTTCGATTAGATGATAAATCGGGTCATGGGTATGACGATTTTGTGGAAACAATGTTCAATCGCTCCAGCATATGAAATACGCGCAAATTATTCGAATTATGTGAATTTTAAGGGGAATTGGAGCGCAAGGGTAAAATGGTCATTTCACTAAATATCATTGGACCAATCTAGTAAGAGGTCGTGGCTGTAGTTGTTAGTCGACACAAGTAATTTAACTAATCAAATTGCTAATGATAGGAGAAGATGCATGATTGATTGGGATTTAAGTTTAAGTGAGAGTTTTAAACTAAGGGCATTTTGGTCAATTGCTCTTTTTTTTAAAAAAACACCTCAGCACTTAAAAGCACTCTGAACTTCAGCATCCTCTCATTTTTTTTCTAACTTCAGAAACAGAAAAAGAAAAGGGAGAGGAGAGAAGGGAGTGTGGGGAAGAAGAGAGGAGGAGAAGATGGAGTCACCACCTCCATCATAGCCATTGCATGTAAGCACCTCTTTTACCATTCAACTCCATATTCCATCCTCATTCTTCTGGTCCAAATGCCTGAGCCTAACCCTCCCTAGATCATCACTTACCATTTTCGAGTTATAGAGCCATGAGGTTGAAGATTCAAGTTCATAAGAATTTCTGCAGAAAACCCGTTTGACCTACCTTCGGTGTTTACATTATATCTCCATGTACACATGCAACTCCTCTGAACGTGATTTTTGCTTATACAGAAACTAGACACAAAATGCTTCAATATGGGCACAAGAACCATCAGATTTCATTAGGAATGGAGGGAGATATCATGTCCACAAGTTTCGGTTATGAATCAGGCACGGTATTGACCCAGCCCTCTTGTTTTCGCGATAACTCTCAGAATACTGGTTTCATGCGTTTGAAACTTTCACCATCAGAAAATAGACAAAATTCTCTACACAATGGGCACTGGTTTGAAGGGTTTTGGTTACGAATTGCCCTAGATACACTTATTGCAATTCTGTACACTGTTGCTGGAAAACTGAAAGAGCTGGGAATACCGGTTCGTCGAATTTTGGTTCGAGCCGTCAAAGTTTCGGGAGATATCAATTCCATAGACCGGGAAGGAATTCAGTAGCAAGAAGAGTGTTTGGGTTGCTGATTCGAATTGGACAGAGCGGAGCCTTTGTGCGAAGCGGTTGGAACGATTACGTGGATTGTTCGTGTGGTTACGGTTCGATTGTTCGAGTGAGGACGTGACTTCTCGGCAATTCCGTGATTTTCATCACGACCGGTGAGTTTTACTCACGATTAGGGATTCATTTTTATTGACTTGAATGCTCTGAAATTCTATTTGTGAAGCTATTTCGCTTTCGAAAGATTATCGAGTAGAAAATCGTTTTTCGGAAAATAACGCTTTACGGTTTTTATAAAAATATTTGGGTATTCTATTGATTATTGATTGAATTGTTTGAACTGGAATTATGGACTGGAATACAATATATATATATTCTGTTTTGAGGTTGGAGTTGATCGGAATTGCATTGGACGCGAACAGAGAAGCGAATCAAGAGAAACAGAATGAAATCGAGAGACATAACAGGGCACACGGATCGTGCGCCCCTGGGCACGAACCGTGCACCCACTTCGCAGTTGGTTATATGATTTTGGTGCATCACGCACGGGTCGTGCGCCCCTAGGGCATGGACCGTGCGTGTGGTTGTTTCTGGGGTGTTACAGATATAGTACGACATTTGTCAAGGTGTGGTGTTTTGTCTCCATTGAATTTCAAAAATCAATTGTTTTCATGTTTCTCCGTCAAAGTTTTCAAATTTTTTATATATAGACACACAATTTTGGTATATAGACACACAATTTTTATAAACATCTCCTACAATTTTATTTTACAATTTTATTGAATGAATAACATTATAATTTTTTTGACAGGAGTATATCATTATAATTATAGTTATATGATAACTGTTATATATTTAACAGCCAGTTTTTGAACAAAACATACAAAAGTTTACAAAAAAAATTGGTTCTTTGTCTCACAAAGCATGGAAGGATAGAGCAAACTTAACCAATCACATATTTTCGTTTATTTTCATACATCTTCATCCCATAAAAAAAGAGCATTTTACGTTTAATATTGTATAAAATAGCACTTTATTTTTATTTTAGAACTTTATGTACATTGTGTCAAAAAAAAACTTTTATGTACATAAAATGTTATTTTTATTATTTGTACAATTAAAAATATCACTTACTATTTTTAAAATTTATTTGATGATATTTTTCTTCTAACTCAGCCTCTATTTTTGTAGTAAATTTGTCTCATTCACTATATAATTATTTCTTTAAAAATTTCTCCCCTTCTTAAGTTTTATATAAATATATACACTAAAAGGAAATAAAACATTGTACTTCATTTTAGATAGTTTAATCTCTTTACATTTTAGAAATTAGATTGTGACAAAAGGTAATGCCAACATAAAAAAACATACTTTTTTATAAATATTTTTGATAATAAGGGACTTCAAATGACATTTTATTTGGATACAATTTTTTTATATTAAATAGATTATTTATTATTAAAAATAAATACCTATATATATTCAATGGTGTAGCAAGAAATAAAGATGTTATTATTTTATATCATATTTTAAAATAAAACTAATTTATCGGTTTACATAAAACTATAAAAAAAACACAAAAATTAGGACCTATGATTGTCTACCCATTCATCTTTTCGTATCTATTTAATTGTGAACCTTAAAGTAGCCATAATGAACAATAGTAAGGCAAAAAGACAATCACATTGAAAAATAAAATGAACGTTACATTTTTTAATAGCAAAACTAAAGGTTACATTGATCATTTAAGTAAAAAACGACAACAAATTTTTAGAGTCATTACATATAGTAGCTTAAAAATTCATCATTAATATTGGGGAAGATAGATATTGGATATTCAATTTAAGGAAAACAGTTATATGATGAATCCGTCAATAAATATGTTGTTTAAAAGGCATTTGTAATCAATATGGATGCTTGGAAAATGAAGAAAATAAGTGAGAAACTTATGATTTAACTATGAGGTTGTCATTATTTTCAATTGTATCTTTCATGTGGTATTTTTTGCTTCTTTTTTTTATCTCAAAATAATGGAAACTTCGGAAAGTGCTTTATAAACATATGTATAAAATGAACATATTTCATTTAGTTTCCTTATGCCCACTATAACCATTTATTTCGGCTACGGTTGTTGTAATTGTAACATATATAAGAAAGATATTGATCTAACTTATTTTATAGGTTTCTCTTCCTATCTTTTATTTGGCCTATAATTGAATAAAGTTTGACCTTTAGGGTTAATTTAAGACTCAACCTACTATTTTTACTATGAGTTAAAAGGTAGAGGGTCTACTATTACTTTATATAGTCGATGACGTAGATAAAATTAAATTGAATTTTAATTTTTCTACCATAAAATTAAATAAATTTATTTAATAAATAGGCTACAATTTTATGGCAATTTTTTATAGAGAAACTCAATGTTATTTCACCAACTTTTACTAAAATATACTTTTTACAATAAAATTTTAATTCTAACATATTCGTCTCAATGAATATAAATGCATTGCAAGTAGTTTGCATTTTACCATTTCATGGCAATATAGACTGCTTGCATTCTTTTCATTTTATCTGTCTTAATTAAATATATGATACTGCGGGTTAATTTAAAACATTGACACGAGTGCAGTCAATAGCTGGATAGTGGATTTGTCTGTTCAAATTACATAACTAATAACAACAAATTATAATTTTTGTTTCATTTCAAAGTAGTTTATTGGATAGTGGGGTAATTTGATTTATTGAATAGTTTATTGATTTTAAATTATGTTTGGTTTTTCTATAAGTTTTATTGAAGATTCTTTCGTGAGTTGTCAACTAAAAATATAAAAACAAAAATAAATGGTTTTTTTTTATTTAGGACCATTGCTGGCTACCCACGGAGTGTCCCAACGCTTTCAACGAAGAACTAATCTCCACTCGCTACTTGCGACAAGGATTTCGCTGGTCAACACGCCTTTTTAACGTGGGCGAGAATCGAACCCGGGAGCAAACCGGATCGACCCCCACTACGTAGCTCAGGGTAGCCCGACCACTGGGCTAGACGTGTTGGTTAACAAAAATAAATGGTTATGATCTCTAGAAGTTAAAAATTGAATAATGGATTTTTAAATATCTAATGCATTGAATTATTAATTTTATGAAAGATAAGTCTTCATAGTCTCATTTAAATAAAGTAATATTTTCTTTAAGAAATTTAATTGTGTGTGTTTATATCATGTTAAGTGAAGTTCGTGTCGATTTAGTTTAGTAGTAAGCAATGGTTCAAAACAAAAAAAAATTATGTTAAATGAACATGGTATGAATGGAAAAACCTTAGACGTACGAATAAAAGATAAACTCCAAAACATCATTGTCTATATTTTCCATTCATTACTTTTTTTTTATTTTTTAGAATCCTTTACTTAAATGAATGTGCGCTCCTTTAAAAATATAAAAAAAAAGTTGTTTTAATGTATAGTTGTACTAATTTTAAAGTTAGATAATTTTTATAATAAATATAAATAAACAATAATAGATAACAATGCAAAGATTATATTGCAATTAATCTATTTTTTTTTATATAAAACGGGGCATAAAGCCCAAAAGCGATTACACAATAATTAAACGAGGAGTAGCAACTCCAATAACATCATCAGCAACAAACTGCTTAACACTATTAGGAGGAGTATCGAATAACACATATGAATTATCCTCTAACAAGCTACAACCAAAAGCAGCAAGACTATCCGCCACTTTATTAGCCTCCCAGTATACATGCTTGATAGAAACCGTCCGGTCCAAAGCCAGCAGCTGTCTAATACGGCGAACAAGACTACGACCTTCAGAGCTACCAGTAGAAACACCAGAGATACACTTGACAACAACATCAGAGTCTAGATTGAGGTCAACACGCCTAAAACCTCGGACATAAGCCAGTTGTAATCCCACTAAGACACTCCAAAGTTCAGCCACATGAGCATTCGCCAAACCCAAATTGCGTGCAAATCCCACAATCCAAGCACCAGCAACATTACGCAGAACACCACCACAGGCAGCAGTAGTCGGATTACCTCTAGAAGCCCCATCACAGTTTAACCGAACCCAACCCTCTAACGGAGGCGTCCACATGACATGAATTTCAGCCCGGACTCTAGGCGGAACAACCACATTATCCAGAGTACGATCGAAGAAGGGGGAAATGTAATTCAACACAACATGAGCAGGATTATAGACCTAATAAACTCTGAATCGTGTTCTCCCTTATTTCTCCACATCCACAAATGGTAACAAGCTGTGGCCCAGATAGAAGGCCAAGGTACCTGAAATACCTCTTTGCAACACAGATCAAGATTCAACATTATCCAATCAATTAAATTACCTGCATAGAATCTGTTGGCATGCACAATGGGAAGGAGGTGACGCCACATAAACATAGCAAGAGGACAATCACGAAGAACATGAAGCAGAGACTCCTCCACACTAGGACAATTAGAACAATTGACGTCTGAGTTGCTCCAATTTCCACACAAATCCTTAGTTGGCAAATGCCCATGCATAACTTGCCAAACAAAAAAGCGAACCCTTACGGGCGTCTCAAGCTTCCAGACACGGTTCCAAATGGTTGCATTAAAAGAGAGGGGCAAATCCCGCAACAAAAAATAAGCACTAGCAATAGAGAATTCACCATTTTTACTACCTGACCAGATTCTTTGGTCCTGGCCGTCTACCACACTTGGCACAGGGAGAGCTTTGAACTTTCGTAAAACATCATCAGGAACAATGTTCTCCAAAGCATTCATATTCCAGTGCCCACTTGGATCCACCAAATCAGAGACTTTCCAATCCATTGAATCAATTGGGATGTTGTCAGCAACCTCTATGAGCCTAGTAGTTGAATCGACCCATATATTATTCCAAAAACTAATAGATGTGCCATCACCAATCTCCCAAGCCTCCAAAGACGCAAGATCATTCCACACATTGACAATCCCTTTCCAAATGAAAGAATCCATGGGTTTAGCAACAATATTCCCATTCTCCAATAAACCTCTACCATATTTTCCTTTAAGCACATTAGTCCACAAAGAATCTAGCTCAGTACACAAGGCCCAACCCATTTTCATAGTGCAGGCGCTATTCATAGTTTTAAGGTCCCTAATAGCAAGACCACCATGGTCTTTTGAAAGTGTTAAGATTTTCCAATTGACCATGTGAAATTTCCTTCTTCCCTCTTCATCACCCCAAATAATATTCCTCTGAAGCTTTTGAATCTCATCCAAACAACTCCTAGGAATAGGAATAGTCATCATAGAATAAATAGGAATAGCTTCAATAACGGACTTGGAAAGCGTAACTCTCCCAGCGAAAGAGAGGTGCGTTTGCTTCCACCCTGAAAGCTTTTCCTTCACCTTATCCACCAAAAACTGAAAATCATGCCTCTTAGGAGCTCTTCCAATCATCAGAACTCCTAGATATTTGCCCAAATTTTGCGTTTCTCTAAAACCTGTGAGTCTTGTTAAATTCCTTCTAATATGTCTAGGAGTATTCCTGGAATAAAGAATACTAGACTTCTCCACACTGACAAGTTGACTTGACATGGCACAAAAGGTATTAAGAGTTTTGAGTAACACTCTTAACATTCCTCTCATTAGCTTTCCCAAAAAGAAGTAAGTCATCAGCAAACATAAGATGAGAAATAACAGGACCATTCCTACCAGCTTTCAACGGGAACCAATTCCCATCATCAACTTCTTCCATAATCATATGAGTGAGCTTGTCAATACACAAAACAAAGAGGTAAGGAGATATGAGATCCCCTTGACGAATACCTCTATCTGGTCTAAAAAGATTGGATCGACTTCCATTCGACATCACATTGGTCTGCACACTAGTCACACAATGCATAACAAAACTAATGAGATGGTTCGGCAGGCCCACCTCCATCAAAACATCTCTCATGAAGGTCCATCTCAATCGATCATAGGCTTTGGCAAGATCATAGGCTTTGAAAAAAATTATTGCAAGGGAGAAGTGAATAATAATCCATCGTAATTTGCAAAAAAATTATATGAAAATGGTGAATAATTTAAGTTTCTTAATTTTCTGTCCTTCTTCTAATATCATTACAATATTTACGGTCCTTATAATATTTATAAACATTATATATTACAAACTACATTATATTAAAATGATTTTTATTTTCACTAAAATAAGACTTATCACTATCTTGGAGCTATCTTGTTTTTGTAACTTCCCTGCTCCCAAACTATTTTTTTTTGTACAAGAACCTCCCAATCTATTTTTTTGCTAAAGTACTCTCGGGGTCCCTTATCTTTATTTAAAGTAACGAATTAGTCCTTTATGTTTTTTTTGTCCCAAATAAGTCCTTTATCTTTCAAATTTTTGACACATAAATCCTTTTCCGTTAACAGTGCTGATTTATGTGTCAAAAAAAAGGATTTATGTGTTAAAAATTTGAAACATAAAGGACTGATTTGGGGCAGAAAAGGATTTATGTGTCAAAAATTTAAAACATAAAGGACTGATTTAGGACCAAAAAAAGATAAAGGACCAAATCGTTACTTTAAATAAAGATAAGGGAAACCGGGAGCACTTTAACCCTATTTTTATCAATTAACTAGCAGTATACCCGTGCCTACGCACGGGTGTTGTCGTTTTATTTTGATGTATGAACTCAGTCAAAATTTAATTAGTCCGAACATTACCACGTGAAAATTTTGACAAATTTAAAATAAACAACTTAATTAGTCCGAACATTACCCCGTGTGAAAAAACAGAATATTAAAATTTTATCAAAATTTGACAATTTTTAAAATAGTAAAAAGGAAAAAAGAAGGAGGCATGTAGATGAAATTAAAGTAGATATATCGTGAAAAATGGAAAAGTGAAAGAGTTAGCCGAAGATAGAGGAGAAGATAGTAAAAAAGTTTGAAAAAGTGTGTGAGATGAAAAAGTTTTAAAAAAGTGAAAAAACGAAATTACCAAAATAAACTTCAATTGCTAAGTTGGGAAAATGATAAGATTGGTACTTGGGTAGTGGGTAATGTATGAACTCAGACAAAATTTAATTAGTCAGAACATTATCCTGTGAAAATCAAGACAATTTTAAAGTTGACAGATTTAATTAGCCTAAATATTACCCCGTGTAAATAAACGGATATTAAAATTTTGTCAAAATTTGAATTTTTTTAAAATAGTAAAGAGCAAAAAATGAATGTGACATATAGATGAAATTAAAGTAGGTATATTGTGAAAATAGAGAAATAGGAGAATTAGAGGAACAAAGAGGAGAAGAGGGTGAAAAAATGTGAAAAAGTGAAGAAATGTGAAAAAGTGAAGAAATGTGAAAAGTGAAAATACCTAAATATACTCCAATTATTTAGTTGGGAAAAGCGTAAAATTGATATTTTGGTAGTAAGTAAATGGTAAGTTTGAAAAAGTGTGTGAGAGAGAGTGAAAAAACTATGAAAAATAGAGAAATGAGAGATTTGGAAGAAGAAAGAGGAGAAGAGAGTAAAAAGTGTGTGAGAGAATAAAGAGGTTGGAAAATGTGAAAAAGTGAAATTACCTAAATATCCTCCAATTATTTAGTTAGGAAAAGGATAAGATTGGTATTTTGGTAGTGGGTAAATGGTATAGATAGATAGTAGATTGAAATAAGGGAGAGATTTTTTTTAAAAATGAAAAACGGGAAACTCATTTTACGTCGTTTGGTTCGCGCATTGTCATTCACCACCTCAAGGCAGTCGTTTGCTCGCGCATTGTCATTCACCACCTCAAGGCCGTCGTCGCAGCTCCGTATCGTCAGTTCGTCACTCATGGCATCTTTCCTTAAGGTCATCGTGTGTTCGTCAAAATCCAACCTTCGCAAGTACTTCCATTTGATTTCGCACATTCATAGTAGTACTACGAACAACGATTGTGAAATTCTCATCGCAAGCGACGAAGTGTTCGTAGCGTGGGATGGGGAAAACTTGCTATTGACAAGCAAAGATGCAGCAAACATATTCAAAATCTATGGTGCACTAATTGAGACCTTGAAGGCCAGGGGTTTCCCGACTACTAATATGAAACTTCGAGTCTATGGGCACGCTCCTCGGCCTCGCATGCATTATCTTGATCAACAAAAAATGGCAGGATTCCGTCACGTCGTAACTGAAGGTAAGAAGAACTTACCTATTTTGTTATCGATTCTTGAATTTTGGTATTGATTTCAGTTACATTGCCTTGTCATTATTTAGAACTTACCTATTTTGTTATCGATTCTTGAATTTTGGTATTGATTTCAGTTACATTGCCTTGTCATTATTTAGAACTTACCTATTTTGTTATCGATTCTTGAATTTTGGTCATTATTTTTTCGATTAGATACTCCCCAAGCAGCTGATATTAGGATTCGGAGTGACATCGAGGATTACCTGAAGAAGCACGTATCAGGGTACGTGGTCCTGATGGCTTCTGATGGAGGATATGCACCTATATTGGATGAAGCTCGGGAAAAGGGGTTCAAGACGCTTGCAGTCGTGAAGGGAAACGGGTTTGGGAAAGAATTAAAAAGAAATCATTGGGCGGATTGGATGGCCATGCTCGCCTCCAACGGCAATGCTGTGGCCATCAATCCCCCAGAAATGGTGCCAAAAAACCTTAGGGTATGTTTGGATGGAGGGTTTGGGAGGGGAGGGGAGGGGAGGGGAGGGGAGGGCTTGATTTTCAATTCTAAATTGAGGAACCTATAAAATGTTTCTAAACCAAAATGAAGTGTGATTAACAATGTTTTATCATTATCTATCATGTTATTCTTTCAATTTTAGAGAAATAGGAGAATTAGAGGAACAAAGAGGAGAAAAGGGTGAAAAAATGTGAAAAAGTGAAGAAATGTGAAAAGTGAAAATGCCTAAATATACTCCAATTATTTAGTTGGGAAAAGCATAAAATTGATATTTTGGTAGTAGGTAAATGGTAAGTTTGAAAAAGTGTGTGAGAGAGTGTGAAAAAGTGTGTGAGAGAGAGTGAAAAAAGTATGAAAAATAGAGAAATGAGAGATTTGGAAGAAGAAAGAGGAGAAGAGAGTAAAAAGTGTGAGAGAGAGTGAAAAAATGTGTGAGAGAATGAAAAAGTTGGAAAATGTGAAAAAGTGAAGTTACCTAAATATCCTCCAATTATTTAGTTAAGAAAAGGATAAGATTGGTATTTTGGTAGTGGGTAAATGGTATAGATAGATAGTAGATTGAAATAAAGGAAAAATTTTTTTAAAAATTGAAAAACGGGAAACTCATTTTACGTCGTTTGGTTCGCGCATTGTCATTCACCACCTCAAGGCAGTCGTTTGCTCGCGCATTGTCATTCACCACCTCAAGGCCGTCGTCGCAGCTCCGTATCGTCAGTTCGTCACTCATGGCATCTTTCCTTAAGGTCATCGTGTGTTCGTCAACATCCAACCTTCGCAAGTACTTCCATTTGATTTCACACATTCATAGTAGTACTACGAACAACGATTGTGAAATTCTCATCGCAAGCGATGAAGTGTTCGTAGCGTGGGATGGGGAAAACTTGCTATTAGCAAGCAAAGATGCAGCCAACATATTCAAAATCTATGGTGTACTAATTGAGACCTTGAAGGCCAGGAGTTTCCCGACTACTAATATGAAACTTCGAGTCTACGGGCACGCTCCTCGGCCTCGCCTGCATTATCTTGATCAACAAAAAATGGCAGGATTCCGTCACGTCGTAACTGAAGGTAAGAAGAACTTACCTATTTTGTTATCGATTCTTGAATTTTGGTATTGATTTCAGTTACATTGCCTTGTCATTATTTAGAACTTACCTATTTTGTTATCGATTCTTGAATTTTGGTATTGATTTCAGTTACATTGCCTTGTCATTATTTAGAACTTACCTATTTTGTTATCGATTCTTGAATTTTGGTATTGATTTCAGTTACATTGCCTTGTCATTATTTAGAACTTACCTATTTTGTTATCGATTCTTGAATTTTGGTCATTATTTTTTCGATTAGATACTCCCCAAGCAGCTGATATTAGGATTCGGAGTGACATCGAGGATTACCTGAAGAAGCACGTATCAGGGTGCGTGGTCCTGATGGCTTCTGATGGAGGGTATGCACCTATATTGGATGAAGCTCGGGAAAAGGGGTTCAAGACGCTTGCAGTCGTGAAGGGAAACGGGTTTGGGAAAGAATTAAAAAGAAATCATTGGGCGGATTGGATGGCCATGCTCGCCTCCAACGGCAATGCTGTGGCCATCAATCCCCCAGAAATTGTGCCAAAAAACCTTAGGGTATGTTTGGATGGAGGGTTTGGGAGGGGAGGGGAGGGGAGGCTTTGATTTTCAATTCTAAATTGAGGAACCTATAAAATGTTTCTAAACCAAAATGAAGTGTGATTAACAATGTTTTATCATTATCTATCATGTTATTCTTTCAATTTTAGAGAAATAGGAGAATTAGAGGAACAAAGAGGAGAAGAGGGTGAAAAAATGTGAAAAAGTGAAGAAATGTGAAAAGTGAAAATACCTAAATATACTCCAATTATTTAGTTGGGAAAAGCATAAAATTGATATTTTGTTAGTAGGTAATTGGTAAGTTTGAAAAAGTGTGTGAGAGAGTGTGAAAAAGTGTGTGAGAGAGAGTGAAAAAAGTATGAAAAATAGATAAATGAGAGATTTGGAAGAAGAAAGAGGAGAAGAGAGTAAAATGTGTGAGAGAGAGTGAAAAAGTGTGTGAGAGAATGAAAAAGTTGGAAAATATGAAAAAGTGAAATTACCTAAATATCCTCCAATTATTTAGTTAGTAAAAGGATAAGATTGGTATTTTGGTATTGGGTAAATGGTATAGATAGATAGTAGATTGAAATAAAGGAAAGATTTTTTTAAAAATTGAAAAACGGGAAACTCATTTTACGTCGTTTGGTTCGCGCATTGTCATTCACCACCTCAAGGTAGTCGTTTGCTCGCGCATTGTCATTCACCACCTCAAGGCCGTCGTCGCAGCTCCGTATCGTCAGTTCATCACTCATGGCATCTTTCCTTAGGTCATCGTGTGTTCGTCAACATCCAACCTTCGCAAGTACTTCCATTTGATTTCGCACATTCATAGTAGTACTACGAACAACGATTGTGAAATTCTCATCGCAAGTGATGAAGTGTTCGTAGCGTGGGATGGGGAAAACTTGTTATTAGCAAGCAAAGATGCAGCCAACATATTCAAAATCTATGGTGCACTAATTGAGACCTTGAAGGCCAGGGGTTTCCCGACTACTAATATGAAACTTCGAGTCTACGGGCACGCTCCTCGGCCTCGCCTGCATTATCTTGATCAACAAAAAATGGCAGGATTCCGTCACGTCGTAACTGAAGGTAAGAAGAACTTACCTATTTTGTTATCGATTCTTGAATTTTGGTATTGATTTCAGTTACATTGCCTTGTCATTATTTAGAACTTACCTATTTTGTTATCGATTCTTGAATTTTGGTATTGATTTCAGTTACATTGCCTTGTCATTATTTAGAACTTACCTATTTTGTTATCGATTCTTGAATTTTGGTCATTATTTTTTCGATTAGATATTCCCCAAGCAGGTGATATTAGGATTCAGAGTGACATCGAGGATTACCTGAAGAAGCACGTATCAGGGTACGTGGTCCTGATGGCTTCTGATGGAGGATATGCACCTATATTGGATGAAGCTCGGGAAAAGGGGTTCAAGACGCTTGCAGTCGTGAAGGGAAACGGGTTTGGGAAAGAATTAAAAAGAAATCATTGGGCGGATTGGATGGCCATGCTCGCCTCCAACGGCAATGCTGTGGCCATCAATCCCCCAGAAATTATGCCAAAAAACCTTAGGGTATGTTTGGATGGAGGGTTTGGGAGGGGAGGGCTTGATTTTCAATTCTAAATTGAGGAACCTATAAAATGTTTCTAAACCAAAATGAAGTGTGATTAACAATGTTTTATCATTATTTATCATGTTATTCTTTCAATTTTTTAAAATCTCAAATAGATATTAAAATATAGACCAAGCCCTCCAAAACCCTCCCAAATCCCCCTCCCAAACATACCCTTAAGAAACACAGTGTTTAAAAAATTTTACATATGTTCAACATGAATGTTCATTTTATAGCAGTTTAAAGAATTTTAAGTGCAGTTTAAAGAATCTTACATATGTTCAACATGTATGTTCAGTTTAAAGAATTTTAAGTGAAGTTTACTATGTTCAACATGTATGTTCAAAAGGCATAAGTGCATTTCTTGTTGTGGTGATTTTCTTGTTTGTTTTGGCATATGGAAGATCTTGGGGACCCTTAGGATTGTTGGTTCCCAGTGAGCTTTTCCCATTAGAGATAAGGTCATCTGCAAAGAGTATTGTGGTTTGTGTCAACATGATCTTCACTGCTCTTGTTGCACAATTGTTTCTTTTGTCACTCTGTCACCTCAAATATGAAATCTTCTTGCTGTTTGGTGGCTTAATTGTCATCATGAGTATCTTTGTCTTCTTCCTTTTGCCAGAAACATAGCAAGTTCCAATTGAGGAGATTTATCTTCTTTTTGAAAACCATTGGTTCTGGGGGAGCATTGTGAGACAGGATGCGGACCATGAACAAAGGACACCAAATGGGAAGCCAATAGGTGGTTAAAATTCTGAGCAAAACAATTGACCAAGAATAGGTTTATCTTCTTTATTTTCTTCTTTTGTCAATTGTTTCATGCTACCAGCTAGTAGGTTATTCTACATTCAATGTTTTTAGGCACGTTAATAGTTGGTCTGTTTATATTTATATTATGGTGAGAAAATACCATTGCTTCTATTTTCATTGAATCTCTTCTTAAAACAGGAATGGAATGAGATTAGTATGGATTTCATCGGTTCCATTTTATCTAATATCTCAATTTATCTCCCCTTCCAACTTAGACACTTGAGATAAAATCAACTTTTCTTGGAGACGCGAGATAAAACCAGCGTTTTCTTTTATCAGTTTCCTTATCGTTTTTTTTTTGGTGAGAAAAAGGCCTACAGGCCCAGCGAAAACATTAACTTACAGATGGGCCAGCAGACCCATCCGAATCAGCAGCTAAAAAACGGGTTAAAAAACCCGGAATGTCCTCAAAAATTTCAATGTTATCCCTCAACTTTTGACTTTCCCTTGCTAAAGCATCAGCAACTGTATTCAATTCACGCCTTATCGCCAACCACTGGACATCAATACTTCCTCTTCCAGTTTCCAAGATTCGCTGGAGAAGATGATGATGAGGGTGATTGTAGCTTCCATTTTTCTTCAAAAGATCAATAGCTTCAATAGAGTCAGTCTCAATTATCAATTTTGTGAAACCTTTGTCCCACGCCAAAGTCACACCGTGTAGCAATCCCCACAACTCCGCTTCAATTGTCGTGCAAGATTCTAAATGACATGAGAAAGCGAAGATCAAGTTTCCTCTGTGATCACGAAGGATACCACCGCATCCAGCTGCTCTGCCGTTGTTCGAAACAGATCCGTCACAATTGAGTTTGTAAGTTCCGTTCGGAGGTGGTTTCCATCGCTCCGAGTCATCTTCATTCGAGCAGTTAGAGGGAGGCTTCAAAACATTTTTCCTCTTGATGCAAGCAATTATCCCTTCCACTTGATTTCGGATGGTGATGATCGAAGCTTGAACAGGGGAGTGTTTTTGGGAGAACACCCATTCATTTCGATTGCGCCAAATGGTGTCAAGCACGACTCCAAAGAAAATTTCCCAGTAAGGCTCTTCATCCCTGTTGTTTGTGTTTCAAATTTTCTTCAATCCACTTTCCCCAGTTTTGTTCACTGAAAAACGTGTTTTGATTCCTTATCGTTCATAGTTGGTCTGTTTATATTTAATATTATGGTGAGAAAATATTGAATCTCTTCTCATCAACAACAATCGATGGGAGTTACCGGTTACGTATTTCGAAGTAGACCATTCGTCTATGTTTATATTTGTTATGGCAATAAGTAATGAGATTTTTTTTACCCCCATCACTTCTCATCTATCTCCGTCAAATTGCTAAAACCCGAAAATACCCCTGCTCAACTTGCAATTCGCTTGAATTTACCTCCATCTAAGGTAAATCCGCTTTGTTATTTTTAAAATCGGATTTACCTCAATGGGGGTAGCCAATAGGTAAATCCGATTTCAAAAATAACAAAGCGGATTTACCTCAGATGGGGGTAAATCCGCTTTGTTATTTTGGAAATCGGATTTACCTAGTGGGTACATAAATCCGATTTCCCTAAAAAAAGAAAATCGAATTTATCCCACCCAAGGTAAATCCGATTTTGTTATTAAAAAGAATTGTTTTTTATTTAAATTTTTAAAAAATGTTATAAAAATGCTACTAAAAATCCGTTAAACAGTCAAAACTAATCCAAAAATTATAAAAACACCACTAAAAATCTAATAAAACCAAAATACGATTATGTAAATTTTTTCAGATTTTTTGG
Organism: Astragalus membranaceus; assembly: GCA_039519185.1. NCBI lineage: Eukaryota > Viridiplantae > Streptophyta > Magnoliopsida > Fabales > Fabaceae > Astragalus > Astragalus membranaceus. The sequence goes on from CM076850.1 coordinate 163,300,828, forward strand.
AGATTATGAAAAATTAAAAAAATTAATAAAAAATAGTAAACGATGGAATTTGGGATTTTGAGGTCCCTTGGCCAAAAAAAAGTTTCTTCTTGAGGAGTCTTGATCCTTGATTTTTTTCGGATTTAATGGTTGTGGTTTCATTACAATTTGAGTAGGTTGTCCGAAAACTGATTTTTTAGCCTAAATTATTCGCTCGACGTACAACATCGTCACGTGTTAACGAACTACACACTAAACAGAACCAAAAGACGGTCGAAATTCGTATCTAAATTTTTAACTGATTTATTTATTTATTAATTAGGTTAACAAAGCGGATTTACCCCACTTAAGGTAAATTCGCTTTGTTATTTTTAAAAGCGGATCTACCCCCATATAAGGTAAATCCGCTTTTAAAAATAACAAAATCGGATTTACCCCCATATAAGGTAAATCCAATTTGTTATTTTTAAAAGCGGATCTACCTCATCTTAAATAAATCCGCTTTTAATTTTTTAAAATTTTTAGTGGAAATTGGATTTACCTAAATCCGATTTCCAAAAAAAAAATTGAAATCAGGATACGTTCGGGGTTTTAAAATTTTGTGAAGGGCAATTGCGTCTTTTCGCAGGGTCGATGGGGGTAGATACTCATCTGATGGGGGTACAAAAAAAATCCCATAAGTAATTTATCCTAATGATATTTGCACCCCCTAGAAGGCTCATTAACCAAATGGCCCATACTCAAAATCTGACCCAAACCAATCAACGGTTCAGATACCTCTGCAAGATCGGACGGCTCAGACTCGTCAAAGCAAGCATCACTCAACTCTATAAATACCCCCTTCAATGCTCATTAAAGAAAGAAAATTTCAAAGACCAAACATTAATTCATTAAAACACTGACTTAAGCGTCGGAGTATTCTTAGAGGTACAATGCCGCCCCTTCAAGATCGAACAATACTGATCAAAGACGACATCTACCAACTACTTCAATATCCAAAGTACGGTAAAGAGCAATATTCACGAGGAAAAAAGGAAATGGAATGAGATTGGTATGGATTTCATCGGTTCCATTTTATTTAACATCTCAATGATCATTTCTGCTACTTCCTAACAATAAAATAGACTTCATTCCATTATAAAATATATCCAACCAATTGTGTGGAATCTGTTTTATTTTATATCACTATTTTATATCATTTATTTCCATCAATCATTTCCCATCATTAGGTACACAAACATAACTTAAAGCCGTTGACAATTAAATGTCAGATACCTAAAGCATTATGTTCATATAATAATAATAATAATAATAATAATAATAATAAGGCTTAAAGGTACTTTTAGTCCCTGTAAATGTCAAAATAATTTAGTTTAGTCCCTGCAATTCCAAAACTTTTAAAATAGTCTCTGCAATTACTAAACGTTACTACTTTTAGTCACTGCTGTTAGTTAAGGGTTAACACTGTTATCTTTTGATGATGTGGCAAGCTGACTCATATTTTTTATTACTTATATTTATTTTAATTTAAATAAATTTATTTTTAAATGAAAAATTACAAAACCAAAAATCCCAAAAATCATTCCTCTCCTCTGTCGTTGCAATCGTTCCTCTCCCCCATTTCTTCAATCTGCAATCGTTATTGACATCTAGGGAAAAAACCAAACCTCCATTGATGCCCCAAAGAACACCTTCAATCTCAGATCTTCTCTCACGATTGCGAAGGACAGAGAACAGGGGGATCGCAAATTGAAACCAGAAGCAATCGAAAATCAAAAACAGAAGGATCCATAGAAATCAACAACAGAATTAGGGATTTAGGAAAATCAACAACACACTCAAATTGATGGTTTTTCCGGCGAAGGAACGAGATTTGCTAGGGTCAAAAACTGGATCGGCTTGTGTATAGCATTTACGACAAGGAGCACATTGGAGCCAAACGACGTCGCTTCCAGTATCAAGAACCATGTAGAGATATTTCGCAGGAGTACCAACGCCTATGCGTGTGAAATACTCGCCGCTACCTTAAGAGAGACCTGAAATGATAGAGCTACTGAAACCTGAACCGGATCTGCGCGCGTGAGTGTTGTTAGGAGCTGCAGCAGCGGCGGTGATGGTGGCGGTGAAGGCTTCAACTCTGGCGGCGTCTCTTTGGAGCCTGAGATGGAAAAGTTGTTGTGTGGTTTTGTTAGAGGAAAGTGCGTCTATGTGGTGTAGTTGAAGTGAGAGAGGTTCTAGATCGGATTCAGGTACCGATAAGGCTTCTGATTCGGGCCATGAGAGTGTGGGTGGGTTGGGGAGAGTGTGGAGAACTAGAGTTTGGGTTTCAGTAGCTACTGAATTTGAGAAAGTGAATGAGATGGCAAATAACAGAAAGAGAAGAACGAGGTTGGGTTTCTTCCCTTCCATTGCAGAGGTGCAGTAGAGAGAAAGAGAGAGAGGGAAAATGGCTTAGTGTGATACTAGTACAGGGAGAATGGAGAAAGGGTGGATGGCACTGAATAAATAATAATGAGAGAGTGAGTGAGGTGGGGGAAGGTGGTATGAGTCAGCTTGCCACATCATCAAAAGATAACAGTGTTAACCCTTAACTAACAGCAGGGACTAAAAGTAGTAACGTTTAGTAATTGCAGGGACTATTTTAAAAGTTTTGGAATTGCAGGGACTAAACTGGATTATTTTGACATTTGCAGGGACTAAAAGTACCTTTAAGCCTAATAATAATAATATAAAGTAATAATAAAAATGATGCAAAAGCCAGAGACAGCAATAAGTAGTGAATACCTTTTTCATCGACAATGAAAGTTTCTTACTAGAATGAAATCATTTAGACCATGTTTAAATTCCTGGAAAAAGGTTGAATGGAATGATATTATTAGACGGAATACATTTCATTCCATTTTTATTCAATATATCTCTACTTTTCTTGAGATGAGATAAAACCAACGTTTTTTAACTAATCAATATCCTTACAATTTCCACCTACTTCCTGGTAATTTTGCTTTTGTTATACCACTATATTTCATTCTATCTCATCCTATCCACTGTCGTTCCCATCATTGATATCCAAACATTACCTAAAACCATAAAGAGGCTGAACAATTAAATATTGGCAACCTAGAATAGTAAGATAATATGAATCATACTATAAAGTAACAAAATTAATGCAATGGTCAGACAGCAGAATAAACCTTAATCATTTTTTGGTTAACAAATGCACCATGATGGCATCAGAACTTCTGATAATTCCAGCCAGTATCATGTTAGAAGTCTAGCAAGTTCATCAACTCCTAATGTTCCTTGTGGTACAACATTTAGAAATCGCTCATCAAAATTTTCTTTTCTTACACTTCTAGACCTCTTCTCCCTCTTACCTTTTGCGGAAACAGTTGTAGTTTCTCTTGTCTCCAAAGTCGAAACTTCTTGAATGTCACTTTTTTTAGCCACGGCCTTTCTATGTTTCTTAAAAACAGGTCCAGGTGGAGCTGATTTGGCAAAGGAAACTGTGGTTTGATAAATATTGTCTGCATCAAATGAATCTTTATCTAAAACAACTGCACTGCCTTCCTCAACAGCTTGCTCCAATAGTAATGAAATTTCTTTCATACAAGGGGGAGCTGGAGCTGATCGTGATGGTGGATTGACATCTGCCGCTCCTGAAATCATCATTCATCAGTATGAGAATCTACAATGCCGTCAATAGAACTGTCACTAGATCCTAGCATTGTTTCTGATCCTGAAACTGAAGCAGAAAGACCATCACCATAGCTTTTGCTGTCCATTATATCAGCAGTTCCATGGCTATCACCCTTAGCTTTCGACTCAACACGGCTATGATAGTGTGACATGGTTAGACTAGGGCTGGTGCTCCTGGAAGGTTCTGGCTCGCCACAGGAATCTGAGGGAACATCTGTAGTTTCAGCATCATAGGCTTTTGTAAGTGAAGCATCCGCAATGATGAGATGCGACATCTCAACCTTATCCACTGTCGCGTCATCCGAACTAGAGGAAATGCTAGTGTCATGCGATAAATTGCTTACATGCTCTGCTAGATGATTCTGTAGACACGGTGCTGAGCCATCTAAGGCTTCTAACGTCGGTGTTTTATAATGTTCATTGTCAAAATCAGTTTTATTGGTGTCCTGAAAAAATAACAAGTAACCAAGCACAACTAGTTAACCCAAATATCAAGCCTTGATTGTGTTCAATTATTATGTCTTGTCTTCACAAAACTACTATCTCTGGTCCTATATACGAGAAAAATGCGTTCATTGAATAACCGATGTATTTAGTCGACCAGATACATCAATTATTAAATGAATCTAAAACTGCATTTTTCTCTTATAAATAAGATCAGAAGGGAGTAACTGTTAACTGTAAAGATCTAAATTACCTTCAATTCATCAATGAAACACTAATCAAAACCTCTGTGTATTTGTTTTCAATTATTATGTCTTCAAAAATATAACTGTCAACCGTCAACCATACATCTACTATAGATTTATACAAATTCACCACATATGATTTTACCAATACCCTCATTCTATTTAAAAGACACCTCAAATTTTTTAGGGTAAAAATGTCATTACACTCTATTTTTTCTTTTATTTTCTCTTTATTCTTACATTCTCTTTCTTACTTTTCACTTTTCTCTTACACTCTCTTTCTTCATTTTTTCACTTTCTTCTTACACTCTCTTTCCTCCTTTTCACTTTTCTTTTACACTCTTTTTCTTTCTTTTTTTCTTTTTACTTTACTTTTCCCATAAATAATTATTCTCTTTCTCTTATCACTTCACTTTAATTCTTTTAACTAAATTTCTAAATTTATACAAACACTACTTTAATTAAAATTTTTGAAGACTACTACTATAAACATACTATCTAAAAAACAGGAAGACTTAATGACTATTTAAATTAGTAATTAATATTTAAAACAAATATTTCTTATTGATAATCTAATATCTAACTTTTATTATCTACTATAATCTACTAATCAACTAAAATAATCAATTGAAACTATGAGATAACTGCACTAATAAATAAAAAACACGGGATAACTGCAGTAACATATAAAAAACACGGGATTAATATTTACCATTGATATTTATAATTTTTGTTGACAATTTATAATTAATATTTACCATTGATAATTATAATTTTGGAAAACTACTATAAACCTTCTATCTAAAAAAACACGGGATAACTACAATAATCTACTATAATCTACTAATCAACTCAAATAATCTAATATAAAAACACGGGATAACTGCAATAATCTATTATAATCTATTAATCAACTCAAATAATCAATTGAAACTATGAGATAACTGCAATGATATATAAAAACACACGGGATAACTACATCAATATATAAAAAAACACAAGATTAATATTTGTCATTGATAATTAAAAATTTCTTATTTAAAATCAATAATATTTAATGACTATTTAAACTACTATCTAAAAATCAATAATATTTAATGACTATTTAAACTACTGATTAATATTTAAAATAAATATTTCTTATTGGTAATCTACTATCTCTCTTTTACTATCTACTATAATCTACTAATCAACTAAAATAATCAATTGAAACTACGAGATAACTGCACTGATATATAAAAAAAACACGAGATTAATATTTGTCATTGATAATTAAAAATTTTGAAGCCTACTACTACAAACCTACTATCTAAAAAATAAGCAGACTTAATGACTATTTAAAATAATTATTTTTTATTGATAATCTACTATCTAACAAATTTACCATCTACTATAATCTACTATCAACTAAAATAATCAATTGAAACTACTAGATAACTGCACTAATATATAAAAAACACGGGGATAACTGCAGTGATATATAAAAAACACGGGATTAATATTTGCCATTGATAATTATAATTTTTGAAAACTACTATCTAAAAAACCAAGAAGGCTTAATGAATATTTAAACTGATTAATATTTAAAACACACGCGACAAATATTTGTCACTAATACCTAAAAAAGGACAAATAATTGTTACTCATATATAAAAAAACACGGGATAAATATTTGTTATTGATAATCTACTATCTTTTACTCTCTACAATAATCTACTAATCAACTCAAATAATCAATTGAAACTATGAGATAACTGCACTGATACATAAAAAAACACTGGACAACTGCACTGATACATAAAAAAATACGGGGATAACTGCAATGATATATATAAAATCACGGGATAGTTGCACTGATAAAAAAACATGGGATAACAACACTGATATATAAAAAAACACTGCACTGATATATAAAAACACACGGGATAAATGCACGTATTGTTTTTAAATGATACTTTTACATTTTTAGTTTTAGTATTTATCAATTTTTTATTTGAAACTCATTTTTTATCTATAAATTTGTATTTATTTTCACGGGGTAATGTTCAGACTATTTAAATACTGTCTAAATCTACTTTCTATATAATCAAAACATATGCTAGCACATTTACATTTTTAGACATCACCAAATTTTGACATTTGTCACAATTTAGGGGCAAAATAGACAATTCACCACATAAAGACAAAATGCTACAGTATCACTACAGTGCGCTACAGTGACGTTTCTGACACGCTACAGTACCAATACCGTTTTTTTTTTAAAAAATTCAATTTTTTTTAAAAAAATTGATTTTTTTTAAAAAAAATTTATACACTGTTTTTATAATTTTTTTTTAAAAACGGTTGTCAATATTTTTATAAAAACAATTAGTCACTATAAACCAATTTTCACTATTTTTATAATCTACTCAAACTACTAAAATTAATAAAATAATTAGTCACTATAAATCAATTAGCCACTATCCATTGTCAAAAAAAGAATTGTAAAAAAACTTTAACCCCTACCAAAAATTACAAAATAACTACTAAAACTAATCAATTTAACTACTTTTGTTAAAATAAATCAATTTAACCACTACAAAAAATTACCAAATAACTATTTTATAATTACTAAAAAAGAGTAAAATGCCAACGGGAGTGGCAACGAGAGCGCCAACGGGAGAGGCCACGGGAGTGGCAACGATAGATGGACAAAAAAGTGAGGGACAAAAAACTGATTGAAAACTGCAATCAGAAGCTGCAACTGACGCAACAAAAGGACAAAAAACAGCAAATTTTAAAACCAACTTTTTTCCAGTTTTTTTCCAATTTTTCTTTCAGTTTTTCTTTCCATAAAAAATCACTTTTTTGTCAGTTTTTTTTACAAAAAACATAATTTTTTTAACTATTTCTATAATTAATCAAACTACTAAAATTAATCAATTTAACTACTACCAATTGTCAAAAAAAAACCATACCTCTAACAATAGTTTGAAAATTATTTACTCCAAAAAAATAAACTATTAAATTAATATCACACTCAATAAAACTACTAAAACTACTAAAATCAATCAATTTTTTATGTAATAAATAAAATCAATCAATTTAACCACTAACAATTGTAATATTAAATCATATAGAAAAAATGAGAAAATATGTGGCAACAGGAGCGGAAACGAGAGACTGACAATGAGAACGGCAACGAGAGCGGCAACGGGAGTGCCAACAAGAGAGGGAACGAGAGCGACGGGGCTGCATATTTTACCTTTTACTCCATTATTAACATTATAAGAAGATACCGATTTTGTTTTAACTTTTTGCAACACAACTATTTTAGTAAATTCATCGTTAAAAGACAAAATTTGCAACACAACGAGAGCGGCAATGCGAGACTGGCAATGGAATCGACAACGAGAGTGACAACGGGAACATGAGTGGGAACAAGAGAGGCAAGGAGAGCACCAACGGAGCGCCAACGTGGATGCATATTTTAAAAAATCTTATTTTCTTTTTTCTTCATTTTTACTCCATCTAAAATTTATTATTTAACATAATCTTTCTTTACAAAATAACTTACTTATAAATAAACGAATATGATTTAATTAAGTTAAATCATATAGAATAATGAGTTAACATGTGGCAACGGGAGCGACAACGAGAGACTGACAATGGGAGCTGCAACGGGAGTGACAACGAGAGAGGTAACGAGAGCGCCAACGGGAGGGTCAACGAGTATGCAAACAGGAGTGTCAACGGGGATGCATATTTTGCCTCTAATGTCCAAATACATTATTATTGATCAATGTAATTCTGATTGTCAATCTCCTTTAATTTCTTCGACTCAATATAATTTTCATTTGTATGTTATATGACATAATACCTATATCTTTCCACTTTGAATTTCAAATCATACATTTTGGACATTGTTCACAACTTATGATTATCTTCCAAATTACTATTATGACTTTATGGCAATACACCGACCACACAGTATCACCCGTGCGTATGCACGGGTAAAATACTAGTTCATTAAATAAAAGAACACGACAGCACATGTACGTATGCAAGTCATCATATATATTTTACAATTGATTTTAGATTAATATGAGATTTCAAATTAACGTTTCTATTTGAGGTAATCGTATCGCGTAACGCGATCGGCTCGTGCGGATGCACGGGTATAGTACTAGTATCTTTGAAAACGAGAAACAAAGTGTAAACACGGTGACAATTTTGTAATTTAAAGTAAAAAATGAAAACCGAGAAGGCTCTCCCTTAGAGATGTGTTCATAAGACGTACCATGAAGGCGAACAGCGAGGCTGCCGTTCTGAACATAATCAGTAACCAAGAGCTTCTCCTCCTTTCTATAATAGTAAGCAACAAGAGGAAGAAGATTAGGATGACTCAACCTTCCTATCCTTCTCATATGTTCTTGAAACTCTTCTTTGCCCACATTATTCATTTGCTTGAACCTCTTCACAACTATTGTAGGGCCATTCAACAAAGCAGCCTTGTAAGAAGAACTGAAACAGCCACTTCCCAAAATCTCAGCAGAAGCTTTCAGCAACTCTTGCAAATCAAATCTCTCTCTATCATCTCTTATAAAAGACAACTTCATGTGATCTCCTCTTCTGCTGTGGGTAGAGCTTATTGATCTTGTTGACCTGTGACTTTCATCACCAGCTTCTCTCATACATCCTAATTTGTTGTTAAGGCATGATGGTGGATTCTCTATAGACGAATTTGGCCTACTTGTTCTTCGTCATGAAGCATGAAAAATATAGCAACTCCTATCACCATCAATGCCACACAAACAACAACCACAACCACAACAATGCTAACAATTGAATGCTTCTTTGAAGGACATGCACCCAATGGTGCTCCACATAACCCATTATTACCTGCTCATCATTTGACGTATATAAATATACTAGTTAGTTTGATGCTATACTTCAATTACTGTCATAGTGTCTATTATACCCCAATTTTGTCCGATCATTTATCGCAATTGTTTTAGCCCCCGTGTCACAAGTCCATATCATTACGATAACGACATTTCGAGCGCTGTCTTGTTTTAATTTATACCGGTTTGTCTAAATTGGGTAAATTCTTAGTAAATGGGTCTATGTTCGGTATTTTGAACTTAATTTAGTCCTTTTGATCAAAAAGCCATAAAAATAATAATGAAATAAAATCAGAAAATAAAAAATATATATTACAATAAAGTGTCCAAATAATACAAAAAGCCCAAAAATACAAAAATAAGAATAATTCAAAAAAATAGAGAAGAACGAAAATAATAAAAATGGGGTGTCAGTAGCATTAACCTTCGGTCCAACAAGCTGCTTGCCCAACAAGTCGACTTGCCCAACAAGTTCACTTGTCCAGCAAGTCTCTTCACCCAACCCTTCACCTATAAAAGGAGGCCATGTCCACAGTGAAAAGCACACCGCAGTGATTCAACAAGAACACTGAACACATTCTCTCCCTCTCCTAGCGAAGCTCTCGCTCTCTCTCTCTCTCTCTCCCCCTCCCTTTTTTATTTTTATTTTTCTTTTAATTAGTTTATTTTTAAATATTCATGATAAATATTTTTCACTAGTTGCACTTTTCATTTTTTCTTTTTTGTTAACTTTTCGTTCATATTCAAAACAAAAACAAAATATTCATTTTCCTCTCATAAATAAAGAAATATTTCCAAGAACAAAATAGGGGATTAAGTCGACTGTAGAGTCGGGTTAGTCTGCTTTTTAGGTCACTAATGAACCGTTACGGATCATGTCCTGAAATCCCTATCTAAAACAGACAATTTCTAAATCAAAATAAACACAAACACATTGCTTTCCACAAATCAAATTTTCAAAATAGGGGATCAAGTCGACTGTACAATCGGTTTAGTCAGCGTTCTAGGATGAATGAGCCGTACGGCTCAAGAATCCTAAAATCCCTATTCCAATAAAACCAAACCAACACACATCAAACTATTTTCCAAACTCCAAAAACTCCATTTTTATAAAGTAGGGGATTAAGTCGACCGTACAGACGGGTTAGTCATCATTTTAGGACAAATGAACTGATCACTCAGGAGTCCTAAAATCCCTAAATAAAATACACCAACAAATAAAGTTTTCTACCAAGAACTACGTAGCCTTTGATTCTCTACCCGGAGATACGTAGGAGCAGAGGGTGGGCCCACCTCTCTCAAGTGCACTAATAAAAAACCATTTTTAGTCTTTCTCTAAATATTCCTTTTCTTAAATTCAAATAAAATGTCAAGTTTCTCCTTTCTTCTAATCTCTTTCAAATTCAAAATAAAAGGGTAAATTAAATGTTTTCAAAATTAACTATCGCTTCTACAACTAATTAGCAGGTAACCTTCCTTAGGAAGGATGCCGTGGGGTGCTAGTACCTTCCCCACGCATAACCGACTCCCGAACCCAAATCTGGTCTCAAGGACCCTTATCCAACTCAAAGGGATTTTCCAATGTTTGCCCTTATAACTAAACTTTGGTGGCAGCTTCATTTTTTAACCTTCGAGGAATCCTCACCCGGATTTTTCGGTCGCTACAGCTGGCGACTTCACTGAGGACATTTTAGAGAGTCAAGCCTAGTTTAATTAGTTGTAGGATTAGTTGTTAATTTAATGTTTATTTTTACCCTTCCCTTTCTGTCTTTTATTTTTATTGCATATTATTCTTTTGTGATATGAAAACCTTAGGATAGAAGACCACTTTTTTTTTGTATATATGTTTGTTTGTTTTGCAGCTTCGGGGGTATCCTTGATATTTTGCTCCTTCACGCACTCCATTATCACACTTTTACACACACACACACGTGAGAATAGTCATGTACCCGGACTGGAGAATAACCTAAGTTAGAACGAGACTGCGTAGTGATGGCCTACTGGATGTGCGTGTTGTTGGGTGGTCACGAAAGTCTCACCTAGAGTTTGGTCCATCTTGAGAATGCTAGCACTCCTAATACCTTGCCTATTGTTGTGATCAGTGTTCTTAACTGGGGTTGTTGGCTCTAGGAACCTTATGTAGGACTCTTTAGAGCTACCCTTTGAAAGGTTCACTCAACAGACAAGCCCTGGACCTATTCTCTAAGGAACCCTCGTAGGACACAAAGGAGCCTTATACCCTTGCATTCAAACAAACACTAATACATTTTTCCGGTCTTCTAAAAAGAAAAATTCAAAAAACCATATTTTACTTTTTGCAAGTTATTTTTTAGAAACATATCTCATGCATTTGCATTTTTATCATTCATATCCATCATCATGTGCTATTCATCCATTACATTCTATTTCGTAATTTAAAAAAACATGAGCATACTTTTTGAAAAAAAAAATTGATGAGAGATGAGGCGTTCTTGCAAATACATTTTAATTGATTGTTCTTCCTTGAAAAAGTTTAACCTACTAAATTTCAAACGAGGTCGAACATAATTGCAAACTCAAGTTGTTTCATGACACTCAATTTTCAAAAAATTTCAATGTTGCAGCTCGTCCACAATTTTTGTCAGCAAAACAATGCATCTCATCCATCCCGTGATAAACGATCAAAATAGTCCATTTTGTTAACTAATGTGTTATCAAAAATTCCTCTATCATGTCTCTAACTATGTTAACTCTCTGTGAATCATTCGTATAGTGAACTTGTATGCGATGTGCATTTGCTCTTGTTTGAGTCAGTTAGTGTCCACACCTTTCCATCCTATCATCATCCCTTGTTCATGTCCAGTCTCACCCCGACCACTCCATAAAGTGAATATTCTCCACACAAGTTCTTAGTTGACTCTTTGGTTTTGTTCCCAATGATGAAATTTCATAAACTAACACTTGGATCCTCCAAACTGAGGCAAATTTGTGATCACTAGATATCTTGTCAACATTGTATTCCCTTGGGGCAAGTCATTTATAAAAAATAATCAAAAAAGAGCCTGTTAGGTTGAAAACTCGCGAGAGCAGCCTAAGGAAAAATTAGGGCATATAAAAAGAAATAAAGAAAAAGAGCAGATATATAAAAATAAATAATTTTTTGTCCTTGAGTTAGTCTTTGAGAAAATAAGCAGTCATGATTTGAAATGAAGTTTGGCCATCTCTCCATATCCTAAAAAAAAATACCCCTTGCTACCCACTTTGAGCCAAAAAATCAAAAAAAATCTTTCAATCACCCTAAACAAGGATCAGTTCAATATAAAAAATGGTGTATCACTTTTATCAGCTCACTCAGCTCAAAAAAAAGAGAAAGAAAAATCACAAAAAAAAGAAAGTGAAATTCATAAAAGAGGATTGAAAAATCCTGAATAGAAAAAAAACAAACAAAAGCAGTAAAAATTGTGAGCTGATACATCATACTATGAAGTATATAAGAGATCCTTTTCTAAAGAAAACCCTCGAACACTTCTTTGGGCCCAATTATCATTTCTATCACAAACCCACAACCATTGGTCACGTTACAACCCTAAACAAGTCCATTCTGATCGATGACTGATTGCTTTCGTTTTCTTAAATTTTTAGTTTTAGGACAATTGAGTTTATTTATTTACAATATGTTTGCTCAAAAAAATATGACATAAAAATAAAGCTAAAAAAAAGAAAAAGAAAAAAAGGCTTGCGCTCCAAGATTATTCAAGTTGCACTGATATCAAGACAATGTTTAATGATCACCAAGTGAAATTTTCATCATATCCAAAAATCAGGACTATCATAGTCTATGGAAGTCATCTTAAAAGAACCAAAAGTTTATACTAGGACCATCACCTAGATCCCAAAGTGGGGCAGTCCCTTCACCTTTCATGCTTCTCGAACTTGGGGAAATTTTCCAGCGTCCATCCCATTCATATACCACATCCAATCCATATAGCCATACGACCAATTCCAAAAAACCACAACCCTAACTCAGTCACCTTTCACAACCCCACTAAAAGCAACTATTTGAAATACCATTCCAAAGTGGGGCAATCCCGTCGCCACTCACTCCACCTAAAATCAGGGAAATCCGTCCTACACCCATCTCATCCCCTTGTCATATTCACATTCATAAAACCATACCGGGGCAATTTCTCAACCCACCATCCTAAATACAGCTTTTCACAAACTCTAGTCAGGGCAACCTTGTCCCTGTCATAGTTGGGGCAACACCAAACGCCATGGGTCGAGACAAAATCTTTTGCCTTCCACCTCTCATTCCAAAGTCACGGAATTACCAATTCATAATTTCCTCTACACCCCTAGTTGTTGTCACCACTAGACAGGGGCAAGTTATGCATTCACTGTCATCAACTATGAATTAGGGTAGTCCCACATTTCTAGAGTTGGGGAGAACCTACCTTTCATGACTTTGGCAAAAACCTACCATTCATCCCCTGACGTGTCATATTTGTCCATACCCCGAGTCAACTGGCTCATTCATCTGTATTTGCACTACTCTACATGTTCACTAAAACAATGCTTCAAAGAGAGAGAACACAAGTTACTAATATGAAGTTGGAAACTCACTCAGTTAACTTTATGGACTTAAAATTCAATCGTCATGGGACATCATATTCAAATGGAAAAACAATGTGAACGAGCTTGCAAATGCAATCAAATACTATTGTGCATCAGTGCATGTGAATGACAACCTTGAGGTTGCCACGTCTGAGTTCAAACATTTTCCAAGGAATGATTACTTCTCTGCCTCTCGCATCAAAAGTCTCATTTCTCATCATTACCAAAAAATCTCTTTGCATCATCAATAAATCATAGCATAAATCATTCCATCATGCATCTACCATAGCACCTGCATCTAAGCAATACATTTGCATTCACATGCTATCTGCATTCGCATACATGGCTGATAATTTTTTGTTTCCGATCAGCTCCAGCATCCACAATTCACGGGCTTTTGTAGTTTATCTGCTTTCACATTGCACATTCATCACATTAAACGCATGCACACATATAACAGTTTGCTTCGATAGACGTGCCAAGTGCCAGTCTCATCATTGCCAAAAACTTTCAACATCACTAATCATATCATTGTACCATGCATTCGTGTGCTTCCTTTCATTCATCATTGCCAAAACCTTCTTTACATCACTAATCATATCATCATACCATGCACGGCATTCGCATCAAAGCATTACATTTGCGTCACATTCGCACTTGGCATTTCATACACCCATTATATACTAAGAAAAAAAAGGAAAGGCAAAAAGCAAAAAGAGGAAAAATCGCTCATTCCATTACATTCATCATTAATCAGCACAATCACATTCATATCTTATCTGAATTCACATGCGTTGTTTGTCAACCTCCATGTTCCACCAACTTCGACTCACATCATCCTCCACGTTTCATTCATCCCATGGAACACCTACCATTTCGCATACCCATATTGCACACATGCATCATCCATCGCATATTTAGACATGCCAAATATAGATAGCTTTTCCCTTCTCAGGTAAATGCATTCATTAGGTATGTCCTAGGCAAGTACGCCATGTGTCAATCCCAATACTTTGTTTCCTCAAAGTCAAAGCTACAAGCACTGGTCTCATATCACAATTCAATGTCTCAGACCCCCAACGGTTCCTCAAAGCCCCAGTGTACCTTCAGACCTTCAATGGTCATTCATTCCAGATCGCACGTCGCGTTATCGAGCAACCGACGGATCATCCGACCCCAGGTCCATCAGTTCAGTTCGACCCAGTATGTCAAAGCAACGACTTCGAACTCTACCCTCAAGATCACTATGTCGCCACTGAGCGCGACGGATCATCCGACCCCAGGTCCTTCAGACTAGCTGTGTCAGCCTAAGACATGGTGGACGTCCTTTGAGGTGAGCAAATTAGGTCAACGACCTGATCTTGCCCCTCCGACCGCTCGAAAAAGGCCACCCCCGAGCATACCATTTTACTAGTACCATTGCTAGTTTGTGCTCTTTTGGACCCCCAGTGGTCCTTCAAAGCCCCAGTGCACCTTCGGACCCCAAGTGGTCCTTCAGGGTTTAGGCAACCCCATGGAGCCCCAGTGCTCCCCTAGAGCCCAAATGCTCTTTTAGAGCCCCAGTGCTCCTCTAGATCCCAAGTGATCATTTCTTTTTTGTTCTCGGTTAACACGCCAAGTATTAATCGTCCCTCTTTTCCCTAACTCATCTTCCCCCTAAGCGGACAAAATTAGCGTCTATTCTATCTTTATTTTTATTTTTACTACGAAAATTTGAAAACCATTCACCTTTTCTAGTAAAATATTAATAAAGAGGGGCAGCTGTTATACCCCAATTTTGTCCGATCATTTATCGCAATTGTTTTAGCCCCCGTGTCACAAGTCCATATCATTACGAGAACGACATTTCGAGCGCTGTCTTGTTTTAATTTAGACCGGTTTGTCTAAATTGGGCCAATTCTTAGTAAATGGGCCTATGTTCGGTATTTTGGACTTAATTTAGTCCTTTTGATTAAAAAGGCATAAAAATAATAATGAAATAAAATCAGAAAATAAAAAATATATATTACAATAAAGTGTCCAAATAACACAAAAAGCCGAAAAATACAAAAATAAGAATAATCCAAAAAAATAGAGAAGAACGAAAATAATAAAAAGGGGGTGTCAGTAGCATTAACCTTCGGCCCAACAAGCTGCTTGCCCAACAAGTCGACTTGTCCTGCAAGTCGACTTGCCCAACAAGTTAACTTGTCCAGCAAGTCTCTTCACCTAACCCTTCACCTATAAAATGAGGCCCTGTCCACAGTGAAAAGCACACCGCAGTGATTCAACAAGAACACTGAACACATTCTCTCCCTCTCCTAGCGAAGCTCTCGCTCTCTCTCTCTCTCTCTCCCCCTCCCTTTTTTATTTTTATTTTTCTTTTAATTAGTTTATTTTTAAATATTCATGATAAATATTTTTCACTAGTTGCACTTTTCATTTTTTCTTTTTTGTTAACTTTTCGTTCACATTCAAAACAAAAACAAAAACAAAATATTCCTTTAGCTCTCATAAATAAAGAAATATTTCCAAGAACAAAATAGGGGATTAAGTCGACTGTACAGTCGGTTTAGTCTGCTTTTAGGGTCACTAATGAACCGTTACGGATCATGTCCTGAAATCCCTATTTAAAACAGGCAATTTCTAAATCAAAATAAACACAAACACATTGCTTTCCACAAATCAAATTTTCAAAATAGGGGATTAAGTCGACTGTACAGTCGGGTTAGTCAGCGTTCTAGGATGAATGAGCCGTACGGCTCAAGAGTCCTAAAATCCCTATTCCAATAAAACCAAACCAACACACATCAAACTATTTTCCAAACTCCAAAAACTTCATTTTTATAAAGTAGGGGACTAAGTCGACCGTACAGACGGGTTAGTCATCATTTTAGGATAAATGAACTGATCACTCAGGAGTCCTAAAATCCCTAAATAAAATACACCAACAAATAAAGTTTTCTACCAAGAACTACGTAGCATTTGATTCTCTACCCGGAGATACGTAGGAGCAGAGGGTGGGCCCACCTCTGACAAGTGCACTATTAAAAAACCATTTTTAGTCTTTCTCTAAATATTATTTTCTTAAATTCAAATAAAATATCAAGTTTCTCCTTTCTTCTAATCTCTTTCAAATTCAAAATAAAAGGGTAAATTAAATGTTTTCAAAATTAACTATCGCTTCTACAACTAATTAGCAGGTAACCTTCCTTAGGAAGGATGCCATGGGGTGCTAGTACCTTCCCTACGCATAACCGACTCCCGAACCCAAATCTGGTCTCAAGGACCCTTATCCAACTCAAAGGGATTTTCCAATGTTTGCCCTTATAACTAAACTTTGGTGGCGGCTTTATTTTTGAACCTTCGAGGAATCCTCACCCGGATTTTTCGGTCGCTACAGTCAACACACAAAGTCAAAACATGTTATCATATATACTCCCTCTGATCCTATCTTAAGGACAAGATATATTTTAAATCAGACGAATTGTATTCCAAGTTATATTTTAAATGCAATTTAATGACTGAAAACATTAAAAGCATTAAGAACATTAAACTTGACTTCTTGGTCATTGACCCTCATGGTTAACTCTCCTTTTTGCACATCTATTAATGTCTTGCCTATAGCTAGGAATGGCCTTCCCAAGATGATAGGTACTTCTTTGTCTGCCTCAAA
The DNA here is from genome assembly GCA_039519185.1 of Astragalus membranaceus. NCBI lineage: Eukaryota > Viridiplantae > Streptophyta > Magnoliopsida > Fabales > Fabaceae > Astragalus > Astragalus membranaceus. The sequence goes on from CM076850.1 coordinate 163,318,323, forward strand.
GTCAAGAATTACAAAGTCCACAGGAAAAACAAATTTATCTACTTTGATCAGCACATCTTCCAATATTCCTTCTGGATAGGCAAGAGTCCTATCAACCAATTGAAGAGTAACAGAGGTAGGCCTTGCAGTTCCTACTCCTAGCTGCTTGTATATGGACTTGGGCATTAGATTTATGCTAGCCCCCAAATCACATAAGGCACTATAAAGTGAGTTGGATTACTCTTCGTTATGTAAATTCCCAAGAGTAAGGCGCTATAACATTAGACGCTGTAGCGTTAAGCGCTATAACGTATGGATGTGTGCCTTTCAGTCACTATCGCCAGGGTTTTGTTACAAGACTCCTATGTCTATGTTCTAAATAAGTTCACCCCTGTATAATAAAGAACCTGCAGCTTTTACTCTATGAACTATTGCTCCCTTGTATCTAGGGTTAAGCACAAGTTGTCTAAATGTCTTTAAACAACCTTTCATTCATATCAATCTTTGAGTTCTATTCGTAGACCATGTCTGTACCTACGAATCTACTTATTTCAGTTGATTATTCCCAAAATAAGTTTGAAAGCATTAAAGCACAAAGATTGAAACGCAAAAGTCAAAATATTATATTGACACTACTCAGGGTTCATTACAAACTAGGAATAATCCAACTACTAAGTGCTTAGCTCATGATAAGCATCATCAACACAATACAAACTAAAAAGCTTATATTACCGTGAGTGAACAAGAGATGAACGGTTACAAAAGATGCACTCCGTGGATTCCAAGTCATGCACGGCTGGAAGATGCTATGGCGTGGCTAAACCGTAGGTAAGGATGAGAAAAATAAACTAAAAATAAAAGCTTCAAGAAATGGAGGATTTTATGGAGGATAAAAATGTGTCAATTAGTTTTCTTCCAAAAAAAACTCTCTATGTCTCTAATCGAATCTGTGTTGGGGGAGAAGATAGGTAGATATTATCGTTATCTCATAAAGTGGTTTTTACAAAAAGGTGATAGTGACACTTATCACCAACTAACAAATATCCTTGAGTAAGAAAACGCCAAGTGTCCCTTTCAACCCAGTTGGAAGCTTCTGCGTCAGGCTTTCAACAGAGGATTGACACGATGACTCATCAAATAGTCGTGAGCTCCAATATTGTCCAGCTGTCCCACCGTCATATAGCGCTATAGCGCTTATCGCTGCAGCACTAACAACACATTAAAACACTCAAAATGGCACCCTTTGTGCCAAATGTTAGGAAATTAACTCTCAACCTCATTTATACTTCTAATCACATATTTACATAATAAAGTACTAATATTACTTGAGAACTTGCCCTAATTAAAGTGATAAGAGCACAAATAACACATATAAATATGAGTTATCACACCCCCAAACTTAAACCATTGTTTGTCCTCAAGTAACGACACTTTGAATAAAGCAAGAAGACAAAATGACGACTGAAAATCAAGACTAAACTAGTTGCACCTTTTAAATAAAACAGATTTTAAGAAATTTCTCTCTTTAGGCCAAACTTTCTGATTCACAGCTAACACACATGCATCATTGCTTTTCACAACATATGGAATTATTACCGCTCATTTGTGAGTGTGTGATCTCTAGGTTCAGTTTAGTTCCTAGCTAGTTTCAACATTTCTCCTAGCCTTGGAAAGAGTGGTCTTCTTTTGGTTTAGCCAAAGAATTTTTCAAAAAGGAGAGTAGACTAACAACTTCACATAAGACTTGAGGGGCTTCAAAGCACTACAAAGGGGTTCATTAGGCATTTCAGATCTTTGGCCAGTGCACTAACTATTGATTTGGTGATTTCTCAGCGCTATAGCGTTAGACGCTACAACACTGGTGAATTTGATGAATAGATTCAGCTGCAGCGCCCTCACTACTGAACTCCTTATTTGCATTTCTTTCTTTTTATTTTTCTTTTCTTTTCTTTTTATGCCTTTTTGGAACAGTTCAGCATTTGTTTCAGGTAACTGCAGCTTTTTACATGACCATTTGTTCACTTTGGGTCCTATTGCACTAACCATTATATAATCTTCATACCTAGCCTTAATATAATCGATGCACCCCCAAACTTAGCTTCAAAAGCTACTCTCAAGTTTTAATAAAAACTTGGCTAAACCTTGGTTGACCAGGACTAACCTTAGCATCAGATCATCCTTAGTTAACTAGGTTCCTTGCTAAGCCTAGAGTTTTGCGTGTAGAAGCAGCAATAAAACCATTTATTGTTCAAACAAGGCTACTCTACTCAAAACACATAATCATCATTAAATTTAGCCAAGCAAGCACAACTTCTATTGTTGAAAAATTTAAAATTTGCAACTAATCCTCCAAAACATGATATTGTCATTCATAAGCAAAACATACATTAACTTTCATAAGGCTCCCCCAAACATAAAACCTAGTAGTGTCCCCACTGCTCATGTATTCTAAAGCGAGAGTCCTATGACTACAACTTAACAAAATTAAAAATAACAGAAATACAAGCCTAAACATGCTGTTAGATGCAAGAACAGACGCTATAGCATCTAACAGTTTTTTTTTAAAAAAAACAGAAAACATTTTTTTTTTGAAATGGTTACCTGCTACTCCTTCTTGAGCCTCTTACTTGCTCTTGAAGGCGCAGGGGCTGCTTTTGTGGGCCTGTTTTTCTTGGGGGGCTGTGGAGTTTTCTTTTCTACCGCTACAGCGGTAGCCGCTGTAGACTTGGTCTTAGGGTCCTCTGCTTTTTTATTGGTTGCCATTTCAGCCAATTTTTCAGCTGCTTCTTGTTTGGCAGAAATTTCATGAGATTTTTCTTGAATTGGATCCTCCTTAGGAGTCTATTCTTTGAACGCTGCAGCATCAGCCGCTGCAGCGCTTACTGGCACATCTTCTTCTTCTGGAGATTCTGCCAACTTTGCACCTAGGTTGTTTCTAGCTGCATGGTATGACACATACTTTTTCTGTGGTTTAAGTGGTTGAGTTGTTGCTTGCTGGAGTGGGGTTTTCTGTGAGGGTTGGTGCTGTGGCACATCAACCTATTCTTCCTGTGGTTGCGGGTGAGTTTCGGTCACTTCATGATATGGCTCTTTCAATGGATTCTGAATTGGTGGTTTTTGTGGATCAGGGATGGTGGTGGGGCTTGCTGGTGGTGCTAAAGCTTTTAATGGGGATTTGTGTGTTTTCTTGTATCTCCTCTTTCTCAGTACTTTCACTTTCTTCTTCAGATGATTCCTCCTCTTCATCACTTTCTATTTCCCTCATGACTGCCTTAGTTTCTTCTTCATCCTCCTCACCGATTTCTTCCATCTCTTCAGATCCTAGGATTTCTTCTTCCTCCAGAATCACCTTCTTCATCTTTATAGCAGGACTCTGCCTTTTCTTTCTTGCTGGGCTTCCCACTTTTTTCTTCTTTTGTTCCATGCGCTTTTCTTCCTCCACCTTTTTACATGGCTCTTCGTCAATTAGCCAGTCAGGAAATTCAAGTGGTTGCATAATGGCTTTACCCTTTGAGATCTGAGCATACATGGCTTTCTCCCATTCAAACTTTTCCTTTACAAAGCGACAGAGAGACTGCTACTGCAGCGCCAAACGCTGTAGCATCACAGTATCACCTGATGTTGGAGCAGCAGGCTTCTGCTTTGGCTTGAACGCAGTGAGGAAAGCTCCCAATGGGGGCCTCCTTTCTTCTTTTGGCTCAACCTCAACCTCTGCATTAATGCATAACTCAGTGATTAAGCACGGAAAGTAAATATTACATCCCTTCTTTACTCTGCACTTCTCTATTTCTCTTGAGTTCAGCTTCCCTACATCAATCTGTTCCCCTGCCATGATGGCATCAATCACTATCAGCCTTTCCTTCTCCACAAACGTAGTGTGGGAAGTAGGCAACAAGGAGTGCTTGATAAAGCTGCACCACATGTTTGCCTCTTCACACAAGTACGCCTTCTTCAACTTATATTCAGCCCCAAATTTGTCCCATGTAGCTCCTTCGACACAGATCCTCTCCCTTACACCTTCCATTTCTGCCTTTCCCCAGGTTTTGACTTTACTCTCCAACGCTTTTCCATGGTAACCCAGATGGAAAACGTCGTTTATTGATCTTGCATTGAAGTTAACGATTTCACCCCTAACCGTAGAATAGGTTTGGGACTTTCCATCCTTGGGTTCTTCAATTCCTGCATAAAACTCCCTGACCAAAGACACCAGGTATTGTTTGCGATGCTTGATAAATTGCTCCCAACCCAGCGCTGCCACAGTTGTCGTGAAAGTGTCCGAGCCTTTATCAGTTTTGAACCATCTCTCAGCGATGAACTCCATTTTCCAGAATTTCTGGGAATCAACGCTAGTCATTTCAGCTTTGGATGATTCTGCTTCAGCGTTTGCTCCCTTCCCAGATTTCTTTAGGGCTACTTGTTTCTTTGTCATTTTTGGTTTCAAAGGTGTGGTTACAAACGGTGAAGAAGTGCAGAAATTTTTGTGCGTTTCTTTGTTGGGAAAGGGAAGAGAAGAGGGAGAAGACGGTTGTGTATGGAAGGTTTAAATGGTGGGGAGATAAGTATAAACGTGCGTGTGTGGGGAGTTGAGAAAAGTAATTGATTTGATCGTTGGGGTGAGATGATGGAAAGGGAAACGTGCAAGCAGTTGACGCGACTGGACTGCTTAGAGCAGTTGAGATAAGATTTGAAAGTGCCATGTCACTCTTTTAGTTTTTATTGTTTTACCCCCCCTTTTTGTCTACTGGCTCCAAACAACACCCGCTATAGCACCATGACAACGGTATACGCTATAACGACTATTGCTACCACTCAACTTCAATCTGTATCTTTCCAACCCTGCAGATTCATCCCTACTGAAATTGAAATCAACACAAGATAGGTTAGTTCAAAAACCCTGGGCTTCCTCCCATGAGCGCTTGCTTTATTAATCTTCAGCCAGACTTCCTCTTTTGTTAGAGGTCTTTAAGTTCAATTGTGGTTTTGTCCCTTACCACATTCTCACCAAGGTACTGCTTTACCCTTTGGCCATTAACTTTGAAGGTAGTGTTGGTTGCTTCATCAAATAGGTCCACTGCACCATGAGGGTACAGTTTCGCTATGAATGGGCCTGACCATCTTGACTTTAGTTTGCCTGGAAACAATTTCAGTCTTGAATTGAATAACAACACTTGTCCTCATTCCATCAGCCATCTCTTTTGTATTTTATGGTCATGCCAGGCCTTAGTCTTTTCTTTGTAGATTGCTGCATTTTCATAGGCAAAGTGCCTAATTTCTTCAAGTTCATGCAGCTGTAGCATCCTGGCTTATCCTGCTCTATTAAGGTCAAAGTTGAGCCTTTTTGTGGCCCAATGAGCTTTATGCTGCAACTCAATAGGCAGGTGACAAGCATTTCCATATACAAGCCTATAGGGTGACATTCCCAAAGGTGTTTTAAAAGCTGTCCTATAGGCCCACAGAGCATCATCTAAATGTAGTGACCATTCCTTCCTTGTTGGACCTACCATCTTCTCAAGCATCCTTTTGATTTCTCTGTTAGACAATTCTGTTTGACCACTTGTTTGAGGATGGTAAGCAATAGCAATCTTATACTTGACTCCATACTTAGCCAGGAGGGTCTCAATCAGTTTGTTGCAGAAATGAGAAGCCTCATCACTGATTATGGCTCTAGGAGTTCCAAACCTAGTGAAAAGGTTCTTTTGTAAGAATTTACTCACAGACTTAGCATCATTGTTGGGTAGAGCAACAGCCTCTACCCACTTTGATACATAGTCCACTGCCACTAGGACATACAGGTTTCCATGAGATGGAGGGAAAGGTCCCATGAAATTCATTCCCCAAACATCAAAGAGTTCTATCTCTAGAATGTTGGTTAAAGGCATCTCATGTTTGTTAGAAATGTTCCCTGTTCTCTGACACCTGTCACACCTCCTTACCATATCCTGAGCATTTTTGAACAATGTAGGCCAATAGTACTATGACTGCAGTACTTTTGCAGCTGTCCTGGTTCCACCAAAATGCCCACCACAAGGTGCAACATGGCAATCTTGTAGCACTTGATATTGTTCCTCATCTGCAAGGCACCTCCTCACTAATTTATCCTGACATTTCTTATAAAGAAAAGGATCATCCCAATAATATTGCTTTAATGTATGGAAGAACCTCCTCTTCTACTGATAATTCATGTCTGCAGGCACTACCTTGCTAACCAGAAAATTCACAATGTCAGCAAACCAAGGCGCTGAAGCATCAGCTGCTACAGCGCTTGGCGTGTCAGTAGTTATTGCTAGTAACTTCTCATCTGGAAAATGCTCTTTAATTTCTCCTCCTGATGTACCTGCATTTTCTCCTTCAATTCTGGATAAATGATCAGCAACTTGGTTCTCCACCCCCTTTTTATCACGAATTTCTAAATCAAATTCTTGGAGGAGGAGAACCCATCTAATTAGCCTTGGCTTTGCATCCTTTTTTGTGATCAAATACTTGTTGGCAGAATGATCTGTAAAAATTATTACTTTTGTGCCCACCAAGTATGATCGAAATTTATCAAATGCAAAGACAACAGCTAATAGCTCTTTTTCAGTGATTGTGTAATTCAATTGAGCTTCTATCAGTGTTTTACTGGCATAATATATTGAATGAAATTTTTTTCCATACCTTTGTCCCAACACAGCTCCAATGGCAAAGTCACTGGCATCACACATAAGCTCAAAAGGTTTTCTCCAGTCAGGTGCTATGATGACTGGTGCAGTTACCAAGGCTGTCTTCAGTCTCTTGAAAGCTTCCAAAAAGGCTTCATCAAAGATAAAAGTGGTGTCATGCTGCAACAGTTGACACAGTGGTTTGAAAATTTTTGAAAAGTTCTTGATGAACCTCCTGTAGAAGCCAACATGTCCCAGAAAGCTTCTAATTCCCTTGATATTTGTAGGAGGAGGTAGCTTTTCAATGACTTCAATTTTTGCTCTATCCACTTCCAATCCTTTTTTGGAGATCCTGTGCCCCAAAATAATACCCTCTTGCACCATGAAGTGGCATTTTTCCCAATTCAGCACTAGGTTTGTTTCTTCACACCTTATCAAAAATTCTTCCAAGTTGGACAAACATAGATGAAAAATCAACCCAAATACAGAGAAGTCATCCATGAAAACTTTCATGGATCTTTCAATGAAATTTGAGAAGATTGTCATCATACATCTCTGAAACGTGGCAGGGGCATTGCACAGTCCAAATGGCAAATGTGCCATAGGGACATGTGAATGTTGTCTTTTGCTGATCTTCAGGGACTATTGCTATTTGATTATAACCAGAATAGCCATCTAAAAAGCAATAGAATTCATTCCCTGCCAACCTATCCAACATCTGGTCAATGAAAGGTAAATGGAAATGATCTTTCCTTGTAGCCTTGTTGAGTCTCCTATAATCCATGCAGATCCTCCATCCTGTGACAGTCATTGTTGGCAATAGTTCATTCATTTCATTGGTTATCACTGTTATACCTCCTTTCTTTGGAACACACTGCACAGGACTAACCCATGCACTATCAGAGATAGGGTAAACAATGCCTGCATCCAGCCACTTGATAATCTCTTTTTTCACCACCTCTTTCATGATGAGATTAAGTCTCCTCTACCCTTCAACGCAATTCTTGGAGTTCTCTTCCAACACAATTCTATGCATGCAGATGGTTGGGCTAATCCCTTGAATATCTGACATATGCCACCCCATTGCCCTCTTATACCTTTTTAGGGTGCCAATAAGATCATGTTCCTGTTCCTCTGAGAGGTCAGAAGCTATGATGACAGGTAGAGTCTTGTTTTCCCCTAAATAAGCATATTTAAAGTGGGTTGGTAACTCTTTCAATTCTAGGATAGGTGGTTTTTCAATGAAAGGAACATTCTTTCTCAAGTTTGAATTTTCCTGTTCAAGAGACTCATACCTCCTGGCCCAAACTTCTTTCACAGTTAGTTCTGGTTGTTCTGCTTCTTGCACATCAGGTTCAAGTTTCCCACGGTTATTCAGAATTTTTCCCAAGTGGTCATTGCTTTTATAAAAGTGTCTTTGAATCACTTGGGCAAGAGAGGCTACAAATGAGCACTCCTCTGTGTGGTCATCAGGAAACTTTAAAGCACTAAGAACATTAAACTTGACTTCTTGGTCATTGACCCTCATGGTTAACTCTCCTTTTTGCACATCTATTAATGTCTTGCCTGTAGCTAGGAATGACCTTCCCAAGATGATAGGTACTTATTTGTCTGCCTCAAAGTCAAGAATTACAAAGTCCACAGGAAAAACAAATTTATCTACTTTGATCAGCACATCTTCCAATCTTCCTTCTGGATAGGCAAGAGTCCTATCAGCCAATTGAAGAGTAACAGAGGTAGGCATTGCAGTTCCTACTCCTAGCTGCTTGTACATGGACTTGGGCATTAGATTTATGCTAGCCCCCAAATCACATAAGGCACTATAAAGTGAGTTGGATTACTCTTCGTTATGTAAATTCCCAAGAGTAAGGCGCTATAACATTAGACGATGTAGCGTTAAGCGCTGTAACGTATGGATGTGTGCCTTTCAGTCACTGTCGCCAGGGTTTTGTTACAAGACTCCTATATAATAAAGAACCTACAGCTTTTACTCTATGATCTATTGCTCCCCTATGTCTAGGGTTAAGCACAAGTTGTCTAAATGTCTTTAAACAACCTTTCATTCATATCAATCTTTGAGTTCTATTCGTAGACCATGTCTGTACCTACGAATCTACTTATTTCAGTTAATCATTCCCAAAATAAGCTTGAAAGCATTAAAGCGCAATGATTGAAACGCAAAAGTCATAATATTATGTTGACACTACTCAAGGTTCATTACAAACTAAGAATAATCCAACTACTAAGTGCTTAGCTCATGATAAGCATCATCAACACAATACAAACTAAAAAGCTTATATTACCGTGAGTGAACAAGAGATGAACGGTTACAAAAGATGCACTCCGTGGATTCCAAGTCATGCACGGCTGGAAGATGCTATGGCGTGGCTAAACCGTAGGTAAGGATGAGAAAAATAAACTAAAAATAAAAGCTTCAAGAAATGGAGGATAAAAATGTGTCATTAGTCTTCTTCCCAAAAAAAACTCTCTATGTCTCTAATCGAATCTGTGTTGGGGGAGAAGATAGGTAGATATTATCTTTATCTCATAAAATGGTTTTTACAAAAAGGTGATAGTGACACTTATCACCAACTAACAAATATCCTTTAGTAAGAAAATGCCAAGTGTCCTTTTCAACCCACTTGGAAGCTTCTGTGTCAGGCTTTCAGCAGAGGATTGACACGATGACTCATCAAATAGTCGTGAGCTCCAATATTGTCCAGCTGTCCCACCGCCATATAGCGCTATAGCGGTTACCGCTGCAGCACTAACAACACATTAAAACACTCAAAATGGCACCCTTTGTGCCAAATGTTAGGAAATTAACTCTCAGTCTCATTTATACTTCTAATTACATATTTACATAATAAAGTACTAATATTACTTGAGAATTTGCCCTAGTTAAAGTGATAAGAGCACAAATAACACATATAAATATGAGTTATCAACCACCAACATGAATGTTGAGCTACAAGCCATTGCTCAGGGTTTTACCACTGCTTCTCAAAATGGTTATCAGAACCTAGTTTGTGAATCTAATTCGATGACAATGTTGTGCTTGGCGTTCTTTTCTTCCATCCTTATGCTCTTATTGTTGACTACATTTGCTTTTTCTTGGTGCGTGATTAACATTTATCCTTCACTCACTTCCTTCATGAAGGAAGCTCGTGTGCAGACTAGCTAGCCAAACAAGGTTTATCTATGGAGTATGATGTTCATTATTGGCGGCTCTACCCTCCGCTATATCTAGAGCTGTCAATTTGGCCCCAAGCCCAGCCCCATTGGCCCCCAATTAAGCCCCATAAAATTGAAGCCCCTATTAATGGGACTTTTTTTAGCCCCAGGCCACACTTTTAAATTTTTTAATGGGTTAGGGCCAGGGCTTTGTGGGCTGGCCTCCAAATTTTTTTCTCATTCTTTTCCCACTATTTACACCGCCACTTTCATTCTTTTACCCCCTACCTCTTCTCCCTCCCTCTCACCACCACCTTCTTCTCCCTCTCACCACAACCACCACCACCACCACCATCACCGTCTCCCACTCACCACCACCACCACCACCACCTTCTTTTCCCTCTGACCACCACCTCCTTATCCCTCTCACCACCACCTCTTTTCCCACTATTTATACCTTCACTTTCATTCTTTCACCATCTTCCTCTTCTTCCTCACTCCCACCACCATCACCATCTTCCACTCACCACCACCTCCTTCTCCCACCCACCACCACCACCAGTCCACCACCACCACCAGTCCACCACCACCACCACCACCACCTCCCACTCACCACAACCACCACAACCTCATTTTCTTCTCATAACTATCACCTCCCCTCCCTCTTTTCCAACCCCCACTTTCATTCTTTCACCTCCCCTCCCTCTTTACCGTCACTAGCACCACCACCTCCTTATCCCTCTCACTACCATAACCACCACCACAACCTCATTTTCTTTCTCACAACTATCACTATCACCCACTATCACCACCAAACAAACAAGCTAGAGGCTTCCATCTATTTAACCAAAAAATTCTGCCTTAGTTTTTTTTGTCCTTTCTATTATCAAAAAGTCTTCATAAATACTGAAATTTAAAAAAATAACTGAACTATATAGGCCTTAAAAAATTTTACTAGATATATATTTATATATGTAGATATAGATAGGTTATCAGAATGAGGAAATATGAAGTTGCTTTTGATTTATGTTGTTTTATTATATACTGGTAGTAGCTATTTGTAAGAGAAAAAACTTCAGCTCATAGTCATTTTCCTAGATCATCATCAGTTATAGATAAGAGGAAAGAACAAGTTAAATGTAGGAAAATGTTTTCCATTTGGTATACAAGCATTTCTGTTGTGTCTTCAGGTAAGTTAAATACCAAAATTCATTTTAGTTTTCAAGATTAACGAAGGACAACGGGAGGACTTGTAATTTCCAGTTTTTTTGTAAAAAAGTAAATAAATTTTTAGGACTCATGGGCTGGCCTAGGTCGAAGCCCACATAGGTCCGTGGGTAATTTTCAATTTCGTTGCAAAAACATAAAATTAAGGGCATTGGACTGGCCCTGGCCCACTCAGTTTGGGGCCTCCGTGGGCTTTTGGGCCCATAGGCCTTTTGGCCCATGGGCCATGTGGGGCTGGGGCCAAATTGACGGCTCTAGCTATATCTACTTCTCTTCTAGCTGATACTACGTGGAGGATTTTACTTTTCCCACACCCCCTCCTACTCACCACACACCCCCAAACCCCCTAAATCCCTAAAATACCCTTCAATTAAAAACATTTCATCTCTCACTCTCCCTCCCAAACACTCTCACACCCCCTTCACTCTCAACCGAACCCTAACGCCTCCCCCACCCCAAATTCGATTTCTCACCCTCACTCTCCCTCTCAATCTCAACTCCACCATTTTTGAAGCTTCAATCTCGCATTCTACGCACCAGGTACTCCCTCCCTCACTTTCCTGTCTTTCCATTTCATCGTTTTCATTTTTTCTGCATATGCGACGCGTTCGGTTGGCCTTCCCCGAACGTTTCTGGGAACGAAGGTGTTCGAATGAGGTCATGCGAACACCTTTCGAATGAGGCCATGCGAACACCCGTTCGAATGGGGTTGTTCGAACACGTGCGAATGCTTCTGTTCGAACAGGTGCGAATGATGCTGTTCGAACAGGTGTGACAGTAACAGTATTGTTTCTGTTATTTTGCTGATTATGTTGCTTAATTGGTTTAATGGTTGTTGTTTCAGATATGGTGAGGCATCGTGGCGGTAGTTCGCAACAGCCGGAGCGTAGGCCACCCCCGACGGCTTCCGAACGCAAACGGAGGCAAGATGGAGCTGAACCTTCCCGGAGGGGTAGGCGTAGGGACATCCCTCCTCCCCCACCGGAGGTTGATGATATTGTCCGGGATGTTGAGCGTGATGCTCAATTTCCGGCATATGAGCTGGCCGGCCCTTCTGGTCATGCACATGAGGAGGGAGGTGCTCAACATGAGGAGGATGTTGAGCCTCAGGAGCCTGCTGCTGCTCCTAGGGCTACATTCCCATTCCCTGGTGGACCTGTTGATGGTTCTGTCTTGCCCACATACGGGTCTCATATTTTGACTGAGTTCTATGCTGGCCGGGTAAGTTATTGTTATATAATAGCGTGTTGTCAATTTTGTTTCTTATTTTGTTGAACATATTGGCTTATTGTGCCGGTGTCATTTGTCAATGCAGGTTCGGCCGGACATAACTACGATTCCACATGGACCGGTTAACCTTGTGGTCCATGCTAGGATCAGGGAGACTCTTATCCTATCGGGGTTGTTCCCTCTCATAGGACTTGGTTTTCCCCTCACTCACAAGGGGCTGCTGAACGCATTCATAGAGCGTTGGCAGCCGGATACATCATCATTCCACCTTCCTGTGGGTGAGATGTCTATCACCCTTGATGATGTATCCCAGCTGCTACACATCCCCATCACGGGCCAGTTCTATGACATGCCTGACTGGACTTCGTGGCAGGGAGAGCAGCTGCTGATTGACTATTTGGGGGCCACCCCCCAAGATGCCGCTGAACAGACTTCTGCGCGAGGGTTGTCAGTTGGTCTTGTATGGCTGAGGGATCATGTCTACCACCCAGCCATAGCTGAGCAGAGGTGGCATCATGCTGCTAGGGCCTATTTGCTCTATCTTTTGGGCTGCACATTGTTCGCAGACAAGTCAGGAAGCAAGGTTAAGCTTGGCTACCTAGGTATGCTTCTTGATTTGAACAATGTTGGAGACTACTGCTGGGGGGCAATGGCCCTTGCCCATCTTTATGATCAGCTGAAGGATGCTTCAAGAAAGAAGACGAAGAAGATGGCTGGTCATATGGCTCTACTACAGGTATAAAACTTACTTTTTTTTTATAAGTTTGCTTTAGGTTTACTTTCAGATTTATAATCAATCAATGATATGTTCGTCGGTGGTGACAGTCCCATGGTGATGAAGGGCAGTTAGGAATTTGGTGGATGAGTACTGGGTTGAGCACAATTGCCATTCCATTTCAGCTTGGTTGTAGCTGTCAAGAGGGAGAGTAGGTTTTGGTGAAGAAGCAGATTAGGGTTTGGTGAAGAAGGTCTGAGGATGTGAACCCCCTTTTATAATAGGCATGGTGAAATGTCAGCCGTTGATTTCATTTTTAGATCACAAATCTGAGCCGTTTAAATTCTATCCGTTCAGACACATTTTTCAAAGGGATTGACATCCACTCCTTTATCTGACACACATTTGACTGATTGTAAGCCGTTGATCAAAACTGTCGGTGGAATTTGAGACGTCCAATATTTGTCGCTCTGCAACACTGGTTCGAACAGCCTCATGCGAACATATTCGCATGACCACATTCGAACCTGTTCGCATGACCCCATTCGAACAGATGAAAAACACCCAAGAGGGTGTGTCCCCATATTTAACACACGCGAATGGCCGCGTGCGAACCTGTTCGAAGGCCCGTGTTCGAACAGGTGAAAATTCGTGAAAAAAAAGAGGTTTGGCCTGGCCTTTTGGTCATTTCACACCCTTATGGGGTGTGTTTCGAGTAGGAGGGGGTGTGGGAAAAGCAAACGCCCTACATGGATTCTTAGAATAAGACCTTAACGGGTTTGCCTTGTTTGTTTTTTCCTTTATTTTTAATAAAAAAATAAGTTTCATAAATAACAACGACAACGGCAATAATTAATATTAAAATTAACACGCTTAATAATAATTAGAAAATCGAAAAGAAATGCATAAAGTGTAGCTAGATTTTAATTTTATTATATTTTCCCTTTTAATAAAAGGAAAGGCATAAAACGATGTCGGAAGTCGTCCATTTTCACGGTTGGCCACCCCCGCGGTGAAGAAGCAGCAGACACAGTGAAGAAAATAGAACAGAGCGATCACAAGTCACTGCACAAGAAATGGCGGTAATTCCTCACAACGTATTCTCACTGCATTTCCTTCGAAATTCGAACTATTCGCTCCTTGTTCCTAACTCTAGATTTATGCAGGACTCTTCCGGAAAGACGTTGATGGATCTGATAACGGCGGACCCAACCCCGGCGCCGTCATCATCCTCGACATCGAGTGTGGCAGCATCTCCGGCGACAAATCCATCGGGATCTTTGCCCTCCGCGTTAGGCAAACCCGCTACTGAGAAGAAATCGAAGAGAGCCGCATTGATGCAGATCCAGAACGATACCATTTCCGCTGCCAAAGCTGCTCTAAATCCAGTTAGAACTAATATCATGCCTCAAAGGCAAAAGAAAAAGGTTCCGCAATTTCTTCTCTTCTTTCTCATCTTGGCAATAATTTGATAATTGGTTTATAGTGCATCGTGGATCAGTTAGTTTTGTTTTCAACAACATTGGCTTTGTACATGTACTTGAAAGCTTTGTGCTATAATTGACTACAGTTTAGTTGATACGATAATATTGATAAATTGGCAATGCATAATCCTGTGCGTTTGATCTTGGTTTTAGCCGCCAGTTTCATATTCACAACTCGCAAGAAGTATCCATGAACTAGCTGCCACTTCTGATCAGGTAATTGTGGAAACTTTGTTTTGTGAGATGACTTGAAAAGTGGAAACTCTCTCATGTTGGTTTTTTTGTTGGTAATATGGTTTCAGAAACGTTCTCAACGGCAATTAGTGCATCATGTATTTCCAAAACTTGCCGTGTATAATTCCGTGGACCCTTCCTTGGCTCCTTCTCTTCTCATGGTATGCCCCAATTCCCTTTAACTTGGATACTTTCATGTTAATGCAAATTCTTGTTTCTGGTCTTCTTTGCTTTTTTTTTTCAAAACCCTAGTAGCTTGTGTTATTCAGTTTACATGTCAGATTAAAACTTATTTAGTCCCTAGGTGCTTCTTTCTATGCCTATGGCGTAGTTGGGGAAATTCATTCTTTTACTGGATGGACCTACTGCTGAATTGCATGTTCTTTGTGTTAGAGTATCAGAGAGAGTGAGAGAAAACTGATCATTATGTAAACTGAATCTTGTATTGAATGAATGAATTACAGAGAGCAGGTTCCTTTATATAGGTAACCTGTGAAGTACAACTTATATGTATTGCTTACACAGTAACTATTTTGACTAACACTAAGCTGAATAGCTTATATAGAAATACTAAGACAGTATACGCTAACACCCCCCCACAAGCTCAAGGAGGGTGTGAAGCTGAAGCTGGAGCAACCACTTGAAGCTTGGACTTGAGAAATTGAAATCTGGCAGAGGATAGAGGCTTGGTAAGGATGTCTGCCCATTGCTCTGCCCAGGCACCTGATAAATGCACAGCTGCTTGGATAGAATTTTGTCTCGAACAGAGAACAGGTCAAGTTCCATGTGCTTTGTTCTAGCATGAAGGACAGGGTTGTGTGCCAAAGCTACAACACTCTGGTTGTCACAGAATATCTGAGGAACAGAGTGATTGATGCCCAGCTCAGTAAGTAATGACTGAATCCAAGTGACTTCAGCTGTGGCCAGTGCCAGGCTTCTGTACCCAGCTTCTGCACTGGACCTTGCTACAACAGTTTTCTTCCTAGCCCACCAAGAGATGAGATTAGGGCCTAGGTAAACAGCAGCTCCAGAGGTTGACTTTCTGTCATCCACATCTGATGCCCAGTCTGCATCACACCATGCTCTGAGTTGCAGAGACTTGGATATATCAGCTGGTTGAAGAAGTAATCCATGACTGATTGTGCCTTTTAGATACCGGAGTATGCGCTTGACAACTACCCAGTGAGTTTCTAGAGGGGCAGACATGTATTGGCAAACCTTGTTGACCGCATAGTTGATTTCAGGCCTAGTTATGGTAGTGTATTGTAGAGCTCCAACAACTGATCTGTAGGTGAGAGGATCAGGCATGTAGTCACTGCCCTGCTTGGTGAGTTTGCAACTGGACACCATTGGGTATGAGATAGCATTTGCTTCTGCCATGTTAGTTCTGGTTAGCAGATCCCTGATATATTTACTCAGCGAGTAATAGTTTGCCATCAGTCATAGGCTTGACTTCAATACCCAGAAAATAGTCCAAAGTACCAAGCTGTTTGAGGGAAAAGACAGAGTCCAGTTGCTGGATGAGTTGCTTGATGAGCTGATTGGAACTTCCAGTAAGTATAATATCATCCACATAAACTAGTAGATAAACCACAACTGCTGCTTTCTTGTAAACAAACAAGGAAGGATCACATCTACTGCCATTGAAGCCAAGTTGCAGCAGAGTGGACTTAAGCTTGTCAAACCAAGCACGAGGTGCTTGTTTGAGACCATAAATTGCCTTGTTGAGCTTGCAAACCAAGGATTTGTCATGAGATTCAAAGCCTTGGGGTTGAGTCATGTACACTTCTTCAGATAGAGAGCCATTCAAAAAGGCATTGTTAACATCAATTTGATGAAGGTCCCACTTATGGCTATGAGCAATGGTAAGAATGGTGCGGATAGTGACTGGTTTAATTACAGGAGAGAAAGTTTCATTGAAATCTTGACCTTGCTGCTGGTGGAAACCTTTGGCTACCAACCTTGCCTTGTACTTGTTTAGAGAGCCATAAGCATTTTCTTTAACTCTAAATACCCATTTGCAACCAATCACATTTTTCCTAGGTGGTGGAGGCACCAATGACCAGGTATTGTTTCTCATTAGAGCAACATATTCATCAGCCATGGCTGCCTGCCAGGCAGGCTGTTGTAAAGCTGTTTTGACAGATTTAAGTTCAATGTGAGTTAGGAGGAGAGTAGGTTGAAGTCTAGGTTTGACTATGCCTGATTTGGATCGAGTTTGCATAGGGTGAGTGTTAATTGGAGGAGGAGTGACTGAAGATAGTTCAATTGTGGTGCTGGCAGTGGCCATAGAGTTAGGATGTGAGGTGCTGACTGATGGTGAGGGACTAGGAACAGGGTCAGGTTGGTTAACTGAAGTAGGTGCAGTGCTTGGTGATGAAGGAGAGTTAGGGGGTGGATTGGGAATGGGTGTGGCAAGTTGGTGAGGGATGTTTGGGTTTGGAATGGTTGCTGTGGGAAAGTTATTGTTTGTAGGGCTGATAGGTGAGGGATTAGTGGAGGATTCAAAGAGTTGTTTGTAAGGGAATTTAACCTCATTAAAGATCACATCCTTAGAGATATAGATGCGTCCACTAGGGGAGAGGCATTTGTATCCCTTGTGTGATGAAGAGTATCCCAAGAACACACACTCATGAGAAGTCAAGTTTGTGAGCATTATAGGGTCGAAGACAAGGAAAGCAGCTACACCCAAACACTTTTAGTGAGGAGAAATTAGGAAGTTGACCATGAAGCACATGAAAGGGGATGTCTCCATTTAGTGAGGCTGAAGGTAATCTATTGATTAGATGAACTGCGGTTGCAAAGGCATGATCCCAAAAATGTAGGGGTAAGTTGGCTTGGAAGAGGAGAGTTAGACCTAGCTCCACAATGTGTCTATGTTTCCTTTCCACCACACCATTTTGGTGGTGGGTGTGAGGGCATATAACACGATGTAGAATACCTAGCTCAGCTAGATACTTGGAAAATAGCCTGTATTCACCTCCCCAATCAGTTTGAACAGATTTTAGCTTGGTGTTAAATTGAAGCTCTGCCATAGATTTGAGCTCTTTGAAAATTTGGAGTGTTTCGGATTTTGACTTGATTTGGTAGAACCAAGTGAATTTAGAGTAAGCATCCACAAAGGTAAGGTAATAGTAAAAACCAGTAGAAGAAGCCATAGGAGATGGTCCCCATAGGTCACTAAAAACAAGCTGAAGAGGTGCATTATAGACAGTATAGGAAGGAGAAGATGGCAATCTGTGAGATTTGCCTACAACACAAGCATTACAAAAAGAAGTAGGATCTTTATTAGGTAGAGACAAATTACACAGTTGAGATACAACTTTTAGGGCATTATGACTAGGATGTCCTAATCTTTGATGCCAAATGTGTAAATTGTGCTGGGAATGGGGAACAATATTAGTAGTACTGTTTACAGTGGGAATTGAATGAGTTACAGCTGAAATAGAGTGAGCTACAGATGGATTTACACTGGAAACAGAGGACAATGGTGACTTTGAAGCAGGTAGACTGACTTGAGTTGAGTGTGGCAGCAAGTCCTTGAACTCATAGAGTCCATCAGAGGCAGCACGACCATGGAGCAGAACTTCACGAGTATCCTGAGATTTGACATAGTAGTCATTCAAGTGAAATTCAACAAACACAGGATTATCTCTAAGAAACTTGTGAATACTAATCAGATTTTTGGTTATTGCAGGAACATAAAGCAGATTATGTAAATGCAATTTAACATTAGGATTAAAGGGAGAAGTGAATGAAGTGAAACCAGAGGAGTGGACTTGCAAACCTTGTCCACTGCCTACAAAAACTTGGCTGGGTGTCTCATGAGTGACTTGAGGAACCTGTATGTTCTGAGGATTGTTAATGATGTGCATAGAGGCAGCTGTGTCACCAAAGAAATTGGGCTGTGCTACTTGAGGTGCTGTCATGACCAAGGCAGTAGCTGGTGCAGGTGCTGGATGAGTTACAGGGACAACAAGGGCTTGTTGTGGCCATTGTGTGGGTTGTTGTTGTGGTCTGACATAGGTGTAAGGGTTGTAAGGTTACTGAACAGTCTGTGGTGGTGCATTTGGGTTGTAGTATTGGTTAAAGCGATGATAGCATTGGATAGCAGAGTGTCCAAACTTGTTGCAGACCTGGCACTGCATTTGAAAGCGACCTCCACGGCCACGACCTCTGCCACGACCACGATATCCGTAGCCTTCGGTGTTGTGATCTTGGGACTCGGGAGCATTAGGTAATTGAGGAGTTGTGTTTGCTTGATTTTGAGAGGTCTCCCCAGTAGTTTGTTGAGAGGTAGGAACCTGTGTGACCAGAACAGATGAAACATCATTCTTTGTTTGCTTGCGATAGCGAGTCAGGCGCACCTCTTGAGCAAGGAGGAGCGACTCTGCTTCTTCCACTGTAACCTCATCATCAAATCGTCTCTCAACAATGGAGATAATCTGATCATACTCTTGAGGAAGACCATCAAGAATCGCGTCGAGATGATCTTTGGAAAAGAGAGCGCGTCGACGAGAGATTTGATCTTCGCAAGATACTCTTTCACTGTGCTGTTCTCCAATTGCGTCGTACGCAACTCGTTTCGCAGTTGACGTATCTTGGTTCGACCTAATTTCTGAAAATATGCGTAGATTTTGTCCCAAAGCTCGAACGAGTGAGAACAACCAACAACGCAGGCTTGAATCGCCGTCGAGAGCGTCGTTTGTAGCTAGGAAAGCAACATTTGATCTTGTGCCTCCCAATATTGAAATTCCGGATTCTCATTGTTAGTTGCGATATCGTCGGTGGTGAGAAAGCGAGGAGGAATCGTCGGCGACACGATGAAGCGGTGAAGCCAATGCGCCTTGATAACAGGCTCGACCTGTTGGCGCCAAAGCACAAAGTTCTCATCGTGCAGTTTTTCAGTAATCTTGTGTCGAAACTCCTTAATTTCTGAAGTGGCAGAGTTTTCCGTGCTTGCGGAGGTTCGCGGCACTGTTCTTGAACCAGTAGGGCCAGCATCACCGAGAGGAGGCGGCGGCGGATCTGCGTCGTTGACAGAAGTCATTGGAAGCGAAGCGAAAAAAAGGAGGAAAAGACGGTTAGGAAGCGGTTACGAGATGGTTAGGATCGGTTAGCTCTTGATACCATGTTAGAGTATCAGAGAGAGTGAGAGAAAACTGATCATTATGTAAACTGAATCTTGTATTGAATGAATGAATTACAGAGAGCAGGTTCCTTTATATAGGTAACCTGTGAAGTACAACTTATATGTATTACTTACACAGTAACTATTTTGACCAACACTAAGCTGAATAGCTTATATAGAAATACTAAGACAGTATACTCTAACACTTTGAAATGTACAATATATATAATATATAATAATAATAACAATCATGGCATGCTGCATTTTGGTTATGAAATTTGTTTACCCTTGCCTAGTATGTTGGGAAAATCATATATCTTTGTCTTTTCTCTGTAGCTTAATCAGCAGTGTGAAGATAGAACTGTCTTGCGATATGTCTATTACTA
This sequence comes from Astragalus membranaceus, assembly GCA_039519185.1. Taxonomy (NCBI): domain Eukaryota; kingdom Viridiplantae; phylum Streptophyta; class Magnoliopsida; order Fabales; family Fabaceae; genus Astragalus; species Astragalus membranaceus. The sequence goes on from CM076850.1 coordinate 163,338,521, forward strand.
TCTGGCCAGAATTTTGTCTGACACTGGCTCCCAAGGTTTGAGCTCAGGTGGTGGGATACCCACCCCTAACTGGGATGCTCTGGCTGACATTGATGCAGTTGGAGGTGTTACTCGAGCTGATGTTGTGCCACGAATAGTAGAACAGCTTAGTACAGAAGCCACAAATGCTGATGTAGAATGTGAGTGTTAATCACTTATTTTTAAGGATTTAAACCTTTATTAGCATCTAGTGAATATTTGTGCACATGCATACTTGCATGACATAGATATATTTTACCTTGATTTTAAAAGTAGCTTTTGTTGCTCTTGGGCTGTTAATATGAACTTCATTCTATATAAACAAATTACATTTAACTCATACAGATTGGCTGAATTCCCTGTTTGTTGCAGTAATTTGGTTAATGGATTTATCTGAAGATGTTAAGAAATTTCAATCTATATATAAGCATTGGCATATTATATACTGACAAGACATGTATTCTTTCTTGTTTAGACTTTAGAGTCCTTTACATAAATTACCTTAGTGAAGGGAACAAAAGTTGGGAGGGATGGGAAATTACTAGGTTCAGGGCAATGTAGAGTTTTGGATAAGTTGTTTATGGCAACTCAAGTCTCAAAGCATAAAGTGAGATTGGTACATTAGAGGGAAGAAAATTAAGAGAAATGTGATTTTCTGTTCAGAAGGGAATGCTTGGCTACTGGATATAAATAAATAATGAACAGAATGAAGTAATTGGTTGATATTATTCTGACAAATAAAACCGGACATGAGAAGTAAATTGGCATGCATCCTTTATGTTTTAACAGTGGAGTCTAGGTATCCATGATATGTTATCTTTGAAATGGGGCATCCTCTGGTAAAAAAAGTAGTCTGTAATTCATGAGAGAAAGGAGGAATAAAAGTAGAGTTTCAATTTAAGTTTTCTGTCAGCGATCTTACAATGATATCTAATTTGCATTTGCATTTAACAATTTTATTATTTATTTGGAATTGATGAATAATTATTTCTGCGCAAGAATTATTGGAAACTATAGTTTATCTTGAGAAGTTATATTTGTGTATGCCTTCTGTTCGACTAGAAAGATATTTAACAAAGCTTCCTTTGCTGAAAATCGGGGCAAATGTAATTAACATCTTGGATTTTGAATTTCAATATATATGTCCATGTGGTAATATTGTTGAAAATGCGGTGCTACAGTACAATGGTATATAGCTGCAAATGTAATATAAAATAATTATATACATCTTCGGATTAGATCATTGTAATTTTGCTGGTAGATTTATTATTTTATGGGTAAAACATGAGTTGAACCTGTTAAAAAATTAAATTGGCCATATTATTAGTAAACATAGGTTGTTGAAGTATGCTTTCCATTTTTTTATGAGATAATCTCTTGATTCCCGTTCAACTTGTTTTTTTTTGAAGTTCATGCTCGAAGACTGCAATCCTTGAAGGCGCTCACATATGCTCCTACATCTAACTCCGATGTTTTGTCTAGATTGTACGAAATTGTATTTGCCATACTAGAAAAGGTTGGTGCGTTTCTATTATCTTCTCTATGCATATAAGATATTTCCTAATGCACATTTATTTATAGTTATTCCTAGAGCCACCTCAGCTTTGAGTTGTTTAGAATTGTTGACGTGTTTCACGTATCTTGGCCTGGGTATGCCCTCAGTTTGGAGTTCTTCTCTTTGGTCAGGAAAGAGGGACCAAATTGCATGTATCTTTTTAAGCAAAAAACTATACCCTATACTTGATTTGGGGAAAGAAATTTCATAGCCTCTTTATGGTGTTTAACGCACACCTTGTTCCAAAGAGTTTAGTCTGCTGATATGATTGATGGGCTTCATCACTTGGATATGTTAATTTCCTTTATGGTGTTTAACGCACGCCTTGTTAATTTCCTTTACAATGTAGTTTTCTGTTTGGAGGATATGTTATTCTCCCCTTTCTCACTTTATTTTCTCTAAGGTTATTTCTTTGTAAGAGGAGTTGTGAAATTATGGTCCTTGAGCTTTCTTCAGTTTTCCAGGTTGGTGATACTCCACAATTTTCAAAAGGTTATTGTTTTCAATTTTCAGGTTGGTGATCCTTCACAAAAGCGAAAGAAAGGAATACTTGGAGCTAAAGGTGGTGATAAAGAAGTAAGATCATTTCTTTGAATTATTCTTTCTCTTATTCTGGTATAATGTGCTTGTTCGTCTATGTATTAATTTAACTTAAAGTGAACCTTTTTAATCTCTTATGAAACTATTGCGCCCTGCCATTCAAAGGTCTGCCGAATTCCCAAAGTGAACCTTTTTGTCCTCTCTCTCTCTCTCTCTCTCTCCGTGATAATATATTTGACATTGTATGAATCTTTATATCGTATGCCAGTATAAAACCAAAAATAGGAGACGATGCATTTAAAAAGCCAGCCAAGGGGGAAAATGATCCAAGAAAGGAAACTTTCCAAAATCCAATTGGCAACTCCCCATAGGATTAAATTTGTAAGCTATCAAGGTCTTGAAGTGTGAGAAGAGAATGAAATAGAGGTATTATAACACTGAGATGAATCTCTTCATGTACTCAATTGTGCAGCATAGTTCTATGTCTTCAAAATTCAAATACATTCTGTTTTAATTAGAGCTTGATCAGTGGCGGATCCACATAGTAGTGAGGGGGTTCAGTTGAACCCCCTGAAAAAAAACATTCTGCTTACCACCCTATAGAATTTTTTTTTGACACCCCTAAATATTTTAAATTGCACCAATAGTCCAAATTTTGCACCCATTTGCACCAAAGACCCAAACTTCACTTACCCAAACAAACACACTCTCTCCATGATTGTCGAGCTTTTGACGAAAAACTCTTAAAAGTTATGCAGAATAGGGTTTTCTTGGCTTCCTTGTGGCTTCTCCATGATTGATTCCATTGGGGATTGTCCTCATCAAACATTCAATGGGTTCATTGAGTCTAAAATCGGTAAATGAAAATAGTCTTTCCGAAAGGAGGAAATCAAATGGCGCCAAAATTCTTGGTATTTTGGTACTCAAAATGATGCATCTTAATCACCATCTTAAAGGATCTGATTTACTTTTAGAGCCTGTTAACTTTTTGGTCGTGATTTCATTTCTAAAAACTGATATCCTGTCACGGATCTTTGTACTTTTAATTTCTCTTGATGTAATTTGTACCAAGATTTTTCATAATCTGCAAACATTTTTTGCTGAATTTTGGCTTGTGAAATATTATATTAATTTAGTGAGCTATCCTATTTATCTTTTTTGTATGCTTGATCATATAGTCTATCATCCGAGGCAATCTACAATATGCCGCCTTGAGTTCTCTTAGAAGACTCCCTCTGGATCCTGGCAATCCAGCATTTCTGCATTATGCGGTACTGGGGTAAGTTACTCTTATATCTCACATTTACTAATTATTGCCTGGAGCTTTTCTTTGCAACATGCAGATGGGTTTTCTTCTGCATATCACATACATTGAGACTTTGTAGGTCTTTTTAGTTTCTTATTTGAGTTTTAGCAGGGCTTTTCCCTTCTCTTTTGAAGGAAGTATTCATTTATCAAAAAATAAATTTAAACTATTCTTCGTTTTTTCAAAATTTAAAATAATGTTATTGGTTTTTGTATATTTTTCCTTAAATGAGTTCTAATTTTAATTGTGAGGCATGGCTTATAGGGGGCTTCACATATTCATGTTAGGACATTACTTTTACTAGGCATTGCAGTTGTGCTTGTATAATAATAATTTTTCGCTTATTTATTTTCTTCAACCTTCACGCTGGCATTAACTTTCCATAGTTTATTAGCCTCTTCATTTTTCCCTTCCTTGTTACTAGTTTATAGTTCTCCTGAGTCCTGACAGAGTTGTTTTCAGGATTTCATCTGCTGATCCGGTTGCTGTGAGGCATGCTCTGGAAATTGTTTCCGAGGTAGCTGCAAGAGACCCTTATGCCGTTGCAATGGCCTTAGGTAACAAGACACTTCCTCATAGTAATTTTCATTCAATGGTGATTGTGGAAATATATTTATTTTCTTTGAATTGTTTGAATGATACATGGAAGGTATATATAGTATACATTGGACAGAAATAAGAGCAATAATCTAGCCTAGAAATCAGGGGAATTGATTCCCTATCAATGCTAATTCAAAATTCAAAATATGACAGCTAATAATTAATTACATAAAATCCTAATGAGCTGTACAAGATAGAATCTTTGCTGATTCTGTGCTAATCTTCAACTCTCCCCCTCAATCGGGATGGTAGATATCTATCATACCCAGATTGGATCTGATATTCTCGTATACATTCCTTGGGCTTTTGTTAGAATGTCTGCTGTTTGCTGGCATGATCAAGGTAGTTAAATTCGAGTTTCTACCTGAACTCGAGAGGGGATCTAAGAATCGTAACTCGTAGAGTCGTAACACGATTCGTAAGTGTCTATGTATTTTACAATTTTTTTATATATGGATATAAATTCATATATATGCATATGAAACACGTCAAATAAACCTCAATTCAAGATCATAGTAAGAAAAGTCATATATAGTTCAAATAAGAAATGCAAAACACAAATTTTAAACAAATAAGATTGTCAAAAGGCAGACCCTTGTGAAATAAAACAGAGCACAAAACAGGACAAAAATTAAAGCAGGCAGAAATGAAAGAAGAAAACGAACATAAGGCACAAACCACTGTTCTATTTTGTAGAAGATGAAGCAGAAGAAAGAAGAGTACAAACTCTGATAAAAAACAGTATACAAACACTGGAACCAGAAATGAAAAATAGGTGACGTAAAGGAAGAAGACGCATGAAGAAGGCTTCTGAAGGAAGAAGAAGCAAGCAGAGGCGTCGTAAAGGAAGGGAGTTGCGTACTGAAAAAACGCAGAGAAGGAAGGGTAGGGAAGGGAAGAAGAACAGCGTTTTGCTGTTTTAAAAAATTAGGGTTTTGCCGTTTTAATGAAAAGCGTCGTTTTATAAAAAGTTCCTGGAAATACCAAAAATACCCTTAATGGAACATAGCGTTTTGCCGTTTTAAAAATTAGGGTTTTTGGTGTGCAAAACTGTTCTTCTTCAACCTACAGCGCCGCAACCCTGTAATGGATACCCGAAATAGCATTTTGACCCGAAAGCAAAGACGATTAAACACGCCGCTTGCACCGCTTTTACGAACCAGCACGACGCTTCCACCGTTCTCACCCAGCGACGACTCTGCTCACTTTTGAACTCGCAGAGGTGACCAAAAATCTTAAAAACGTGCGATTCTACGAACCAACACGCGATTTTGACTACCTTGGGCATGATGGAACATGATTGACACTTATAATTTTATGATCAATTTTCTCCTTAATGAATTGTCTATCAATCTCCACATGCTTTGTTCTATCATGATGAACTGGATTCTTCGCAGTGCTTATAGCAGCCTTGTTATCATACAATATCCTCATGGTGTAGGTTGTAGGAATTATGATTTCATCCAGCATTCGCTTAAGCCATATTCCTTCACAAATACCATGAGCCATAACTCTGAATTCTGCTTCTGCACTACTCCTAGCCATAACAGATTGTTTCTTGCTTCTCCAAGTTACCATATTACCCCATACGAATGCGCAATATCCTGTAGTTGATTTTCTGTCAGATAGACATCCTGCCCAATCTGAATCAGTATAGACTTCAATACCGCTGTTGGTGTACCTTTAAGGTATTGAAGGGTTCTAGTCACATTTCTCATGTCGGTTTCTGTTGGGTTTGACATGTAACGACTAGCTATGCTCACAGCAAAGCCGATATCTGGCCTAGTATGAGTTAGATAGATTAGCTTTCCAACTAGACTTTGATATCTATCTTTGTCTGCTGGTACACTCTCCTCTTCACTCCTTTTGACTGGTTCTATGGGAGTATTGGCTGCTTTGCATCCAAGCATCCCTGTTTCTTGAAGTAAATCCAGAGTGTACTTCCTTTGAGAAACAGAAATACCATTCTTTGTCCGAGCAATTTCCATCCCTAGAAAATACTTGAGCTGGCCTAGATCCTTGACTTCAAATTCCTTGCCTAGAAGACTCTTTAGATGATTGATTTGATCATAATCGTCACCTGTAATAACGATATCATCAACATAGACAATAAATAAAGCTACCTTTCCTCCCAACGAATGCTTGGCAAACATAGTATGGTCAGTTTGGCATTGAACAAAACCATCTTGCTTGACAACTTTTGTTAGCCTATCAAACCACGCCCTTGGTGATTGTTTGAGGCCATATAGAGATTTACGGAGCCTGCACACCATGTTTGTAGTGCTGGATGATTCAAGTCCTGGAGGTATTTGCATATATACCTCTTCTTCTAACTCTCCATTAAGAAAAGCATTCTTTATATCTAGTTGGTGTAGAGGCCAATCAAGATTTACTGCTAGAGATAATATGACCCGGACAGAATTGAGCTTGGCTACAGGTGCGAATGTCTCTTCATAATCCACCCCGTATGATTGTGGAAATCCCTTAGCAACCAACCGAGCCTTGTACCTATTTATACTGCCATCATCGTTGTATTTAATTAAGAATATCCACTTTCATCCCACTGTTCTCTTCCCTTCTGGAATAGTGGTAATTTCCCATGTGCCATTTTTTACAAGTGCTTGAACTTCTTCTGTTACAGCTGCTACCCATTCAGGTTTCTGCATTGCTTCTTGAATATTTCTTGGAATTTCCATGCTGTCAACAGCTGCTACAAAAGGCCTGTAACTTTGTGACAATTTTCCATAGGAAACATATCTCTTAATAGGATGCTTAGTACAAGTTCTCACCCCTTTTCTCTTAGCAATAGGAATATCAATATCTGTTGTATTTATATCAACAGGTTCAGGGTTAGGAAGAATATTACCCGTGGGAACTTCATTTTCTAGAACTTGGTTGGGTTCATGGTTTTGCATTGGAGTTGTGCTTGACTCTACATCCTTCCTCCTTTTCCTCTTATAAACCTTCAAGTTATCTTCTCGTGTTTCTGGGCCATGGTCTGTTGAGATGTAGTTGAAACTTTACCTCCACCCTGTTCAGTTTCTGCTCCACTTACCGTAACACCTTTTGTTGTCCTTTCAGTTGGTTTAGGTACATGTTCAGCTGTTTGAGTGTCAAGATCCTGGTCTGGTACGGCTTGTGCAGGTTCGGTTAGCTCAAGAACCAAAGGTTGGCATTTTGAATTTTCAATTGGATATGATTGCTCCCCCTGAATGCCAACTTTGGGGTAATAGGGCTGATTTTCAAATAAGGTTACATCCATAGTGTGATAAAATTTTTTAGTATTGGGAGAGTAACACTTGTATCCTTTTTGGTGAGGAGAGTAACCAAGAAATATGCATTTGATGGATTTTGGGTCCAATTTGCTACGGTGAGGGTTGAGGTTGTGGACAAAAGCTGAACATCCAAAAACTTTGAATGGAATGGAAGAAAACATTTTGCTTGTTGGGAAGAGGGTTTGAAGTGTAGAGAATGGGGTCTTAAAGTCAAGGATACGGGAAGGCATTCTATTTATGAGGTAAGTTGCTGAAAGGACAGCTTCTCCCCAAAACCGTGTTGGAGCATTTGAGGCTAACATGATTGATCTAGTTACTTCTAGGAGGTGTCTGTTCTTTCGTTCCACAACTCCATTCTGTTGGGGAGTGTCCACACAAGAACTCTGGTGGACAATGCCAACCTTTTGAAGATAGGAATTTAGAGCAAGGTTGTAATACTCACGACCATTGTCGGTTCTAAGTATTTGAATCTTGCTTTGAAATTGTGTTTGTACCATGTTGTGAAAGATTTCAAATATCCTCCCCACTTCGGATTTTTCTTTCATTAGAAACACGCAAGTGACGCGTGTGTGATCATCAATAAAGGTGACAAACCATCTCGAGCCAGTAATGTTCTGAACTCGTGATGGTCCCCATACATCACTATGAATTAGTGAGAAAGGTTTGGATGGTTGATAAGGTTTGGGTGGGTAATGGCTGCGGGTATGTTTAGACAATTGGCAAATTTCACACTGAAAATGTTCCCTGTTTTTATTGAATAATGAGGGAAACATCTTTTCCAAGTACATAAAATTTGGGTGGCCTAATCTATAGTGCCACAACATGATAGAATTATCACTAATTGGAGCTGCTGCTGCTACATAGGAATGTATCTTGATTTCTTCTTCTGGTTTTTCAACTTTAAGGAGGTAGAGTCCAGCACACTCTTCAGCATTGCCAATCGTCTTCCCCGACTCCAAAATCTGAAATTCACACAGGTTAGGGAAGAATTTAGTAACACATTTCAAATCTCTTGTATCTTGCTAATGGACAGCAAGTTACAATCAAGTTTTGGCACATATAGAACTGAGTCAAGTGTAATATTTTGTGAAATAATAATTGATCCTGTACCCATGACCTTAGAATGTGTACCATCAGCTATCCGAACATTATGGTTATATGGACAAGGAGAATAACTGCCAAACAAAGTAAAATCTCCAGTCATGTGATCTGAAGCTCCTAAGTCAATAACCATGACTTTGTTCTTTCTTTACTAGTGTTAAGAGCATGTAAAAAATTACCTCTTTGAGCCACTACAGCAGTACTACTTTTTTCTGCAGTTAACATAGACTGTTGAAGCAATTTTTGAAGAGCCTCCATTTGTTCTTTGCTGAATGGATTAGAGTTAGCATTTACCTCAGCTTCTTGATGGTTGAAAGCTGTGTTGCCTCTGCCTTCCTTGTTTTTAAAATGCTTGACTTCTGAAGGTTTTCCATGTATGATCCACCATGTTTCCTTGGTGTGGCCTGGCCTCTTGCAATGATCACACCAGGGGCGGTTTTTCTTTTGTTGCGGCCGAGGCTGGTTTCCTCTTGCTGCCATTGCAGAGCTCTCAGTTGATGGAACTGAGGTGGATGTCCCTAGCATGAGTTTCCTGCTTTCTTGCCTTCTTACTTCTGAGAAGACTTCCCGAATTTTGGGAAGTGGTTTGGTTCCAAGGATCCTTCCACGAACTTCATCAAGATCCTTGTTTAGTCCCAATAGGAACTGTTAAATAGAGACGAAGAATAGAGAGACGATATTGGTCACGCAGTTCGGTCAATGTTTGCCTACGTCTGCTACTACAGAGCAGCTGTAGTTCCGTCTTATTAACTGTATATGTTGTTGTGTAAAGAGTACAAGCACTAATGAGTTTAAATAGACTATACTATATGAAAACCTAACGGGTCTGGGCCGAATACCCATATAAATAAATCTACTATTTACACCACATCTCAACACTCCCCCTCAAGCTGGTGCGTATAGATTGTAGGCATCCAGCTTGTCACATATGTAAGTTATCCTTGGTCCTCGAAGAGCTTTTGTGAAGATGTCTGCCAATTGATCATTAGAACCAACAAATGAAGTAGCAATGTCGCCGGACACAATCTTCTCACGAACAAAGTGACAATCAACTTCAATGTGTTTGGTTCGCTCATGAAAGACTGGATTGGACGCAATATGTAGGGCTGCTTGATTATCACAGATGAGACTCATAGTGCCTATTTTACAAAAACGCAACTCTTGGAGAAGATGTTTCAGCCATGTGAGCTCCTGAGTGGTAAGCGCCATAGCTCGATATTCAGCCTCAGCACTAGATCTGGCAACAACATTTTGCTTTTTACTTTTCCATGAAATTAGATTTCCACCAATAAGAACACAATACCCAGATGTGGACCTTCTATCAAAGGGGCAACTAGCCCAATCAGCATCTGTGTAAGCGACAATATTTGAATCCCCTCTATCTGTGTAAACAAGACATTTTCCAGGAGCTCCCTTGATATACCTCAGGATTCTAACAACGACATCCCAATGACTGTCACAAGGAGAATTTAGGAATTGACTCACCACACTAACATCATATGAAATATCTAGCCTTGTCATGGTTAAGTAATTTAACTTTCCAACTAGCCTTCTATACCTTCCTGGATCTGAAAATGGCTCCCCCTGATCTGGTAGGATATTGACATTAGGATCCATAGGAGAGTCAATTGGCTTGCAATCCAACATTTTGGTTTCTTCTAAAATATCCAAAGCATACTTTCTCTGGGAAATAGCAATCCCTGCCTTAGAATGCGCTACCTCAATGCCAAGAAAGTAACGTAACTTTCCAAGATCTTTGACCTGAAAGTGGTGGACTAGATGTTGTTTAAGTCCTGCAATCCCAACATGATCATTACCTCTAATGACAATATCATCGACATAGACAACCGGATAAATACATTTGTGAGAGGAGAGCTTATAAAAGACAGAGTGGTCAGCTTCACTCCGAATCATGCCATACTCTTGAACAACACTACTGAATCTCCCAAACCATGCTCGAGGGGATTGTTTAAGACCATACAAGGCTTTGTGAAGTCGACAGACATACCCACGACACTCCCCCTGAGCAACAAAACCAGGTGGTTGCTCCAGATAAACTTCTTCTAGATCTCCATGGAGAAACGCATTTCTTGATGTCTAGTTGATACAATGGCCAATGTCGCATTGCAGCCATAGAAAGGAATAGACGAACAGAAGCCATTTTAGTCACCGGTGAGAAAGTATCACTGTAGTCAAGGCCAAAAACCTGAGTATAGTCCTTAGCAACGAGGCGTGCTTTTAGACGATCAATACTCCCATCTGGACCAACTTTGACAGTATATACCCAACGACACCCAACAATAGATTTACCAGGAGGAGGCGGCACAAGAGTCCATGTCTGGTTAGATTCTAAGGCTGTCATCTCATCAATCATAGCTTGTCTCCAACCTGAATGAGAAATAGCTTCCTGCGTGGACTTAGGAATGGTGATGGAAGAAATAGCAGAGACAAATGTATAATGCGAAGGTGATAAGCGGTGATAGCTGATGAAATTATAAATAGGATGAGGGTTATGGGTGGAACGTGTACCTTTACGCACTGCAATATGAGGGTCTTCTGACTCGGGAGGCGCATCCGGAGTAGAAGAGGGAACCGGGGCAGGAGATGAGTCACTAGGATCTTCGGTAGGAGGTGGGTTGACAGGAGGGAGACGAGCACGGCGTTGATAAGTTTGCAAGGGGGGGGGGGGACTAGAAGGACTAGGAATTTCCGTAGGAGAGGGGTGATCTATCTGGTCAATGATGGGTGGGAGAGGAACTACCGGGACAAGGTTAGGAATATGTAATACTTGAGAGACAGACTCAGACTCAATGGGAGATGCAAAGAAGGGAGCATCCTCAAAGAAGGTGACATCAGCAGACATGTAGAAGCGATGTGTGGAGGGACAGTAGCATCGATATCCTTTTTGAACTCTTGAATAGCCAAGGAAGACACACTTAACTGCACGAGCAGACAATTTATCAAGTCCCGGAGTAAGATCATGAATAAAACAAGTGGATCCGAAGACTCGAGGAGAGATATGGAACAAGGGCTCATCGGGAAACAATATGGAATGAGGAACCCTATTCTGGATAGCAGAGGATGGCATTCTATTAATCAAGTGCCCTGCAGTGAGGACAGCATCCCCCCAAAACTTCAAAGGAACATTAACATGAATAAGTAAGGTGCGTGTTGTTTCAATTATATGACGGTTCTTACGTTCAGCAATCCCATTTTGTTGTGGGGTATGGGGACAAGATGATTGATGTATGACGCCATTTTCAACCATAAAAGAATTAAATGATGTAGAAAAATATTCTTTCGCGTTATCACTGCGTAAAGTGCGAATAGAACAACAAAATTGATTTTTGATTTCCTTAAAGAAATTTTGAAAAACACCAAGAAGTTCAGATCTATCCTTAAGTAGGTAGATCCACGTACATCTAGAAAACTCATCATTAAAAGTGACAAAATATCTATGTCCTACAACTGAAGTGACTCGACTCGGTCCCCATACATCTGAGTGAAGAACATCAAAAGGAGAACGAGCTTGAGACTGAGTACTGCTAGGGAAGGAAGAGCGAACATGTTTCCCAAGCTGACAAGACTCACAATCTAATGACTGCAGATGAGACAAATGAGGAACCATAACTTTGAACTTCTTGAGACTTGGATGACCTAACCGACGATGAAGAAGACTGGGGGACTCTGTAGTAGAAGTGGAGGCAATTGTAGATGAAGGATGGATGGGCTGGAGGTAGTAAAGTCCATGTGACTCATATCCTGTACCAATCGCCCGCTTCGTACTCCGGTCCTGTATAACAAAATAATCATCATCAAAAGTTACAGAACATTTTAGGCTTCGAGTCAGACGACTAACTGAAATTAAATTAAATGGGCAATTGGGAACAAGAAGAACATTGTCAAGGGGTAAGGATGGAAGAGGAGTGGCTTTACCAATGCCACTAGCTTTTACTTTTGATCCGTCGGTCTTAGAATGTGGTTAAGGCCTAACTCAACCCCACAAAACCGGCTTGTAAGGTGAGGGTTGCCTCCCATATATAAACTCTTTTGAGACCATATCTCTAGTCAATGTGGGACTTGGGTTTTTCCCAATAGTCGGCAACGGTAATATAATGTGGGGTGTTAGGTTGGGATATTTTGGATAAAAGAGATGGATTACCAGCCACGCAATCAGAAGCTCCAGTGTCCATAATCCAGGAGTCAACAGGTGATGATTGAGAGAAACAAACTGTAGAATTACCAGAATGAGCAACTGTTGCTGATGATGAAGCCTGAGAAGTCTTATACTGCAGGAATGCCTTATACTCCTCATCAGAAAGAACATTTTGTTTAGTGCTTCTCTGTTCAGAATCATTAACCTGAGTCATATTTACTGGTTTCTCTGGAAAGCCATGAAGGGAATAACACTTGTCTTCAGTATGACCAAGTTTCTTACAATAAGTGCACTGAGGACGTCCTCCGACACGACCTCCTCGACCACCCCCACGACCGCGTCCGCGTCCCCCAAGACCTGCAAAATTAGAAACAAGAGCAGAAGATTCTATGTTAGTCTGAGATCCATTCCCTCCAGTTCTTTCCAATCCAGGAAGACGTATGAGACGCCTGATAAGATCCTCTGTTGAGGGAATGTCTGATGCAGAAAGAATGTTGCTCCGTACTGACTCATACTTTTGATGGAGACCATGAAGAACATAGATCATACACACATTATCTAGTTTTTCAAGCATCTTCTTCGGGTCATTGTCGGTCACAAGGAGCTTGAACTCATTTGTTGTTGACTGAGCTTTATTAGCATATGTCATGATGTTATCTTCTGTCATCTGAAGGGTGGCTAAATTATGAATAACACCATAGAGACATTGGATATCATTAGAATAAACATTCTTAGCCTTCTGCCAAATATCATAACAAGTGGTGTATGAACGATAATGGACCAGCAAGGAGGGTTCAATGGATTGCCACAAAAGAGAGACCAATTGACAATCTGCTTGTTCCCAATCTTCACGCAAATCGTTACCGATATCTGTAGAATTCTTAGTGAGGTGATCTAAAAGCCTTTGTCCCATAAACCACATTTTGACATAAGCAGACCAAGTCAAATAATTATCACCATTGAGTTTCTCCGTTGTTATAGAGGGATTACTGGAGAAAGCATAAGACACGAGACTCTTACCTGTCGATTCAGATTTGTTTTTGTCCTTTTCTGAAGTTGAACTCATCTTTGACAATAATGGGAAGGCTAACCACAATCAGAGAGTAGCAGTAGAAAGGCGTGGTACGGAATGAACAGTAACGCTGTACGGATAGTGACAGGCGCGCGAATGAACAGTAACACCGTACGGATAAACAGGACCGCCGCGCGGATGAACAGTAACGCGCTGTACGGATGACCAGTAATGCACCGTACAGATGAACAGCAACTGCCGTACGGAATGAACAGTGACGTCGTACGGCTGAAATGGACTGTATGACTTTCGTAGCACCTAGGGCCGTTGAGGATGAACAATCAACGGGATAGCTAGGGTTCAATAGCGTGAAGGCGCGACGGCTAGGTTTTCAGTGATCATAGATAGGCTTTGATACCATGTTAAATAGAGACGAAGAATAGAGAGACGATATTGGTCGGCCAATGTTTGCCTACGTCTGCGACTACAGAGCAGCTGTAGTTCCGTCTTATTAACTGTATATGTTGTTGTGTAAAGAGTACAAGCACTAATGAGTTTAAATAGGCTATACTATATGAAAACCTAACGGGCCTGGGCCGAATACACATATAAATAAATCTACTATTTACACCACATCTCAACAGGAACTTGTAAATCCTATCTTTTTCCACCAGCTCCTTATACTTCTTATCCTCTGTAGAGCACCATGTAACTTCTTCATATATGTCCAACCGCTGCCAATGTCTATAGAGTATGTTAAAATACTCAGTATCAGAGGACTCTCCCTGTCGTAGGTCATGGAGTATACTTTTTATCTCAAACACAGCAGATGTGTTGTCCACGTTTGAGTACATTTCCTTCACTGCATCCCATATATCTTTTGCCGTGTCATAGAACATGAAATTTTCGCCAATTTCATTTGTCATGGTGTTGAGTAGCCATGACATTACTTGACTGTTTTCAAGTTGCCATTTTTGAAGTTTTGCATCCCCTTTCTCGGGACACTTAGAGTCTCCTGTGATGTAGCCCTCTCTCCCTTTTCCTTGGAGGAAGATCTTGACTGACCTTACCCATTGAGTATAATTTTGACCATTCAATTTATGGCCAGTGATGAGGTGAGTAAGCCCATCGTGTGAGCTGGTCGGAAATGATCCAGTCTCCACTGTGAGCGATTCATTAGAGATGTGGTCTTGCATGGCTTGGCGGCGCTAAGTTAGGGATGGTTCAGATTGTGCTCTGATACTACGTGGAAGTATATTTATTTTCCTTGAATTGTTTGAATGATACGTGGAAGGTATATATAGTATACATTGGACAGAAATAAGAGCAATAATCTAGCCTAGAAATCAGGGGAATTGATTCTTTATCAATGCTAATTCAAAATTCAAAATATGACAGCTAATAATTAATTACATAAAATCCTAATGAGCTGTACAAGATAGAATCTTTGCTGATTCTGTGCTAATCTTCAACAGTGATTTATTACTTATTCTTTTGTAATTAAATGTTAGAGAAAAAATTCTCCGTAGTTTACTATCTTTTATCTAATGCTTCCGGGGTATTCTTCTGCAGGGAAACATGTGCAGCCTGGAGGTATGCCTATTGGATCTTCATCATCTTTTGCTTCCTTCATTTCCTTTTCTTTGTTAGAAATTGGTTGTGAATGGTGTCTTCTTTATTCAGTAAAAACTAGTAATTAAGGACTAAGAACCAGTTTTCTGCTGATAAAATATATCAAAGCACCCACATTACTTATTTTGGGTATTTAATAAACCATCGAGTCCAAATACATATGGAAAATGTTAGCATACCCAATAGCCGAGTTTTACTGCTCCAATCTCTTGCTTTCATAGTAAGAAATAAAGCTTTGTGGATTTTGATTTTTATATTTATGTTGCTGCATAAAATTAGATTGTTTGGTCATGGTTTTTTGGTGTATGTTGCAGGGGCTTTACAAGATGTTCTCCACTTGCACGATGTTCTTGCTAGAGTTTCTCTAGCGAGGTTATGCAGTACAATATCGAGAGCTAGAGCTTTAGATGGTTGGTGTGTTAAAAAACTTGTGTTATTTAATGAAAATTGACACTTGGGAAGTTTGTGATGACTAATTTCTATTTACATGCATGTACAGAGAGACAAGATATTAGATCTCAGTTCAATTCAGTGCTCTATCAACTTCTGTTGGATCCCAGTGAAAGAGTCTGTTTTGAGGCCATTTTGTGTGTACTTGGAAAATTTGATAACACTGAGAGGTGTGATTTATATTAAATAATGAGTCTCTATTCTCTTCTATATAACCATACAATATTTGATTGGCTAAATTATTAATTCTGTTGAAGTTTTAATGGTCTTCTCATGCGTGGGTTGTAATCCTTTCATGTTTGCACTTTTTACTTTTTAGGACTGAGGAGCGTGCTGCTGGGTGGTATCGTTTGACCAGGGAGATTCTCAAGTTACCAGATGCATCATCGAAGGAAAGTTCAAAAGATAAATCAAAGAAGGCAAAACGGCCACAGCCTCTTATAAAACTCGTAATGAGAAGGTCTGGAGGTCCATTTATTTTTTTCTGCTCGCATGTCTATTTGGTCTCGTTGAATTCGCAAGTCATCTTACTTAGGTTATGTCGAAATTGTCTAATATTTATGCACATTGTCTATTATTTACTGCTCTTCAGGTTAGAGAGTTCTTTTCGTAGTTTTGCTAGACCTGTGCTTCATGCAGCAGCTCGAGTTGTACAGGAGATGGGGAAAAGTAGGGCCGCTGCTTTTGCTTTGGGCATACAGGAAGTTGATGAAGGAGCACATGTCAATACGTTTGCTGAGACTACAGATTTTAATGATTCGGATGAGAGTACACATCCTGAAAGTAATGTTATTTTATTTATTTATTTATTTCACAGTTCATGCTTGCATGGCATTGCAAATGGGGATTTTGATCTGATTACAATTATTATTATAGATAATTAGATATAGATTCAGATGGTTACGAAGGTTCTTGACTATTAGTTATCGTTGTTAGTTGTTAGAGATATAAAACCAATGTTGGGCCTTCAAATAACTTGAGCTTTTAGGATAGTTGATCCTTGACAATCATTGTATTTTTCCTAAACTCTTCTATGCTATTGTCTTTCCAGTCTTCTCTTTTGGTTTCTTATTTCTTATTTTGTTCCTTTGGTTGGGTTTCTTTTTCGATTCTTATTTTCTTCTATAACCCGTAAGTGTCTCACGCTCTTGGAACATGCATGAACTAGCTCACAACAGTACAACACTTACAACATATGCCAAGTCCAGTCTAGTGTGGGCTAAGTAGGTCAACTTTCTCACTAGTCTTTGATATTGAACTTTGTCAACCTTAGCGTTCTCCTCTTTAGTGTTCATTCCGTGATTTTGTTCAAAGGGAGCATCTGCAGCTTGCAGGTTTATATCCAAGCTTTCTGTTTCCTTCATAAGGTCGAGAACATTTTTTCTTTGAGGAACAAAGATGCATTTCTTGGAGTAGGGCACCTCAATCCCAAGGAAATACTTGAGTTTCCCAAGGTCCTTTATCCCAAATTATGTAGCTAATATTTCTTTAAGCACTTGTTTCTCAGTCAAATCATCTCTTGTAAGTTGTAACAGTAATATCATCAACATAAACAAGAAATACTGTTAGTTTTCCTCCTTGTGAATGTTTGAAAAAATGTTTGATCTCCTTGGTTTTGCTTATAGCCAAGGCACACCATTTTAGCCCATATAGAGCCTTCCTCAAATTGCAAACCACGTTCGTTACACTTGTGGGACCAAATATTGGGGGAATCACCATGTACACCTCCAAGTCTCCATGCAAGAAAGCATTTATGTCATCAAACTTGTGTAGTTCCCATCTGGAGTAGCCAGCAAGTGAAACCAGAATACAAATTGCGTTCATCTTACTACAGCAAATGTCTTTCCATAAACGATGCCATAAGTATGAGTGTATCCCTTCGCCACTTATCTCTCCTTGCATCCGATCAAGAGTGCCATTTGACTTGTGCTTGGTCGAATAGAAACACCTGCAACAATCCCTAAAGTTCTATCTCGTTCACATGTTTTCATCTCCTCATTCTTTGCTTGGACTCAATTCTCATCCTTGAGTGCCTCTTGAACAGATGCAGGGATTCTCAAAGAGTCAACACCTGTAATAAAACTTTGATGCTATAAAGGAACGTCGACTCTAAGGGTGATAACATTTGTATCCCTTCTTGTTAGGTGCATAGCCCATAAAGATGCACTTGATGGATGGAGGTTCCAGTTAAACAGTACTCAAGATAGTAGTCGATTAATCTAACAACTTCAAGTAAGGGAAGATTTTTCCTTTCTACAACCTTATTTTGTTGGGCGGTGTCAACACATGAAAATTCATGAAAGATGCCTTGTTTATTGTTGAAGCTTGAAAGACTATGATTGTACTAGAATATTAAAAACAGGGGCAGGTCCTTAAAGATCAGAATGAAGAGGGAAAAGGGATCAATTTTTTTGTTAGAACTAGGAGAAAAAGCAATAGGGCAGTTGGAAATTTGGCAAATATCACAATTAATAGACTCAACTGACATTTTTGTAAAGCAGCAGGGAAACAAATACTTAACAATAGTGAAAGGAGGATGTCCAAGATGCTTTTGCTAGAGCCAAATTTGGGAAACTGCCCAAGTCTCTAAACATGTCTAATGACAAGCAATCAACACCTTCTTGCTAGTACCATCTTTCTTCCTGATGTGCTATGGATAATATAACTCGCCCTGTACCTTGGAAGCTCCAATTGTTCTCGCCATTGTAAGATCTTGAAAAACACAATGAAATTTAGAAAAGGTTACTGCACACTTTAGTTCCGTGTAAGCGTGTGCCTAGAAATAAGATTATAAAAGTTTTGGAACATTCAGAGCATTCTTATGATATGTTTGGATAAGGTATTTTTTGGGGGTAATGTAATTTTTGGGGGGAATTGAAAAATTTTAGTTCAATTGAACTAAATTTTTTCAATTTCCCCCAAAAATTACATTACCCTCAAAAAATCCCTCATCCAAACACACACATAGAGTCAAAGGAAGGTTGAAGTTGAATGTCTCCACATCCACTAACTAACAAGTCATGGGATCAACTATAGAGTCGGAGTATTGCGGGCATCCAGAGAGGAGATTGCTGGCATCCAGAGAACTCTAGGCTGAAATAGCCACATTTTTACTTCATAGTGGGCGATGACCGTAACGACGTCTTGCTCAAGATGGAACCGTCCAAAACAAACCAAGAACTTCTGATGAACAACCAAGAGAGATCACAGCAATAGGGGCAAAGCCGAATGACCAAAAACGAACCCACTAAATCTGTAACTCAACAACAGTGGCAGAAAACTGTAATCCTTTTTTATACTAATTTTAGACTTTAATAATCATTATACATAAGAAAATATAAAAACAATTGTAAGTGACAATCTAAGATACTCTAACATATTTCATGATAGATTAATGATGTATGTATTTTTTAGATATTCAAACAGCAACACTGATTTATGCTGCTGATGTCAGCTATTTTTGTCTCTTCCTGCATGTGTATAATTTGTAGTGTTCCATAATGATCTGGTTGATACTCAGAAAAGATAGATGAGTTGTTTCACCCTGTATGCTGAACTGTTATCCAATTATATAATTGATTCTCTGACGTAGGTATCCGAAGAACTTCTTCAGTATCTAATGGAACTGCTGGCAGAGATACCATCGCAGGTATGTTGGCTTCATTGATGGAAGTGGTACGGACAACAGTTGCCTGTGAATGTGTTTATGTACGAGCCATGGTGATCAAGGCATTAATCTGGATGCAAAGCCCAATTGACTCATTTGATGAACTGGAATCTATTATTGCGTCAGAGCTTTCTGATCCAGCTTGGCCTGCAGCTTTATTGAATGATGTACTTCTCACTCTACATGCCCGTTTTAAGGTAACTGGATTATCTCTTGTCAATAACATATCCCTCTTAAGCACCTTCAGTTTGTTCAGCAAAGCATTACTTAAAGGAGCAGTGGATATAATACTTGAATCTGAGTATTTCTCACTTACTATTAACAAGGATTGACACACATTCATATACACGAGAGGTATAATCTAATTAGGAATCTAAATAGGTCTGTGATCCTATCATGATTCTATAATTATGTGATCAAATTAATTATTCCTAATAATGAGGTGAGGTATTAGAGAATCCGTTCCAGTGCATCTATCGTGCACCCCCATAGCTAAACACCACTCTGTAACTAACTGACTGAGAATATAATCAGTCAATAGATCTCCCTCCAGAGTTGGTATATTTTAGTAAGATTCTGTTTAAGAATCAGTTAAGCTAGGACTAACTAACTCCAACCTATAAATTGGAGTTCCCTATTGTAATATTCATTTAACAGATTAGAAATCAATGAACTCAGAATTGAATGGAGTGATAAGGGTGGTCTGATGGTGAGGGTGGTTGAGTTAAGGAGTATGGGAAATGGAGTGATAAGGAGGGAAGGGGTTCAACTCCCACCCACTAACAAATCTAACATTACTAACAAATACTAACTTTGGCCTATCAAAAAAAAAAAGAACTCAGAATTGAGAAGAGGATAATAATAACTATATTCATTCAATGATAGGTGCACTGGAACAGGTTCTCTAATATGAGGAAGGGATAGTAATAACTATGCCTCATAGCTCACCCTCTCAAGGTGTAGTTATAGGGATTGTTAGGCAGTTAGTTTTAGTTAGTAAGAGAAGAGGATACTAATTAGATGAATAAATAGGGGATGGAAGGATGACGGGGATCATTCTATACTTTTGTTAGCTTGTGAATGAAAGGAGAGATCCTTTATGAACGGGAAAACCTTGGAGGAATTTTTATTATCTATTTCCTATTCAGGTTTTAATAATACGCGTCTAGTCTTTTGATTCTTTTTATCTTTCTTTCATTTCAATTTATTTGGGTTCCGAATGTTAACTTATGCTATTAGGTGAAGGCCTAACATAACACATACCCCGCACACAAGAGCCCTTTAAAGTTAAAGCATGGATAATGCACATGCCTTCAATTTCCTGTCATTTAACTTTATTTAGGAGAATGGGGCTGCAAGGATCAAACTCTTGAGTCTTGACTACTTAACCCCAAGGTTGGGAACAAGTGGTTAACGCCATCCATCTAAAGAGATTGCTCGGCTAGTATTCGAGTTTGATTCGTGACGATGGAACAAATTGGGACCATACTTTACTTACCTCCCGACCAAACTCCGGATTAGTAAGGGTCCATTTCCCTTGAACACCGGACGAAGACTTCTAGACAAAAAAACCTCTTGACCACTTGGTCATGGAGGCTCCAGTAACATTTCAAAAACCATCTCTCTTAAAAGCTTAATTGTCAAGTAAAGGCTTATTAATGATTTTATAGTACTTGTCAATTGTCTGTTCTTTTAAAACATTAGTATATTTTGTTTGGTTAAGTTGTCATTTGTAGAATTTTGTTCACACATTGTTGTGAGCGTACATGTTTTTTTCAATAAGATATTTGGACATTGTTTGTCCATGCACTTAATAAGGATGAATTTTGTTCACACATTTGTAGAATTCAAGTGACATAACATTGTCATATTGTCAGTCTTCCTTGTGAACTTTGCACAACTTCATGCAAGCAATGTGCATGCCAGCTTTTGTATTCATGCATAATGGAAAGCATAAAATTTCCCTAGCATTAATTTCAATTTGGCTTTGAAGGCTTCTCCAGATATGGCTGTTACTCTTCTTGAAATTGCAAGAATATTTGCTACTAAAGTTCCGGGAAAGGTTGATGCCGATGTGCTACAACTACTATGGAAAGTAAGTTTGCATACTTCTCACTGTCAGCTTTTTGAATTTGTTATCTGTTCATAATGGATTGATAAAATGATGATAAGTAGAGATAACTTTGAACCATAAAATTTCTGAAGCTACACATTTGTACACACACACACACAGACATACATACCATGTTCATATAATCAATTTGAAGTTTCCTTGATGAATTTGACTTAAATATATGATTTACTAAATGAACAATCTGTTTCCAGACTTGCCTTGTTGGAGCTGGTCCTGATGGGAAACATAAGGCTTTGGAAGCAGTCACTATTGTTCTTGATCTACCACCTCCACAACCAGGATCGATGCTTGGTCTGACTTCAGTGGACAGAGTGTCTGCATCTGATCCAAAATCTGCTCTTGCATTACAAAGACTAGTCCAAGCCGCTGTAAGCATTGTTATTCATATAGAAGACCTTGCTTATTCTTCATCTTACAATTCAATGTCAGATTAAATCTTGGCTTAAATATGTTTTTTAGCCCTACAAATATCGTGGTTTCTGCTTTTTATCTCTGCAATTTTTTCACTTTATCTTTTTCCCTCTCCCCATCCCCAAAGAAATTGAGCAATTGGAAAAAGAACCAGGCCCTTTCTCCAACAATGTTGACTCTTGCTCCTGTTTTTGTTTGTATTTTCGCAACGGTGGTGGGCTGTACGAACAATGGCCGACCTAGGACCCTGGGTCAGGGAGTGCAAAAATATTTCCATTAACAAGATTGTTGGTTCACAAGATTTTAGGAATTTACCTTCTCAATTCAAATATCCTCACTTGATTCACGAAATTAAGAAACCGAATTATTTAACTTCAAAATTTAGGAGAAAATTCTCAATTTAGCCTTTAAGCTTACACCTTCTCTCCTATTTAGTCCCTGAAGTATATGAAAATAATAAGTAGTCTCTAAAATTTGTGACATTCATCAATTAACTTCCTAAAGTTTTATAAGTAGTCCCTTATAACGAGAAATATTTCTTAAATTTTATAGACTAATTTGACATATTTCACAAACTGTAGACTATATATTATTTTTATATACTTTAGGGATCAAGTTGGAGAAAGTTGCGAGTTCAGAAACTAAATTCAAGGTTTACTCTTTATTTAACTGTCAGAGCTGGGGATAAGTGAAGATTTTTTATTTTTGCAAAGGGTGCAAGTGCACCCCCCTGTCTCAAACAAGTCCGCCTATTTGTACATATGGTTGTCGACGAGATACCTGGGTTCTGCGGGCCAGTGATCCCGGAACCACGGAGACCAACACTGCCTATTGCGACTGTTAGAATATCATGTAAATGATTATTATTAACTCACACTGACTAGACGCTGAGTGTATATTATCACGTGTAATTATGGTGAGATACTCATTTGTAATTATAAATAGAGATTATGTGTGTGGTAACAACACACAACATTCCTATCATTTCTTCAATGACTTTGGCATTTAGTTACTCGAGGAATTGACAGTGCGACATTGGCAGTTAGTTACACAAGGAAATGACAACGTTGTGATACGAGTCACAACTTATAAGACCACAAAGTAACAATGTTTTGTAACTGTATGACCAAGGGTTTAATAACTAATGATTTATTACCATTTAGGTATTTTGGTTTTATATTTATTCCTAAGTGGCACGTCTAGAAATTACAGAGAATATAAAATCCGGTTTAATTTTCTATTTTTAGTATAATGTAATTATGGTTTTGGGTGTAACAGTAACACATTCATGTTACTTGCGTATCTTGTTTTTCAACTCACTTCAGAGGGGGATGGGGTGGGGAGACGGGAGAGATGGAAAGATGATGGAGTGAGTTGGACCCTAATCCATGTCATCGCACACGTGGCATTATTAATCTCAGTTGTAATGATGATGTGTATCCCCATTAGCCTTGTCAATACCAACTAAACGGATATTAGCGGTAGGGACTAAATGAGGGCACTTTGGAAATGTTAGGGACCAAAATGAATTCTTTTTGCAGCAACTAAAAACAACAACCCCTTTATATATAGAGACTGGAAATATATTTAAGCCTTCAATATCTCTTTATAGTGACAACTTTTGCTTTTAGGTATGGTTTCTCGGAGAGAATGCGAATTATGCTGCGTCTGAATATGCTTGGGAATCTGCTACCCCGCCTGGTACTGCATTGATGATGTTAGATGCTGATAAAATGGTAGCCGCTGCTAGTTCTCGTAATCCTACTCTAGCCGGTGCCTTGACTAGGCTTCAGAGGTGTTCATTCAGCGGAAGCTGGGAGGTATATATGACTCATTTGAGTAATTTCCCCTTTTTTAACTGTTAATTACCCTAATACAAAATTTGAAGTGATTTGCTATTACACATTTACACTATTTATATGAACAATAGTATGTTTTATAATAGTGTAATATTAGTTGGCTTCCCCAAAGTTTGTCTGATTACTAGGAAAGAGTGTTGTATATGCAGTTAGATACTATCTACAATATCTCAACAGTTCTTGCTGTGTAACTTGAGTATTTGCTGTTGAATGAACATGCAGATTCGAATCATTGCTGCTCAGGCTCTTACAACAATGGCAATTAGATCTGGTGAACCTTTCAGGTTACAGATTTATGAGTTTCTGCACACTTTGGCACAAGGTGGTCTGCAGTCACATTTCTCAGATATGCATCTTAGCAATGGAGAAGATCAAGGAACTAGTGGTACAGGCCTTGGAGTTTTACTAAGTCCTATGATAAAGGTTCTGGATGAGATGTATAGAGCTCAAGATGATTTGATCAAGTGAGAGCCATATCCTAATTTCGTGCCTGCTTCAAATTTGCTGATCCTGATCATTAATGCTCTTGAGATTTTGCTTATGATTTAGGGAAATACGTAATCATGACAATGCTAAGAAAGAGTGGACTGATGATGAACTGAAGAAACTCTATGAAACCCATGAAAGGCTTCTAGACCTTGTTTCACTGTTTTGTTATGTGCCAAGAGCAAAGTATCTACCTTTGGGCCCAACGAGGTACTAAATTATTGAGTGCACTCTGTAGTTTCTGTATTTGGATTAATCTTGCAAATTACTCATGCTGATCTAGAGAAACTAGTAGGCCATTTGCTTCAACATACAATGTAGTGCATCAGAAGTGAGGATAACTTTTCAAAAACCGATTTAGGTTTTTGAGTGTTAACATTTTTTGTAGTTCTGACTTTAGATCTTTATTTAGAACTTTGCAACCTTAATTTTTTATGCATTTTAGAAATTAAAACTTTGTATCATTAAGTTTATCATGCACTACTAGCCTTGACCTGTTTTAAAAGTAAAGCTGATCTTTATGGGTTTCTGATTTCTCTAAACCTGTTGGTTTAACTTGATCACTATCTGCTGTCAGTATATTTTATTTTTCTATATCTCAATTTCCTTTTATATACTGACATATTTCACTCTGTAACAGTCATATGCCTGAACTGTTGAGCATTAGATTAGGATGGAAAAGGCATATGACTTAACTGCATCTAAAATTAGAACGCTATGATTTTTTCTAATATGATCGACGTTACTCGATGAACCTGCTCTTGGTGAACCATTCCTCGTCTTTTTATAGGCTGGGACTATTGTTCATCTTGCCTTGTGGTTTGTCTGGTGTGTGTTAGTAACTGGGTAATCTAGTTTGTCTTCCAAAGGGGACACTCTTATTATGTTCTTTTACTTGTCTATCCTTTGTGATTAGAGGTTGTAGTTTTTGGTAGGCCATGTTTTTGTCTGTCAATGATCCTACTGCTCTCAGGAATTTGCAATATAAGAAATTGTATGAGGTTTTGATACTTGCTCTGCAGCCAGAGATGGCACTAAGTCCACCTTTTCATTATAATAACTATAATGGAAACACTCCTAACATATTAAGATTCACCACAAAAACTCCTAACCTATTGAGGGAGGCACCAGTGAGCAGTTCGAACAAAGTCACATTCTAAAGATCCAATTTGGTTCTTACATTTCCCAGAAGCTGTTTACATGCAGAATAGAGACTTTGTTTGTTTGGTTAGATTGAGTGACCTCAGTTCAGAGCAACTTCTTTTGATTAGTTTGGGAGGTTTTCAGTGGGGCAATGTGAGCAATGTTTTATGGCAATGTATTGTTAGGAACATGAACTTTCAATTATTTTGATATGGGTTGTGAATCTTATGTTTCACCATTGGATTCAACTCTTGACATAGTTCACAGTTTCAATTCTAAATTGACATCCGATTTGCAGAACTAGAAAGGAGCAAACAACCTCAGTTAAAAAAATATTGAGTAGTGTAGAATGAATTACTGCATTGCATAATGAGAAGGTACACACACAAGAGAGAGAATATCTCAAAATAGGAAACTATGTCAATGATAAGTTGGATTCCACTGGTTAAATTCAGTTATAAAGTAAACAACATAACATTATCAAACATTTATTTTAATGCTTGTCACTGTTATATTTTAAGGAAACAATGTTTCGTTAGGGGAGGGGGGGATGCACTATTTTGGGTTTTTAGGAGTGGGCATCAAACCAAAAGCCCCCCCTGTACTGTAGTTGTGGTGTAACATCTATACAGCTCACTTTGTTGTGTTATTGGTATCATTTTAAATATGGTTTTCCTCTGAAAAATTTGACAGTGCCAAACTCATTGACATCTATCGCACACGCCACAATATTAGTGCATCAACTGGTTTGAGTGATCCAGCTGTTGCCACCGGGATTTCTGATCTCATGTATGAATCCAAACAACCACCACCTGATGCCGAGCCTGATGCCCTGGATGATGATCTTGTAAACTCTTGGGCAGCAAACCTTGGTGATGATGGCTTGTGGGGAAACAATGCACCGGCAATGAGTAGGGTATGAGTTAGTTAATTTATTGCTTTTTTTTATATCTTTTACTTTCCTTCTCTTCAATCGGATATGATAAATCATTAATTCTTACTGAGTAGCTTAGCATGTTCCTTTTCATATTTCTACACTTAATTCGTCTCTCTCCAGACGTGCACACACATTTGCTAATAATGTTCCTTGCTATTTGAAACTTAGTTGACTTTAAATTGAAAATGCTCTTTTTTGGCACCAGGTAAATGAATTTCTAGCAGGTGCAGGAACTGATGCCCCAGAAGTTGATGAAGAGAATATTTTCGCTAGGCCTTCTGTTAGCTATGACGATATGTGGGCAAAAACACTTTTAGAATCTTCGGAATTAGAGGTAAAGATTTAGCCAGATCCTTTTTAACGCAAGATGCATTGGGTCTTGATCTTTATTTATTGTTTATATCACTGAAATCCATTCCTTGCAATGTCAGGAAGATGATGCAAAGTCATTGGGATCATCATCTCCAGATTCAACAGGATCTGTCGAAACTTCAATATCATCCCATTTTGGTGGAATGAGCTACCCTTCACTTTTCAGTTCAAAGCCATCCACATATGGAGCATCACAAACTTCGGTACCAAATATTATCCTAATCTATCATGCATCATTCTCTCCTACTTATTTTCGTTAAATTATAACAATTATTTTGGATCAATGAGTTTTTACTAATCTTACCTTTGAATATTGTAATATCTCGGATGCATTCACATTTTTTTGAGTCATAGACTCTCATTGGAAATTTATCTTATTTTTGTATTTCAAAATTACTTATGAAAATCTGAATCATCCATGGCAGGACAAGGCTGGCCGAGGTAGTGGTCCCTCTAAATATGAGGGTGTTGGTTCTCCGGTAAGATCCCTTTGCCCTTTTTATTTACATTTTATTCTTCTAAACTCAGTTTTGATATTAAATCTCAAGATCATTTCAGATAAGAGAGGAGCCTCCGTCATACTCATCCTCTGTGACGGAAAGATATGAATCATTTGAGAACCCACTAGCAGGGAGTGGATCACGAAGTTTTGAGTCCCAAGACGACGAACGAGTTTCATCTGGAAATTCACAATTTGGAACTGCACTTTATGACTTCACAGCAGGAGGAGATGATGAAGTATGTCGTTCTAAAATTTTGATGTTGGTTTTACTTCTTTAAGCGCTCACACGGTGATGCATATATTTCTTGGATTTGGATTTAGTGACTTTGATAGTTCATGTCTTTGGTGACTTTAGGTTTATTTAGAGAGAGAAAAATGAAATAAGATGGGAGAGAAATTAAATAAGATGGAGTCATCCCTCCCCATATTTCTTATACTGGTTTTTTGGCCTGCTGTATCCACTTTATTTAGATGTACGATTGGTTTTCTACATGCAAACATGGAAATAAGTAAATAACTAATTTCTATGTTTTTTCTGGCAGTTGAGTTTAACCGCAGGAGAAGAAGTGGAAATTGAGGAAGAAGTAGATGGCTGGTTTTATGTAAGTCTCTGAGTTGTCAGAAGTAGACATTTTTTTAACTAGATCTAGAATTTGTCAGGATTCCTTGAGTTTTTAACCGTGCATTGGAAAACCAGTTGTTAATTGCCTACTTCTTGCGACAGGTTAAAAAGAAACGCCCTGGAAGGGATGGCAAGATGGCTGGACTTGTCCCTGTTTTGTATGTTAATCAATCTTGAATCTTGTAAGTAAAATGTCTTGTAACTTCCAGGATCGGCGTGCAAATGGCCTTCGGTTCTTATCTTGAGCATTGCTTCCATTTCAAAGGTTCACCATGCTCCTCTCATGTGCCGTCCTGGGTGTTCTCTAAATATTTTAGAAGATATAACATGTATCCTGGTCCCGAATTTGTCAAGTTGTATGCTATCAAAGTATGATTTTCCATGCTAATTGCTTGCGAGTGTCTAGTCATTCATCCTAGGGACTTCATCAATATACCAAACATTGAAAGCACCATCTATTTCAATTCATCTTATTGAGTGTTGTATTTTCTCTTGTATAGTGCAGTTCAATATATAAAATGATTGAAAAGAGGAGAGTTAGTTAAGTTATTGATGGTTCCAATGCTTAGTAAGTCGCTATGATATTGGAGTCCAATATTTGATTGATTCATTCTTAAAAAACTATTCATCTTTGTAAACAAGACTTAAGACAATTGTCGGTGGTCTTGACTTGAAAAGGTGAGAAGTAATTAGCTTGTCACTATTTTTTTTTTTTTGAAAAAACCACCTTCTGCCACTATATAAGGGGGATCTTGAGAAGAGTTGCAGTTGCAGCATCCTAACTTCAAGTGAGTAATCACTTGTATAGTGAAAGTGATTCTTGTGAAGGAATGAATATTCATATTTCCCTGAAACTCTTGAGTGAGATACTTTTTTCTTGTGAAGTAATTAAAGCTAATCCAAATTGAACATTAATAAATCTATGGTTACTTGTGCGTGATGCCATAAATTTACAAGGTTGTTTTTTTTATCTAAATTGTAAAATAATCATTCAATATGAGAAAGATACATGCAAGTCGTAATTCAATTGTTTTGCCAGTCTCATTCTTAGAACTGGGCTTGAAAGACACCTTAGGAGCTGTGTGCTATTTTTTATTTTTAGGTCTTTATACACGAGAAATTAAAGATTACAAAGTAAAAGAACAAATAAAGGTTTAGGATATACATGTCCTTAATTATAATTATGTGCATAGATAACAGCAGCACTCATGATTTGCAAAAGAGTTTATGTTGACCCTAACTGAATTTAACTGTGAGGATAAAGGCGAATTGGTAGGTCCTTTGCAGGAACAGGCAAGGGATCAAAAACAATCTTCTCATCTGGAATCAACTTTTCCCACTTGAACCTTTTCACTAAATTGTGCATGAAAACTAGTATTTCAAATCGAGCATACTCTTTTCCAGGGCACATCCTTGGTCCTCCACCAAATGGCACAAAAGTATAAGGAGCTGGTCCATTTCCTTCAAATCTACTTGGGTCGAATTTCTCTGGTACGGGAAAGTATTCTGGGCTCTTGTGTGTTGAATTTGCACTCCAATACAGCTACAATATTTTTATACATAGCAACAAATTTAAATTAGATTACATATATACACATATGCTTCAAACCATAACTATAGTAAATAAAGACAATGAAGTGCTAGTGTGTGATATTTAAGAAAGACTATATATATAAGTATACCTTCCATCCCTTTGGAATTGAGAAGCCATTGAATATAAAGTTATTGATGGCTTCCCTGAAACCTCCTTGGAGTGGAGGCGCAACTCTCATTACTTCGCAAACTACGTTCCAAGAGTATTTCATCTTGTTTATGTCATCCCAATTCAACAACTCTCTTGGGGACTTCGATTTTGCAATTTCCATTTGCTCTATAAACACATTGCACAAGAAAGGAAAACAAGTTAAAATGTCTGTTTGTGATTATATTGGGCAACAATGAGAAGATTGAAGTTTCTTTATAAAAGAATAAGTTCGTGCAACAAGAAATTATAGTTGATATCGGCTTTTGGGATGAGCTTCATTGGCAATGAAAAGAGTACGATCAAATTGCAGATGATTGATTCTAATGAAAGGAGCACATGATATAAGAGGTAACAAGCCTCACAAAGAAAATAACACAATATATATATATATATATATATATATATATATATATATATATATATATATATATAGTGCAAAAATCATGAAAGACACCCCTTGCAAGAACAAACCAAAACCCAAAACCAACAAAACCCAACTACATATAACATATCCCCACCCAAAAACTCATCAAAATCCATTTTTTTCCTATGACCAGGCCACCAACTACAAAAACACCCAACTCCCATATTAACATGCCGAAAATTAAGGCAGGTTAAAGGGGACGAGCACCAATCTGAAAATGAAAAAGAAAAATTTCTTCTCGCCCTTTCAATAAACCAACTCTATGAAAACTTAAGGGTCTGCTTAAACAAGACAACTCCATCAGTGCAGCTTCTAAATACCACCCCGTTTCTTGTGTTTCACAATACCCATGAAATAAGAAAAATTAAATACTTTACCTTCTTTCTCTTTTTCTAGAAACAATGTTGTAAGAAATTCTGAAGTGGATTCACGTGAAAAACTTTGTATAGGTTGTTTTGGGGATCAATAATCCCGGTTAACGAGCACATCCCTTGTAGCCAATTTGCCTTGGAGTAATGTCCAACTACCTTGGATGAAATGTTGGTTGACGAGATTATCTTTACAACCTTCTGAAAGTCGATTTCTGCTTCCAGATTAGAGACAAAACCCAACAATATGTAATAGCACGAACAAATTCACGCTATGGCAGAAACCTCAAATGGTTGCTTCAAGATCTACAACAATGATTTTTCCCTTCTAAGAGCTCCCTAGTCCAACTACCTTGGATGCTTAATGACTATATTAAATAGTTCCAAGTTCTGGATTCCCAAATCCGCCACAATTTTTTGATTTATAGACATTTTCTCATTTCACATATGAGATTGAATGAATGAGAGTTACTTTGTCGCCAATGGATAAGAGGCGACCCTTCCAAAGAGAGAGTCTAGCCTTCACTTTATCAATAAACCAGTTTTCACGAAGAAACCCTCTTAGAAATTGCACCAACTGGAATACCAAGAAATTTAAAAGGAAATGAACCAATCGAGCACAATTGAAAAATAGAGCCCGTCTACAAAAACTTACCTGGTGAGTTTATCCCAAAAATATTACTTTCGGCAAAATTTACCTTTAGCTTAGAGGCCAGTTTGAAGCCACGAAAGATAGACTTAATGCTCCATAGGTTGTCCGAGGAGAACTCACCCGCCCAAGAATAGTATCATCCGCAAATTGGATTATCAAGTAGGACACCAAGTCACTCACTTTAAAACGCTTATAAACACCTTTTCTTCAGCATTTCTCATTATTCCACAAGTCTTTTGGCAACCACAAGGAAAAGAAACTGTGCAAGAGGATCTCCTTGACGCATGCCTTTAGTGGACTGAAACTCGTCAATTGGAATACCATTACCCAATACCGACACATTACTCAAGTAGACACTAGAGCGCATCCAGATCCGCCATTTATCTCCAAACCCTAGTCTATCAAGTATATAGTCCAAGAAGCTCCAACTCACATAGTCGTATGCTTTTTCAAAATTCACTTTTAACAACAAGCAAATGTCCCTCCTCCTTTTAGCCAAATACACAGATCCATTAATTACTACTACATCGTCCAGAAAAGCACTCTAAGCGCATGAGATAACACTGCCCAATTTTTTTATTTATTCTACCAACCAGTAATTTTGAGAGTACTTTGTATAGGCTAACACTAGAGAAATTGGGCGATACTCTGCTAAGGATTGAGGATTCACGTAAGTCCAAGAATGAGGCAGATACATGTTTGGGTAAAATTGCATTCAAGTGGAACTCTGTTATGAAATTTACAAGTTCACTTTCCATCACTTCCCAACAAGATTCAAAGTTTCAAACAAAATAAAAGTAAATCTGTATGGATCGGGGTTTTTGTTCCCCTCACAACTCCACATAACCTCTTTAATCTCTTCCACAGTAAAAGGAGTCGTGATTAAAATGAACTCCATCCAACACTATCTTTTTCTCAGCATCCTCTTGTGAAATCTTCCCAAAATGATCTTTCACAACCCTTCCACCTCATCCACGTGCTTCACCCAACCCTCTCCAATCTTGAGTGTCATCATTTGGTTCTTTCGTCTCTTTGAGGGAGGGTGTTAACTAGATATCTAGAGCAGAAACAAAATCATGCGACTTAGAGTGCTTTTCTTCCAAAGAAAAACACTCATGTGATATACACCTTTCTGTGCTTCAATTCCTAGAGATATTCAACACACCTTATTTAATGCATTTACTAATCGAGTCTATGTGTGGCTATGCTGTGAGAAAGCCTATTAGGTGTGTTGAATATCTCTGGGAATGCGAATGTGTATTACCTTTGGACAGAGCTGTTGATTCGGGCCACTCGGCCCGGCCTAATTCAGCTCACGGACCAAAGTTAAAAATGAGTTAGACTGGGTCAGCCCATTTACACATTGGCATGTATTTTTTGTAATCCAGTCCAACCCAAAAATCGAGCTTGCTCGACTTTTAACAAAAGAAATAA
Organism: Astragalus membranaceus; assembly: GCA_039519185.1. NCBI lineage: Eukaryota > Viridiplantae > Streptophyta > Magnoliopsida > Fabales > Fabaceae > Astragalus > Astragalus membranaceus. The sequence goes on from CM076850.1 coordinate 163,370,921, forward strand.
TAAAAATATTTTAAAAATATGGGGGTCTGTTTGTCCCGCATATCAACTAGGCTAATTTTTTTTGTAGGCATTTATTTAGTGATTTCAGCCCAACCCAAAACACTTGATCATCGAGTAGCCTATTAGGTTGGGCAATGTTTTTAGTTTTTTGGGCAAAAATTGATAACTCTACTTTTAGACAATGTTTTTTTATAAACAAATATTAGTGGGGGTAGGAGAATGTTAGTTTCCGAAGTTTGAACCCTGGACCTACTTCTTGCTACATTACAATGTATTTTTGTTTCAATTTAGCTTTACCATTAGATAGCAATATACTAATATGCCCTTAGCACCCATTCCTAGAAAGTTGGCTCAGGTCTCATACAATCAGGGGCGATTTTAGGGCCCAGCTAGCCCGGGCACGCGCCCGGGCTCAACTTCTACTTTGTTTGTAAAGCCCCCAAGCCAATAGCTGATTTTTAGTCATAACCAGGGGCAAAAATAGTAAAACAGTGGGTGTGAAATAAAAAAAGAATGGTCCAGCCCAATGTAAAAAAAAGTAAAACCCAAAAACTAAATGAAACCCAAAAGCCCAATATATATAAAAAACTAAATAAAATAAACAAAGCAATTAAGCAAACACAACACATTCCTCTCTTTTCTCACGACAAACAGAACCCCACCCCCCCCCCCCCCCAATTTCCTCTCTTCTCTCACGACACTCTCCCTCTCCTTTTCTTCTTCTTTTCACTTCAAGTAGTCCAATCCAAGCTTAAATCATTTACATTTGAGCTCTATTTTAAGGAAAACCAACTCATTCCTCTCTTTGGGTAGTATTTTGGAGTTAGGGTTTTTGCACTAAAAAGAGGGAAAAGTACCCACACATTCAATGTTACTCTTTGAAGTTATTTGAGGTATATTCCTAATCCCTACTCTTTATTCCAAATAAATTATTGAGACATTAGTTTGTGTAGAATTGTTGATTCTTTTTTAGTTTGTGTATATATTGAAGGGTCCAACGCAACCAAATTTGACAAATTTCCCTCGTACTCAATTTGGGAAGTATTCAAGAGCATTTTGTAGTTCATGGTATAAGAGTTATACATGGATTGAATACAGTGAGTCCAAGGATGCAGCTTATTGTTTCTATTGCTTTCTCTTTAAGTCGCCCGGGAGGGCCGGGCACTTTGGGTATGAAGTCTTCAACAAAGACGGATTTAAAGATTGGAAGCATGCATCTAAAGGCTTTAAAGATCATATTGGTAAGCATGATAGTAAGCACAACTCATGTATGAAGCACTATGACGATTATAATAATCAAAGACAAAGTGTGACAAGTATCTTTGCTAGAGCAAGTAGGGAATCAGAAGAACTATATAAGATCCGTTTGACTTGTTCTGTAGATTGTACTAGATACCTCATAGCACAAGGCATTGCTTTCCGTGGCCATGATGAAAGCTCTACTTCTCTAAACAAGGGCAATTTTAGAGAGATGGTAGATTGGGTAAAATCTAGTAATGAAAAAGTGAGAGATGCTTTTGTCCGTGGTTCAATGCATGCTTCCTTTACTTCTTGTGAAGATATTGAAAGTTTGGCTATGAAGATGGTTCAAACTCAGAAACATTTGGTATTTCCATTGGTCTACAAACTCATTGAGTTGGCTTTGCTGTTGCCGGTGTCGACAGCATCCGTTGAAAGAGCTTTTTCAGCAATGAAGATTATCAAGTCTAAATTACGCAACAAGATCAACGATGAGTGGTTCAATGACTTGATGATATGTTACACCGAGCGGGAGATATTCAAGTCACTTCAAGATGTTGATATTATGCGAACATTCACCCGAAAGAAGTCTCGGAAAGGGCATTTACCTCCTAATTTTATTTAGCACTCTATTGACAGGTTAGATTTCATCTCTCCTATTTAGCACACTTTATGATTATGTATATATTATGTCATATGTAAATTGGCGGGAAATTTTCTTGCCCAGGCTCTAGAAAAATCCTGGCTTCGCCACTGCATACAATGATGTTAGAGCTGGACATGATTACAAAAAAAACTTCAATTATCAAAAACTCTTCCAATTTGACATATGTCGTCAGCATACAGATCTGCTATATTAACTTTTATTCATCTTTACGTGTTTTATGAAATAATAAAAGAATAAGACTTGAGTGTCAAAGCCAGAACAAGAACAAGACTTGAGAGTAAAAAGATCATTATAAATGTTGACTAAGATAAAATAATAGTAGGAAATTGTACTATATTGCAAAGAAAAGTGTTTATTTAAAATGAAAGTTTTCTAAAAGAATTGTTTCTTGAGAAGTACAGAAATGAAAGTTTGACTGACTCTTATATTTGAAGGGGTGCTTCTAGGGTGAGAGAGCAAATCAAATCTCTCACCGGTGAAACACTAAAATTGACCGTTGGATATTGTTTAAAATACTATGAATGGTTAAGATTGAATAAACCAATATTAAATCTCAACCATTGATGAATTTTGATACTACATCCAGGGGCGGAGCCAAGGGGGGACCTGGTGGGGCCATGGTCCCCCCCAAAATTTTTACAGTTTTAGCAATTGTGTGTATTATGTACTCAATTTTTCTAGCTGGTCCCCCCCAAATTTCTACTGTTTTAGCAACTTGGTCTCCCCCAATTTGTTTTTCTGGCTCCGCCCCTGACTACATCCAACGATCAATTTTAGTATTTCACCGGTGAAAGATTTAATTTGCTCTTTCACCCTAGAAACACCCATGCTCAACTCAAGTAGGATTTCTTGGCAGAGTTTGCTAAAAATAGCACGAAACGAAACTAGACCCGCGAACACGAACACCCGCATAAATAAATACAATTTGCAATGTAGCTCGCAATTCAATTTCAAACGTCGACCGAATCATGTTAAATTCGGCGAGTTTGACGTATGAGGCATGAGAAGATTAATTGAAGATTAATTGAATTCAAAATAACAAGAAACGGTATACATGTTATAAAAAAATTTAGTGTGATATTGATATTGATATTGACATAGTATATCAACTTTTTAATAATCAAATTGAATCATTAAAAACTATCAATTGTAAACCCATGCATGAGAGAAAGAGAGATTAAGAAAAGACTAGTACTCACCCTGATAGACTCTATCATAAATGTGTGGAAGCTCGGCAAGGTACTTAACAACGAAAGTACATGTGACACTAGCAGTATCATGGCCACCGATCAAAAGTCCAAGAATCTTGTCGGCAATATCAAGTTCAGTCATAAACTCTCCATTCTCATTGCAAGTCAACAACATATGAGATAATATGTCTTGTGTTGGTGAAGCCACCCCTTGAGCCAAATCCACTTTCCTTTGCCTTATGATCTTCAATAACTCCTTCCTTATGAAGTTTGAAGCTTTTATTGCTTTGTTGAAGAGTGTTCCAGGAAAATCAATGGGTAAGGATATTATACCCGCAGCTAATAAATTGAAAGGATCCATGAATTTTGCTACATGATCCTCGTCCTCAATACTCATGAACAAACGACAAGCCAATAAAAATGTATACCTGTTCAAAAGTATTGCCAAATTAAGTAATTAAACATATTAACTACAAATTATAATATCATACTTTCCTCAATATGTAGAATTATTGAATTATTGAATGAACTTAAAACTGTATTTTTTCCTCATATGTAGAACTAGAGGGAGTAATTTTCAAATGTATAGTATCATTTATTATATGTAGAGGTGAAATAAGTATGTTGGTGCATGTGATTGACAATAATTAATGAAGATGATTGACCTTTTGGCCAAAGGGTAAACGATGACTTGAGTGTTGTTCTCCCAAAGCGAAGCGAAGTGTCTCTGAGCTTTAGTGTCCATGATACCAACATAACGTTGAAGAGCTTCAGGTTTAAGGAACTGAGGAAGCAACTTTCTCATCCTTTTTGATTCTTCCTTAGAGTTAGTTAAAAGGGTAGTTGGGAACACTTTGTTCACACTATCTGGCCACCAAGCGGTTACAAGTTTATTTTCATTAGAAAACAAAAACTTGTTACATGAAGCTCCACAAAACACAACCGTAGGTTGTCCTAGGATTGATGTTTTAAAGAGTTCAGAAGAGTATTTGATCATACGGTCGAAGATGAACTTTTCTGGGTGACCTTTTCGTCCAGTGGAGAGGAACTGGAGGCTCTCACCGATGACCGGATAACCCATCTCCCCCGGTGGTAAGTTCAATAAGGGAACCTTGTTTTGCTTGTAGAAGAGGAAGAAGAGGGAGAGAGAAACTAGAGAGGCAAAGAGAAGGAGAAGAGAGAGAGAGAAAAGATTATGGTCCATGCTTTTGATGTTTGGTTTTTTTTAGTGCAATACAATTTAACTAGCTTGCAATGGTGCAATGGCAGTTGGCGTGTGTTTTAGGTGTTAAAATTTATGGGCATAATGTTAGGGGGTGAGAGAAGGAAGGATATATACAATAAAGTTAAAGAAATATATAAAAAAAAGGATGAGCGTGGCAATATCAAATACTAGTATTGTACGGCATATTGACTTGTGACATGTTTCCTCATCTCTTGTTTATTTTATTACGCCATGCATTTTGTAATTATTGTTTCATAATTTGTACGAATGAGAACAATAAATATGAGGCGATTATATCGTTTTTGAGAGGTAAAAAAGCACTTTCGGAGTGTGATGGAAATAAAAATCTGGGCCCGACATGTTTAATATCATCTTCAAAAAATTAAGGACCTCATTGAAAATTAAGGATGTTCTTGTCACGTTAACAAGTTCTATGAGACGGCTAGATTCCCTAAGGCAAACCCATGTACAAGATCTGAACGAATATCGCCATATTTTGTTAATCGGAAGTCTCTACAAGATTCTTGCAAAGTTGATGGCCAGTAGACTCTCAAGAGAGTTCTTAGTGGTGTAATTTCAAACTGCCAAAACATTTCCCTCCTGGAAGGTAGATCCCATACCGGTTGTCTATGAGTTCTTGGATTTTGCAAAGAGATCTAAGAAGAAGTGTCTTGCGTTGAAAGTAGACTTTGAAAAAGCAAACTCTGTTACTTGGTCATTGATTACATGCTCATAAGACTTGGTTTCAATGACGTATGGCGTCGGTGGATGCGTGGATGTACTCGACCAACTCAATCTCAGTATTGGTTAATGGTAGCCCGACCAATGAATTCCAGGTGTGGCGGGGTCTAAATTAAGCAAGGGCAATGGCGGAGCTCGACTAAAAAGTTCGAGCAAACGAATCGGTGAAACATCTATTTGGATGCGCATTCACGAAGGGAGTGTGGGACAAAAGGATACCATCTCTACACTGTCATGAGCCTACTGCCCACTTAAGTCTTAAAGGGAGGAAGCTGGAAGCAATAGAACATCTCATTTGGTTGACATGGCACAGAAGGAACCAGATAATGTTCGAAGGGGTTGTAGCAAACCTAAGTGAAACTGTAAGCCACATCAAATACCTATCCTGGGGGTGGTTCATCTCTAGTAGAGGCAGGAAGTCTCCGCATAACTACGCTAACTGGTTAAACTACCCCTTGGCCTGCCTGGGATCATCTTGAATATTCAGGAACATCGTCGTCTATGGTTGATTTTGAGGTTTGAGCGTCACGTATCATCTTGTTGTGGTTATAGTAGGAGCATACGGTAGGAGTAGAATTTTAAGGATGGTGTATTCATTTGTAATTGATGGAACAAACTGTTTGGGAATAGTATTTTTCCTCTTCGGGTCTTTTTCCCTCAGGTTTTTGGCCCGTGAGGTTTTAACGAGGCTCATTGTTGGTTGTACTAAATAGGTTGGAGTACCTTTCTACTCCTTTAATATATTTCTTCATTTTCTTGCTTACCTAAAAAAAGTATTGTTTTTTAGAAGGATTTTTGCCACTAACATGTGTCGCTCACTGTTAGTGAATAATGACAATTTTAGCTACAGAAAATATGATTCAAATTAAACTTAAATTGTGTTCGTATTGAGAAAAAGTATTTTATATTCTGATGTCATTTCTTATTTTTCTTAGAGACCTTGGAATTAATAAAAATGTTTAGCAATTTTATATTTTTGAGAAAAAAAAACTGAGGGACAAAAAACCCCTCACTAAACTCATCATTTTACAAATTTTGTGACAGATTAGTGACAGCCTCTTTATCAATTGAAACATTTTCTCTCAAAGTCCGTTTCCAAAAAGATATCAATTACTTTATGATGGTAATATTAGAGAGAGATATTTTTGCATAACTACTTTTATCGTAAACATGAACCAATTTAACCAAAAAGAAATGACATCAGAATTGTGTTCAACTCGTATTGAGTGCAGAAACTGAGCTAAAGCAAAAGGTTTCAAGGAAAACGATGCAAATTCGAGAATGATGTGAAAAACATAAACGCGAATGAAAGTTTCTATTTTTCACACCGTTCTCGAATTTGTATCGTTTTTGTTGAAACCTTTTTCCATAGTTCAATTTCTGCACTCAATACGAGTTAAACACAATTGGTTTGACGCAAATTGGTTAAGAAATGAGCAAATAAGAGCCAAAACACGTTTTATAGATGCGAATTGCTTTTTGATTGTGTTTGAGTTTTACACACTTTTTTGAACAAAATACTTTCCATATTTTGATTCCTTGTTGAATTTTGAGCATTTTAGGTTCAAGAATCGTTCAATTTGGTGTTCCATAGCAAAATCACCATTGTTGAGATTGAAGGTTTTTTGAACTTCAAATTTAAGAATTCGGTTCCAAAAATGATTTTGCGCATAAGCACTTTTCTGAGTTTAATTTTGGTTCCATTGAATTCCTTGCGAAATTTTATTCAAGTTAGAGTCCAGTTTCATTCAATTTGGTCGCGTATTGCATGAGTTATTCAAGAAACAAGAAATCAAAGTGTTCTTGGTGTTCTTGAGCACATTCAAAGTGTTCTTCATTTTTCTGTATTTTTGTTTAACAGGACTAAACCGAAACAAAAAGGAAAGATAAAGGACCAAAGTGAGAAAATAAAAAGATAAAGGACCAAACTGACACAAATGAAAGATAAAGGACCAAAACGAGAAAAAAAAAAAGATAAATGACCAAAATGAAACTTGAGTCAAAGATAAAGGACCAAAAGTACAATTTAGCCTAAAAGAACAAACGTATACTAACTCTTATCCCAAAAAAATAAATAACAAACGCGTAACAATTTAAATATCGTAGCAATCCTCCACTTATTTTATCAATGTGCAGCTTCGGTCATAACTGGGAAGGGCCTGGCTGCTGAGGGTTATGTTCCAACCCTAATCTTGTTGAAGAAGGCTCCTCCCAGCTGGCCTAGAGCTGGCCATAACCTGAAATGGAAACAAAATATTGGATCATTAATTTTTTGATTCAATTTTGAGGTATAAATAGAGGTCAAAAAAACAACAATTAGAGAGAAATTCGTATACACACAGAAATTAAAAAAAATGTGTGAACTGATTCTAAAATTTTGGAAGTGAGAAAAGAGTAGTAGTAGCAGTAAAGTAAAGCAGTAGCAACAAACTCATTTTTTCGCACAACAACCAGGTTCTTTTTTCCCCTTTTTCGCACCGTCTCAAAATAGTTGTAATTGTTACTGTAAAATATTTGTTGGTGCTTTAGCATAAAACTAGTAGGATACCCGTGCATACGCACGAGTATTGTCGTGTTATTTTATATATTAGTGAAGTGTTCTTCTATATATCAGTGTTGTTATTCCGTGTTTTTTCGTATATTAGTGTAGATATCCCGTGTTTGTATATATATATATATATATATATATATATATATATATATATATATATATATATATATATATATATATATATATATCATTGCAGTTATACCCGTATTTGTTATCTCGTGCTTTTTTATGTATCCGTGCAGTTATCTCATAGTTTTAATTTATTATTTGAGTTGATTAGTAGATTATAGTAGATAGTAAAAGATAGATAGTATATTATTAATAAGAAATATTTATCCAGTGTTTTTTTATATATCAGTAACATGTCTTTTTTAAGGTATTAGTGACAAATATTTGTCGCGTGTGTTTTAAATATTAATCAGCTTAAATAGTCATTAAGTCTTCTTATTTTTTTAGATAGTGGGTTTATAGTAGTTTTCAAAAATTATAATTATCAATGGCAAATATTAATCTCGTGTTTTTTTTATATATCACTGCAGTTATCCCAGGTTTTTTATACATCAGTACAGCTATCTAGTAGTTTCAATTGATTATTTTAGTTTTTTAGTAGATTATAATAGATAGTAAATTTGTTAGATAGTAGATTATCAATAAGAAATAATTGTTTTAAATATTAATTAGTAATTTAAATAGTCATAAGTCTTCTTGTTTTTTAGATAGTAGGTTTGTAGTAGTAGTCTTTAAAATTTTTAATTATCAATGACAAATATTAATATCGTGTTTTATATATATATATATATATATATATATATATATATCAGTGCAGTTATCTCGTAGTTTCAATTGATTATTTTAGTTGATTAGTAGATTATAGTAGATAGTAAAAGAGATATGGTAGATTATCAATAAGAAATATTTGTTTTAAATATTAATCAATAGTTGAAATAGTCATTAAATATTATTGTTTTTTAGATAGTAGGTTTATAGTAGCCTTCAGAAATTTTAATTATCATTGACAAATATTAATCCTGTTTTTTTATATATATCAGTGTAGTTATCTCGTGTTTTTTTATATATCATTGCAGTTATCTCATAGTTTCAATTGATTACTTGAGTTAATTAGTAGATTATAGTAGATAGTAAAAGTTAGATAGTAGATTATCAATAAAAAATATCTATCCCGTGTTTTTTTGTATATCAGTAACAATTATTTGTTCTTTTTTAGGTCTTAGTGACTAATATTGTCACGTGTGTTTTAAATATTAATCAATTTAAATAGTCATTAAGCCTTCTTGTTTTTTAGATAGTAGGTTTATAGTAGTTTACAAAAATTATAATTATCAATAGTAAATATTAATCCTGTATTTTTTTATATATCACTGCAGTTATCCCGTGTTTTTTATATATCAGTGCAGTTATGTCGTAGTTCTAATTGATTATTTTAGTTGATTGGTTGATTATAGTAGATAGTAAAAAAGAGATAGTAGATTATCCCGGGATAACTGCACTGATTTATAAAAAAACACGGGATAACTGCACTGATATATAAAAAAATACAGGATTAATATTTGTATTGATAATTACATTTTATAGTACAAATATCAATCCTGTGTTTTTTTATATATCACTATAGTTATCCCGTGTTTTTTATATATCAGTGCAGTTATCTTGTAACATCCCCAAATTTGCTAATTTCATTTATTGAAATTAGCGTGAGGTTATGAGTTAATTGATTAGCTAAATAATATATGTTAGCTTAATTAATTATTTATGAGGTGATGGTTATGAATTAAGTAAATTAATTATATGTTTGATTACTTAATTTTATGAGTCATATGAATTATGTGATTGAACGTGTGTTTGATTGGTTAGAAATGGGATTTAAGTTAGAATTAAGAACAGGGGTAATTGTGTCATTTTCTCCCCACTTAACCTTCAGCTCATAAAACATAAAAACAGCCCCACTTAACCATCGAGTCCAAATACATATGGAAAATGTTAGCATACCCAATAGCCGAGTTTTACTGCTCCAATCTCTTGCTTTCATAGTAAGAAATAAAGCTTTGTGGATTTTGATTTTTATATTTATGTTGCTGCATAAAATTAGATTGTTTGGTCATGGTTTTTTGGTGTATGTTGCAGGGGCTTTACAAGATGTTCTCCACTTGCACGATGTTCTTGCTAGAGTTTCTCTAGCGAGGTTATGCAGTACAATATCGAGAGCTAGAGCTTTAGATGGTTGGTGTGTTAAAAAACTTGTGTTATTTAATGAAAATTGACACTTGGGAAGTTTGTGATGACTAATTTCTATTTACATGCATGTACAGAGAGACAAGATATTAGATCTCAGTTCAATTCAGTGCTCTATCAACTTCTGTTGGATCCCAGTGAAAGAGTCTGTTTTGAGGCCATTTTGTGTGTACTTGGAAAATTTGATAACACTGAGAGGTGTGATTTATATTAAATAATGAGTCTCTATTCTCTTCTATATAACCATACAATATTTGATTGGCTAAATTATTAATTCTGTTGAAGTTTTAATGGTCTTCTCATGCGTGGGTTGTAATCCTTTCATGCTTGCACTTTTTAGGACTGAGGAGCGTGCTGCTGGGTGGTATCGTTTGACCAGGGAGATTCTCAAGTTACCAGATGCATCATCGAAGGAAAGTTCAAAAGATAAATCAAAGAAGGCAAAACGGCCACAGCCTCTTATAAAACTCGTAATGAGAAGGTCTGGAGGTCCATTTATTTTTTTTCTGCTCGCATGTCTATTTGGTCTCGTTGAATTCGCAAGTCATCTTACTTAGGTTATGTGGAAATTGTCTAATATTTATGCACATTGTCTATTATTTACTGCTCTTCAGGTTAGAGAGTTCTTTTCGTAGTTTTGCTAGACCCGTGCTTCATGCAGCAGCTCGAGTTGTACAGGAGATGGGGAAAAGTAGGGCCGCTGCTTTTGCTTTGGGCATACAGGAAGTTGATGAAGGAGCACATGTCAATACGTTTGCTGAGACTACAGATTTTAATGATTCAGATGAAAGTACACATCCTGAAAGTAATGTTATTTTATTTATTTATTTATTTATTTATTTCACAGTTCATGCTTGCATGGCATTACAAATGGGGATTTTGATCTGATTATGATAGAAACAGAACTATTCTGATATTATCTTTCATAATTTGCAAAATCATTTCATTGATTTGTGAGAGAGATACAATAGGTTTATATAGGATTTACAAGGATTGAAATGCTTGGCTGTTTGATCAGTTAGTTAGTTACAAACTAACTGATTTGAACAGCCTGAACAGATAGTCTAACAGAATGAAAACAGTTAGTAACAAACTACTAACTGCATCTAATTTTAACCTATTAACAATACTTGAAGTAAAGCTATACTAATACATCTATTACTCCCCCACAAGATCAGCATGAGAGCAAAGCTTTGCTTGAAATGTTGAGCTTGTCCCTTAGGAAACAAAATGGTCCTTTTGCCAAAGGTTTAGTCAAGATGTCAGCAATCTGAGCATCAGCAGGGACATGACAGACAACCAGTGTTTTGCTCAGAACCTTCTCACGAACAAAAAACAGATCTAGCTCCATGTGTTTTGTCCTGGAGTGCAACACAGGATTGTGACTGATGGCAACAGTGCTTTGGTTGTCACAGAAAATTACAGGAGTGGAGTGATTGATCTGGAGCTCTTGAAGAAGGGACTGAACCCATAGAATTTCAGAAGCTGCAAGGGCCAAGCTTCTGTATTCAGCTTCAGCACTAGACCTAGCTACTAGTGTCTGTTTCTTAGACCACCAAGAGATAGGATTAGGGCCTAGGAAGATGCAGGCGCCAGAAGTAGATCTCCTATCATCAATGTCACTGGCCCAGTCAGCATCACAGTAGGCTTGCAGAGATAGAGGTACTGATGGAGTGGCAGGTTTCAGATGCAAACCAAGCTGAAGAGACTGTAGATACCTAAGGATTCATTTGACTGCAGACCAGTGAGATTCCAAGGGTTGTGATAGAAACTGACAAGCCTTGTTGACTGCAAAGCCTATTTCAGGTCTAGTAATTGTTGCATATTGAAGAGCACCAACTATAGACCTATAAAATGTAGGATCAGCCACGTAGTCAGAGCCAAATTTGGAGAGCTTTGTCTTAGCAGGTAGAGGAGTGGAAATGCCTTTTGCAGATGACATACCAGCTCTTTCTAGTATCTCTCTGATGTATTTTGTCTGAGTAAGTAAGAGAGATCCATCTTTCATGTGGTTGACCTCAATGCCAAGGAAGTAGTCAAGAGCACCAAATTGTTTGAGAGCAAACACAGTTGTTAGTTTAGTGATTAAGGTTTGCACTGCTGTAGGTGAGGAACCAGTAATAATAATGTCATCTACATAGATGAGCACATAGAGATAGCAGCCTTTGAATGAATGGACAAATAATGAAGGGTCACACTTGCTAGTTTTGAACCCAAAACTGAGTAAAGTGTGATTTAGACGCTCATACCAAGCCCTAGGAGCCTGTTTCAGCCCATAGATAGCCTTATTTAGCTTGCAAACTAGAGACTTATCTCCTGCCTCAAAACCTGTAGGTTGACACATATAAACTTCTTCCTCTAGAAGACCATGAAGAAAGGCATTGTTTATGTCTATTTGTTGAATAGGCCAATGATGAGTGATAGCAAGAGTAAGGATTATTCTGACTGTGATAGGTTTGATGACTGGAGCAAAAGTCTCAGAGTAGTCAGCACCTTCCTTTTGTGTGAATCCCTTGGCAACCAACCTTGCCTTATACTTGTTGACTGAACCATCCTGGTTTTCCTTGATTCGAAATATCCACTTGCTGCCAATGGCCTTCCTATGCCTGGGAAGAGGAACCAAGGTCCAAGTTTTGTTAGCAATCAAGGCATTGTACTCTAGCTGCATTGCGTCTTTCCATTTTGGACAAGAGAGGGCCTGCTGAACAGTATGGGGTTCTACTGTGGTGAGGTGTAAGGTTGGATATAATCTTGGTTGGAGGGTGCCATCTTTGGATCTAGTAATCATTTGGTGAGTATTTGTGGGTGGTGGTGGTTGTGGTGAGGTGGAAGTGGAGAGAGAAGAGGTTGGTGAGGATGTGACAGGTGAGTTTGGATCAATTGTACTAGAAGCTGAGGATGGTAGAGGAGTAGGGTTGTTGGAAGATGGTAAATTTGGGGAGGGAGGCAGAGGTGGTGAAGTAGACAAGGGAGGGGAGGGAGGCATATTTGGTGGTGAGGTAGATAAAGGTGTAGTTACAGTGAGTGAAGGTAAAGTAAATGAAGTAGCAGTGTGTGTAAGAGGTGTAGATGGAAAAAATTTTGGAAAAGGAAAAGCATTCTCATTAAAAATAACATCTTTAGATAAAAATAGTCTACCTGTGGAGTCAAGGCACTTGTAACCCTTATGATTGGAGGAATAACCTAGGAAAATACACTCAGCTGTCCTGAATTGAAGTTTATGTTTGTTGTATGGGCGAAGAAGAGGGAAACAGGAGCAGCCAAAGACTTTTAGAAAGCCATAGTTAGGGGACTTTTGATATAAAGTGATGTAAGGAATGGAGTTGTTTTGGTGAGGTGATGGTAACCTATTTATGATGTAAACTGAGGTGTGAAAGGCATGATCCCAATACTGAATGGGAATGGAGGCTTGAGAGAGAAGGGAAAGTCCCATATCAACTATGTGACGATGTTTTCTCTCTACCACTCCATTTTGGTGGTGAGTATGAGGGTTAATGAGGCGATGAACAATGCCTAGGGAGGCAAGGTACTGACTAAAGGGGCGGAATTCTCCCCCCCAGTCAGTTTGGAGAGCCTTTATAGTATGACCAAACTGATTTTCTACAAGAATCTTAAATTGTTTAAAAGTAGTGAGAGCCTCAGACTTAGTTTTAAGGAAATATATCCATGTGTACCTAGAAAAAGCATCAACAAATGACATATAATATTTGTAGCCCATAGAAGAAACTACAGGGGCAGGACCCCATAGATCACAGAAGATAAGTTCAAGAGGTGTAGAGTATATAGTAGTAGATGGTTGAGAAGGCAATCTGTGTAATTTACCCATACAACAAGCTGCACAAAAACTAAGAGCATTTTTATTGATTGAAGGAATGTTACACAGATGCATGACAGAGTTAAGTACATTAGTGTTTGCATGACCTAGCCTATTGTGCCAAAGATTACTACTGTGAGTGGGTGTAAAAGCACTGTCTGCTGTAGGAGCAGTGGTTACATGAGTTTGAGGACTATGTGTAGCAACTAATGACTTAGAGACAGCTGATGTAGGTCCTGGAATAGTGTATAATCCATCCTTTGTGCCTTGACCCCTTAGAAGAGTAGAACCATCAACCTGTGATGTGGCAATACAATGAGAATGATCAAATTGGAATTTAGCATTATTATCAGTGGTGAACTTTTTGATACTCAGTAAATTTTTGTTCAATTGAGGGACATAGAGAATATTGTTAAAATGTAGAAGATGGTTAGGGTTATAAGGTGAAGGTGCAGACTCAGAACTAATAGATAAAATAGGCAAACCTTGACCATTGCCTAGAAAGACATGGTCCTGTCCAGAAAGAGCAGTGGCAGGATCAGGTGCAATTCCTGTCATGTGATGTGTAGCAGCAGTATCCCCTTTAAGCATGCTGGCAGCAAAAGTTGTTGGAGCCTGAGTAGCATATGCTGGTGGCAGGGCTGCAAGAGTAGGAAAGGCAGGGATTTGAGGCCACACAGTTGCATGAGCAGTAGGGGCTGGTGTAGCAGAGGGATATGGAGCTATAGTAGGCATAGGAATGTATCCAGGCCTGAGATACTGATGTGGATTGGCATATTCTTGACCATATGATGCAGGAAACTGAGGTGCATATCTGTGATAGCAGGTGGATGCATCATGACCAAATCTGGAACAAAGTTGACATTGGACACCTCTTCCACGACCAAACCTGCCACCACGGTTGAAACGACCACCCCTGCCACCTTTGAAGTTGCCTCTGGATGCAGAGAATTGAGCTTGAGGCACAGTTTGTTGGCCTGATTGAAGAGCAGCCTGATTCTGTTGATGTTGATCAAGAACAGCAGTATTTGTGGCTTGAGATACATTGAGAGAAGGCACTGTGGGGATAGATTCAGTAGCCTTAGCAAGTCTGCTTTCATGAGCAAGAAGAAGAGCTTCAAGCTCTTCAAATTCAAACCATTCGGACTTGGTGGCAAGAAGAGTAGTAATGGACTCATATTCTGATGGAAGACCTTGAAGAACAACATCAAACTGTTCTTGTGTAGAAATAGTTTCTCCAATAGACAATAGAGCATCTGTGATAGTTTTGATACGAGCAAAGAAATCAGAGATGGATCTTTCACCTTTCTTGGTGCTATGAAGCTCTGCACGAAATTGTCTTGCTTGAGCTTTTGTCCTAGCATTGGAGTGGTTATGGATTTTCTCCCATAATTGAAAAGAATATCTGCACCCAATAACCTTGGCAAGAATGGAAGGAGAGAGGGAGGATTGCAGCCAAGCCAACAAAAGTTGGTCTTGAGTTTCCCATTCTGTATATGCTGGATTTTCTGTCTCTGTTAGAAGATCCGCAGGAGTGAGATACTTTGGAGGAATTTGAGGAGAGACACAGAAACGGTGTAATTTGTGAGCACGAAGAACAGGCTCAACCTGTTGCAACCAGAGAGGAAGATTGTCCCCTGTTAGTTTCTCTGTAACTTGATACTGAAAGGATTTAAAGGGTTTTATGGAGGGAAGATTTGAAGATTGAGAGTCAGGGGCTGGTGATGCCATTGCAGCAAAAGGGAAAAAGGATCAAGATGGCAAGGCGACAGAGAAGGAAAAAGAAAAGGAAAGAAAAACCTGACACAGAGGAGAATCCCCAAATTATGGACGAAGAAACCCTAATTTGCGCTAAGCAAAATTAACCAAGATTGATTTGACAATTTGAAAAATTGAAAGAAAGGGAAGGATTGAAAAGGATTTACGAGAGAGAAAGACGAAGAAAAATTGGATTTTACACCAGTTATGGTGAAAATCAGAATCTGCATCCACTGTGGTGGTGTGATGAACATGAAGAAGAAGGTAGGATATCTGGCTTAATCTGATACCATGATAGAAACAGAACTATTCTGATATTATCTTTCATAATTTGCCAAATCATTTCATTGATTTGTGAGAGAGATACAATAGGTTTATATAGGATTTACAAGGATTGAAATGCTTGGCTGTTTGATCAGTTAGTTAGTTACAAACTAACTGATTTGAACAGCCTGAACAGATAGTCTAACAGAATGAAAACAGTTAGTAACAAACTACTAACTGCATCTAATTTTAACCTATTAACAATACTTGAAGTAAAGCTATACTAATACATCTATTAGATTACAATTATTATTATAGATAATTAGATATAGATTCAGATGGTTACGAAGGTTCTTGACTATTAGTTATCGTTGTTAGTTGTTAGAGATATAAAACCAATGTTGGGCCTTCAAATAACTTGAGCTTTTAGGATAGTTGATCCTTGACAATCATTGTATTTTTCCTAAACTCTTCTATGCTATTGTCTTTCCAGTCTTCTCTTTTGGTTTCTTATTTCTTATTTTGTTCCTTTGGTTGGGTTTCTTTTTCGATTCTTATTTTCTTCTATAACCCGTAAGTGTCTCGCTCTTGGAACATGCATGAACTAGCTCACAACAGTACAACACTTACAACATATGCCAAGTCCAGTCTAGTGTGGGCTAAGTAGGTCAACTTTCTCACTAGTCTTTGATATTGAACTTTGTCAACCTTAGCGTTCTCCTCTTTAGTGTTCATTCCGTGAATTTGTTCAAAGGGAGCATCTGCAGCTTGCAGGTTTATATCCAAGCTTTCTGTTTCCTTCATAAGGTCGAGAACATTTTTTCTTTGAGGAACAAAGATGCATTTCTTGGAGTAGGGCACCTCAATCCCAAGGAAATACTTGAGTTTCCCAAGGTCCTTTATCCCAAATTATGTAGCTAATATTTCTTTAAGCACTTGTTTCTCAGTCAAATCATCTCTTGTAAGTTGTAACAGTAATATCATCAACATAAACAAGAAATACTGTTAGTTTTCCTCCTTGTGAATGTTTGAAAAAAATGTTTGATCTCCTTGGTTTTGCTTATAGCCAAGGCACACCATTTTAGCCCATATAGAGCCTTCCTCAAATTGCAAACCACGTTCCTTACACTTGTGGGACCAAATATTGGGGGAATCACCATGTACACCTCCAAGTCTCCATGCAAGAAAGCATTTATGTCATCAAACTTGTGTAGTTCCCATCTGGAGTAGCCAGCAAGTGAAACCAGAATACAAATTGCGTTCATCTTACTACAGCAAATGTCTTTCCATAAACGATGCCATAAGTATGAGTGTATCCCTTCGCCACTTATCTCTCCTTGCATCCGATCAAGAGTGCCATTTGACTTGTGCTTGGTCGAATAGAAACACCTGCAACAATCCCTAAAGTTCTATCTCGTTCACATGTTTTCATCTCCTCATTCTTTGCTTGGACTCAATTCTCATCCTTGAGTGCCTCTTGAACAGATGCAGGGATTCTCAAAGAGTCAACACCTGTAATAAAACTTTGATGCTATAAAGGAACGTCGACTCTAAGGGTGATAACATTTGTATCCCTTCTTGTTAGGTGCATAGCCCATAAAGATGCACTTGATGGATGGAGGTTCCAGTTAACATTACCCAGTACTCAAGATAGTAGTCGATTAATCTAACAACTTCAAGTAAGGGAAGATTTTTCCTTTCTACAACCTTATTTTGTTGGGCGGTGTCAACACATGAAAATTCATGAAAGATGCCTTGTTTATTGTTGAAGCTTGAAAGACTATGATTGTACTAGAATATTAAAAACAGGGGCAGGTCCTTAAAGATCAGAATGAAGAGGGAAAAGGGATCAATTTTTTTGTTAGAACTAGGAGAAAAAGTGATAGGGCAGTTGGAAATTTGGCAAATATCACAATTAATAGACTCAACTGACACTTTTGTAAAGCAGCAGGGAAACAAATACTTAACAATAGTGAAAGGAGGATGTCCAAGATGCTTTTGCTAGAGCCAAATTTGGGAAACTGCCCAAGTCTCTAAACATGTCTAATGACAAGCAATCAACACCTTCTTGCTAGTACCATCTTTCTTCCTGATGTGCTATGGATAATATAACTCGCCCTGTACCTTGGAAGCTCCAATTGTTCTCGCCATTGTAAGATCTTGAAAAACACAATGAAATTTAGAAAAGGTTACTGCACACTTTAGTTCCGTGTAAGTGTGTGCCTAGAAATAAGATTATAAAAGTTTTGGAACATTCAGAGCATTCTTATGATATGTTTGGATAAGGTATTTTTTGGGGGTAATGTAATTTTTGGGGGGAATTGAAAAATTTTAGTTCAATTGAACTAAATTTTTTCAATTTCCCCCAAAAATTACATTACCCTCAAAAAATCCCTCATCCAAACACACACATAGAGTCAAAGGAAGGTTGAAGTTGAATGTCTCCACATCCACTAACTAACAAGTCATGGGATCAACTATAGAGTTGGAGTATTGCGGGCATCCAGAGAGGAGATTGCTGGCATCCAGAGAACTCTAGGCTGAAATAGCCACATTTTTACTTCATAGTGGGCGATGACCGTAACGACGTCTTTGCTCAAGATGGAACCGTCCAAAACAAACCAAGAACTTCTGATGAACAACCAAGAGAGATCACAGCAATAGGGGCAAAGCCGAATGACCAAAAACGAACCCACTAAATCTGTAACTCAACAACAGTGGCAGAAAACTGTAATCTTTTTTATACTAATTTTAGACTTTAATAATCATTATACATAAGAAAATATAAAAACAATTGTAAGTGACAATCTAAGATACTCATATTTCATGATAGATTAATGATGTATGTATTTTTTAGATATTCAAACAGCAACACTGTGATTTATGCTGCTGATGTCAGCTATTTTTGTCTCTTCCTGCATGTGTATAATTTGTAGTGTTCCATAATGATCTGGTTGATACTCAGAAAAGATAGATGAGTTGTTTCACCCTGTATGCTGAACTGTTATCCAATTATATAATTGATTCTCTGACGTAGGTATCCGAAGAACTTCTTCAGTATCTAATGGAACTGCTGGCAGAGATACCATCGCAGGTATGTTGGCTTCATTGATGGAAGTGGTACGGACAACAGTTGCCTGTGAATGTGTTTATGTACGAGCCATGGTGATCAAGGCATTAATCTGGATGCAAAGCCCAATTGACTCATTTGATGAACTGGAATCTATTATTGCGTCAGAGCTTTCTGATCCAGCTTGGCCTGCAGCTTTATTGAATGATGTACTTCTCACTCTACATGCCCGTTTTAAGGTAACTGGATTATCTCTTGTCAATAACATATCCCTCTTAAGCACCTTCAGTTTGTTCAGCAAAGCATTACTTAAAGGAGCAGTGGATATAATACCTGAATCTGAGTATTTCTCACTTACTATTAACAAGGATTGACACACATTCATATACACGAGAGGTATAATCTAATTAGGAATCTAAATAGGTCTGTGATCCTATCATGATTCTATAATTATGTGATCAAATTAATTATTCCTAATAATGAGGTGAGGTATTAGAGAATCCGTTCCAGTGCATCTATCGTGCACCCCCATAGCTAATCACCACTCTGTAACTAACTGACTGAGAATATAATCAGTCAATAGATCTCCCTCCAGAGTTGGTATATTTTAGTAAGATTCTGTTTAAGAATCAGTTAAGCTAGGACTAACTAACTCCAACCTATAAATTGGAGTTCCCTATTGTAATATTCATTTAACAGATTAGAAATCAATGAACTCAGAATTGAATGGAGTGATAAGGGTGGTCTGATGGTGAGGTTGGTTGAGTTAAGGAGTAGGGGAAATGGAGTGATAAGGAGGGAAGGGGTTCAACTCCCACCCACTAACAAATCTAACATTACTAACAAATACTAACTTTGGCCTATCAAAAAAAAAAAAGAACTCAGAATTGAGAAGAGGATAATAGTAACTATATTCATTCAATGATAGGTGCACTGGAACAGGTTCTCTAATATGAGGAAGGGATAGTAATAACTATGCCTCATAACTCACCCTCTCAAGGTGTAGTTATAGGGATTGTTAGGCAGTTAGTTTTAGTTAGTAAGAGAAGAGGATACTAATTAGATGAATAAATAGGGGATGGAAGGATGACGGGGATCATTCTATACTTTTGTTAGCTTGTGAATGAAAGGAGAGATCCTTTATGAACGGGAAAACCTTGGAGGGATTTTTATTATCTATTTCCTATTCAGGTTTTAATAATACGCTTCTAGTCTTTTGATTCTTTTTATCTTTCTTTCATTTCAATTTATTTGGGTTCCGAATGTTAACTTATGCTATTAGGTGAAGGCCTAACATAACACATACCCCGCACACAAGAGCCCTTTAAAGTTAAAGCATGGATAATGCACATGCCTTCAATTTCCTGTCATTTAATTTTATTTAGGAGAATGGGGCTGCAAGGATCAAACTCTTGAGTCTTGACTACTTAACCCCAAGGTTGGGAACAAGTGGTTAACGCCAATCCATCTAAAGAGATTGCTCGGCTAGTATTCGAGTTTGATTCGTGACGATGGAACAAATTGGGACCATACTTTACTTACCTCCCGACCGAACTCCGGATTAGTAAGGGTCCATTTCCCTTGAACACCGGACGAAGACTTCTAGACAAAAAAAACTCTTGACCACTTGGTCATGGAGGCTCCAGTAACATTTCAAAAACCATCTCTCTTAAAAGCTTAATTGTCAAGTAAAGGCTTATTAATGATTTTATAGTACTTGTCAATTGTCTGTTCTTTTAAAACATTAGTATATTTTGTTTGGTTAAGTTGTCATTTGTAGAATTTTGTTCACACATTGTTGTGAGCGTACATGTTTTTTTCAATAAGATATTTGGACATTGTTTGTCCATGCACTTAATAAGGATGAATTTTGTTCACACATTTGTAGAATTCAAGTGACATAACATTGTCATATTGTCAGTCTTCCTTGTGAACTTTGCACAACTTCATGCAAGCAATGTGCATGCCAGCTTTTGTATTCATGCATAATGGAAAGCATAAAATTTCCCTAGCATTAATTTCAATTTGGCTTTGAAGGCTTCTCCAGATATGGCTGTTACTCTTCTTGAAATTGCAAGAATATTTGCTACTAAAGTTCCGGGAAAGGTTGATGCCGATGTGCTACAACTACTATGGAAAGTAAGTTTGCATACTTCTCACTGTCAGCTTTTTGAATTTGTTATCTGTTCATAATGGATTGATAAAATGATGATAAGTAGAGATAACTTTGAACCATAAAACTTCTGAAGCTACACATTTGTACACACACACACACACACAGACATACATACCATGTTCATATAATCAATTTGAAGTTTCCTTGATGAATTTGACTTAAATATATGATTTACTAAATGAACAATCTGTTTCCAGACTTGCCTTGTTGGAGCTGGTCCTGATGGGAAACATAAGGCTTTGGAAGCAGTCACTATTGTTCTTGATCTACCACCTCCACAACCAGGATCAATGCTTGGTCTGACTTCAGTGGACAGAGTGTCTGCATCTGATCCAAAATCTGCTCTTGCATTACAAAGACTAGTCCAAGCCGCTGTAAGCATTGTTATTCATATAGAAGACCTTGCTTATTCTTCATCTTACAATTCAATGTCAGATTAAATCTTGGCTTAAATATGTTTTTTAGCCCTACAAATATCGTGGTTTCTGCTTTTTATCTCTGCAATTTTTTCACTTTATCTTTTTCCCTCTCCCCATCCCCAAAGAAATTGAGCAATTGGAAAAAGAACCAGGCCCTTTCTCCAACAATGTTGACTCTTGCTCCTGTTTTTGTTTGTATTTTCGCAACGGTGGTGGGCTGTACGAACAATGGCCGACCTAGGACCCTGGGTCAGGGAGTGCAAAAATATTTCCATTAACAAGATTGTTGGTTCACAAGATTTTAGGAATTTACCTTCTCAATTCAAATATCCTCACTTGATTCACGAAATTAAGAAACCGAATTATTTAACTTCAAAATTTAGGAGAAAATTCTCACTTTAGCCTTTAAGCTTACACCTTCTCTCCTATTTAGTCCCTGAAGTATATGAAAATAATAAGTAGTCTCTAAAATTTGTGACATTCATCAATTAACTTCCTAAAGTTTTATAAGTAGTCTCTTATAACGAGAAATATTTCTTAAATTTTATAGACTAATTTGACATATTTCACAAACTGTAGAGACTATATATTATTTTTATATACTTTAGGGATCAAGTTGGAGAAAGTTGCAAGTTCAGAAACTAAATTCAAGGTTTACTCTTTATTTAACTGTCAGAGCTGGGGATAAGTGAAGATTTTTTATTTTTGCAAAGGGTGCAAGTGCACCCCCCTGTCTCAAACAAGTCCGCCTATTTGTACATATGGTTGTCGACGAGATACCTGGGTTCTGCGGGCCAGTGATCCCGGAACCACGGAGACCAACACTGCCTATTGCGACTGTTAGAATATCATGTAAATGATTATTATTAACTCACGCTGACTAGACGCTGAGTGTATATTATCACGTGTAATTATGGTGAGATACTCATTTGTAATTATAAATAGAGATTATGTGTGTGGTAACAACACACAACATTCCAATCATTTCTTCAATGACTTTGGCATTTAGTTATTCGAGGAATTGACATTGCGACATTGGCAGTTAGTTACACAAGGAAATGACAACGTTGTGATACGAGTCACAACTTATAAGACCACAAAGTAACAATGTTTTGTAACTGTATGACCAAGGGTTTAATAACTAATGATTTATTGCCATTTAGGTATTTTGGTTTTATATTTATTCCTAAGTGGCACATCTAGAAATTACAGAGAATATAAAATCCGGTTTAATTTTCTATTTTTAGTATAATGTAATTATGGTTTTGGGTGTAACAGTAACACATTCATGTTACTTGCGTATCTTGCTTTTCAACTTACTTCAGAGGGGGATGGGGTGGGGAGACGGGAGAGATGGAAAGATGATGGAGTGAGTTGGACCCTAATCCATGTCATCGCACACGTGGCATTATTAATCTCAGTTGTAATGATGATGTGTATCCCCATTAGCCTTGTCAATACCAACTAAACGGATATTAGCGGTAGGGACTAAATGAGGGCACTTTGGAAATGTTAGGGACCAAAATGAATTCTTTTTGCAGCAACTAAAAACAACAACCCTTTTATATATAGAGACTTGAAATATATTTAAGCCTTCAATATCTCTTTATAGTGACAACTTTTGCTTTTAGGTATGGTTTCTCGGAGAGAATGCGAATTATGCTGCGTCTGAATATGCTTGGGAATCTGCTACCCCGCCTGGTACTGCATTGATGATGTTAGATGCTGATAAAATGGTAGCCGCTGCTAGTTCTCGTAATCCTACTCTAGCCGGTGCCTTGACTAGGCTTCAGAGGTGTTCATTCAGCGGAAGCTGGGAGGTATATATGACTCATTTGAGTAATTTTCCCTTTTTTAACTGTTAATTACCCTAATACAAAATTTGAAGTGATTTGCTATTACACATTTACACTATTTATTTGAACAATAGTATGTTTTATAATAGTGTAATATTAGTTGGCTTCCCCAAAGTTTGTCTGATTACTAGGAAAGAGTGTTGTATATGCAGTTAGATACTATCTACAATATCTCAACAGTTCTTGCTGTGTAACTTGAGTATTTGCTGTTGAATGAACATGCAGATTCGAATCATTGCTGCTCAGGCTCTTACAACAATGGCAATTAGATCTGGTGAACCTTTCAGGTTACAGATTTATGAGTTTCTGCACACTTTGGCACAAGGTGGTCTGCAGTCACATTTCTCAGATATGCATCTTAGCAATGGAGAAGATCAAGGAACTAGTGGTACAGGCCTTGGAGTTTTACTAAGTCCTATGATAAAGGTTCTGGATGAGATGTATAGAGCTCAAGATGATTTGATCAAGTGAGAGCCATATCCTAATTTCGTGCCTGCTTCAAATTTGCTGATCCTGATCATTAATGCTCTTGAGATTTTGCTTATGATTTAGGGAAATACGTAATCATGACAATGCTAAGAAAGAGTGGACTGATGATGAACTGAAGAAACTCTATGAAACCCATGAAAGGCTACTAGACCTTGTTTCACTGTTTTGTTATGTGCCAAGAGCAAAGTATCTACCTTTGGGCCCAACGAGGTACTAAATTATTGAGTGCACTCTGTAGTTTCTGTATTTGGATTAATCTTGCAAATTAGTCATGCTGATCTAGAGAAACTAGTAGGCCATTTACTTCAACATACAATGTAGTGCATCAGAAGTGAGGATAACTTTTCAAAAACCGATTTAGGTTTTTGAGTGTTAACATTTTTTGTAGTTCTGACTTTAGATCTTTATTTAGAACTTTGCAACCTTAATTTTTTATGCATTTTAGAAATTAAAACTTTGTATCATTAAGTTTATCATGCACTACTAGCCTTGACCTGTTTTAAAAGTAAAGCTGATCTTTATGGGTTTCTGATTTCTCTAAACCTGTTGGTTTAACTTGATCACTATCTGCTGTCAGTATATTTTATTTTTCTATATCTCAATTTCCTTTTATATACTGACATATTTCACTCTGTAACAGTCATATGCCTGAACTGTTGAGCATTAGATTAGGATGGAAAAGGCATATGACTTAACTGCATCTAAAATTAGAATGCTATGATTTTTTCTAATATGATCGACGTTACTCGATGAACCTGCTCTTGGTGAACCATTCCTCGTCTTTTTATAGGCTGGGACTATTGTTCATCTTGTCTTGTGGTTTGTCTGGTGTGTGTTAGTAACTGGGTAATCTAGTTTGTCTTCCAAAGGGGACACTCTTATTATGTTCTTTTACTTGTCTATCCTTTGTGATTAGAGGTTGTAGTTTTTGGTAGGCCATGTTTTTGTCTGTCAATGATCCTACTGCTCTCAGGAATTTGCAATATAAGAAATTGTATGAGGTTTTGATACTTGCTCTGCAGCCAGAGATGGCACTAAGTCCACCTTTTCATTATAATAACTATAATGGAAACACTCCTAACATATTAAGATTCACCACAAAAATTCCTAACCTATTGAGGGAGGCACCAGTGAGCAGTTCGAACAAAGTCACATTCTAAAGATCCAATTTGGTTCTTACATTTCCCAGAAGCTGTTTACATGCAGAATAGAGACTTTGTTTGTTTGGTTAGATTGAGTGACCTCAGTTCAGAGCAACTTCTTTTGATTAGTTTGGGAGGTTTTCAGTGGGGCAATGTGAGCAATGTTTTATGGGAATGTATTGTTAGGAACATGAATTTTCAATTATTTTGATATGGGTTGTGAATCTTATGTTTCACCATTGGATTCAACTCTTGACATAGTTCACAGTTTCAATTCTAAATTGACATCCGATTTGCAGAACTAGAAAGGAGCAAACAACCTCAGTTAAAAAAATATTGAGTAGTGTAGAATGAATTACTGCATTGCATAATGAGAAGGTACACACACAAGAGAGAATATCTCAAAATAGGAAACTATGTCAATGATAAGTTGGATTCCACTGGTTAAATTCAGTTATAAAGTAAACAACATAACATTATCAAACATTTATTTTAATGCTTGTCACTGTTATATTTTAAGGAAACAATGTTTCGTTAGGGGAGGGGGGGGGGGGGGATGCACTATTTTGGGTTTTTAGGAGTGGGCATCAAACCAAAGGCCCCCCCTGTACTGTAGTTGTGGTGTAACATCTATACAGCTCACTTTGTTGTGTTATTGGTATCATTTTAAATATGGTTTTTCTCTGAAAAATTTGACAGTGCCAAACTCATTGACATCTATCGCACACGCCACAATATTAGTGCATCAACTGGTTTGAGTGATCCAGCTGTTGCCACCGGGATTTCTGATCTCATGTATGAATCCAAACAACCACCACCTGATGCCGAGCCTGATGCCCTGGATGATGATCTTGTAAACTCTTGGGCAGCAAACCTTGGTGATGATGGCTTGTGGGGAAACAATGCACCGGCAATGAGTAGGGTATGAGTTAGTTAATTTATTGCTTTTTTTATATCTTTTACTTTCCTTCTCTTCAATCGGATATGATAAATCATTAATTCTTACTGAGTAGCTTAGCATGTTCCTTTTCATATTTCTACACTTAATTCGTCTCTCTCCAGACGTGCACACACATTTGCTAATAATGTTCCTTGCTATTTGAAACTTAGTTGACTTTAAATTGAAAATGCCCTTTTTTGGCACCAGGTAAATGAATTTCTAGCAGGTGCAGGAACTGATGCCCCAGAAGTTGATGAAGAGAATATTTTCGCCAGGCCTTCTGTTAGCTATGACGATATGTGGGCAAAAACACTTTTAGAATCTTCAGAATTAGAGGTAAAGATTTAGCCAGATCCTTTTTAACGCAAGATGCATTGGGTCTTGATCTTTATTTATTGTTTATATCACTGAAATCCATTCCTTGCAATGTCAGGAAGATGATGCAAAGTCATTGGGATCATCATCTCCAGATTCAACAGGATCTGTCGAAACTTCAATATCATCCCATTTTGGTGGAATGAGCTACCCTTCACTTTTCAGTTCAAAGCCATCCACATATGGAGCATCACAAACTTCGGTACCAAATATTATCCTAATCTATCATGCATCATTCTCTCCTACTTATTTTCGTTAAATTATAACAATTATTTTTACTAATCTTACCTTTGAATATTGTCATATCTCGGATGCATTCACATTTTTTTGAGTCATAGACTCTCATTGGAAATTTATCTTATTTTTGTATTTCAAAATTACTTATGAAAATCTGAATCATCCATGGCAGGACAAGGCTGGCCGAGGTAGTGGTCCCTCTAAATATGAGGGTGTTGGTTCTCCGGTAAGATCCCTTTGCCCTTTTTATTTACATTTTATTCTTCTAAACTCAGTTTTGATATTAAATCTCAAGATCATTTCAGATAAGAGAGGAGCCTCCGTCATACTCATCCTCTGTGACGGAAAGATATGAATCATTTGAGAACCCACTAGCAGGGAGTGGATCACGAAGTTTTGAGTCCCAAGACGACGAACGAGTTTCATCTGGAAATTCACAATTTGGAACTGCACTTTATGACTTCACAGCAGGAGGAGATGATGAAGTATGTCGTTCTAAAATTTTGATGTTGGTTTTACTTCTTTAAGCGCTCACACGGTGATGCATATATTTCTTGGATTTGGATTTAGTCACTTTGATAGTTCATGTCTTTGGTGACTTTAGGTTTATTTAGAGAGAGAAAAATGAAATAAGATGGGAGAGAAATTAAATAAGATGGAGTCATCCCTCCCCATATTTCTTATACTGGTTTTTTGGCCTGCTGTATCCACTTTATTTAGATGTACGATTGGTTTTCTACATGCAAACATGGAAATAAGTAAATAACTAATTTCTATGTTTTTTCTGGCAGTTGAGTTTAACCGCAGGAGAAGAAGTGGAAATTGAGGAAGAAGTAGATGGCTGGTTTTATGTAAGTCTTTGAGTTGTCAGAAATAGACATTTTTTTAACTAGATCTAGAATTTGTCAGGATTCCTTGAGTTTTTAACCGTGCATTGGAAAACCAGTTGTTAATTGCCCACTTCTTGCGACAGGTTAATTAAGAAGAAACGCCCTGGAAGGGATGGCAAGATGGCTGGACTTGTCCCTGTTTTGTATGTTAATCAATCTTGAATCTTGTAAGTAAAATGTCTTGTAACTTCCAGGATCGGCGTGCAAATGGCCTTTGGTTCTTATCTTGAGCATTGCTTCCATTTCAAAGGTTCACCATGCTCCTCTCATGTGCCGTCCTGGGTGTTCTCTAAATATTTTAGAAGATATAACATGTATCCTGGTCCCGAATTTGTCAAGTTGTATGCTATCAAAGTATGATTTTCCATGCTAATTGCTTGCGAGTGTCTAGTCATTCATCCTAGGGACTTCATCAATATACCAAACATTGAAAGCACCATCTATTTCAATTCATCTTATTGAGTGTTGTATTTTCTCTTGTATAGTGCAGTTCAATATATAAAATGATTGAAAAGAGGAGAGTTAGTTGAGTTATTGATGGTTCCAATGCTTAGTAAGTCGCTATGATATTGGAGTCCAATATTTGATTGATTCATTCTTAAAAAACTAATCGTCTTTGTAAACAAGACTTAAGACAATTGTCGGTGGTCTTGACTTGAAAAGGTGAGAAGTAATTAGCTTGTTACTATTCTTTTTTTTTTTTTGAAAAAACCACCTTCTGCCACTATATAAGGGGGGGATCTTGAGAAGAGTTGCAGTTGCAGCATCCTAACTTCAAGTGAGTAATCACTTGTATAGTGCATGAAAGTGATTCTTGTGAAGGAATGAATATTCATATTTCCTTGAAACTCTCGAGTGAGATACTTTTTTCTTGTGAAGTAATTAAAGCTAATCCAAATTGAACATTAATAAATCTATGGTTACTTGTGCGTGATGCCATAAATTTACAAGGTTGTTTTTTTTATCTAAATTGTAAAATAATCATTCAATATGAGAAAGATACATGCAAGTCGTAATTCAATTGTTTTGCCAGTCTCATTCTTAGAACTGGGCTTGAAAGACACCTTAGGAGCTGTGTGCTATTTTTTATTTTTAGGTCTTTATACACGAGAAATTAAAGATTACAAAGTAAAAGAGCAAATAAAGGTTTAGGATATACATGTCCTTAATTATAATTATGTGCATAGATAACAGCAGCACTCATGATTTGCAAAAGAGTTTATGTTGACCCTAACTGAATTTAACTGTGAGGATAAAGGCGAATTGGTAGGTCCTTTGCAGGAACAGGCAAGGGATCAAAAACAATCTTCTCATCTGGAATCAACTTTTCCCACTTGAACCTTTTCACTAAATTGTGCATGAAAACTAGTATTTCAAATCGAGCATACTCTTTTCCAGGGCACATCCTTGGTCCTCCACCAAATGGCACAAAAGTATAAGGAGCTGGTCCATTTCCTTCAAATCTACTTGGGTCGAATTTCTCTGGTACGGGAAAGTATTCTGGGCTCTTGTGTGTTGAATTTGCACTCCAATACAGCTACAATATTTTTATACATAGCAACAAATTTAAATTAGATTACATATATACACATATGCTTCAAACCATAACTATAGTAAATAAAGACAATGAAGTGCTAGTGTGTGATATTTAAGAAAGACTATATATATAAGTATACCTTCCATCCCTTTGGAATTGAGAAGCCATTGAATATAAAGTTATTGATGGCTTCCCTGAAACCTCCTTGGAGTGGAGGCGCAACTCTCATTACTTCGCAAACTACGTTCCAAGAGTATTTCATCTTGTTTATGTCATCCCAATTCAACAACTCTCTTGGGGACTTCGATTTTGCAATTTCCATTTGCTCTATAAACACATTGCACAAGAAAGGAAAACAAGTTAAAATGTCTGTTTGTGATTATATTGGGCAACAATGAGAAGATTGAAGTTTCTTTATAAAAGAATAAGTTCGTGCAACAAGAAATTATAGTTGATATCGGCTTTTGGGATGAGCTTCATTGGCAATGAAAAGAGTACGATCAAATTGCAGATGATTGATTCTAATGAAAGGAGCACATGATATAAGAGGTAACAAGCCTCACAAAGAAAATAACACAATATATATATATATATATATATATATATATATATATATATATATATATATATATATATAGTGCAAAAATCATGAAAGACACCCCTTGCAAGAACAAACCAAAACCCAAAACCAACAAAACCCAACTACATATAACATATCCCCACCCAAAAACTCATCAAAATCCATTTTTTTCCTATGACCAGGCCACCAACTACAAAAACACCCAACTCCCATATTAACATGCCGAAAATTAAGGCAGGTTAAAGGGGACGAGCACCAATCTGAAAATGAAAAAGAAAAATTTCTTCTCGCCCTTTCAATAAACCAACTCTATGAAAACTTAAGGGTCTGCTTAAACAAGACAACTCCATCAGTGCAGCTTCTAAATACCACCCCGTTTCTTGTGTTTCACAATACCCATGAAATAAGAAAAATTAAATACTTTACCTTCTTTCTCTTTTTCTAGAAACAATGTTGTAAGAAATTCTGAAGTGGATTCACGTGAAAAACTTTGTATAGGTTGTTTTGGGGATCAATAATCCCGGTTAACGAGCACATCCCTTGTAGCCAATTTGCCTTGGAGTAATGTCCAACTACCTTGGATGAAATGTTGGTTGACGAGATTATCTTTACAACCTTCTGAAAGTCGATTTCTGCTTCCAGATTAGAGACAAAACCCAACAATATGTAATAGCACGAACAAATTCACGCTATGGCAGAAACCTCAAATGGTTGCTTCAAGATCTACAACAATGATTTTTCCCTTCTAAGAGCTCCCTAGTCCAACTACCTTGGATGCTTAATGACTCTATTAAATAGTTCCAAGTTCTTTATTCCCAAATCCGCCACAATTTTTTGATTTATAGACATTTTCTCATTTCACATATGAGATTGAATGAATGAGAGTTACTTTGTCGCCAATGGATAAGAGGCGACCCTTCCAAAGAGAGAGTCTAGCCTTCACTTTATCAATAAACCAGTTTTCACGAAGAAACCCTCTTAGAAATTGCACCAACTGGAATACCAAGAAATTTAAAAGGAAATGAACCAATCGAGCACAATTGAAAAATAGAGCCCGTCTACAAAAACTTACCTGGTGAGTTTATCCCAAAAATATTACTTTCGGCAAAATTTACCTTTAGCTTAGAGGCCAGTTTGAAGCCACGAAAGATAGACTTAATGCTCCCTAGGTTGTCCGAGGAGAACTCACCCGCCCAAGAATAGTATCATCCGCAAATTGGATTATCAAGTAGGACACCAAGTCACTCACTTTAAAACGCTTATAAACACCTTTTCTTCAGCATTTCTCATTATTCCACAAGTCTTTTGGCAACCACAAGGAAAAGAAACTGTGCAAGAGGATCTCCTTGACGCATGCCTTTAGTGGACTGAAACTCGTCAATTGGAATACCATTACCCAATACCGACACATTACTCAAGCAGACACTAGAGCGCATCCAGATCCGCCATTTATCTCCAAACCCTAGTCTATCAAGTATATAGTCCAAGAAGCTCCAACTCACAGAGTCGTATGCTTTTTCAAAATCCACTTTTAACAACAAGCAAATGTCCCTCCTCCTTTTAGCCAAATACACAGATCCATTAATTACTACTACATCGTCCAGAAAAGCACTCTAAGCGCATGAGATAACACTGCCCAATTTTTTTATTTATTCTACCAACCAGTAATTTTGAGAGTACTTTGTACAGGCTAACACTAGAGAAATTGGGCGATACTCTGCTAAGGATTGAGGATTCACGTAAGTCCAAGAATGAGGCAGATACATGTTTGGGTAAAATTGCATTCAAGTGGAACTCTGTTATGAAATTTACAAGTTCACTTTCCATCACTTCCCAACAAGATTCAAAGTTTCAAACAAAATAAAAGTAAATCTGTATGGATCGGGGTTTTTGTTCCCCTCACAGTTCCACATAACCTCTTTAATCTCTTCCACAGTAAAAGGAGTCGTAATTAAAATGAACTCCATCCAACACTATCTTTTTCTCAGCATCCTCTTGTGAAATCTTCCCAAAATGATCTTTCACAACCCTTCCACCTCATCCACGTGCTTCACCCAACCCTCTCCAATCTTGAGTGTCATCATTTGGTTCTTTCGTCTCTTTGAGGGAGGGTGTTAACTAGATATCTAGAGCAGAAACAAAATCATGCGACTTAGAGTGCTTTTCTTCCAAAGAAAAACACTCACGTGATATACACCTTTCTGTGCTTCAATTCCTAGAGATATTCAACACACCTTATTTAATGCATTTACTAATCGAGTCTATGTGTGGCTATGCTGTGAGAAAGCCTATTAGGTGTGTTGAATATCTCTGGGAATGCGAATGTGTATTACCTTTGGACAGAGCTGTTGATTCGGGCCACTCGGCCCGGCCCAATTCAGCTCACGGACCAAAGTTAAAAATGAGTTAGACTGGGTCAGCCCATTTACACATTGGCATGTATTTTTTGTAATCCAGTCCAACCCAAAAATCGAGCTTGCTCGACTTTTAACAAAAGAAATAATAAAAATATTTTAAAAATATGGGGGTCTGTTTGTCCCGCATATCAACTAGGCTAATTTTTTTTGTAGGCATTTATTTAGTGATTTCAACCCAACCCAAAACACTTGATCATCGAGTAGCCTATTAGGTTGGGCAATGTTTTTAGTTTTTTGGGCAAAAATTGATAACTCTACTTTTAGACAGTGTTTTTTTATAAACAAATATTAGTGGGGGTAGGAGAATGTTAGTTTCCGAAGTTTGAACCCTGGACCTACTTCTTGCTACATTACAATGTATTTTTGTTTCAATTTAGCTTTACCATTAGATAGCAATATACTAATATGCCCTTAGCACCCATTCCTAGAAAGTTGGCTCAGGTCTCATACAATGATGTTAGAGCTGGACATGATTACAAAAAAAACTTCAATTATCAAAAACTAGTTTTTTTCCCGTGCATACGCACGGGTGATACTGTATGATTGATGTATTGCCATGAAGTCATAATAGTAATTTGGAAGATAATCATAAGTTGTGAGCAATGTCCAAAATGTATGATTTGAAATTCAAAGTGGAAAGAGATAGGTATTATGTCATATAACATACAAATGAAAATTATATTGAGTCGAAGAAATTAAAGGAGATTGACAATCAGAATTACATTGATCCATAATAATGTATTTGGACATTAGAGGTAAAATATGCATCCCCGTTGACCCTCTGATTTGCATCCTCGTTGGCCCTTCGTTGGCACTCTCGTTGACGCTATTGTTACCTCTCCCGTTGGCGCTCCCGTTGGCACTCCCGTTGGCGCTCTTGTTGCCACTCGAGTTGGCACTCATGTTGGCAGCCTCGTTGGCACCCCCGCTCTCGTTGCCACTCCCGTTGGTGCTCTCGTTGTCACTCCCGTTGGCATTTTACTCCTTTTTAGTAGTTATAAAATAGTGATTTGGTAATTTTTTGTAGGGGTTAATTTGATTGATTTTATTTTTTATGAAAAAATTGATTGATTTTAGTAGTTTTAGTAGAGAGATTATAGTAAATAAAAAAAATTTAGATTATTCAATTATTGAGTACAATATTAATTTAATAATTTAGTTTTTTGGAAATTTTGTTAAAGTTATAGGTTTTTCTGACAATTAATAGTGGTTAAATTGATTAATTTTAGTACTTCGAGTAAATGATAAAAATAAATATTTTTTTTAAAATAGTTGTGTTGGAAAAAGTTTAAAAAAAGTTGGCACTTCCGTTGGCGCTCGAGTTGTCACTCCCGTTGCCCGTCGGCACTCCCATTGGCATTTTACTCCTTTTTAGTAATTATAAAATAGTTATTTGGTAATTTTTTGTAATGACAAAAAAAAATTTTTTTAGTAACAAACTGATCAAAAAAATGTATTTTTTGAAAAATAATTGAAAAAAAAAATTAGGAAAAAAAGTGATTTAAAAGTAGTGATTTATTTAAAAAAACCAAAAAAAGTGAGTTAAATTTAAACAAAAATTCAGAATTTGTTTTCAGTTTTTTTCTTATTTTGTTTTTCTTTTACGCTGCTTTTGCAGCTTTTTCTGTTTTTGCTGTTTTTTTTTTTTTGCTCTGACATTTGCTGCCTTTTACCCAGTTTTTTTTATGTTTTTCCATTTTTTTTTTGCTTTTTACGCTGCTTTTGCAGCTTTATCTGTTTTTCTCTTTTTTTTTTTCTGACATTTCGCTGCTTTATGTCCTTTTCATTGTGAAATGCCTAAAATGTCCAAAAAATTGGACACGTGGCAGCCTAGTAGAATGTCTAAAATTGTCTTTTTGGTGGTATTGTATTTTATTAGATTGTAGTAGACTCTTCCAAATTGACATATGTCGTCAGCATACAGATCTGCTATATTAACTTTTATTCATCTTTACGTGTTTTATGAAATAATAAAAGAATAAGACTTGAGTGTCAAAGCCAGAACAAGAATAAGACTTGAGAGTAAAAAGATCATTATAAATGTTGACTAAGATAAAATAATAGTAGGAAATTGTACTATATTGCAAAGAAAAGTGTTTATTTAAAATGAAAGTTTTCTAAAAGAATTGTTTCTTGAGAAGTACAGAAATGAAAGTTTGACCGACTCTTATATTTGAAGGGGTGCTTCTAGGGTGAGAGAGCAAATCAAATCTCTCACCGGTGAAACACTAAAATTGACCGTTGGATATTGTTTAAAATACTATGAATGGTTAAGATTGAATAAACCAATATTAAATCTCAACCATTGATGAATTTTGATACTACATCCAGGGGCGGAGCCAAGGGGGGACCTGGTGGGGCCATGGTCCCCCCCAAATTTTTTACAGTTTTAGCAATTGTGTGTATTATATACTCAATTTTTCTAGCTGGTCCCCCCAAATTTCTACTGTTTTAGCAACTTGGTCTCCCCCAATTTGTTTTTCTGGCTCCGCCCCTGACTACATCCAACGATCAATTTTAGTATTTCACCGGTGAAAGATTTAATTTGCTCTTTCACCCTAGAAATACCCATATTTGAAGTGGCTCAACTCAAGTAGGATTTCTTGGCAGAGTTTGCTAAAAATAGCACGAAACGAAACTAGACCCGCGAACACGAACACCCGCATAAATAAATACAATTTGCAATGTAGCTCGCAATTCAATTTCAAACGTCGACCGAATCATGTTAAATTCGGCGAGTTTGACGTATGAGGCATGAGAAGATTAATTGAATTCAAAATAACAAGAAACGGTATACATGTTATGAAAAAATTTAGTGTGATATTGATATTGATATTGACATAGTATATCAACTTTTTAATAATCAAATTGAATCATTAAAAACTATCAATTGTAAACCCATGCATGAGAGAAAGAGAGATTAAGAAAAGACTAGTACTCACCCTGATAGACTCTATCATAAATGTGTGGAAGCTCGGCAAGGTATTTAACAACGAAAGTACATGTGACACTAGCAGTATCATGGCCACCGATCAAAAGTCCAAGAATCTTGTCGGCAATATCAAGTTCAGTCATAAACTCTCCATTCTCATTGCAGGTCAACAACATATGAGATAATATGTCTTGTGTTGGTGAAGCCACCCCTTGAGCCAAATCCACTTTCCTTTGCCTTATGATCTTCAATAACTCCTTCCTTATGAAGTTTGAAGCTTTTATTGCTTTGTTGAAGAGTGTTCCAGGAAAATCAATGGGTAGGGATATTATACCCGCAGCTAATAAATTGAAAGGATCCATGAATTTTGCTACATGATCCTCGTCCTCAATACTCATGAACAAACGACAAGCCAATAAAAATGTATACCTGTTCAAAAGTATTGCCAAATTAAGTAATTAAACATATTAACTACAAATTATAATATCATACTTTCCTCAAAAAATGTACAAAATTATAATAAATTAAATGCGATATGATTTTAAAAGTGTTTATAACTGCGAGACATCTCTCACTTTATAAGTCGTTTCTATAAAGATGGGCTAGGACCAAAGTTCTAAGATTATATCAATATCTATTCAAGATATGTTGGATCACTCGATATCAGAGTACTCAAATCACGACACAGTTGTCTAGTCCTATAGACGTGAGGAGGTGTCTTAACTATCTCGTTTTAGACATAATCTTGGAGTTACTATTGGTGTATTGGCATCCTGGGGTCTGCCTTCTTGCTGGTCGTTATCATGCTTGTTTAGATAGATAGTCTTTCTTTTTCCTTTTTTTTCTTGTTTCTTGGCTCTCTAATTCTAGCTTATTACTCCGAGACTAGTTCTCTTGTTTTGGTGTGTCTCCCTCATCTTTTTGGAGACGTTTAGTTCTGTATCTTAAGACCGGTGTTGTAATTGGCTCAGTATATATAGTTCTTTTAGTAAGTGATTGTTTTGTGCTCTCAGCTTCATAGAAGGTGGATAGAGTCTGCGAATATGATGTTGGAACTAGACTGTCAATAAATCATTTTTACTTATCGAAAAAAAAGTATGAAATGTTACTTGATCACCTTATAAATTGATTATCTAAGGACAAGATAGATACATTATTCAAATATTTCCATGATATGCACTTTATTACTACCTCTGATTCAAATAACTGATGTATTTGATCTATATTATTGACCGGATACATCAGTTATTGAATTATTGAATGAACTTAAAACTGTATTTTTTCCTCATGTGTAGAACTAGAGGGAGTAATTTTCAAATGTATAGTATCATTTATTATATGTAGAGGTGAAATAAGTATGTTGGTGCATGTGATTGACAATAATTAATGAAGATGATTGACCTTTTGGCCAAAGGGTAAACGATGACTTGAGTGTTGTTCTCCCAAAGCGAAGCGAAGTGTCTCTGAGCTTTAGTGTCCATGATACCAACATAACGTTGAAGAGCTTCAGGTTTAAGGAACTGAGGAAGCAACTTTCTCATCCTTTTTGATTCTTCCTTAGAGTTAGTTAAAAGGGTAGTTGGGAACACTTTGTTCACACTATCTGGCCACCAAGCGGTTACAAGTTTATTTTCATTAGAAAACAAAAACTTGTTACATGAAGCTCCACAAAACACAACCGTAGGTTGTCCTAGGATTGATGTTTTAAAGAGTTCAGAAGAGTATTTGATCATACGGTCGAAGATGAACTTTTCTGGGTGACCTTTTCGTCCGGTGGAGAGGAACTGGAGGCTCTCGCCGATGACTGGATAACCCATCTCCCCCGGTGGTAAGTTCAATAAGGGAACCTTGTGTTGCTTGTAGAAGAGGAAGAAGAGGGAGAGAGAAACTAGAGAGACAAAGAGAAGGAGAAGAGAGAGATAGAAAATATTATGGTCCATGCTTTTGATGTGAATTTGGTTATTTTTGAGTGCAATACAATTTAACTAGCTTGCAATGGTGCAATGGCAGTTGGCGTGTGTTTTAGGTGTTACAATTTATGGGCATAATGTTAGGGGGTGAGCAATTTTCGTGTGGGGGTGAGAGAAGGAAGGATATATACAATAAAGTTAAAGAAATATATAAAAAAAAAGGATGAGCGTGGCAATATCAAATACTAGTATTGTACGGCATATTGACTTGTAACATGTTTCCTCATCTCTTGTTTATTTTATCAGAAATGCTATTTTGACCAGAAAGTGGACCAATTAGTGGACCAATATACGGTACAGATACGGTGGGGCCAGTCAAATTCTGTAGTTACAGACTTACGGTGACTTCAAATCAAAAAACATTGGTTAAAAACTACAAACCCTTTTTCCTTCTCTGTCACTCACAAACCTTCGAATTCGAGAATCCATGGCGAGATCTTCAAAGCCACAACTCTCTTCTGATGAAGCATTCTCCAACGCTTCGTGCTCATCGGAGGAAGAACAAGTAAATGAACAAATCAACGAAGAAGAAGACCAAGAGAAGTTCGAAGTTGTGGCGCGCTCCGCGAGTTCTGACAACGATGAAGCCGCTGAAGACAATCCGCGGAATTCTGATGAAGATCCTGCAGCTGCTGAAGACGAAGATGAACAGGTTAAACTCAAATTTTCTGCTACTTGTCTGGTCTAGGGTTTCATCTTGGAATCTAGAGATGCATTTTGGAATCTTCCTCTTGGAATCTTTCCTCTGGTTTCTTTCTTGGTTAAAGCTAGTCACTTTTCATATGTTAGTTTGCTCTTAAATTTAGGGCTCGTTTATTGTTTAAAAACATTTTCTATTTTCATTTTTTAAAATTTGTGTTAATTTTAACTTCATAACAAGAAGATAAGAGACCCTTGATGTTAACCATTGTCTGCAGTTTTGGAATAGAACTCCTTAATAGCTTCAATTGCAACTATATCATTTTACTTATACTAATTTTTTAAGAAATTTTCTTTGCATCTGTGAATGAAAGCTATCCTGTGAATGAAAATTATGGAAGAATTTTTATGTGAAAGTATTGATACTTTTAAGCAAATGAATATGCTTATGGCATAGGTTATACTCAGGATCAAAATAGCCAAAGGAATCAATAACTCTGGCTGTCACATGTGTCTCCTCCCCTTCTAGCATTAACTTGACAAGCACAAAATCAGGTATCTACAAAACACTGATAATTATAAATAGCTCTGTACATATTGTTAAAATGAAGTATTATAAGTCATTATTGGAAAGTTATTTATACCTTTGCTTCAAAGTTGGTATCTAAGAGAATTTTGACCATTTTGAAACCTCTATGAAAAATAGGAATTCCAACATCGAAACTTGAATGGAGATAAACAAGCCCTTTTGCTGCTCCTAGTGCCACTTGCAGTCTTAGAGGCCAATCCATGTTTCTTTCTCCAATTCCCATAATCAGATTTAGATCAATAGAAACTTGATATGAGTAGTAGTTTTGATGATGGAGTGGATTTTGGGTACATGACTAAGTAACAAACCATTCAAATGATATTGCAGGTTCTCCTTTTGCATATATTCATATACAAGGAATCTATGCTTTCCATCAGCATATATAGTAGCCTATCAAAGAAACAAGATTTGGAATCTATGATATAAGAGTATGTATTTATTTTTTATAAAAACGCAAATGAAGCATGGTCTTTCTCTATAGAAACTTCTATGTGTTGCATCTGATGTTTCAAAATCTTGAAAATTATATGGTGAATCCTTGTGTGCTATATATAACTCATTAATTGGCCATATTTTGCCAGGAACCTTATTTCTTCTAGTTGGAGAGTGTGGCATATATGGGTAGCTGTGGTGAGATATGCATCAAGTTCTAAAACATTCCGAGTCCGGGTCTAGAATCCTGTACCAGGGGTTTCTGGGAGGCTCAAGCACTTAAAACTCTCTGTTATTTCAATTGGTGCTTTCATTGACTTGTGCATTAAGCTCTTGGCTGCTACACAACTTTGAATAACTTTGAGCCCTCAGGGATGCTTATGATGTTTTTGATCTTTGGTGTTGTTACTCTACTCGCAGAAAGGACAAGGTTTGTGTTGTTGTTGTTCTTGTTATTATGTTTGCCTTTTCTTGTTTAAATCTATCCACCAACCTCCAGTGTATGTTATAAATATGAATAAGTGTGCTGCTACAACTTAAAGCTGTTGGTATCCTTCATTTAAAAATTTCTGATTTTGAACCATATCACCAAGTGTTCTTCACAATTACCCAAGTTTCTATTAAAATTGACCAACCTGTTATTTTCATATTTTCCTTGTGAAACAAACCATGAGACTTCAAGTGTGTACTAAACGAGTGGGTTGGGACCCATAAATGTAAGCACAATGACATGAGTTGTTCAAATAACAACTACTTTCCGATTTTGAACTATATCACCAGTCCCCATTCGCAATTACCCAAGTTTTTATTAAAAGTAACCAACCTGTTATTTTCATATTTTCCTTCTGAAACTGACTATGAAACTTCAAGTGGGTACTAAAGGAGTGGGTTGAGACCCATAAATGTAACCACAATGACATCTAATATATGTTTTTGAACCATATCACTAAGTGTTCTTCAAATTACCCAAGTTTTTAGTAAAATTGACCAACCTGTTATTTTCATATTTTTGGAATACTTAAAAATATTCTTAAAAATATTCTTAAAAATATATACTCTGAAGTTTGCAACACTTATTTGATTGCATCTGATTTATATTTCCCTCATTTTACAGGAGAAAGGACTGCAATTACCAATTCATCGTTCCCGGTCTGTTCCAGCATTTACCGAAGAAGGTAGTAATGCACTTGTAGGTGGCATGTTCCGTACTGTCTGGTCCATACCACAATGGTGTGAATTTTCAATTTTTATGTGCTAGGGTTTTAATAGAGTTTTACAGGTAAATTACCGTTTACACTTACAAAGCCTTTATGAAACTAAGTCATCTAAGATCTATAAAGTAGGCTAAAGTGCTCCCGGGGTCCCTTATCTTTATTTAAAGTAACGATTTGGTCCTTTATCTTTTTTTTGTCCCAAATCAGTCCTTTATGTTTTAAATTTTTGACACATAAATCCTTTTCTGTCCCAAATCAGTCCTTTATGTTTCAAATTTTTAACACATAAATCCTTTTTTTTGACACATAAATCAGCACTGTTAACGGAAAAGGATTTATGTGTCAAAAATTTAAAAGATAAAGGACTTATTTGGGACAAAAAAAACATAAATGACTAATTCGTTACTTTAAATAAAGATAAGGGACCCCGGGAGCACTTTACCCCTATAAAGTAATATTAAAACAATGAAATTTTGTTCTGTAGTTTGGTGATGCTAGTGGCATACAATCACCTGTATCATGGTTTTCTAAAAGGTTTTCAATGTTTTTCACATGAACCAAATAGTTGGCCATTATTTTGTTTAATGCAGCCCAATTTGAGTGCTTCATGGTTTTCCAAAGGGCAATGTTATTGTCAGCAAAGCAACAGTCCAATGTTCCTGAAGATTTTATTAATGAACTTCTTTTTGCCAATTTTTATAGTATGCAGGAGGTAGTTAATCTCAGTATCTCAATCATGACTTAAGTGGTTATTTTCTTTTTATTTCTAATGGTTGATTCTATGTCATGTTTCACATTTGCAGAGGCTTGAGGATTCGGTGCTACGATCATTTCTGCAGATGATGAACTTTGGACATGATTTTCCTTATTTCTGAAATTGGTTAAGCGCCTTCACAGTGTACTCAGATGCTACATCATGCGAATGGTTGTGCTTAAATTTTCCTTAGTTCTGAAATTGTGGCGATAAACATTTATAGCCCTGTAAGTGATAGGTAGACGAAGTCGTAAGTTATTAGTACATGGAAGCCACATCAAGCGAATGGTTGTGTTGTTGGACTATTGTTGTTATTATTTTGATTGTAAATTTGGGTCAATTGTTGTAAAAAGGGATTAAGAGGGTTTACTTGACCACTATTGTGATTGTAAATTTTGTATTATGCTTTTAGTTCAATAGAGTGCTCTTGTTGCATTGACTAGATGCATCTTTTCAAGGATCTCTCAGTCTCTTAGCCATTGTGAAGTTTGGACATATGTAGCTTATTCTGCATGATAACTTTCTTTGATAAGGTTATTTCTTAATGCAATGTAATCAAACCATTGGTTGGCTATTATTTAAGCATGTTATATATGAATTTTATTTCATTTGTGTAATATTTAAGCATATGATTACTTAATGGTATAAATGTATTCCTCACTTGAATAGGAATGTTCCATTCATATATGCTTAAGCTCACCAAATGGCATATAATTTCTCAATTTGAAACAGATCACCAACTTCCCTTTACAATTACCCATGTTTTAATTAAAATTGACCAACTAGTTATTTTCATATTTTTCTTCTGAAACTGACCATTAGACTTCAAGTGGGTACTAAACGAGTGGATTGGGACATTGGGTGTTCAAATGACATTCAATTTCTTAGTTTGAATCATATCACTAACTCACCTACACAAATACCCAAGTTTTTCTTATAAATGGCCAAGTGGGTACAAAATAAGTGAATTGGGAACCATAAATGTAAGCACAAGTACATTGGGTGTTCAAATGACAGTGGATTGAGACCCAAACTGAGAAGTTACATGTCATTTGAACACTCATGTCCTTGTGCATACATTTATAGGTCTCAACCCACTCATTTAGTACCCACTTGTAGTCTCATGGTCAGTTTCACAAGAAAAAGATGAAAATTACAGGTTGGTCAATTTTAATAAAAACATGGGTAATTGTGAAGCACAGTTGGTGATATGGTTCAAAAATAGATACTAGATGTCATTTGAACATCTCATGTCATTTTTTGAACTTACATTTATGGGTCTCAACCAACTCCTTTAGTACCCACTTGAAGTTTCATAGTCAGTTTCAGAAGAGCTGATATGAAAATAACAGGTTGGTTAATTTTAATAAAAACTTGGGTAATTGTGAAGGGGGACTGGTGATATAGTTCAAAATCAGAAATTAGATGTTATTTGAACACCTCATGTCATTGTGCTTACATTTATGGGTCCCAACCCACTCATTTAGTACACACTTGAAGTCTCATGGTTTGTTTCACAACGAAAATATGAAAATAACAGGTTGGTCAATTTTATTAAAAACTTGGGTAATCTTGAAGAACACTTGGTGATATGGTTCAAAATCAGATATCAGATGTCATTTGAACATCTCATGTCATTGTGCTTACATTTATGGGTCTCAACCCACTCATTTAGTACGCACTTGAAGTTTCATAGTCAGTTTCAGAAGGAAAATATGAAAATAACAGGTTGGTTAATTTTAATAAAAACTTGGGTAATTGTGAAGGGGGACTATTGATATAGTTCAAAATCATAAATTAGATGTTATTTGAACACCTCATGTCATTTTGCTTACATTTATGGGTCCCAACCCACTCGTTTAGTACACACTTGAAGTCTCATGGTTTGTTTCACAAGGAAAATATGAAAATAACAGGTTGGTCAGTTTTAATAAAAACTTGGGTAATTGTGAAAACCACTTGGTGATATGGTTGAAAATCAGATATTAGATGTCATTAGAACAACTCATGTCATTGTGCTTACATTTATGGGTCCCAACCCACTCATTTAGTACACACTTGAAGTCTCATGGTTTGTTTCACAAGGAAAATATGAAAATAACAGGTTGGTCAATTTTAATAAAAACTTGGGTAATTATGAAGACCACTTGGTGATATGGTTGAAAATCAGATATTAGTTGTCATTAGAACAACTCATGTCATTGTGCTTACATTTATGGGTCTCAACCCACTCGTTTAGTACACACTTGAAGTCTCATGGTTTGTTTCAC
Organism: Astragalus membranaceus; assembly: GCA_039519185.1. Classification (NCBI taxonomy): domain Eukaryota; kingdom Viridiplantae; phylum Streptophyta; class Magnoliopsida; order Fabales; family Fabaceae; genus Astragalus; species Astragalus membranaceus. The sequence continues at coordinate 163,413,548 of CM076850.1, forward strand.
AAGGAAAATATGAAAATAACAGGTTGGTCAATTTTAATTAAAACATGGGTAATTGTAAAGGGAAGTTGGTCATATGGTTCAAATTAAAAAATTATGTCATTTGAACACCCTGTGTCATTGTGCTTACAATTATGGGTCCCAACCTACTCCTTTAGTACCCACTTGAAGTCCCATGGTTAGTTTCACAATGAAAAAATAATAATAACAGCTTGGTCAATTTCAATAAAAAGGTGGGTAATTGTGAATGGTAGTTGGTGATATTGTGAATGGTAGTTGGTGATATGGTTCAAAATCAGAAATTAGATGTCATTTGAACACGTCATATCCTTTTGCATACAATTATGGGACCCAACCCACTCCTTTAGTATCCACTTGAAGTCTCATGGTCTGTTTCACAGGGAAAATATTAAAATAACAGGTTGGTGAATTTCGATAAAAACTTGGGTACTTGTAAAGGGAGGTTGGTGATATGGTTCTAAGTCAGAAATTAGATGTCATTTGAACACCTCTTGTCTATGTACTTTCATTTGTGGGTCCTAAGCCACTCATTTATAACCCTCTTGTAGTCTCATAGTCACTTTCACAAGAAAAAGATGAAAATAACCGGTTGGTCATGTATAAGAAAAACTTGGGTAATTGTGAAGGTGACTTGGTTATCTAATTCAAACTGAAATTAGATTTTATTTAAACACTATTTGACAAACTAACAACCACTAATATGAATGCCTTAGGACACCATATGTTGTCTTCATCCAAATTTTAATAATTTTGATAAACCTAAGAGGTTACACACCGTTTATACAATGTGTAGCAAAAAATCAACCTGATGGCATAGTGGCATTTTCATCAACCGTGAGCCATTTACATAAATTACATAAACTTTAGAAAGGAAATAGTTTACAAATGAACTATAATTTATTATATCCATTATGTCCTAAAACTACTTTACAACTAAAATGTTAAACACTCTAGAAGCCTTTTTGGCTTTGTGCATATCTTTATCTTTGTGCAGCTTCTATGTACTTCAAATTCATTATATGCACTATTTGTTGATGCCTTTAGAAGATCATTTGCATTGAGCAACATTTTCCTTTGTCTTTGTGCAACTCTTTCTCTTTTGCTTCAAGTGCCTCCTGCCTGCCAATTGTAATTAGTCACCACCAAGTGGCATCAGTTACCACCAATTGTAAAAAAAAAGTCTATTTTTAGAATAAGCATGGTAAATATGATTTGAAAATGAAACCCTCTGACAGCCCATTATCATCCTTTATAATAATCAAGTAAAAAAATTATTCAAAGGAGAACAAACTTTCCTAAAAGAACGCTTTTGAATGAAACTCAATAGTAAAGCAAAGAGCAAAAGTAAAAGTCAAATATACCAAACACAATGATATTGTGTTTGGAAAGAGTACAATATCTTTCCTTGGTCATTCCCAAAAGAGCTTACACATATGAAATGTCCCAACTTAGAGCCAAATGATGTTGCCCACATTCCTAACCTTCTTCACCATCAGAAGTCCATATTAGCACACACAGAATTTGCACTCACCATAGCTTGCATTTGTGCCTGAGACTATAGTTAAAATAAAACATCTAATATCTCGCATGACACACATAAACAACTATCTGGATAATTTATTATGCTGCATGGCTTAGTCAAAAGAGTGAAAATAAAATGCCATAAGAAGGGCAAATAAAAGACAAAATCCCAATGTCTGATAAGTTTTACAAACACCTTTCAAAGATTAGTTAAACAAATAAAAAAATCATGATTGTGTTTTTGAGCTGATATTAGACTCAAAATAGATAAGAATTTTCAGTTTTGATGTTGATTTCTAATTAGTTGGCAACCTTTACAAGTGGTGAAACCATAATGGAAGAATCACAACACAATGTACGCAACACTTTGACTCAATTCAAAGACAACTCATTGAAAGTCCCATAAGCCTATGAAAATGGTAGCTGCTATTTAAAAAATTGTGTAACCTGAATGGCATCATTTCACATGAGGAGTAATCAAGTGATATGACTTTTTTAACTATTAATGTTTTAAAGGAAAGTAGAAAAATAAGAATAGACTGAGTTGTGAACTGAACAACCGATACCTTGTCGTGAGATTGAGACTTCAACCAGCAACTTATATAGATATCAGTGCTTCCTTGTGTTTCTTTCTTCACTGGAATTGGGTACTGCAAAGTGCAAAACATAAGCAAACTTGATCAGAACCCTAAACTTCATTAGGTAATCCCAGATGGCATGTGGAATACATGGAAGCAGCGTAAGATGAGAGAAAGTAGATAGGAAGAACACAATTAGGTAAAGAGAACAAATTGTTGCCAAAAAATGAAAATAGACTAGATAGGTTCAAAATTCAAAATAATTTAGCATTTTAAAATTGCATTTTCATTTGTTAAAATGATCATATATGGTCCTACAATTCAAATTAAAGCAACAAAAAAGCAACAAAAAGCGATGAGAACCAATGATTCAGTATTATATTAGATAATGTGAAGCACTACTTGCTTAAAGAATAATACAATTGTTATAGTAAGCTTTAAATACTCCCTTTTACTCTAATCTCTGATCTTCCATTCATAACAGATATACACATTTTGTTCCAATGTCTTCAACATTAAAACTTGTATCTATAGTAAAAATCAACTCCCTCGACCTAGCATCGGTTAAAGGCAGTTGCCGCCAGTCAGGTGAGGTAAAATTCTTTCTTTTTTTGTAGTGAACTCTATACCAGTATATACAACATCCTGCAAGAAACACATGGGAATAAACTTCATTTAAATGGAACCAAACAAAGTTTCCATGAGCTGATACATTGAAATCAACTCTTTTCTGTTTTGATATTCTTTGGAGCATTTGTTTAGGAACGAAAATATTAAAGGCTTAAATGGAACCAAAATTTAACATCTAAAAGTATCAAACATTAAAGGCTTATATTTGTTCAAAGTTTTAAATATTAAAGCCTTATATTTATTCAAAGTTTGCACAACAGAAGGTAAAACAGCATCACAATGTCAATCACTGTGCAGAGTAAAACAACTTCCCTTTCTTCAATCTTTCTAATCACTCTTTCTTCCCTTTCGCTTGTTCTCTTCGTCTCTCCCTTTCTTTTTCTTTTCCCGTCTTCTTCTCTCCCTTTCTCTTGTATTTCTCGGCTAGGTTTTATATTTCTAGCAAGAATGAAAACACAGATACGAAAGAAAATGGAACAACACTAAATAAGAATAGCAGGACATTTCAAAACACAGCAGAACATTAGAATTATAAATCTGAACTTTCTAAATAATCTCAACTCACGTTTTTCCTGATACTAAATTAACTTCATCAGTAAAGGGAACATTTTGGTACTAATTTGTTGTACAACAAAGGAAATTCATAATCTCTCCAACAAAAATAGCAACAATAAGAGAATCCAGTTTTAAATCATATATGAATTTGCAAGGATATGATTCTGGTGATAATCAATTTGCAAGTCTTGTGTCATTGCATAAACCATTAGATTTGTCTAAATTTCTCAATGTGCACTATGTTGTTCATCATATTCACTAAAACTATCATATTACTTACTAGAGGAGATTCATCATATTCACTAAATCTCAATATCTCTGTTAAATCATAAATACCAAAAATGGGGCCTTAAAAACTATCATATTCACTAATTCCATTTTACAAAACAAAAAATTATAACAAAAAATGAGGCTTCAAAAACTAAATATCACACATTTAGGGTTTCTATTCTGTTAAATTAGGGGGAAATTTAAGGAAAACAATAAAATTTATTTGATCAAAAACAGACGAAATGCACTTACAACAGGAAGAAACCAAATGTCGAACAAATCCGTGGAAGAGATTTGCGAGAATGAGAGGAAAGAGGAGAAAATCAGTTACCTTAACTGGTGTTCTTTGACTCTGCAACTTGGGTGTTCTACGCAGTGACCGTTGCCGGCAATGGCGCTTGAAAATCACGAAGGTGTTGCCGGAGAGTGATCGCGTGCCCTAGGAGAATCGTCTATCACCGTCAATCAAATACAAACAGAGTAACGAGAAGATGTTAATCTGAATCAAAGAGGAATCAGAGAGGAAGGAGAGGTTTGGGCGTGGTGGTCTCCTTCGAAGGGAAGACTCAGGTGGTGGATTTCAGGTTTCTGCGTGCGTGGTGGTTTCGTTTTTTTCCTTTTACGGTGTTGGTGACGGAGGAGTTGAGGGTTTCAGAGAGAGGAAGAACCTGAGAAAATGGGTTTTGTGTTAACAGAGAAAGTGAGAGAGAAAGCAGGGCTTGGGTTTGGCTTGATGGTCGACGGGTTTCTGGTTTCATTGAGAGAGTGAGAGCGTGGAGGAAGAACCTGAGAAAATTGGTTTCATTGTGTTTTTAATTATTTTAATATAAAATTAATTATTAATATTAATGTATAAAAACCAATTTAAAATTGAAACATACTGATCCGTAGAGAGTACCGTATATTGGTCGATTAATTGGTCCATTTTGTGGTCTGAATAGCATTTCTGTTATTTTATTACGCCATGCATTTTGTAATTATTGTTTCATAATTTGTACGAATGAGAACAATAAATATGAGGCGATTATATCGTTTTTGAGAGGTAAAAAAGTACTTTCGGAGTGTGATGGAAATAAAAATCTGGGCCCAACATGTTTAATATCATCTTCAAAAAATTAAGGACCTCATTGAAAATTAAGGATGTTCTTGTCACGTTAACAAGTTCTATGAGACGGCTAGATTCCCTAAGGCAAACCCACAAGAACTGAACGAATATCGCCATATTTTGTTAATCGGAAGTCTCTACAAGATTCTTGCAAAGTTGCTGGCCAGTAGACTCTCAAGAGAGTTCTTAGTGGTGTAATTTCAAACTGCCAAAACGTTTCCCTCCTGGAAGGTAGATCCCATACCGGTTGTCTATGAGTTCTTTGATTTTGCAAAGAGATCTAAGAAGAAGTGTCCTGCGTTGAAAGTAGACTTTGAAAAAGCAAACTCTGTTACTTGGTCATTGATTACATGCTCATAAGACTTGGTTTCAATGACGTATGGCGTCGGTGGATGCGTGGATGTACTCAACCAACTCAATCTTAGTATTGGTTAATGGTAGCCCGACCAATGAATTCCAGGTGTGGCGGGGTCTAAATTAAGCAAGGGCAATGGCGGAGCTCGACTAAAAAGTTTGAGCAAACGAATCGGTGAAACATCTATTTGGATGCGCATTCACGAAGGGAGTGTGAGACAAAAGGATACCATCTCTACACTGTCATGAGCCTACTGCCCACTTAAGTCTTAAAGGGAGGAAGCTGGAAGCAACAGAACATCTCATTTGGTTGACATGGCACAGAAGGAACCAGATAATGTTCGAAGGGGTTGTAGCAAACCTAAGTGAAACTGTAAGCCACATCAAATACCTATCCTGGGGGTGGTTCATCTCTAGTAGAGGCAGGAAGTCTCCGCATAACTACGCTAACTGGTTAAACTACCCCTTGGCCTGCCTGGGATCATCTTGAATATTCAGGAACATCGTCGTCTATGGTTGATTTTGAGGTTTGAGTGTCACGTATCATCTTGTTGTGGTTATAGTAGGAGCATACGGTAGGAGTAGGATTTTAAGGATGGTGTATTCATTTGTAATTGATGGAACAAACTGTTTGGGAATAGTATTTTTCCTCTTCGGGTCTTTTTCCCTCAAGTTTTTGGCCCGTGAGGTTTTAATGAGGCTCATTGTTGGTTGTACTAAATAGGTTGGAGTACCCTTCTACTCCTTTAATATATTTCTTCATTTTCTTGCTTACCTAAAAAAAGTATTGTTTTTTAGAAGGATTTTTGCCACTGACATGTGTCGCTCACTGTTAGTGAATAATGACAATTTTAGCTACAGAAAATATGATTCAAATTAAACTTAAATTGTGTTCGTATTGAGAAAAAGTATTTTATATTCTGATGTCATTTCTTATTTTTCTTAGAGACCTTGGAATTAATAAAAATGTTTAGCAATTTTATATTTTTGAGAAAAAAAACTGAGGGACAAAAAACCCCTCACTAAACTCATCATTTTACAAATTTGGTGACAGATTTAGTGACAGCCTCTTTATCAATTGAAACATTTTCTCTCAAAGTCCGTTTCCAAAAAATATCAATTACTTTATGATGGTAATATTAGAGAGAGATATTTTTGCATAACTAATTTTATCGTAAACATGAACCAATTTAACCAAAAAGAAATGACATCAGAATTGTGTTCAACTCGTATTGAGTGCAGAAACTGAACTAAAGCAAAAGGTTTCAAGAAAAACGATGCAAATTCGAGAATGATGTGAAAAACATAAACGCGAATGAAAATTTCTATTTTTCACACCGTTCTCGAATTTGTATCGTTTTTGTTGAAACCTTTTTCCATAGTTCAATTTCTGCACTCAATACGAGTTGAACACAATTGGTTTGATGCAAATTGGTTAAGAAATGAGCAAATAAGAGCCAAAACACGTTTTATAGATGCGAATTGCTTTTTGATCGTGTTTGCGTTTTACGCACTTTTTTTGAACAAAATACTTTCCATATTTTGATTCCTTGTTGAATTTTGAGCATTTTAGGTTTAAGAATCGTTCAATTTGGTGTTCCATAGCAAAATCACCATTGTTGAGATTGAAGGTTTTTTGAACTTCAAATTCAAGAATTCGGTTCCAAAAATGATTTTGCGCATAAGCACTTTTCTGAGTTTAATTTTGGTTCCATTGAATTCTTTGCGAAATTTTATTCAAGTTAGAGTCCAGTTTCATTCAATTTGGTCGCGTATTGCATGAGTTATTCAAGAAACAAGAAATCAAAGTGTTCTTGGTGTTCTTGAGCACATTCAAAATGTTCTTCATTTTTCTGTATTTTTGTTTACAGGACTAAACCGAAACAAAAAGGAAAGATAAAGGACCAAAGTGAGAAAATAAAAAGATAAAGGACCAAACTGACACAAATGAAAGATAAAGGACCAAAACGAGAAAAAAAAAGATAAGTGACCAAAGTGAAACTTGAGTCAAAGATAAAGGACCAAAAGTACAATTTAGCCTAAAAGAACAAACGTATACTAACTCTTATCCCAAAAAAATAAATAACAAACGCATAACAATTTAAATATCATAGCAATCCTGCACTTATTTTATCAATGTGCAGCTTCGGTCATAACTGGGAAGGGCCTCGCTGCTGAGGGTTATGTTCCAACCCTAATCTTGTTGAAGAAGGCTCCTCCCAGCTGGCCTAGAGCTGGCCATAACCTGAAATGGAAACAAAATATTGGATCATTAATTTTTTGATTCAATTTTGAGGTATAAATAGAGGTCAAAAAAACAACAATTAGAGAAAAATTCGTATACACACAGAAATTAAAAAAAAAGTGTGAACTGATTCTAAAATTTTGGAAGTGAGAAAAAGAGTAGTAGTAGCAGTAAAGTAAAGCAGTAGCAACAAACTCATTTTTCCGCACAACAACCAGGTTCTTTTTTCCCTTCTTTTCGCACCGTCTCAAAATAGTTGTAATTGTTACTGTAAAATATTTGTTGGTGCTTTAGTATAAAACTAGTAGGATACCCGTGCATACGCACGAGTATTGTCGTGTTATTTTATATATTAGTGCAGTGTTCTTCTATATATCAGTGTTGTTATCCTGTGTTTTTTTGTATATTAGTGTAGATATCCCGTGTTTGTATATATATATATATATATATATATCATTGCAGTTATACTCGTATTTGTTATCTCGTGCTTTTTTATGTATCAGTGCAGTTATCTCATAGTTTCAATTTATTATTTGAGTTAATTCGTAGATTATAGTAGATAGTAAAAGATAGATAGTATATTATTAATAAGAAATATTTATCCAGTGTTTTTTTATATATCAGTAACAATTATTTGTCTTTTTTTAGGTATTAGTGACAAATATTTGTTGCGTGTGTTTTAAATATTAATCAGCTTAAATAGTCATTAAGTCTTCTTATTGTTTTAGATAGTAGGTTTATAGTAGTTTTCAAAAATTATAATTATCAATGGCAAATATTAATCCGGTGTTTTTTTTTATATATCACTGCAGTTATCCCAGGTTTTTTATACATCAGTATAGTTATCTAGTAGTTTCAATTGATTATTTTAGTTTTTTAGTAGATTATAATAGATAGTAAATTTGTTAGATAGTAGATTATCAATAAGAAATAATTGTTTTAAATATTAATTAGTAATTTAAATAGTCATAAGTCTTCTTGTTTTTTAGATAGTAGGTTTGTAGTAGTAGTCTTTAAAATTTTTAATTATCAATGACAAATATTAATATCGTGTTTTTTTTATATATCAGTAGAGTTATCCCGTGTTTTATATATATATATATATATCAGTGCAGTTATCTCGTAGTTTCAATTGATTATTTTAGTTGATTAGTAGATTATAGTAGACAGTAAAAGAGATATGATAGATTATCAATAAGAAATATTTGTTTTAAATATTAATCAGTAGTTGAAATAGTCATTATATATTATTGTTTTTTAGATAGTAGGTTTATAGTAGCCTTCAAAATTTTTAATTATCAATGACAAATATTAATCCTGTTTTTTTATATATATCAGTGTAGTTATCCCGTGTTTTTTTATATATCATTGCAGTTATCTCATAGTTTCAATTGATTACTTGAGTTAATTAGTAGATCATAGTAGATAGTAAAAGTTAGATAGTAGATTATCAATAAAAAATATCTATCCCGTGTTTTTTTTATATATCAGTAGCAATTATTTGTTCTTTTTTAGGTATTAGTGACTAATATTTTCACGTGTGTTTTAAATATTAATCAATTTAAATAGTCATTAAGCCTTCTTGTTTTTTAGATAGTAGGTTTATAGTAGTTTACAAAAATTATAATTATCAATAGTAAATATTAATCCTGTATTTTTTTATATTTCACTGCAGTTATCCCGTGTTTTTTATATATCAGTGCAGTTATCTCGTAATTCTAATTGATTATTTTAGTTGATTGGTAGATTATAGTAGATAGTAAAAAAGAGATAGTAGATTATCCCGAGATAACTGCACTGATTTATAAAAAAACACGGGATAACTGCACTGATATATAAAAAAATACAGGATTAATATATTTGTATTGATAATTACATTTTATAGTACAAATATCAATCCTGTGTTTTTTTTATATATCACTATAGTTATCCCGTGTTTTTTACATATCAGTGCAGTTATCTTGTAACATCCCCAAATTTGCTAATTTCATTTATTGAAATTAGCGTGAGGTTATGAGTTAATTGATTAGCTAAATAATATATGTTAGCTTAATTAATTATTTATGAGGTGATGGTTATGAATTAAGTAAATTAATTATATGTTTGATTACTTAATTTTATGAGTCATATGAATTATGTGATTGAACGTGTGTTTGATTAGTTAGAAATGGGATTTAAGTTAGAATTAAGAACAGGGGTAATTGTGTCATTTTCTCCCCACTTAACCTTCAGCTCATAAAACATAAAAACAGCCCCACGCTCCTCATTTTCCCCATTTTTGCTGAAATTGAGAATAGAGAGAGAGAAGAGAAAGAAGAAGAGAGGGAGCTTGATTTCTCCAATGCATGTAAGTATTTTCACCTTCATCTTACTCCATTTTCGATTCTCTTTCTATTGGTACCAAATTCAGAAGCTCATTCATCTCCAATCTCTTCTTGCCATTGTTGGAGCTTTTAAGCTCTTATAGTCTAAACATTGAGCTAACTTCATTGCATGTTACATTGAAACCTCAAAACCAATTTGGAAGCCCTCCTAGCCATCTACATTGTTGATTGAAGGAAGTTTTGAGTGATTGAGTTGCTGGTTGCGAGTTTAGAGTGGGTTGGTCCGGTTGTGGAAGAGGTTGAAGCGAATTTGGAGCGTGTTCGTGTATAACGGGTCGTTTGAGCTTCGGAGAGTCTCGGTGTTTGTGATTTTCATCACAATACGGTGAGTTCTATACTCGCTTAGGGATTTTGTGTCAAAATATTGTTGCATGTTTTGTTTTGTTTCAGTCGTGCGTTTTTCGAGTCAAAACCGTTTTACGAAAGACATGTTTCAAACGAGGAATTATACGGTCGATTGATTGATACTGTGATTGTTTGAATTGGTTGATGATTGTGAAAGTTGTTCAGTACTGGTATTATGTTTGATTGTGTTAGGGTATCGATCGGAATGGATATTGGGATCGAACGGAATGGAAAAATGACTTAAAAATATGTTTTTCTGAAAATTGGTGTTGGCGCACGGGTCGTGTGCCATTAGGCACGGACCGTGCGCTACCTTCTGTTACTTGTGCGCAAACATTTTAAGACGCGCACGGGTCGTGCGTCTTCACGCACGGACCGTGCGCCTTCACGCACGGACCGTGCGCCTTCATGCACAGACCGTGCGCCAGGGTCTGTAACAGGTGCTCCAATTTTTGAAAACGCGCATGGGTCGTGCGTCTCCACGCACGGACCGTGCGAAAGCTTCTGTTACCCAAATTGAAAACATGCCTTAGGCCATTCCGAACAGTTCCAATTGCATTCTAATTGTTCCCAAAACCCTATATATTGATGAAAGAGCCGTAATCCGTGAAAAACACGTAGGTATACATTGAGGTGAGGTAATTTACATTAAATTATGTAATCAAAGTTAGTAATCACGTGTGAGGTCATGTTAATTGTTAAGCGGACTAAATGTTCTTTGGGGATATATATATATATATATATATATATATATATATATATTATATTGTTTATGAGGCGGCCCAATGCGGGTGAAATTATATTTATTTATATAATTTTGAGGTTTAGGGTGACGACCCTAATATTGAAGTTAGCGTACTAGGGGAGGGGAAGTCATGAGCCCTATGAACCTAGGCCCCTTTGAGGTTTACCCGCAGTTTATGGTAAGCGGATTGGGTTCACCAGGAATATAAACAATCATTCACGGTGATATGCTAAACATTTTAGAGGATTGTACGTAGTTATCTTATTGGACTACAGACAATAGAAGCATAATTATATGCTATGTTATGGAGGTTTCACGTAGTCGCTTAGTAGGGCTACGAGTTAAAAATGCATAATGAACCGCTAGAGTTTTAGTAAGGGGTCTCGATAGGACTCACTGAGATAATGTTTATCTCACCCTTTATAATTGTGGTTTTTACAGAGAAGCAGGGAAAGACAAAGGCAAAGAGGCATGCTAGGTGTGACCTATCCGAGGAGATGTCGAAGATTATTTTTATTGCTTATGCTAGTTTTCCCTAGTTGTTTTTGTAGTTCGATTGTATGAGTTATACATTGTTAGAAGTTGTAAATCGTTTCTGCTACTTATGTTTTGGATGTTGAACACTAGGGACGTATCAGGTTTATGAACATGGAACTTAAGTATTTTAAGTAATCCTATGTTAAGTTATGAATATTGAGGTGACTGTTTGATATTAATTATCAAAAATTTTAGTTGTGTTCAATATCTAGGGCAAGAAGTATTCTCGGATGTATGCTAAGTTGTACACTTTAGCATTTCTACATGTTAGAAATATTAAGGTGTTACATTTTGGTATCAGAGCGGTTCGACCTAGTCGGACTTAGATGTTAAGAGTCTTTTACGTCTTCTAAGTTTGATTCTTCTTGATATGCTATTAGACATTGAGCCTGATCAACTTAATACTTTGTGCATATTTCGCAGAATCATGGCTGGAAGAGGTGGAGGAAATATCCCGATCGACCCGCATCAGGAATGGATGCAGAATGTGATTGAAACACAGCAGAAGATGATGCAGGATATGCTGCAAATGCAACAACAGGCTCATCGGCAGTCCAATGTGCAAGCCCCTCTGGAAGATCCAAATAGAGCTTATTTCCGATTCCAAAAGATGAATCCCCCGAGTTTCAAGGGAGGGCCTGATGTGATATTATCTCATTACTGGTTAGACTCTATGGAGAAGATCTTTAGAACTCTGCAATGCAATGAAGAAGAGAAGGTACTCTTTGCAGCTCATATGCTGGAAGAGGAAGCCCAAGTCTAGTGGACCAATGCTCATGAACTGATGGTGAATCAGGGAACTCCTATTACCTGGTTTAACTTCAAGGAGTTTTTTATTGGGCATTTCTTCCCTCCGGTAGTGAAGCTTAGTAAGCAGACTGAATTTGTCAATCTCAGGCAATGTGACGTGTGTAACGCCCTAAAATAATTTAATTAATTTATTTAATTAAGTTATTTGAGGGATTACAATATTTATTTAAGTGGAGTAATGTTGGAATTATTTTATTTTATTTCAGGGGGGTCTAATTGAATTAAAAAGGGTGGTGTGAAAAATGGGCCCAAGCCACTTAAGTGACCCAAGCCCATTCCCAATTATCCTAAAGCCTCAAAAACCTAAAAAAAAATTAACTCTCATTATCAAAGAAAGAAAGAACAGCAACTGAGAGTGAGAGGAGAAGTGGGTTGCGATTTCCAGCAAGAAGAAAAGAAGGGTTTAATTCATCTTGGCTTTAGGTAAGTGCCTTTGATCCTTTTCCCCTTCCATTTTTTTTTCTTTCTTCCATTGACTGCGATTCATCCATGGTTTGTGTTGCTGAATGCGATTTGCACATTCCAAAAGAGAGAAAGAAGCTTGCGCCGTGAGAGTGAGTGAGAAGCAGCGCAAGGAAAGAAGGAAAGCTCCACAAGGTTGCTCTAGGTAAGGTTCTTGATCCTTTCTTCTCCAATTTTCTCCTTTTTCATAGTGTGTAGTTCCAATTCCTCAATTCAATTGTTGTTGTTCTCCATGGCCTTGGACAGCCACGGTTTGCGCGAGGAGAGGGAGAAGAGTTGCTGTGTTCTTGTTGGTGATCTTGGTGTTGTGGAATCCTTCAATTCAAGGTTAGGGGGCTCACTTTGTACCTATAATAATTATTAGGATATGTGATATGTTAGGTTAGGTTGTAGGAATTGTATTGTTGATTGTGTGTTTTGTGAAATGATTGAACAATTGCTTAAGTTGGGTTGTTGTGGTGATATGGGCTGAATGGTTGTTTTTTGGGAAATGATTAAATGACTGCTACTGTTGGAGTTGTCCTAGCCGAATTGTTGCTCTAGGGAAATTGAAATTGTTAAGCAATTAATAATGTGAATTGTTGTTCCATTTGAATTGCCACTGTTTGTATATTCCAAGTCTTAAATAAATGAATTGGTAAATTGTTGTTTTAGTGAAATGGTTAAATAATTGTTTTAGTTGAATATAATTGTTGAATAGGATAGCTACTGTTTTGGTTAATTTAATGTGATAGGTTGAATTGTGGTTTAGTTGAATTATTGAGTAAATGGCTACTGTGGGTGGTTGTCTTAGTTGAGTTGTTGTTTCCTTGTGGTCTTAGCAAATTGTTGTGGTTATTTGAAATTGTTGAATAATTATCATTGTTGAATTGTGGCTCTATTTCGAATTGCCTCTGTTTTGTGACTGTTTTCCCAAGAGCGAGTTGCTGTTTTTGTTCACTGTTTTAGTGCAGTTTTTCTCACTGTTTTGTGACTGTTTTCCCAAGAGCGAGTTGCTGTTTTTATTCACTGTTTTAGTGCAGTTTTTCTCACTGATTTCCCAAGAGCGAGTTGCTGTCTTGTTCGCTGTTTAGTGCAGCTTTTTCCTCACTGTTTTGTGGCTGTTTTTCACACTGCTTTTCCTCAGCCTTAAATGGGATGTTTTCTAAACATAATATGATATTTCCACTATTAAAATGTGAGTTTTCTTAAATTAAATGTGGTGTTTCCTAAGCTCAAATTGTGATGCTTCTTCAAGTAAAATGTGGTTTAATAATTGATGAGTTTAAGCGGTGTGGTTTAATAGTTGATGAGCTAAATTAATAATTTAAAGAATACCAACTGAGTTGTGATTAAGCGGAGGTGTGAGAGCGGTGTGGGACTTCGGTCCAAAGCGGTGCGGTGCCCTTAAGGCTTATATGTGATGATGTTGAATTGAAAAGTGAAAAGTGGTGAGTTTAAATAATTGTTGTGGTGCATTGTCATAGTGTCTCATGACTCATGTGCATAAAGTGGTGTGGGCTTCGGCCAAAGTGGTGTGGTGGCTTCGGCCAAAGTGGTGAGTGCCCTCAAGGCAATAAGTGGTGATGATGGATCCTCATGCATGTTGCATACATGCATACAAGTATATATAATCATATTATGTTGATAAATATCTGTGGATGGTTGTAAGTTAAATGAAGTATGTAATGATTTCTGTGAGTGGATGTTGTCTGTTGCCTTCCTGAATATAATGCCTATCTTACTGATTATTATTTGTATAAAGAGACTCACCCTACTGCGTTATGTTGCTTCTTATGTCGGCAACTTGCAGGTGATGACGAGTGAGGCCTTCTTGTGCCTTCTGTTAGGTAGTGGTGTCAGCTCTGATATGTAGCACCAGGGGGAGGGCGTAGTAGACTTTTTATTATTATTGATGTATTTTACGAATTTCCGCTGTGTTGGAAACAATTTTATTATGTGCTGTAAACTAAACAGTTTTCTTTTTGGGTCCGTCCCTAACTATCGTGCTATGTATCATGCTGTTAGATTGTTGACCGTATGTCACTGTTTTAATCTGGTTGTTTTATAAGCGGTGAAATGTGACGCTTCCTTTCAAAAGAAATTTTTTTATTAAACTCTGATATAATAATATAATAATAGTTGATATAGAAAGGGGGTGTTACATTAGTGGTATCAAAGCTGAAGTTGGTCTGTCTGGCCAAGTGTCTAGGTGTTATGTCTGTTGTATCTAATTATGTTTATTTGTGTAGAAATCTGATTCGATGGCAAGACGTGATGACGCTGCTTTGGCTGCTGCTCTGCAAGCCATAGCTCAAGCTGTTGGGAATCAGCACACGGCTGCTGATGCAAATGCTCGTAACTTAGCAACGTTCCAGAGGGAAAATCCACCCACCTTCAAGGGTCGGTATGACCCCGATGGAGCCTTGGCCTGGTTAAAGGAGATAGAGCGGATCTTCCGTGTCATGGAGTGTTCTGCTGCTCAGAAAGTGAAATTGGGAACTCATATGCTAGCAGAGGAAGCTGACGACTGGTGGTTGGGAATGCTGCGAAGATTAGAAAATGCTGGTGTGGAAGTTACTTGGGAAGTTTTCACAAGGGAGTTCAAGAGAAAGTACTACCCTGAGGATGTGCGAGCTAAAAAGGAAGTGGAATTTCTAGAACTGAAGCAGGGAAACAAGACGGTAGCTGAGTATGCCGCCAAATTTGAGGAGTTGGCCAAATTTTGTCCTTACTATGCCAATGATGCCGATTCGGAGTTCTCCAAGTGTGTCAAATTTGAGAGTGGTCTGCGCCCTGATATAAAGAAAGCAATTGGGTATCAAGAGATTCGGGATTTTGCGAGATTGGTTGATAAGTGTAGGATCTATGAGGAAGACAGTAATGCTGCTTACAAGGCTGTGAAGGAAAATAGGAATTCTCAGTTTAGGGCAAGGCCCTATGATGTTGCTGGAAGTAAAGGTAAGTGGAAAGCAGGTGCTGGTCAGAAGTCAAGTGGGGGAGGTGCCCCTCCGAATATGGTGTGCTATTCCTGTAAGAAGCCTGGTCATAAGAGTAGTGAGTGTCCCGAGGGTAATTGTTTCAAGTGTGGTCAGAAGGGCCATAAAGCCGCTAACTGTGAAAAGAAGGGGGTTGTCTGCTTTAATTGTGACGAAGTGGGGCATGTGAGTACTAATTGTCCTAAGCCCAAGAAGGAGCGAGCTAAAGGGAAAGTGTTTGCGCTGGCAGGATCCGAGGATGCTAACGAGATTAGAGGTACTTGCATTATTTATGGTATTCCTGTGATTGCTATAGTAGATACTGGTGCTACTCATTCTTTCATTGCTTCATTATGTGCTGAAAAATTGGGTCTTGAATTGTCTTCTATGATGAGGGAGATGGTTATTGATACTCCAGCTAAGGGGTCGGTAACTACCTCCCTAGTGTGTGCTAAGTGTCCTCTGTCAGCCTTCGGCAGAGATTTTCTTGTGAACCTTATTTGTTTGCCTTTGGAGGGATTGGACGTTATCCTTGGTATGGACTGGTTAGTTGATAACCATGTGCATATCAATTGCTTCGAGAGATCTGTGAGTTTCCTTGTCCCTGAGGAAGAAGAATCTGCCTTGCTGCCTGCTGGTCAATTGCGTAGGTTAATGAAGGAAGAAGTTCATCTATTTGCCTTGATGGCGTCTCTGTCTGTTGAAAGTCAAGATATCATTGAGGGGTTGAAGGTAGTGTGCGAGTTTTCGGAAGTGTTCCCTGATGAAATTTCGAGTGTTCCGCCGGAGAGGGAGATTGAATTTGCTATTGATCTTGTGCCGGGTACGAGGCCTGTGTCTATGGCACCGTACCGGATGTCGGCGTCTGAATTATCCGAATTGAAGAATCAGCTAGAGGAGTTACTTGAAAAGAAGTTCATAAGGCCTAGTGTGTCGCCTTGGGGAGCACCTGTGTTGTTAGTAAAGAAGAAGGATGGGAGCATGAGGCTTTGCGTGGACTATAGACAGTTGAATAAAGTGACAATCAAAAACAGGTATCCGCTTCCGAGAATTGATGACTTGATGGATCAGTTGGTGGGTGCTAAGGTGTTTAGCAAAATCGACTTGAGGTCGGGTTATCACCAAATCAAGGTGAAGGATGAGGACGTGCAGAAGACGGCTTTCAGAACGAGATATGGGCACTATGAATATTCTGTAATGCCGTTCGGTGTTACCAACGCACCTGGAGTGTTTATGGAGTACATGAACCGTACCTTCCATAGCTACTTGGACCGTTTTGTAGTGGTATTTATAGATGACATTCTGGTGTATTCCAAGACAGAAGAAGAGCACGCAGAGCACTTGAGGTTAGTGCTAGAAGTATTGAAGGAAAAGAAGCTTTATGCAAAATTGTCAAAGTGCGAGTTCTGGTTGCATAAAGTGAGTTTTCTTGGCCATGTGATTTCTGGTGACGGTATAGCTGTAGACCCAGCCAAGGTTGATGCTGTGTTGCAGTGGGAGAGCCCAAAGTCAGTCACTGAGATAAGGAGTTTCTTGGGTTTAGCCGGTTACTACAGGAGGTTTATAGAGGGTTTCTCTAAGCTAGCCCTTCCGTTGACTCAATTGACGTGTAAGGGGAAGGCCTTTGTGTGGGATGCCCGGTGTGAAGAGAGCTTCAATGAGTTGAAGAAGAGGTTGACTACATCTCCTATTTTGGTATTGCCTGTTGTTGCACCCCGAAAAATCCCCGGTTGGGTTTCTCAATGTACAACGTGGAAAATTTTTGGAGCCGCCACCAATATTTTAATTTTAAGACCAAAACATTGAAAAAAGGTCTTTTGGACAAGGCGGATGGTCTTTGAAAACTAGAGATATAGGTTCGGGGGTCGATTACGTGTGAGGAAGGTGTTAGCACCGCGCACGTCCTTTCTACCGAAAGGGAACCTCTAATTAAATGTGTGGTTTTAATGTTTGATTTGAAAAATACCTAGATTTGCCTATTTATTTCTTGTTTGAAGACGAATGAGAAAACTTACTGGAAATTTTATTTTTGGTGAGAAAGGGGGGAAAAGGGGGTTTTTAGAAAAAAATGCTTGACGGGACATGGCCCACTCCTACGTATCTCCCGGTGCGATGGAGAATTCAAAGCTACGTAGTTCTTGGTTCTTTTTTGAAAAGTTTTTGTTTTTTATCTTTTTTAGTGAGTTTTTTGAAATAGGACGAGCATTAGCAAATGATTAAACTAACAGAGGCTATGATGAATCACTTACTAAATACTCAAAAGAGAGAGTTGTACCGCTAGTCAAACGAACGGAGGTTCTGATGGACTATTGATAACAACTCATTTTTTATTATCTTTTTTTTTGAAAGTGATTTTCGAAAGAGATTGATTTGTACGATGATCAAACTAACAAAGGTTATGATGGATCATCGTTTATTATTTTTAGGAGAAAAGGACATTGTCACTAATAGCTAAACGAAGAGGCTCTGATGAGCTACTAGCAACAATGGGTTTGAAAATGATTTTTGTTTGTTTTATGAAAATGATTGGTTTAGGGGGATGAAAAGAATTTTTATTTGTTGCGCTTGACGAGGACGTGGCTCGCTCCTACGTATCCCAAACGGGAATCAAAGCGACGTAGTTCTAATTAAAAAAATGTTTTTGAAAGGGTTTGAAAGGGGCAAGCTGAATCACCCGAGACCATCTTCACCACTTAGAACATGATGCACTAGGCATAAGTGGGAATCATATGGTTCGTCATCAACAATGGACGATAATATACAAGAACGAGTAGATAAATGCTATAGCTAAGTTTAAATCACATGGATCACAATAACTAAATATTAACAAATGAAAAGACTGAAATACCTCTGATGAAGACAGATATTACAAATCTGAAGAACGCAAATCCCGACTAACTCTTGCAGAAGATCGACTCTGACGGACCAACGGAACGGATAGAGCGAAAAAATAAAGCGTAGAAGAGTTTTTTTCTAAAATGTGAGGGATCTCGCAAAAATGAGTTTTTTTTCTCTGATCTCGTGAAGAATGCCTGTGAAAATGTCTCCTTGTGAAGATCTGTCTTGAAATGAAAAATGAGCTTCCTATTTATAGGAAATCAGATTTGATCTATTTTAGGAAACGGAGTAATCGATTATGTTGGAAATAACTTGGGAGATGTAATCGATTATTGGCTCATTGATTTTTGAGTGGATAATCGATTATGTGTGAAGGAAAAACAAGTGTATAATCGATTATCAACCTTCCTAAAAAGGTGGTAATCGATTATATGCTTAGTTACAAGAAGGGAGTAATCGATTTATTTGATAAATATGGAAACTTCCATTTGCTTCATAATCGATTATGTGTGATGTGCAAATGAAGGCTAATCGATTATTTGCTTCCTAATTGATTAGGATAATCGATTTATTGTTATAAATAAGGAAACAATCGATTATTTGTTTTAGTAAAGATAGGAGAGTAATCGATTATGTGCTCTGAAAACATTCAGGCACATAATCTATTACCATAATCCATTATCTTTGTAAAAACATAGGATTTTAATTTCAAGCCCTCAACCAAAATATTTTTAGAAATATTTTTCAAAACTATTTTGATGCACCATGCATGTTTTGAAACACTCATCTCTCAGCTACTAAAAGTCATAGACCTTCAGTGATAAATGACCAAAACGCCCTTTTTAACTCTAAAAATGATTTCAAAAACTTTGGAATGGTTTCTAGGACCCAAAATGCAATGCATAATTTGTTATATATTTTTGTTTTTCTTTTTGTGTGGAAAATTAGGGTTTTGACCTAAGCCGGACAAAATTGGGGTATGACAGCTGCCCCTCTTTATCTGAATTTTAACGAGGAATATGGATTGGCCGAAACATATTCCAAGGCAAAATGAAGATAAAGAATTCAGAAATTATACCGATTTTGTCCATTTGGGGAAACCCGAATTTTCCTCTTTTTCTTTTTCTATGTTTTTTTTTTTTTGAAAAGATGGGCTTGAGAACAAACGGGGAATGGTTAACACCTGGCGCATTAACCGAGAGAGAAAATGACGGATCACTCGGGATCTGAAGGAGCACTAAGGCTCTGAAGGACCACTCGGGGTCTGAAGGAGCACTAAGGCTTTGAAGGTCTAATTCGCAGTCGATGCTTGGCGCATTGATTGGAGTTAAACTGAAGGACCGACGAGGTCTGAAGGGCATGCCTAAGCCTGATGGACCAATGGGTCTGATGGAACGCAAACTAGCAATGGTACTAGTAAAACGGTCTGCTTGGGGGGTGGCCTTTTCCGAGCGGCCAGGATGGGTCAAGATCAGATCCGGAACTGATATATTGACCATGAAGGACGTCCACTGTGTCTTAGGTTGACACAACTAGTCTGAAGGACCCCTCGGGGTCTGAAGGACTTACCCGCAGCTCGAATACGAGGTGAAGTCTGCTTTTGAAGGGACACTTGGGTCCTGAAGGGATTCACGAATCCTGTTGGTTGATTGATTGAAATGTTCAACTAAAGCAGACAGAAAAGTAAAATGGGCACTTGGCGTGCAAACAGAAAAGTAAATGGGCACTTGGCGTGCAAACAGAAAAGTAAATGGGCACTTGGCGTGCAAACAGAGAGGCAAAATGAGCACTTGGCGTGCAAACAGCAGAAAAAATGGGCACTTGGCGTGCGAACAGAAAAGTAAATGGGCACTTGGCGTGCAAACAGAAAGGTAAAATGGGCACTTGGCGTGCAAACAGAAAGGTAAAATGGGCACTTGGCGTGCAGACAGAAAGGTAATAACGCGGTAAAGAATGGTGGAGAAAGCAGTAAGGAAGGAGCACTGAGGGCTCAGGATGAGCGCAGAGGGTTCAGGATGAGCGCAGAGGGTTCAGGATGAGCACGGAGGGCTCAGGAGGAGCACAGAGGGCTCAGGATGAGCACAGAGGGCTCGGGGGGAGCACAGAGGACTCAGGATGAGCGCAGAGGGCTCAGGGGGAGCACAGAGGACTCAGGATGAGCGCAGAGGGCTCAAGGGGAGCACAGAGTACTCAGGATGAGCGCAGAGGGCTCGGGATGAGCGCAGAGGGCTCACAAATTCTGTTGATTGGTTGATTTGAAATGACCGATGCTGCTGTATTGGATTGAGGTGCCTGCATACGTTAGCTGATGCAAGGAATGGTGCATGGAGTATGAGTGCATGTTATGCAAGGGGCATGTTATGCATGTGCATGCAATGCTATGATTTTGGTGTAATGATGAATGTGCAAGATGCGGTTATGCAAATGTAATGCAGATGTATGCTACGTGGATGCATGTGACGCTGATGCATGCAATGCTGGACGCTTTTGATATTCTCTTTTGGCTTTCCTTGATGGTTTTATGAAGTGCGGGTATGCAAGTGCAATGCTTGAGAGTTGTGAAATGCTTTGGTTTATTTGATGGAATGCTAAATTATGGACTCGACATTAGTCTGATTTAAGGATCACAACGAGTCTGGTTTATGGGCCGACAAGCCTGGTTTATGGAGCAATATGTGTCTGCATACTGGTCTGATTTATGGACCCTAAAGGTCTGGTTTAAGGACACAAAGGTCTGGTTTGACCGCATGGAATGCCAGTGTATGCAATGGAAGGCTTCGTTTTGTTTTTTCTATGAGATGCATGATGCAAATGCTTTGATGCTTGATGGAATGAGATGGAAGATTTTTTTGCTTTTATCCGTTGCTTCTTTTTTGTTGCCCTTCATGCAATGATGATGTTGGCACGATGTAAACTATGATAAACAAAATGGAACGCCTAAATGCATGAGGCGAAAAATAGGATATGAATGACATTTTTGTGATGATGAGATGCAAGACTTTGAATGCAAGGAATTGAGATGATTATTGACCATTTTGTTGAGAAAAAATGGAATTTGATTCAAACTCCGGTGTTCTCAAGATTTTATTTACAAACAAGCTCACTTGTTTTCTCTTCCTTCCAATGACGACTGAATCTTAAATATCGCCTGACTAACTTGTCTTCTCTCTCTTTGAAGCATTATCTAGTAAGCATGCATAGGGGTGCAAATGTGAATGAGTGAGTCCGTTAACTTGGGATTGGTTTAGGGCCTGGACTTTTATGGCAAGTGAAGGAATGACCGACATGGCTATTGCCAAAGCTTGTGAGGGATCAAGAGATACAAGATTGCCCCAATTCAGGTCTTTGATGAGTGAATAGTTTGCCCCTGTCTAGTGGTGACAACAACTAGGGGTGTAGAAGATGATGAATTGGGAACACTTCGGCTCTTGGGATGAAAGCTGGAATGAAAGGGGTTTTGCTTCAACCCACAGAATTTGATGTTGCCCTCGTCATAACAAGGACAAAGCATGCCCCAATCAGAATGACAAGGTCTTGTTTGGGATAGTGAGTTGAGAGATTGCCCCGGTGAGGTTTTTATGGGAATGAATGAGGTGAAGGAATGGGAATGCACTTGCCCCACTTTGGAATGACATTGACAACTGGAGTGACATGGGATGGGCATTGAACAGACTTTCCCAAGACTAGGGTGTGTGGGTGGTGAAGAGAATGCCCCAACTTTTGGGTCTGAGTGGTATTCTCAGTGCAAATTTTTGGTTCTCTACTGATGTCTTGACTTTTGGTGCGAAAGAATCCTTACCTGGTGATGCATCTTGAATGTGTTTTGGAGTGCAAG
The DNA here is from genome assembly GCA_039519185.1 of Astragalus membranaceus. NCBI lineage: Eukaryota > Viridiplantae > Streptophyta > Magnoliopsida > Fabales > Fabaceae > Astragalus > Astragalus membranaceus. Next base: position 163,435,737 of record CM076850.1, read on the forward strand.
TCCCTCTTTTTTTATTTTGTCAGCTTTCTTTTTTCTGACTGTTCGTTTTTGTTTCCTCAGTTCTCTTTTTTCTGAGGGTTTATTCTTTCTTGATCAGCTTTCTTTTTTCTGATCGTTTGTTTTTCTTTTGAGCAAACACTTTGTACATAGATAAGCTTATTCGTCCTAAGATTAAAATTTGAGTGAACAAAAGCAACCGGTCATTGATCGGAATGGACTTTTCGGGATTGTGGTGTTTTGTGGAGGAAAGAAGGTTAGGCTTAATGAAGTGTTTGAGGCTAAAGGGAGGATGAGTTTTGTTCGGCGTTGATTGACGGTTAATGGTCTATGAGGAAGATGGTTATTGGGCTTGTTTGGGCTCTGTTAAAGCAAATTCGTGTCTCATGGTAGAATGACTAAGGGGTTTGATGTTGAGGCCAAAGGAAGTGTTTGAAGGTTTATGGAACCAGGTGTTGGAATGATGAAGTGTTTGAAGGTTTATTTAGACAAGGATCTCATGTATTTTGTGGTAACATGTACCAGCTCACCACTTACATTTCTTTTGTATTTTGTTTTGGGATTTTCATTTTTGAATCCCCCTTTTTTTTGTTTTCTCGTTTTTTTCTTTTCTGTTTTATGATTCTTTTCCTTCTTGGACTCGGGTGAGCTGATAAAAAGTGATGCACTGTTTTTTTATTTGGGGTGATCCTTGTCTAGGGTGATTTTTGGATTTTGGTTTTTCTTGGCTCAAGGTGGGTAGGAAATGGACTTTCTGGGATTTTGGGGTTTTTGAGGAGATGGCCAAACTTCATTTCAAATCCCGATTGCTTATTTCTATAGAACAATAATTTATCTATCTTCATGTGTTTGCTCTTTTTTTTTTGTGCCCTAATTTTTGCCTGGACCGCTCTTCGCGAGTTTTCAGTCCACCGGGCGCTCCTTTTTGCCTAGGCCGCCCTTTGCGGGTTTTCAACCTAGCGAGCTTGTTTTCTTGTTTATTATTATTTATTATTTTTTTTGAGAGACTTGCACTGAAGGAATATGATATTAATCAAGGGGAATTAATGATCACAGACTTGCCCCAGCATGGAGGACTTAAAGCATTAGAATGAACCAAAAGTCAAATACGCACTGATGGGGAGAATATGCACTTTATGGGTGGACGGGGCGGGGCTAGACTTGGACGGGAAACTGTGGTAAGGGAGGAAAACCAACGGACTCAGACAAGAGAATGTACTCATAGCATGCACGCTCATTAGAAGAATGCTTCACAGAGAGTTAACATCAGTTAAAAATTTGTTTTTGCTTTGATACACTATTTCAGTCTTTTGTCATGGAATGGATGGGATGCAGTGCTTTTGAAAGAAATGCAAATGAGCTATTGATTTGAAAAACTGAGTGCCTTGGAACACCTTGAGTTTGCAATCAAGTAAGGATAAACTTTTCAAAAAGGATGGTTGTTTCGCAAGAACGTCTCGCTTCTCATCACAACTCTTATTTTAGGTAATGAATGAATGAACAAATTATGATGATGCAAACGATTTTATTGGAAAAAAGGTTTTAGAAAAATGTGCTTGACGGGGTATGACCCGATCCTACGTATCCCCATTGTAATGAGGAATCAAAGCTTACGTAGTTCTACTGTGTCCTTTTTGAAATAATGCTTATGCATGAAAGTCTCATCTTGGATGAACTTGACGAGGATTTTTTTTGCATGATTATAAATGAAATGCTTATGCTATGCAGATGATAGTTGTTTTTGTTTTACCTTTATGTGATGAAAGGGAATGCAAGATGAATGATTTTTTTCAAAATTGGAATTTTATGCAAATGATGCAGTGATGCAATGATGCGATGATGCAAGGATGTTTTTTTTTTTTTTTGTGTTTTTGCAGAAAGAGGATATTTGCAGGTGGCGATTTGAAAATTGTCATACTATATGCCACCTCATATAGGCGTTTATTGAAAAGGGAAAGCATATCTTTTTCAAAAATTTTGAAGGAAAAATTGATTGAACTGAATGCAACGATGCAACACACAATTTGGAAAGCCCTTGTGACCTAAAAGGAGGTGAGACCTACGATCTAGGGCAATTTAAAGGGTAATCCTCCCATGTAGCTCTATTCACTCCCTCACAAGGCCACCAGAGCTACAGTCCCTTTCACAAAAATCCCCACAAATGCAGCAAACTGCTAGATGTGAGGCATCATGAAAGAGCACAACTCTGGTTGAAACTTTCGCAAGTAGCCAAACGGACAAAGGTCCTGATGGGCTCTCACTACTCGAATCCACTCTCCTAAGTTTTTTTGCAGACCTGGGTTATGGTCCCACTCAAAACACATAGTCACAGGGTATAAGTGTAGTGTGTGTGAAAGGAATTTTCCCTAGTACTACCCTTACCTGAAATGAAAACCAGAGCAGTCCAGACAAAAGCAAGCAATAACAAGTTATCTACCCTAGGGTTCCATACCTAGAATATCTATAAACAAGAATATTGCTCACCTTAGGAAAAGGAGCCAAGAAGAGGGGATCATGGGGATTGAAAAATTGCATGGGCATAAGCGATAAAAGAAAGGGAATAAAAGATAAGAAAGAAAGGCAAACAGGGTTTTAATCAAATCAACAATACATTAAACCACACATTTAAATTAGTTAGGCTTGACCCTCGTCTTTTTAAAAAAAAGAATGTCCCCAGTGGAGTCGCCAGCTGTTGCACCCCGAAAAATCCCCGGTTGGGTTTCTCAATGTACAACGTGGAAAAATTTTGGAGCCGCCACCAATATTTTAATTTTAAGACCAAAACATTGAAAAAAGGTCTTTTGGACAAGGCGGATGGTCTTTGAAAACTAGAGATATAGGTTCGGGGGTCGATTACGTGTGAGGAAGGTGTTAGCACCGCGCACGTCCTTTCTACCGAAAGGGAACCTCTAATTAAATGTGTGGTTTTAATGTTTGATTTGAAAAATACCTAGATTTGCCTATTTATTTCTTGTTTGAAGACGAATGAGAAAACTTACTGGAAATTTTATTTTTGGTGAGAAAGGGGGGAAAAGGGGGTTTTTAGAAAAAAATGCTTGACGGGACATGGCCCGCTCCTACGTATCTCCCGGTGCGATGGAGAATTCAAAGCTACGTAGTTCTTGGTTCTTTTTTGAAAAGTTTTTGTTTTTTATCTTTTTTAGTGAGTTTTTTGAAATAGGACGAGCATTAGCAAATGATTAAACTAACAGAGGCTATGATGAATCACTTACTAAATACTCAAAAGAGAGAGTTGTACCGCTAGTCAAACGAACGGAGGTTCTGATGGACTATTGATAACAACTCATTTTTTATTATCTTTTTTTTTGAAAGTGATTTTCGAAAGAGATTGATTTGTACGATGATCAAACTAACAAAGGTTATGATGGATCATCGTTTATTATTTTTAGGAGAAAAGGACATTGTCACTAATAGCTAAACGAACAGAGGCTCTGATGAGCTACTAGCAACAATGGGTTTGAAAATGATTTTTGTTTGTTTTATGAAAATGATTGGTTTAGGGGGATGAAAAGAATTTTTATTTGTTGCGCTTGACGAGGACGTGGCTCGCTCCTACGTATCCCAAACGGGAATCAAAGCGACGTAGTTCTAATTAAAAAAATGTTTTTGAAAGGGTTTGAAAGGGGCAAGCTGAATCACCCGAGACCATCTTCACCACTTAGAACATGATGCACTAGGCATAAGTGGGAATCATATGGTTCGTCATCAACAATGGACGATAATATACAAGAACGAGTAGATAAATGCTATAGCTAAGTTTAAATCACATGGATCACAATAACTAAATATTAACAAATGAAAAGACTGAAATACCTCTGATGAAGACAGATATTACAAATCTGAAGAACGCAAATCCCGACTAACTCTTGCAGAAGATCGACTCTGACGGACCAACGGAACGGATAGAGCGAAAAAATAAAGCGTAGAAGAGTTTTTTTCTAAAATGTGAGGGATCTCGCAAAAATGAGTTTTTTTTCTCTGATCTCGTGAAGAATGCATGTGAAAATGTCTCCTTGTGAAGATCTGTCTTGAAATGAAAAATGAGCTTCCTATTTATAGGAAATCAGATTTGATCTATTTTAGGAAACGGAGTAATCGATTATGTTGGAAATAACTTGGGAGATGTAATCGATTATTGGCTCATTGATTTTTGAGTGGATAATCGATTATGTGTGAAGGAAAAACAAGTGTATAATCGATTATCAACCTTCCTAAAAAGGTGGTAATCGATTATATGCTTAGTTACAAGAAGGGAGTAATCGATTTATTTGATAAATATGGAAACTTCCATTTGCTTCATAATCGATTATGTGTGATGTGCAAATGAAGGCTAATCGATTATTTGCTTCCTAATTGATTAGGATAATCGATTTATTGTTATAAATAAGGAAACAATCGATTATTTGTTTTAGTAAAGATAGGAGAGTAATCGATTATGTGCTCTGAAAACATTCAGGCACATAATCTATTACCATAATCCATTATCTTTGTAAAAACATAGGATTTTAATTTCAAGCCCTCAACCAAAATATTTTTAGAAATATTTTTCAAAACTATTTTGATGCACCATGCATGTTTTGAAACACTCATCTCTCAGCTACTAAAAGTCATAGACCTTCAGTGATAAATGACCAAAACGCCCTTTTTAACTCTAAAAATGATTTCAAAAACTTTGGAATGGTTTCTAGGACCCAAAATGCAATGCATAATTTGTTATATATTTTTGTTTTTCTTTTTGTGTGGAAAATTAGGGTTTTGACCTAAGCCGGACAAAATTGGGGTATGACACCTGTTCCAGAGCAACCGTTTGTAGTGTATTGTGATGCTTCCAAGATGGGTTTAGGAGGTGTGCTGATGCAAGATGGTAAGGTAGTAGCCTATGCGTCTAGGCAGTTGAGAATTCACGAGAAGAACTACCCTACTCACGATTTGGAGCTTGCGGCGATTGTCTTTGCTTTGAAGATTTGGAGGCACTATTTGTATGGTGCTAAGTTTGAGGTGTTCAGTGACCATAAGGGGTTGCAGTATTTATTTGATCAGAAGGAGCTGAATAGGAGACAAAGGAGGTGGCTAGAATTATTGAAGGACTATGACTTTAGTTTGAACTACCATCCGGGGAAGGCTAATGTTGTAGCCGACGCTTTGAGTAGAAAGTCTCTTCATGTGTCTGCAATGATGGTGAAAGAGCTCGAATTGATTGAGCAGTTTCGGGATTTGAGTTTGGTCTGTGAAGTAACGCCTAAGAGTGTGAGACTGGGAATGTTGAAGATTCACAATGAATTTTTAGATGTTATTAGAGCGGCTCAGAAACAAGATATTAAGCTAGTTGAAGCGGCAGTTGGGATTGATCATTCCGAGAGTAAGGATTATGAGATAGATGCACAAGATGTGTTGAGACACCGTGGAAGAATTTGTATTCCTGATGACGAAGAAATTAAGAAAGCAATCCTTGAAGAGGGTCATCGGAGCAAGTTGAGTATCCACCCAGGAGCCACAAAGATGTACCAAGATTTGAAGAAACTGTTTTGGTGGCCTGGCATGAAGCGAGAAGTAGCCCAATTTGTGTATGCTTGTTTGACATGTCAGAAATCTAAGGTAGAACATCCGAAGCCGGCAGGGTTGATGCAGCCATTGGATGTTCCGGAATGGAAGTGGGATAGTATCTCCATGGATTTTGTAACTGGGTTGCCGAATACAGTGAGAGGATTTGATGCTATATGGGTGATTGTGGACAGGTTGACGAAATCTGCGCACTTTTTGCTGATTAATATGACTTATCCGGTCCCGAAGTTGGCAGATATCTATGTTAAGACAATTGTGAAGCTGCATGGGGTTCCGTTGAGTATCGTGTCTGATCGGGATCCCAGGTTTACTTCTGAATTTTGGAAGAGTTTGCAAGAGGCCCTAGGTTCTAAATTGAGATTGAGCTCAGCTTATCATCCCCAGACAGATGGGCAGACGGAGAGAACTATCCAGTCACTAGAGGATTTGTTGAGAGCATGCGTTCTTGAACAAGGAGGTTCATGGGATTCCCATTTGCCATTGATTGAATTCACTTATAATAACAGTTTTCATGCGAGTATTGGGATGGCGCCGTTTGAGGCATTGTATGGTAGGAGGTGTAGAACACCCTTGTGTTGGTATGAATCGGGGGAAAGTGTGGTGTTAGGTCCTGAGATTGTGCGTGAGACCACAGAGAAGGTGAAGATGATTCGAGAGAAGATGAAAGCCTCGCAGAGTAGGCAGAAGAGCTATCATGATAAGAGGAGGAAAGACCTGGAGTTTCAAGCTGGTGACCATGTATTCTTGAGAGTCACTCCGGTGACAGGTGTGGGTCGTGCTTTGAAGTCTAAGAAGCTAACGCCTCGTTTTATCGGCCCATACCAGATTTTGGAAAGAGTTGGGAGAGTTGCATATCGGGTGGCCTTGCCACCTAATCTGTCTAATCTGCATGACGTGTTTCATGTGTCCCAGTTGCGGAAGTATGTACCTGACCCGTCGCACGTGATTCAGATGGATAATGTAGAGGTGAGGGAGAACCTCACCGTGGAAACTATGCCAGTTAGAATTGAAGACCGCGAGGTAAAGGTGTTAAGAGGAAAAGAAATCAATTTAGTGAAGGTGGTTTGGTTGGGAGCTGTTGGCGAGAGTATGACGTGGGAATTAGAGAGTAAGATGAAAGGAGCCTATCCAGAGTTGTTTGATTCAGGTAATTTCGAGGACGAAATTCTTTAAGTGGGGGAGAGTTGTAACGCCCTAAAATAATTTAATTAATTTATTTAATTAAGTTATTTGAGGGATTACAATATTTATTTAAGTGGAGTAATGTTGGAATTATTTTATTTTATTTCAGGGGGGTCTAATTGAATTAAAAAGGGTGGTGTGAAAAATGGGCCCAAGCCACTTAAGTGACCCAAGCCCATTCCCAATTATCCTAAAGCCTCAAAAACCTAAAAAAAAAATTAACTCTCATTATCAAAGAAAGAAAGAACAGCAACTGAGAGTGAGAGGAGAAGTGGGTTGCGATTTCCAGCAAGAAGAAAAGAAGGGTTTAATTCATCTTGGCTTTAGGTAAGTGCCTTTGATCCTTTTCCCCTTCCATTTTTTTTCTTTCTTCCATTGATTGCGATTCATCCATGGTTTGTGTTGCTGAATGCGATTTGCACATTCCAAAAGAGAGAAAGAAGCTTGCGCCGTGAGAGTGAGTGAGAAGCAGCGCAAGGAAAGAAGGAAAGCTCCACAAGGTTGCTCTAGGTAAGGTTCTTGATCCTTTCTTCTCCAATTTTCTCCTTTTTCATAGTGTGTAGTTCCAATTCCTCAATTCAATTGTTGTTGTTCTCCATGGCCTTGGACAGCCACGGTTTGCGCGAGGAGAGGGAGAAGAGTTGCTGTGTTCTTGTTGGTGATCTTGGTGTTGTGGAATCCTTCAATTCAAGGTTAGGGGGCTCACTTTGTACCTATAATAATTATTAGGATATGTGATATGTTAGGTTAGGTTGTAGGAATTGTATTGTTGATTGTGTGTTTTGTGAAATGATTGAACAATTGCTTAAGTTGGGTTGTTGTGGTGATATGGGCTGAATGGTTGTTTTTGGGAAATGATTAAATGACTGCTACTATTGGAGTTGTCCTAGCCGAATTGTTGCTCTAGGGAAATTGAAATTGTTAAGCAATTAATAATGTGAATTGTTGTTCCATTTGAATTGCCACTGTTTGTATATTCCAAGTCTTAAATAAATGAATTGGTAAATTGTTGTTTTAGTGAAATGGTTAAATAATTGTTTTAGTTGAATATAATTGTTGAATAGGATAGCTACTGTTTTGGTTAATTTAATGTGATAGGTTGAATTGTGGTTTAGTTGAATTATTGAGTAAATGGCTACTGTGGGTGGTTGTCTTAGTTGAGTTGTTGTTTCCTTGTGGTCTTAGCAAATTGTTGTGGTTATTTGAAATTGTTGAATAATTATCATTGTTGAATTGTGGCCCTATTTCGAATTGCCTCTGTTTTGTGACTGTTTTCCCAAGAGCGAGTTGCTGTTTTTGTTCACTGTTTTAGTGCAGTTTTTCTCACTGTTTTGTGACTGTTTTCCCAAGAGCGAGTTGCTGTTTTTGTTCACTGTTTTAGTGCAGTTTTTCTCACTGTTTTGTGACTGATTTCCCAAGAGCGAGTTGCTGTCTTGTTCGCTGTTTAGTGCAGCTTTTTCCTCACTGTTTTGTGGCTGTTTTTCACACTGCTTTTCCTCAGCCTTAAATGGGATGTTTTCTAAACATAATATGATATTTCCACTATTAAAATGTGAGTTTTCTTAAATTAAATGTGGTGTTTCCTAAGCTCAAATTGTGATGCTTCTTCAAGTAAAATGTGGTTTAATAATTGATGAGTTTAAGCGGTGTGGTTTAATAGTTGATGAGCTAAATTAATAATTTAAAGAATACCAACTGAGTTGTGATTAAGCGGAGGTGTGAGAGCGGTGTGGGACTTCGGTCCAAAGCGGTGCGGTGCCCTTAAGGCTTATATGTGATGATGTTGAATTGAAAAGTGAAAAGTGGTGAGTTTAAATAATTGTTGTGGTGCATTGTCATAGTGTCTCATGACTCATGTGCATAAAGTGGTGTGGGCTTCGGCCAAAGTGGTGTGGTGGCTTCGGCCAAAGTGGTGAGTGCCCTCAAGGCAATAAGTGGTGATGATGGATCCTCATGCATGTTGCATACATGCATACAAGTATATATAATCATATTATGTTGATAAATATCTGTGGATGGTTGTAAGTTAAATGAAGTATGTAATGATTTCTGTGAGTGGATGTTGTCTGTTGCCTTCCTGAATATAATGCCTATCTTACTGATTATTATTTGTATAAAGAGACTCACCCTACTGCGTTATGTTGCTTCTTATGTCGGCAACTTGCAGGTGATCACGAGTGAGGCCTTCTTGTGCCTTCTGTTAGGTAGTGGTGTCAGCTCTGATATGTAGCACCAGGGGGAGGACGTAGTAGACTTTTTATTATTATTGATGTATTTTACGAATTTCCGCTGTGTTGGAAACAATTTTATTATGTGCTGTAAACTAAACAGTTTTCTTTTTGGGTCCGTCCCTAACTATCGTGCTATGTATCATGCTGTTAGATTGTTGACCGTATGTCACTGTTTTAATCTGGTTGTTTTATAAGCGGTGAAATGTGACGCTTCCTTTCAAAAGAATTTTTTTTATTAAACTCTGATATAATAATATAATAATAGTTGATATAGAAAGGGGGTGTTACAACGTGACGGTGGGTGAATACACCGCCAAGTTTGAGAAGTTGTCTCAATTCTATCAGTTAGCAAGGTATGCTCCGAATGATGAATGGAAGATGCAGATGTACAAGGCAGGTCTTCGTGCTGATATTGCTCAAGGTCTTAGCTCTTATGCTATGACCAACTATGCCGCTTTGGTGCAACAAGCCTATGTTGCCGAAGCAGATCTCAATAGAATGTATGAAGAGAAAAGGGAGTATTGGAAAGGAAAGAAGAAGGTGGTTGAATCATCAACTCCGCAGGCAAAGTCAAAAGGTAACCTTTACAAAGGAAAGCAAGCACAGTCGTCTGACTTCTCAAAATCCAGCAAGTGTTCCAAATGTGGAAGGCCTCACAGCGGTGAATGCCATATAGGTTTCAATCATTGTTTTTATTGCAAGAAAGAAGGTCATTAATCTCATGAATGTCCATTGTGGAAGAGGAACAGAGAGGAGCAGGCTGCTACAACTCAAGGAAGGATCTACACCTTAGATGCTAAGAAAGCCAAGCCTTCAGATAATCTACTGAGGGGTACGAGATCTCTTTTCAATAACTCCGTCAGGTGCTACTCATTGTTTTATTTCTCAAGCATGTGTCGACCGGTTAGGATTAGCTTTATCTCCGCTATCCGAGCCGATAACTATCTTAACTGCTGCCAAGGGTCGTGTCCAGACCCAGTCTTTGTGTCAAAGGTGTCTTCTGGCCATAAGAGACAGAAACTTCGTTCTAGATTTTATTTGTTTACCTATGAGAGGTATGGATATCATTTTGGGTATGAACTGGATGACAACAAATCGTGTCACTATCGACTGCTTCAACCGAACTGTCAGTTTCGCCACAGAATCAGTTGAACTACCAAAGTCGAATTCTGAAGCAAGTATATCTTTCACATCAGCGAGTCAATCATTATTTCAAGGTGCGGAAGCTCATGTTATTATGTTGTCTGCATCGACTGAAATTGGTTTAGATTTGTCCTCTGTACAAGTTGTTAGTGAATTTTTGGATGTTTTTCCGGATGAAGTTTCCTCTTTACCTCCGGATCGTGAGGTGGAATTCTCAATAGAGTTGGTTCTGGGCACAGGACCAATCTCTATTGCTCCATATAGAATGTCTGCTTTAGAGTTAAAGGAATTAAAATCTCAACTGGAAGAGTTGATAGCGAAGAAGTTTGTTAGGCCTAGTACTTCGCCATGGGGTTCCCCGGTATTGCTTGTCAAGAAGAAGGATGGGAGCATGAGATTATGCATTGATTACCGTCAGTTGAACAAGGTGACTATCAAGAAAAAGTATCCTCTACCAAGGATAGACTATTTGCTCGATCAACTTCGCGGTGCTGCAGTGTTTTCTAAAATTGATCTTTGGTTGGGTTATCATCAGATAAAGGTGAGAGCCTTAGATATTCCGAAGACAGCTTTCCGTACTAGGTATGGACATTACGAGTTTGTAGTGATGCCCTTCGGTCTAACTAATTCTCCCGCGATATTCATGGATTACATGAACCGAGTTTTCCACCCGTACCTGGATCAGTTTGTAGTGGTGTTCATTGATGATATCTTGGTGTACTCGAAGACCATTGAGGAGCATGTTCAACATCTCCGAATCATTCTGAATGTACTCCGAGAAAAGAAGTCGTATGCGAAGCCTTCAAAGTGTGATTTCTGGATGCACGAGGTAAAGTTTCTAGGTCATGTAATATCCCAATCGGGAGTTGCAGTGGATCCCAGTAAAGTAGAAGCCGCCTTGAATTGGGAACAACCAACATCAGTGATAGAAGTAAGGTGTTTCTTAGGTCTTGCTGGATATTATCGGAGGTTTATTGAAGGATTCTCACGGTTAGTTCTTCCACTTACTCGGTTGACTAGCAAGGATCAGCCGTTTGAATGGAATTCCGATTGTGAGGAAAGTTTTCAAAAGTTGAAAGCTAGGTTGACTTCTGCTCCAATCCTAATTCTTCCGGATCCATCACTGGGATTTCAAATTTACAGTGATGCTTCTGGGAAGGGTTTAGGGTGTGTTTTAATGCAGAATCAACAAGTGGTAGCATATGCGTCCAGGCAATTGAAGTCTCATGAAGAGAATTATCCGACGCATGATTTGGAGTTAGCGGCCAATGTGTATGCGCTAAAGATTTGGAGGCATTACCTGTACGGTTCTCGTTTCAAAGTCTTTAGTGATCACTGATCACAAAAGCTTGAAGTATCTGTTCGACCAGAAAGAATTGAATAATAGACAAAGAAGATGGGTTGAGTTTTTGAAGGATTGCGACTTCGAGTTGAAGTATCATCCCGGAAATGCCAATGCTGTGGCTGATGCGTTGAGTAGGAAATCTATTCACACGTCAGAATTAATGATGCATGAGATGGAACTGTTAGAGTCTTTCAGAGACTTAAATTTGAATGTGAAGCAAAGGAGGAACCGGTTAGTGTTGAGCCATATCCAGATTTCGAGTTTATTGAGAAATCTGATTCGCTCTGCTCAAGAACTTGATGTAGAGTTGCAAGCTCAAAGAAGGTTACCAAATTTTACCGAAGATAGTGATGGTATTATTTGCTTCGACGGTAGAATTTGTGTGCCAAAGGATGATGACATTAAAAGGCAAGTGTTAGAGGAAGCACATCGGAGTCAATATTCCATACATCCTAGGTCTACCAAGATGTATCGGGATTTGAAACAGATGTACTGGTGGCCAGGGATGAAAGTATAGATTACAGAATTCGTGTCTCGATACCTAACTTGTCAAAGGGTTAAGGCAGAGCACCAGAAGCCTGCTGGTCAGCTACAGCCGCTGAATGTGCCAGTGTGGAAATGGGAAGACATTTCCATAGACTTTGTTATGAGATTACCAAGGTCCCAAGCCGGTAACGATTCCATCTGGGTAGTTGTGGATCGTCTAACCAAATCAGCTCATTTTATTCCTGTTCGTTCGAACAGCAAGGTTTCCAAGTTAGCGGAGGAATATTTGAAGAGTATAATAAGATTTCATGGAGTCCCTACAAGTATTGTGTCAGATCGTGATCCAAAGTTCACTTCTCAATTTTGGAAAGCTTTAAACCAAGCTTTGGGAACAAAAGTGTTTGTTAGTACTGCTTATCATCCGCAGACGGATGGTCAGACTGAGAGGATCATCCAGCCTTTAGAGGATATGCTTCGGGCTTGTGTGCTTGATAACAGAAGAAAATGGGAGGATCATCTTCCATTGGTGGAGTTTGCTTATAACAACAGTGTAGCGACCGAAAAATCTGGAGGAGGGATTCTTCGACGTTTACAATGAAGCCGCCACCAATATTTATTTTTAGGAAAAAAATATTGGAAAAAACCTTTTAAAAGGATAAGGGGGTTTGCGGACCAGATTTAGGCTCGAGAGTCGTTTATGCGTAGGGAAGGTATTAGCACCCTACGACATCCTTCCTAGGGAAGGCTACCTTGTGTAGGAAAAAAATGTTAATTTGAAATATATTTGTTTTTACCCTTATTTGCAGATAAAAGAAAAGACTTGGAAAGAGGACATTTTACTATTTTTGTTTGTTTTTGAAAAAGAAAGAGAAATTTACAAAAGAACTAAGAAAAGGGTTTTTATTAATGCAATTGACAGAGGTCGGCCGCCCTCTGCTCCTACGTATCTCCTGGTAGAGAATCAAATCTCACGTAGTTCTTGGTAGAAAATGTTTGTGTGTTGGTGTTTTTTTATTATTTGAATGTTTTTGAAATTTGAATAGGTGTTCGTAATGACTAAACGAGTAAAACTCAGTGGTAATCACTCATAACCCGTTTGAAAACTAAAGTTGTTATTAACGATCAAACAAGCTAAACTCAGAGTGACCATTAGTAACCACCCATTTTTTGTGAGTTTAATTGTTTGAAAAATACTGGTTTGGAAGCATTATGATGTAATAATAAAAAAACAAAATGAGTTGTAAAAAGAAAAAGTATAATTAACCGGGGTAAGATTAACAGAAACAGTCCAGCCCACGTTTTTAGGTTAGAAGGCTGACTTGCGAATTGGGCTTTCACAGGTGGGGGCGTAATACCAAAAGGCTGGGGGTGCATTTAGCAGAGCCTAGTTTGTTTTTTGTGAACTGGCCTGCATTTGCAAAAAAAGGCTGGCTTAGGGCGAGGTACATAGGGACTGGTGGGGTGTAATTAGTAGTCTGATATTAATAAAAAGAAAAATTACAATTAAATGAGACTATAAAAGTGGAACTTAACGTTGGAACCCTAATTTTGTTTTCACTACCAGCGCCGTTTGGCTTCTTTGAGAGAGAGAAAGACGAAATTTTAAGGAGACGGGGAGAGGAGATTTCAGTGGGAGAGGGAGATGGGGAAGACGACCGGAGAGAGAAGAAACGAGAGGGAAGGGAAGAAGACGGGTGTAAAAGGTGCGGCGGAAGGCGGTGGTGGTGACGACGTGGGGGGAGGACGACGGCTGTGCGACGCGACAAAGGAGAAAAGAGTGCGACGAGATCTGCGAAGAGAGAGAGAGAGAGAGAGCGGCACGATGGGCTTCGGTGAGGGAGAAGCGACGGCGTTCGCGAGGAGATGGTGCGAACGGAGAGGGACGACAGCGAGCTCGCGATGGTGGTACGGTGAAAGCTACGGTGGAAAGAGGGAGAGGGAAAGGGGGTGACAGAGAGATGGAAGGGGAGGCGAAGATGGGTGGTGGTGTTTTGTTGGGTCGTGGGGTTAGTGGTAATGTTTGGTTGTTGTTGGGTAGCTTTAGGTGGTGGTTGTTGGACTATCTGATAACCTTAGAGGGGGGTGAATAAGGTTATATGCAAAACTTGAGTTCTTTTTAATTTTAAGACAATGCTAGTTTAAATTAAATGCGGAATATAGAATTTAAACTATATGCACTGACCTAAATACGCTATAGGTATGACAGATCTAGATGCGGTGATGTATTATGCTAACTACGCTATGATTGGTTTTAACTATAAACAGATATTCACGTTTAGCGCAGTATAACAATAAACAAATACAAATGACAAATAAAGTAAAGAGAGAGGGATAGAGATGCACCAGGAATTTTATGAGGTTCGGGATAAGAGCCCTACGTCCTCGGCCTCCGGCTTTGCAACCTTTGGACTTTGCTGACAACCACTATATGAAGAATGTTTTACAAACAGGAAACTTTCAAATAGCAAATCTCAATTCCCCCGAACTGAGAACCCAAGCTCCCCGCTAAGGATTTCAACACCGCTTCAATCTTCCCAATTGAACGACCCAAGAACACTTCCCAGGATTTCAAAAACCGCTTCAATTTCCCCGATTGAACGACCCAAGAACACTTCCCAGGATTTCAAAAACCGCTTCAATCTCCCTGATTGAACGACCCAAGAACACTTCCCAGGATTTCAAAAACCGCTTCAATCTCCCTGATTGAACGATCCAAGAACACCTCCCAGGATTTCAAAATAACCACTTAGAGAACGAATACAATATGAGATCTACGAACCAATCACTCTAGCAGTATAGTAACAATATAGTAGAGTGAGAGATGATTGGTTTTTGAAAATGAAGAACTTTGAAATATAGATCTGAAAATGAAAGCTCTTATTTTTTTCTCTTTGCTTTTGATTTGAGATTGCGTAGAAGAGAAGTGGGGTGGTGTGATTGTTTGTGAAGCCAAGGTCTCTATTTATAGAGATCTTAAAAAAATGACCGTTGGCCTACAATAAATGAAGATCAGAATCGATTATGTACTATGTATTGAGTAGAGACATAATCGATTCTTAGCTTTAAAAAGAGAATGTATAGTAAGTTGGAAATCGATTCATTGCTTGAGAAAGGAAGTTGGTAATCGATTCTTTTCTTTGAAAACACATCTTGGAAATCGATTATGTGTTTCAAATACATAAGGAGAAATCGATTATTTGCTTCACATACTCAAGGAGAAATCGATTCTTTGCTTCACATACTCAAGGAGAAATCGATTCTTTGCTTCACATACTCAAGGAGAAATCAATTCTTTGCTTTGAAACATTGTGTATTGAAATCGATTTCATGCTTAAAACATTGTGTATTGAAATCGATTTCATGCTTAAAATATTGTGTATTGAAATCGATTTCAAGCTTCAACAATAGATTAGGAAATCGATTTCAAGCTTTATAATAGATTAGGAAATACATTTCAAGCTTTCTACAAGATTGTTTTTAGGTTTAGGTGCCACCCTATGCATGCATGCAATTTTATAAAATATTTTTCAAAGCTTGTTTTGATGCAACATGCATGTTTTGAAAAATCATCTCTCAGCTACTAAATGTCATAAAGCTGAAGGGATAGGATCTTACATTTGAATCCTATCAAAAGCAAATAACAATTAGGTCTTCATCTTCATTGTTGCTTCTTCTGCAATCCATTGCATTTTAGGTCACAGACCTATCAAAAGCTAATAACAATTAGGTCTTCATTTTCATTGTTGCTTCTTCTGCAAGCTATTGCATTTTAGTCCCTGCTCTTTAGTCTAATCCCTGTTCTTTGATTTTGTCCCTCTACTTTCATTCAACTGCAACCATTAGTAGACAATATGTAATTTGTTATCATACAAAACAAAGAGGGTTTGTCCTTGGTTCAACAGTAGTTTGCGGTGGTGTGGGGGGTTTCGGTCGTGGTTCTGTTCTGTTGATGGTGAGGTGTGGTGGTTCACGGTGGTGTGGGGGGGAGTTGCAAAGTGGAGGAGGTCGTGGGGGTTGTTCGGTGGTAGTGGTTGTTGTGGGTTGCGGCCTTGGTCGGGAGAGACAGAGTGGGGCGATGATGATGGTGGTTCTGTGGAGAGGGAGGAATGAAACTGAAGGGGAGGGGGACAGTTTTGAGTGACTGATGGTGGTGGTGGCTGACAGTGATGACCACCATATGGTGGCTGGAGCTTCACGCTCCTTTTTTTGACTTTTCATTTGCTGTTACTCTGTTATCTGTGTATAAGTGTATTTCTCCCCAATTTTTCTGTGTTCTCTTTGATTTTTGCTTGCTGTCCTCCCTCTTTTAATGTTCATTATTGCTTGGTTTTTATAGGTGAATTGGTGTGATGGAGGTGAGGAATCAAAGGACAGGCAGCAGCTGGCTGAGGGAAGAAAAGGACAAGGGACGAGTTGGCTGAGGAAAAAGGACAAAGGACCAGCTGGCTGAGGAAAAAGGACAAAAGACCAGTTGGCTGAGGGAGGAAGGACAGCATTAACAAAAAAACCTAGCTAGGGCAGCCAACATCAGTTGCGCCCCCTTCTCTCTTTTTCCCTTTTTTTGGATTTTGTATTTTAATTTTGGTGCTATTTGTTTTTTATTTATTTTTGTCCATATGTGTAATAACTTGGTTGTATGTAATAATAAAACTTTGACTATTCAACTTGAGATGTTTATTATATGCTCAATTATGTTTTTATATTTTTTGTAACAACGATATGCATCAAAATAAATGCCCGCACACGATGAGGAGAGAACACGTGCATGATGAGCGCGCCCGATTAAAATGACGAGAACAAAAACTTTTTTGGGGATTTTTTCAATTAGCCGGACAAAATTAGGGTATGACAAACAGCTATCATTCCAGTATCGGAATGGATCCATTTGAAGCCTTGTATGGGAGGAAGTGCAGAACACCATTATGTTGGTTGGATGTCGGTGAAGATCGGTTGTTAGGACCCGATTTGGTTCTTGAGACAACCGAAAAGATCCGGCAAATAAGAGAAAGAATGAAGACTGCCCAGAGTAGGCAGAAGAGCTATGCTGACTAGAGAATAAGGCCGGCCACTAGAGTTTGAGTCTGGTGATCATGTGTTTTTGAGAGTCTCTCCAACTATTGGTACCGGTAGAGCATTGCGAGCGAAGAAGCTCAGTCCTCGGTATATTGGACCCTTCCAAATTATCGAGCGTATTGGAGTAGTAGCTTACCGTATTGCTTTGCCTCCAGCTTTGTCCAATCTTCATGATGTATTCCATGTGTCTCAGTTAAGGAAATACATTTCCGATCCGAGTCAACCGTTGAGTTTTGAGACGATTGACCTTAGGCCGGATTTGTCATTTCAACCTCATCCTAGTTACATCATGGAACGCGGCGAGAAGACGCTTCGGATGAGGACAATTCCCATTGTCAAAGTAGTTTGGGATGGATTTTCGATCGAGGAAGCTACATGGGAGTTGGAGGATGACATGTGGGCTAGATATCCGTATCTATTTTCTTGAGGTATGTTTTGTTCAATTTTGAGGACAAAATTTTTAAAAGTTGGGGTGATCGTAACATCCCCAAATTTGCTAATTTCATTTATTGAAATTAGCGTGAGGTTATGAGTTAATTGATTAGCTAAATAATATATGTTAGCTTAATTAATTATTTATGGGGTGATGGTTATGAATTAAGTAAATTAATTATATGTTTGATTACTTAATTTTATGAGTCATATGAATTATGTGATTGAACGTGTGTTTGATTGGTTAGAAATGGGATTTAAGTTAGAATTAAGAACACGGGTAATTGTGTCATTTTCTCCCCACTTAACCTTCAGCTCATAAAACATAAAAACAGCCCCACACTCCTCATTTTCCCCATTTTTGCTGAAATTGAGAATGTTGCCAAGCGGCTCCAGTCTCAAGAGGGGGGTGAATTGAGATTTAAAAACTTTTTCCCTTTTTGACGACTTAGATTAATTTCGCGCAGGTTTATGGAATGAACGATAAAGAATATGAAAGCAGTAAAGCACACAGCAGATTTATACTGGTTCAGTCACCTCCTAGTGACCTACGTCCAGTCCTCACACCCTTGTGAGATTTTCCACTAACACAAACAAAGCTTACAGGTGCCTTGGAAACCTTTACAGACTCAGCACTCTTCTTCTAGGATACCCCACCTATGAAGAGCCCTCAAATCTATTACAACAAGAGATACCCCACCCTTGTTACAACTAGCTGCCCCAAAAAGATACCCCACTTCCTAGTACAAACAGCTACCCTAGAGAGATACCCCACTCCCTAGTACAAAATACAACGATAAATAAATTACAAATATAATGACCAAAATACCTCTTATGAAGGCAGATATAACAACTTGAAATCTCCAACCCAACTAACCCTTGAGAGAGATCACCTCTGACAGACGAACATGCGTGAAGAGTAGAAGTGTAAAATGAAAAGGGTTGTTTTTCGTTTGAGCGTTAATCGTAAAATGGGTTGTGTTGAAAATGAATCGTGAAGCTCGTATTTATAGGCTTATAGGAAATATGACCGTTGAGTACATTGTAGATATGATGAAATCGATTATGTGCCTGAATAGTCTAGGATGAAAATCGATTATGTGCCTGAATAGTCTAGGATCAAAATCGATTAGGTGCCTGAATAGTCTAAGGTGAAAATCGATTATGTGCCTGAATATGTGTAGTTTATGAATCGATTCATTGCTTATTTGAAAAGAGAGGCAAATCGATTTATAGCTTTAAAATAGGAAGGAAATCGATTTTATGCTTGAATACATTAAAAGAAGAATCGATTCTTTGCCTGATTAAAGTGTAGGAGCAAATCGATTATGTGCTCTAAAAACAGGAAGGAAATCGATTATGTGTTTAGGGAAAATAATAGGAATCGATTTCTTTCTTTTTGAAACAACTTGGAAATCGATTCTTTGCTTTAGGAAAGAGGTTATGAATCGATTTCTTTCTTTCACAAGGAGTTGAAAATCGATTTTAATGTTTAGACAAAATAGTGTGAATCGATTTTCCTTTCACAAAATGGTTTTTATGTTTACGTGCCTTACCTATGTATGCATGCATTTAGAAAACAGTGAAGGCAATGAGACTGTGAGATGAGCTGACCCTCAGAAGCGGCTTACAATATATCCTAGGACATGACCCAAACCCTAGAGACTACCCTTATTTCTTGAGTCTTGCTTGCCTTGAGTCTTGCTTGCCTTGGATTACCGCTTTGAGCACATCATCAAAACCTAACCTGCTTGTCATTTTGACTTCGGTCCATTTGTCACTTTGACTTTGATCACTTCATCATCACTATGTCTTAACCACTTCATCATCAAAACTTAACCTGCAACACAAGATATCCACAGAGAATAGAGAGAGAGAGAGAGGAAGAGAGTTGCGAGAGAGAGAAGAGAAAGAAGAAGAGAGGGAGCTTGATTTCTCCAATGCATGTAAGTATTTTCACCTTCATCTTACTCCATTTTCAATTCTCTTTCTATTGGTACTAAATTCAGAAGCTCATTCATCTCCAATCTCTTCTTTCCATTGTTGGAGCTTTTAAGCTCTTATAGTCAAAACATTGAGCTAACTTCATTGCATGTTACATTGAAACCTCAAAATCAGTTTGGAAGCCCTCCTAGCCATCTACATTGTTGATTGAAGGAAATTTTGAGTGATTGAGTTGCTGGTTGCGAGTTTAGAGTGGGTTGGTCCGATTGTGGAAGAGTTTGAAGCGAATTTGGAGCGTGTTCGTGTATAACGAGTCGTTTGAGCTTCGGAGAGTCTCGGTGTTTGTGATTTTCATCACAATACGGTGAGTTCTATACTTTCTTAGGGATTTTGTGTCGAAATATTGTTGCATGTTCCGTTTTGTTTCAGTCCTGCGTTTTTCGAGTCAAAACCGTTTTACGAAAATCATGTTTCAAACTAGGAATTATACAGTCGATTGATTGATAATGTGATTGTTTGGATTGGTTGATGATTGTGAATGTTGTTCTGGACTGGTATTATGTTTGATTGTGTTAGGGTATTGATCGAAATGGATATTGGGATCCAACGGAATGGAAAAATGACTTAAAAATATGTTTTTCTGAAAACTGGTGTTGACGCTCGGGTCGTGTGCCATTAGGCACGGACTGTGCGCCACCTTCTGTTACTTGTGCGCAAACATTTTAAGACGCGCACGGGTCGTGCGTCTTCACGCACGGACCGTGCGCCAGGGTCTGTAACAGGTGCTCCAATTTTTGAAAACGCGCACGGGTCGTGCGTCTCCATGCACGGACCGTGCGAAAGCTTCTGTTACCCAATTTGAAAACATGCCTTAGGCCATTCCGAACGGTTCCAATTGCATTCTAATTGTTCCCAAAACCCTATATATTGATGAAAGAGTCGTAATCCGTGGAAAACACGTAGGTATACATTAAGGTGAGGTAATTTACATTAAATTATGTAATCAAAGTTAGTAATCACGTGTGAGGTCATGTTAATTGTTAAGCGGACTAAATTTTCTTTGGGGATATATATATTATATATTGTTTATGAGGCGGCCCAATGCGGGTGAAATTATATTTATTTATATAATGTGAGGTTATGTTATGTTTATGAGGCGGCCCAATGCGGGTGAAATTATATTTATTTATATAATTTTGAGGTTTAGGGTGACGTCCCTAATGTTGAAGTTAGCGTACTAGGGGAGGGGAAGTCATGAGCCCTATGAACCTAGACCCCCTTTGAGGTTTGCCCGCAGTTTATGCTAAGCGGATTGGGTTCACCGAGAATATAAACAATCATTCACGGTGATATGCTAAACAGTTAAGAGGATTGTACGTTGTTATCTTATTGGACTACGGACAATAGAAGCATAATTATATGCTATGTTATGGAGGTTTCACATAGTCGCTTAGTAGGTGTAGCGACCGAAAAATCCGAAGGAGGGATCCTTCGAAGTTTGCAATGAAGCCGCCACCAATATTTATTTTTGGAAAACATTGGAAAAACCTTTTAGATGGATAAGGGGGTTTTGCGGACCAGGTATAGGCTCGGGAGTCGTTTATGCGTAGGGAAGGTATTAGCACCCTACGACATCCTTCCTAAGGAATGTTACCTTTTAACTAAACGTGTAAACATTTGTTAATTCAAAAATAATACTTTTACCCTTATAAAAAAAGACTCGATAAACGGTTAGTTATTTTTTGTACTTTTTGAGAAATAGGAGAGAAAGGAATTAAAAGAAAAAAAAAGTTTTTTATTAATGCAATTGACAGAGGTCGACCGCCCTCTGCTCCTACGTATCTCATGGTAGAGAATCAAATCACACGTAGTTCTTGGGTAGAAAATATTTGTGGGTTTGGTATTTTTTATTTATGAGAAAATAACTTGATTGAATAAAATAGGCAAAACATAGTGAGTTGTAAAATATAAATAAGGGTGGTGTAATTAGCAGTAGGAGTGCTGTATTATTAACAAAAGGTGGTGCGAAAATAAATTTGATGTCTTTTTGGGCTTTTAATAATATGGTCTGCGAATGGGCCTATGTGCAGAAGGGGTGTATGAATTAAACACAGGGGTGCTGTTATCAATCTGGACTAAAAAAAATTAAATAAAACAAGACCTACACTATATAAAGCAGCAACTTAAAAGGGAACCCTAATTTCCCTTCATTCTATCAGCGCCGCATCTGAAAACAGAAGAAGGAGAGAGAGTGCAAAATCATGGGAGAGAAGAACGACGTGATGGCTACGGAGAGAGAGAGAGAGAGAGACTGAGTGAAACGGAGGGAGAAGTGAGAGAGAGTGACTGACGGAGGAAAAGTAGAGGATGAACGAAGGGAAGCTAACGGCGGTGGTCTTCATCGGAGGTTCAACGACGATGGTTTTCGCTGTGGGTTTTCGCCGCAGGGGGGAATGCGACGGTGAGGGGCTGCGTTCGTCGGTGATGGGGGCGGACTGAGGGAGGTGAGGAATGGCCGGTGAGGGAAAGGGAAAGTCGAAGGAGAGAGAAGGAGGAGGGTCAGCCACCGTGGTTTTTTCGTTCGATCTGGGTTTGCGAGGGTAGTTTGCAACAATAGGGGGCTCTTACGGTAGTTTATGTGGTGGCGACGTGGTGGTGACGAGGGAGGTTTGTTGGTGGTTTTGGGGTGATGAGATGAGGGTTTTAATGGTTGTTTGGGGGTGAGAGAGAGAGAGAGTTACAGAGGGAGAGAAAAAGAAGGGCGTGGGGCTGTTACCGCGGTGGTTCTCATTCCGGTGGTGGTTCGTGTTTCTGGCAGTGGTGGTTTGGTGACGGTGAGGGGGTGTGAGGTGGTGGTTGTGTGGTTGTAGGAGTGGTGGTTGTAGGGGTGGTTGTTGGCTGTAGGAGTGGTGGTTGTAGGGGTGGTTGTTGGCTGTGGGGCTGGTGGTTGCAAGGAGAAAGAAGAGGTTGGCCACGGTGGTGGAATGGGAGTGGCTGTGGGTGGAGATTTTCTTATCTCTCTCTGATATTGTTCTAATTTCATTTTCTTTTCTCCCCTATTTCTCTGTTCCCCCTTTACTGTTTTTTCCTTTTTTCCCTTTTCTGTGACTGTGTGTGTTTTGTGTTGTCAGTCACTCTGTGTATATTTGTGTCACCGTGTATATCCCCTAGTGCGTGCCACTGTTTGACATTTATAGTTGGATTGGTGTGGTGCTGAGGAATCAAAGGACAGCATCTTGAGAAAGGACCAAGGACAGCAGTTGGGGCAATTTAGGGCACAAAGGACAGCACTATCAAAAGGACAGTAGCTGGCAATGGTGAGGCGCTGGGAAGGACAGCATCAAGGAAGGAAAAAAAACAAAATGATAACCCTAACCCTAGCTGGGGCAGATGCAAGCTGCGCCCTTCCCTCTTCTCTTTTCTCTTAAAAAAACCTGTCCTATTTATCTTTTGTGCCCTTTTTTTGTTTATATGTGTAAAAGACTTGATTATGTAAAGGATTTTGACCATTCAGCCCCATAAAGGTTTATTATACTTTCAATGATTTTTTGCATTTTTTGCACCAACTATAATAAATAATCTAATAACTACGATATCCACGATAAAAACGAGCATCAAAAAAACGTTGTATGACGAGCGCTAAAGACACACTCGTGTTTAAAACGACACGTCCCGACGAGGATAAAAACTTTTTGGGATTTTTTTTGATAAATTAAACGGACAAATTTAGGGTATGACAGTAAGGCTACGAGTTAAAATTGCATAATGAACCGCTAGAGTTTTAGTAAGGGGTCTCGATAGGACTCACTGAGATAATGTTTATCTCACCCTTTATATCCCACCGACACTTTTGATCAACAGTCAATATCCCACCGACACTTTTTTACGAAAACCCCTATAAATACACCAACTACCCTAACTTATTTCACACAAATACTTCTGTAAACCCTAAAAAATGAACACCCTTTGCACCCAGTACTCTAGTGATAGCACACTGACCGCCGTTCATCATCGTGGAAAAATCACCACAAAAGAAGATGGTGTATGGTTTGAGTTTCCAAATCCTATTTTATGCAGGCTCAAGCACGACATCACCTTCGCTGTTTTGAAAGATAAAGTAGAGTGTAAGATTCAACAGCAGGGTGCATGACCAGTGGCGGATTTTGACTAAAAAATTAGGGTGGGCCGCTAATGAAAAAGACATGAAAATTCAATCACATGAATGAGATGCAAAAACGCAAAAACTTACCTAGAAATTTTGCCGGAATGAAAGAAACTCGACTGTGATGAGAAGACGATACCGAGAATCAAAAGACAATGCAAAGAAAATCAATCAACAAATCATACGCACCAACAAGGATGAGAAACAAGACAGACGTGGAATGAGAGGCAGAAATCGACGACGATGAGGTACGGCGAGCGTGAGAGACATAGAGAGGGAATGACGCGTAAGAGTAGTGGCAGAGCTTGAGAAGAACACAATTAAAAGAGATAAATAAATTAATAATTAATAATTATTTACAAACAAAATTAAATGACTAAAAAAGTAATTTTATTTCACATAGAGACTCAATTGAAGTTGTTTGTAAAAACATAATTTTAAATTAAGTTGATTTTAATTTTAAAATGATGAAAATATTTTTTTTGAAAATTATCGACTATTAATTTATAACTTCTAGTTTTTTTTTGACAAAATATAACTTCTAGTTTTAATATAAAAGATGTGAAAAAAATATTATTATATAATAATAATAATATAGGAGTTACTATATGCGAATATTTATATATGATAAACTTCTTATAACTATTTGAATGCAAAACTACATACAGCCTTGTGGTCGGTATCTCTATTTAACACGCGGGTTATGTGTTCGAATCACAACGGAGACGGGTTTTGATTAAGTTTTTGTACATTTTATTTGTGAAAATAAAAAAAAATGTCAAAGTGGCAGATTGAATTGAACCCAGGAACAATCGGGGTCTCAACGCTCAAAGCAACAAACTTTAACCACTCAGCCATCACATTTTATTTGTTAGACAAGCGCAAGACATGTATATATTTAGTAGTTATTTCACGTGAACATTTTATAGGTACTATGGTAATTTTACGTGATTTTTTGGGGTGGGCCGTGGCCCTCCCCGGTTCTAACAAAGGTGTGCCCCTGTGCATGACACCGCGAGGTTAGTAGTATTATTTTTCGCAAACCCGCTTGTGGAGATGGTGGTTGCGTTTATTGGTCCTCCATGAATGTAGAAGTGGACATTAAATGACGTGGCACACACGTGTGCAAGTTGTGCCAGCTGCCACGTCATTTAGTGAATGCCACATAAGCTTTTTTTTTTATGGGCAGCCACATCAGCAAAAACTGAGAAATCCCCTTTTGGATTAAATCTCTGATTTTGTTAAACTAGGGGACTAAATGTGTGAGTTTCAAAATAGGGGGGCCAAATATCTGGATTTATGAAAATAGATGGACTAAAACTATAATTTGTCAAAAAAAAGATGGACTAAAACTATAATTTAGCCAAAATAACATGAGAAATAGGAAAAACAATTAATATGCGGCTTCCTATGTAGCCCGGATACGGGATACGATACGGGATACGACACGATACGGATACGGGGATACGGGAAAATTTTGAAAACCAAGATACGACACGGCTGGGATACTTTAATAAAAAATTAAATTAAAATTTAAATATATAAAAACATAAGAGAAAAAATAAAATAGAAAAAAAACAAAGATGAAAAACTGAAATATTGCATTTTATAGATATGAAAAAAACCTGTCTAAATAGATAAAAAAAATCAAACACAAAATATAGGGATGAAAGGAAGAGGACAATTGACACATATATGTATGAGTGACTAGTCATAAAAAGTAAGGGTAGACAAGTAACTGAGACCACCTGAAATGGTATAATCTGAATAGTCAGTGGCAAAAATAGATGACTTTTTATAGACTAAATATTCATATTAGTACGTAGTTACTCAATAAAACATAATCATATTATTATTCAATATATGATCATCACATTGTAGAAATAAATACTTGTGATCATATCAAGTAGAGATAGTTACATGTATTTATCTCACTCATATCACAATGTATTATTTCTTCTATTATTGTATTACGAAAAAACATATAATTTTATCTTTTAGTTATTGAGGTATTAAAGTGTATCATATATGAGTGACAATCATGTGCTTAGTTTGTAAGAGGTATCGAAAAAGTATCTGAGAAGTATCCTTAGTTGGTAAGAAGTATCAAAGAAGTATCTCAAAAGTATCGAGTCAAATATTTTTTAAAAAGAATTAAAAAATTATTGGATACTCTTTGGGTACGTATCGGGAAGTATCGGGTGCGTATCGGTATCGGATACGTATCCGACACGGGTACGTCTCCATTTTTGAAGTATCAGGGCTTCATAGGCGGCTTCATTAAGACTTGAACCCACGCCTAAGAGGAAATAGTTTGTTGCTTTACCATTCTGCTGCGCACTTGAGAGATAAGACAGTTCCGCTTTGTCTCTATTTATCTTCTTGTTGTTGTGCAGAATTTATTTATGATGCCTTAGTTGTTATTAAGTTGTATTAATGTGCTCATTTATTTATTTATTTCAGTAATAATATTGTATGTTTAATTGAGTATTTATTTAAACATGCAATGTTATATTAAATTGTTTATGCACATCAAGGTTACGGAGCTTAGATTCATTTAATTTGCATGATTTGGAATACTATGCAACTATTTACCTCCATATAGAGAATTAACCATGTTTAGTGATTAATATAATTTTAGTCAATTAAGAAATAGCCACAACATCTTTGATTGATAAGAATTATATATTAATTTTAAAATAACGTTAAAAATATTGGTTGTGATTTATCATATGTAATATAATAAAATCTATCCACTGGAATTTTGTTAGATTTGTATAGTTAATTAGGATAAAATATCATTGTATTTCTTAATCTACCCATAGGAACTCGGACTTTGAACATGATTTGATAGTTTTGTCATTAAGTTATATGATGAGTCTAATTGAGTAAGACTTTAGCCAACATGCAAATATTATGTCACTAGTAAACTAAGACGGTTTGCATTGGTAAAACATGAAATTTATTTTTGTCTCAATTATGAATAATGAGCATGTATATTTGAATTTTGCAGTTATTAATCCTGCGAATTTCTCTGATATTAATTGTGACATTCCCGAACTAAATGGGGACAACTATAAGGTTTGGAAGGAGAGAATTCTTCTTCATTTAGGCCGGATGGACATTGACTATGTTACTCTTAATTCTTTTTATTATTTAATTAAATTAAATAACTAAAATAAATATTTAACTAATTAAAATTAATAATTAAAATAATTTTTTAGCTAATTAAAATAATTATTTAACTAATTAAAATAAATATTTAGCTAACATCCCCTTATGTCTAATTGCTTAACTTTTATGTTACTTGATTCCATCATTCCATGAACATGAATAACTACTTTTCTGAAATGGGGATGAGCTGAACCTCCTCAAGACTATTATGTAATTTCATGTGTATTTTGGTCAATGCAATTTGTTTTATATTATTGATGTTTTAACCTTTGATCTTAATGCTTTTCATTAATTGATCATTATTGCAATAATTTAGAGTTGACTTATATTATTGGAAGATATATAGATAGTGTGAACTGTGAACCAAATCTTGAGATGTATCATCATGAATGTAATCCTCATAAAAGTATGCTCCCGCCGTCCCATTATATAAGACTTCATTGCATTTTTCACAGTTATTAAGAAAAGTTTGTTGTGTAATTAATATGTTAAAATTTTGTATGACTATTACTAAGTTATCCTAAACACTTCATGTTAACTTTTCATATACAAACACAATGTAGTACCATTAATAAGGATAAATTTAGAAAAAGAATAATAAATGTATTTAGGAAATTGTAAATGACCTTATATTTTGGGAGAAGTAAAAGTGAAAAATGGGCCTTATACTTTGGGACGGAGGGAATATGTGGTTACAGTCATGTGTTTTTTTATAAATTACCTTCCTAATGCTTTACCTAACAATAAATAAATCGCCTAAGAAATAGGATATTTTCATTGAGTAAAATGGGTTATGAGGCACAACATTGTCTATAACATTATTCAATTGATTTGAACTTTTTAATGCATAAATTAAACTAATTGAAAATCTTTTTACACAATAGTGTAGCGGAGAGGATTCGAGTCTTAGTTCCTTTATGAATCTCTAATTCAAACTTTGAGTAATCGTTTTGGTTACTACAAATTAAAATAAATAATTTCAATCTTTTTTGTGAACTAAGTTTTAATTGTGTTTGTGAAATTGATATTTAAAAAAATAAGCGGGTAAAGTGCTTTAAACCAAAAAAAAAGATTTTACAAATTATTTCCACTTTTTATATTTTCTTTTTCTTTGTTCGGATAATATTACAAAAAAGGAGATACGGAACTTTAAGCCCATAAAATATATAAAAAAAAAGGTTTATATAATACTTTTTGACGACAAGTTTAATACAAAAAATGATAGATAAGAAAAAATAATGAGAGTGATTAGGGAAGTAATGGTAGCGTTGTTTTCAAAGGAGAGAATTTGCTTGGAATGGAATCGGAGGAGAGATCCCTTTCTGATCAATCTCCTGTTGCAATCGCTGGTTTCTCGTATGGCTTATAATGCTCGAAGAAAAAAATCGGCCTCCCTGAGCTTGGACCCCTCGAGATTAACCATTTGTTTGTTTGTTTATTTATATATTTATTATTGTCCATGTTTAGGGTTTTAAATTATTTTGTTGTTAGGATTTAGGGTTTAGGGGTGTGTCGTAATTATTCATGTCATATCTCCATGTAAGCCCCAATTGTGATAGTATTGGGGCCACTGAGACATAAAGGGCTTGTTTGGATTGGATTGACTTATCTATGGCCATAAGCACTTGTCATACTATTTGGGAGAGTTTGACATGTTGATAAGCTATTTTCAACTTATTTCGAAAGTTCTCGGATATAGCTTTTGAAAACAACTTGACATTATTTTAGGGCTTTTTTTTTTGTACCCCCATCAACTCCCATCTACCCCCATCAAATTGCTAAAACCCGAAAATACCCCTGCCCAACTTACAATTCGCTCGGATTTACCTTCATCTAAGGTAAATCCGCTTTGTTATTTTTAAAGTCGGATTTACCTCAGATGGGGGTAAATCCGATTTCAAAAATAACAAAGCGGATTTACCTTAGCTGAAGGTAAATCCGCTTTGTTATTTTGGAAATCGGATTTACCTGGTGGGCACATAAATCCGATTTCCCTAAAAAAAGAGAAAATCGGATTTATCCCACCTAAGGTAAATCCGATTTCCCTAAAAAAAGAAAATCGGATTTATCCCACCTAAGGTAAATCCGATTTTGTTATTAAAAAAAATTGTTTTTTATTTAATTTTTTAAAAAAGGTTATAAAATGCTACTAAAAATCCGTTAAACAGCCAAAACTAATCCAAAAATTATAAAAACACCACTAAAAATCTAATAAAACCAAAATAAGGTTATGCAAATTTTTTCAGATTTTTTGGAGATTATGAAAAATTAAAAAAATTAATATAAAATAGTAAACGATGGAATTTGGGATTTTGAGGTTCCCAGTCCTGAAAGAAGTCCCTTCTTGAGGAGTATTGATCCTTGATATTTTTCCGATTTAAAGAATGTGGTTTCATTACAATTTGAGTAGGTTGCCCGAAAACTGATTTTTTAGCCTAAATTATTCTCCCGACGTACAATATCGTCACGTGTTAACGAACCACACACTAAACAGAACCAAAAGACGGTCGAAATTTGTATCTAAAATTTTAACTGAGTTATTTATTAATTAGGTTAACAAAGCGGATTTACCCCCACATAAGGTAAATCCGCTTTGGTTATTTTTAAAAGCGGATTTACCTTATATGGGGGTAGATCCGCTTTTAAAAATAACAAATCGGATTTACCCCCAATTAAATAAATCCGATTTTATTTTTTTAAATTTTTTAGTGGAAATCGGATTTACCTAAATCCGATTTAAATTTTTTAAATTTTTTAGTGGAAATCGGATTTACCTAAATCCGATTTCCAAAAAAAAAAATTGAAATCAGGATACGTTCGGGATTTTTAATTTTTGTGAAGGGCAATTGCGTCTTTTTGCAGGGTCGATGGGGGTAGATAGAGAGGTGGTGGGGGTACAAAAAAAAACCCTTATTTTATCTTTCATTATAGAATATAGAAATAGCTTACACATAAGTAGGGCCGACCCAACACTTACGGAGGCCCAAAGCGAGTTTTGTTGTGAGGCCTATGAGATGAAAAATAATGTAAAATCCGAATATCCTATTAAATATAAGTCCAATAAAAATACTATTTTAATAGCTTAAATAAATAATTTAAATTGGATAAAAATATATAGATAATTAAAATTGTGTAAAAATAAATGAATAATTTAAGACCTTTTATTCAATGCAAAGACGGGTAGTAATATCTTAAATTTTTTGAAGTGAAATATAAGCAAAATAAGTAAATTTAGAAAATAAAGTTAATTGTTTTGTTGAGATTTCAAAAATTAAATGTAGTTAATTAACTATCTTAATAACCTTTAAAAAATTACCTTAATAATCGTGAATTGGACAAACTTTTAGTCATAAAATTCTTTTTGAAGGGAGTAGTATTTTGAACGTGAATAAAATATGATAATAACATCAAATTTGTAAAAGTGGGAAAAGAATACTGAAATGGGCAAGTTTTTTTGGCTACAGAAATGAGCAAGTTTAATTAACCATCAATAATAATTAGGATAATAATAATAACAAACAAAAAAATAACCGAAGATCAATAATAATTAGGATAATAATAATAACAAACAAAAAAAAGAACCGAAGGCTGTCAAAAAGAAAAAGAATGCTTACGTAAATCAATCAATATTATTAATTGCCACTTCTGCTAGATGAAAATGCAAAGACCAATAAATCAAAGAAAAAACAAAATCACGCCTGAGCAAAAAAATATACAAGGACCTTCAATCAAAATATACTAGTTCTAACACCCGTGCTCTGCACGGACTTGCTCTTTTTAAATTCCCCCAGCTCTTAAAAAAACAGGAATACTACTATTATTATATTATTATTAATGATTATTTTTGTATTATTATATATGATGTCTACAACACGTGGGTATCATGCAGGGTTGAATGAAAACCACAAAAAAAATAAAAGCACTTATAGAAAGTTGAAAGAAAATGTTGGGGAGTTCTATTGTAAATGAGGCTGAAGTTCCCGCGAGAAAAGTTACATTATAACTATAAATTAAATAAGAATATTATAAAATTAAAAATAAACTTTTACAAAGACATTAGAATTGAACATCCATAGATAATAAAAAGAATAAGTCTAAAAAAGTTTAATAACATTATCTATATTCATCAAATGTAAATATAAAAACCTAACCCATAATTAAAGAGAAAAGAAGTACAATACAATTAGAAATGGACACACGTATGTATGTATCATACAGAATTTGATTTAAAACTAAACACCAATTCAAGTATGCTTCTAATACTCGTAGGTGCGAAATTATCAAAATAAAGAAGAAAAAACAAATTGAAAGTGAATCACGTGGGTATCATGCAGGGTTGGATGAAAACCACCAATAAAATAGAATCACATATACAAATGAGAAGTTTATTGTAAATATGACTAAAGTTCCCGTGAAAAAAGCTAAATTATAACTATAAATTAGATAAGAAGATTATAAAATTAAGAATGAACATTAACAAAGACATTGAAATGGAACATCCATAAATAATAATAAGAAAAGGTTTAAAAAAGTTTAATAACGTTATCTATATTCATCAAATGTAAATATATACTTAACCCATAATTAAAGAAAAAAGAAGACAACACAATTAGAAAGTGAAACTCGTACGTAAATATTATGTAGAGTTTGATTTAAAACCACAAATAAAATAGAAGCACATATACAAAGTTGGAATTATTATTGACAAACGAATTTAAAAAGGGCACTTAAACAAGAATTATTATTGACAAACGAAGTTGGAATTCGTTTATTTGAACACTTAAAAAAATTGGAACTCTAAAGTACCCCAAATGACACTACTTAATTAGCATTGCACTTTACATATTTTGTCACGAAATTACTATTTATTTTCACCAAACCCGTTAATGAGGAACAAACTTTGCGAAATTGAATAGTTAAAAAAACTTAAACGCTAAAGTACCCAAAAACGCACAGCTTAGCATCGCACTTTACTTATTTTGTCATGAAATTATTTTTTTACCAAGTCGGTTAATGAAGAACAAACTTTGCGTATTTGAATAGTTAAATTTTTTCCCGAATGTTAGAATACCTCAAAAAAACACTGATTAGCATCGCACTTATTTATTTTCACCAAATGTTTTATTGAGAAACAAACTTTACGTAGTTGAACAATTAAAAAAATTCCAAACACTAAAGTACCCCAAAATGTACTCATTAGCATTACAATTTATATATTTTGTCGTAAATTTTATGACAAAATACTCCTTAAACGAAAAACGAATATATCTGTCTGTTTCATAAAACCAAATCAAAATTTATGTCATTTTAAAATAATGAATTATCTAGTGAAAAAAATTAATTAAATTATACTCATAAATAGATGCAAATATTAACCAACACGTCTAGCCCAGTGGTCAGGCTACCCTGAGCTACGTAGTGGGGTTGATCCGGTACGTTTGCTCCCGGGTTCGATTCCCGCCCACGTTAAAAAGGCGTGTTGGCCAGCGAAATCATTGCCGCAAGTAGCGAGCGGAGATTAGTCCTTCGTTGAAAGCGTTGGGACACTCCGTGGGTAACCAGCAATGGTCCTAAATAATAAAAAAAAATATGCAAATATTGTTTCGTAAAGTGTACCATATCAGTGCGTATTACCAATGCCATAAAATTGTCCACTTCTAAAACTGTATTAAATATCGGCTCACTTCACAATGCTTAGTATCACACTCTATAAATTGTCAAAAAAAAGCATCACACTCTATGTATTTTGCCACAAGCTCATTTTTTTTTATCTAAAAGTATCGAAAAATAAAATACTTAGCATCACACATTTACGCATTTTGTTACAACATTAGTGAAGTTTGCTCCTCACTAATCGGTAAGTGAAACTTTTTTTAATTTCATGACAAAATATGTAAAGTGCGATCCTAAGCAGGAAAACAATAGGCGAAAGGTATTTGTATTCGCTTGAATAGTTAAAAAAAATTTTGAACGCTAAAGTACTGTAAAACACACTGCTTAGCATCACACTTTACGTATTTTGTCACAATTTTTTCTCCAAACCGGTTATTGAGGAACAAACTTTGGGTATTTGAACAGTTAAAATTTTTTTACACCCTAAAATGTCCTAAAACACACTGATTAACATCACAATTTACATATTTTGTCATGAAATTTTTTTTCCATCAACCGGTTAATGAGGAACAAACTTTTAGTATTTGAACAGTTAAAAATTTTCTCAACCATAAAGTACACCAAAATACACTGTGTAGCATCTTACTTTACGTATTTTGTCATGATATTAAATATTTTTCTCACCTAATTGGTTATTGAGTAACGAATTTCGAGTATTTCCACGTCTAAATTTTTTTTGATTCTTAAAGTATCCGGAAACAAACTATTTGGTCCCACTTCACGTATTTTGTTACAAAATGTTACTCCCTCCATTTCAATTTAAGAGTCTTTTTTGCCATTTTTCTTTGTCTCAAATTATTTGTCATTTTAGAATACCAATGCAACATTTATTTTTTTCCAACAATACCCTCATTTAGTTTGAGACTTTCCTCCTACAAATGTAAAGTTTTCCATTCATCTCTCCTCAAAATGCCCTAAAACACACTGATTAACATCACAATTTACATATTTTGTCATGAAATTATTTTTTTTCCATCAACGGGTTAATGAGGAACAAACTTTTAGTATTTGAACAGTTAAAAATTTTCTCAACCATAAAGTACACCAAAATACACTGTGTAGCATCTTACTTTACGTATTTTGTCATGATATTAAATATTTTTCTCACCTAATTGGTTATTGAGTAACGAATTTCGAGTATTTCCACGTCTAAATTTTTTTTGATTCTTAAAGTATCCGGAAACAAACTATTTGACGTCCCACTTCACGTATTTTGTTACAAAATGTTACTCCCTCCGTTTCAATTTAAGAGTCTTTTTTGCCATTTTTCTTTGTCTCAAATTATTTGTCATTTTAGAATACTAATGCAACATTTATTTTTTTCCAACAATACCCTCATTTAGTTTGAGACTTTCCTCCTACAAATGTAAAGTTTTCCATTCCTCTCTCCTCATAATAATATAGGGGTATTTTAGTCATACCATACTTTTTGAGCATAAAAATTAGCAAATCTAATCATTTTATTAAGACCCGCATAACCTTAAACGACAGTTAATTGGAGACGAATGGAGTATTTTTTAACCAAATTGAAGAACGAACATCAAATATTTGAACATCTAAATTTTTCCGAGACTCTTAATGTCGCACTTTTATGACGATAAAGAGAAAATTATTATTATAACACTGTTTCTGAATTAAAATATACCACTAAAAGACAAAAGAAGAAGAAGAAAGGAAAAAAAATAAAAAAAAAAGCAAAAGAATTAAAAGACAAAAAGAAAGGAAGATAAAAAAAGAAAAGAAATAGTCATGCAACTCTGGCCCTACCGCACGTTTCTGATCTATGGGAGGAGTTATCCAATGTTTGATGCATTGTGAGCCGGAAATCCGACTGCAGCAAGTTACTCGAGTTTGATATAAGATATATATACAAAGACCAACAAATTAATAACAAAATACAACTCAGGTTACTGCTTGGGGGAATCGAACCCTGCAAAATAAGAATAAAAGCGTGGAGCTTACCAACCAAACTAGGCCTTCTAAATGTAAACCACGTGGAATTATAGATAAATGTCATATAAAAACAAAATTTTGAGGCCCCTTTTCTATCAAATTTTTTTGAGGCCCAAAGCCCTAACTTTAGTTGCTTGGGCCGGCCCTAACTTTACAAATATGCATATAAGGACATTAAAAATAATATATAAAATAAGTAACTTATCAACTTATTCGACTAGTGAAACATGAATCTCAAAAAAAAAGTGTAAAACATGAAACTCATGCCCTGTTTTCACAAAGAACTCTTCAGTTTTGCATCTTTGTCTCAATATGATGAATACTCTAACAATTTTGCAAGTTGGACGGTGGAGTTTCATACAGAAAGAGAAATCTTACACCATTTGCACCATGAGATTGGCCCATCTATGAGCTCTTCTGAAATTCTTCAATTAGCCTAAGAACCAGGGGTCCATGCTTTTGTAATTTAAGAGCCAGATCTATCCTGACAAAAATAACATGTAGCAAAATATTACTAAAGTATTCTTTCAACAAGTAGTTACATAGTAAGCATCATAAATATTGGAAGGTGACACAACTTTAAAAGAAACCTCACAAAACAATTAATGTGGCCCATCAGAGTAAGGAATGAAAAGAGCAGGCCAGAAATTGGGGATCCGGTTTCTGTGCAGTCGGACTGCTTGTGCAGTCGGGTAACTGGAGCTGTCCGATTAAGATCGGACGCTGCAGATTTCAAAGTCGGATTTTTTGTCAAAGAAAAAGAA
Source organism: Astragalus membranaceus (assembly GCA_039519185.1). NCBI lineage: Eukaryota > Viridiplantae > Streptophyta > Magnoliopsida > Fabales > Fabaceae > Astragalus > Astragalus membranaceus. Next base: position 163,470,879 of record CM076850.1, read on the forward strand.
AAAACTGCTATTCAAATCTAAACCGTCCGATCTTAATCGGACGGCTCCGAAGCAGCCGACTGCTTGACTGCACAAGCAGTCCGACTGCATTCAATCCAATTCCAGAAATTGGTTATTATCCATGGAACTTACGAAAAAATTACAAAACTAGCAAAACTAGCAAACCTGCTTCTTGACTGGGAAAGATGCGATGGAAAATAACTCAGGCTTTCCTGAATGACTAACATCTTGCTGCAGTTCTAATGACTTGGGCTCTTCAAAATGAATAGCAGTCTGGTCTACTTCAGATGACTTTGAATCCTCAAACAACTCAGGCTTTCTCGAATGGATCACATCTTGATGTCCAAAATCACCGGACTTAGCACTGTTTTTCCAAAATGTCCAGCAACTATTAATCCAACTAAAGAAAGTTGAAAATTTGCTATATGTTTCAGCACTTCCATCACGTCTTTTTTTATCAACTAGAGAGTTGTCAAATGGTGAAGAATATGGGCTGTGACAAACTTCATCAACCTCCTTTCTACCAACCCTTTGCTTTTTCTTAACAGCAGATGACGTTGATGGGACACCATTAGGGTACCAACTCAATATCTTCTTAATATGCCAATAAACTGACTTTGGAACTTCGGTTAACATTATGTCGGATAAAGTTTCCTGGTTCTTTGCATTTTGTGAAGATGCGCGCTTCTGAATAGCTAATAAGGGGTTTCCAAGAGGCAAGTCTCCATAAAACGAATTGAATGGACCATTAGGAGGATAGTTGAAATGTTTTCCTGTAACATCTTCTCCTTTGAGCATTGAAGACCACTGCCACATTATAGTGGTTGCACTGCAAAGAGTATCAGAAGCCCTTCCCGAACATGCAATTAAGATATTGTAGTTATTCATTCTTAACCGGTGCAATATGCCAGATAAGTCTCTATTATCTCTATCACCGAGTATTAGAAAGAGGTGTGCAGGTGGAGGATTTTCGGACACCCAAAATTTAAGATCTGTAAGAAGAGCTTTATAGGCATTGTTATTTTCACCTGCAACAATGGAATTATAAGTCATTATTATTTAAAAAGATAAAAAGAACATGAAATTGAATGAAACATTTCAATAAGTCCCAACACTATGTGGACAAGATTCTAACACATAAACAGTAAAAAGTTTATTATGATTTTGTTGGCTAACAAACAAATTTTCACCACAACAATAACAACTGGGCCCGCCCCATAACAAATAACAAACACACTACATTCAAATTTGGGACCAACAGAAGTTATCTAACAAACATGCAAAAGAATTTTCTTCTACCTCCTTATTACATAGAAAACCAAACTTATCTTTATCCTGGGTAACCAAAGAGCAATATTCAACATTTCGAAAGTTTTTTGGTTACAACATTCCAAAAGTTGATTTCAAAATGATTCACATTAGTTTCTAGTAATATAAGATAAGAAACTACGGCATACCTAAACACCAACTCCTTCGCCTTGTTGCTGTTCTTTTTCATTTTGTTTGTTGATTAATTTCAAATGCAAAATTTACATTTATGACTGTGTCACTTACCAAAGGAATAATTAACGGAGTTGGGACTAATGCCAGTTAAAAAAAGTGCATCCTCGTCGACCTTTGAAGACTCATAATCGCCAAAAGCACCAATTTGAATCTGACCCTTAATCCCGTTAGCTCTAACGGCTGCCATAATTGAAGGTGCTACCTTCAAAAAGCTAACCCCAGAAGGCACTTCACAGTTGTCAACATCCCACCATACAATAACAGGAACGTTACAAGAACAATTCCAGCGAGATTGCGCAGGAGGAGGAGGAGTAGATGAGAAGTCACGCACTGGAAATCGAATGAGAAGCCTGGGAAGTTGCGATGATGATGAAAAGGAAGAACGAGAAGGGAGAAAATATAGGTTTTTTGGAAGAAGATGAAACATTATTGGGATCGGAACGGAAATGGAGGATGTGGCAATTAAATTACAGGGAGTGACAGAAAGAGGAGACAAAAGGGGTTTTGGTCGAAATAAGGAAGAAAACACATCTGCGTAGAAGAAGACTAAAAATGAAAGAAGAATATAACACACAAATGAATCAATCGTTTAAAGAAGAACGGCGAAAGGCACAATAAGAAACTAAGCTGGGTTACGGCTTAGACACAACAAATGAGACTACTACCTTTTTTTTTTGACCAAATGAGACTACTACTTATATATAGGATAATGGACTTATATATAGTGATATAAAACTAGGGTTTAGTACGATACTTAACTATTTGGCCCAGACATATCCCACACCCCTTGCTACTCAGCCCACACCCCCAAAGCCCCTAAATCCCCAAAATACCCTTAAATCAAAAACACTCCCACGAAGGAAAACTTGGGGATTCGGTTGAGGCCTTCGAAAAATTTCAGTTGAGGTCAACCAAATAGTGTAAAAGAGGGGTGTGTCTCAAAAAAATACTCGCTCGAGTGTGCCTAACCATAAGTTTTCGGCTGGCCCTAACCGAATCGGTAAAAATTCCAAAAAAAAAACACGGAGCACATACCTCATTAATGACATATTGGTCATTTCGCAGGTTTTGGAGGTGTGGGGTGAGTAGCAAGGAATGTAGGGTTCAACTCCCGCTGCTGATGTGAAAACCTCTTTGGTGGGTAATCTGTAAGTACCTCTGTAAGCGCTCAAAGAGCCGTGAGGCCTACCCAGACCCTGGTGAGCCCCCGGAGCCCAACTCACCTAATTTTTTCTTGCTAAAAAAAATATATATTCAATTATTCTAAACTATTATAGTTCAATATCAACTTCATAAACTTTGTGTAAATCCTTTTAATATACTCCATCCGTCCCATAATATAAGACCCATTGCATTTTTCATAGTCTATATAATCTAATATAATATAATAAAATAATAAAATGATGTACTAGCAAATTGACACTTTTAGACATTCCACTAATGCGCCACGTGTTCAATTTTATGGGTATTTTAGATATTTTGCCATTAAAAGACAAAAAATCTCAACCTTTTACCTTTTCTCTTACACACTTTCATATCATCTCTCTCCTCTCTCTTTTATTTTTTTATTATTCTCTTCTATCTCTCATAATATCCTCTCTCTCCTCTTTCCTTTCTTTCTCTTTTTCTTCTTCCCTCTCTATTTATTCTCATTTACTTCTATTTGATTTCACTTCAAACATATTTATATAATATTAACCAAATCTATTATCTAATACTAATTTAATACTATAATATAGTCAATGCATATGCTAACAAAATGTCAAAAATAGTCGACTTATACAATTGCTAAGTGTCCAAAACTAATGATAAAAAGTGTAATATCAATCTTTTTTTTACAAAGTGTAATAAAAAGTGTAATATCAATCTAATATTATAAATTTGTTTCCCTGTGTCAAACTCTTAGGTCCTAGCCGTGGGTTCGGCCAGAGGTTTGAACAAGTGTTTTGATTCCTCTGTTCTTCAAGCGATTGCGCCAAGGAGGGAACTCTGCTCCTTGACTGTGGGTATCCTGACTCCTCTAGAAATGGTCAGGTTGGGTGAGGGGGACTGCGAGGTTTGGATTATACTACTGGCTAATGCGTAAAAATAAAGATAAAAATGCGATAAAGAAGATAGATAAAAATAAACTTAGAGTTTTGGTTTGATTGATGTCTCTTCTGTACAATTGCCCTCCTATTTATATACATAGGCCCTCGTCGGCCACTAACACAGCCAACATTTGCCTACCGTTGGATCAATCTAGGATCAACGATTATCATTGTTCCTAAGGAGGCGGAGTAATCACCCACGATCTCACTAGCACGGTTAGTGGGGTGAACTCCCTCACTCCGCTCTTCAAGGCTTCGCTCCTTCGCTTGATCTTTCAACGACTCACACGTTTTGTCTTCGTGCCTCTCTCTTACTTGCCTTCCAAGAAAACCTGTCTTACCTCAGCCACTTGGCTTACTCGGCCAGCCTTCATCCTCGGACAGTAACTCAGGCAACCGAGCCTACCCCGGCCGTGGCACTCTATAGGCTGAGGCTTTACTCTTCCTCGGCCTCGCTCATTGCTCCTCGGGGTGTGATCTTGTGATATTCCCTGAGGGCTTCTCTTGCGTTCTTCTCTTTGGCAAATATCTCTCACATCTTTGTCTAGTGGCCTGCCTCAGCACTTCAATTCCACTCCCTATCTTTACCCAGCCATCGGCCTACGACTCAGTTATTTTTGGGTGTTAACAATTGCCCCCTTTTTGTGCTGTCGTATGGCCGCGAGGACGTGACTGATAGTGCAAAAACCCACGATATGACTTGATGTGACCGTTATAAGTGACTAACCTTTCGTTTGGTGACACTTGGCGTTTTCCTTTGCGCGGGTGTTGACTCTTTGTCATATGATGTAAGTTGTCCAAATTTAGGACCAATTGTGCGGGGTTTTGATTGTATTATAGTAAGTATCTGGGGATTTAACTTAGTATTAGAAATTTGTAGTAGGAAATCCTTTTGTAAGCCATTCCTGCATTTTTGGAGCTATTTTGTACTTGAAGACCTCCAATCTGTGTGTCATCATTCGGCGAACCAGACACTTGCCCGGAGATGCAACACAGTTGGGAAGATTTAAGTTTTTGTCCAATTTCGCGTCGCGACCAGGAGGGTTCGCATCGCGAAGGCAGCTTGAAGCACGAGGAATTTTGGTTCTGTTCAATTTCGCGTCGCGACCAGATCGCGTCGCGTCGCGACCAGTCACTAAACAGCACCATCGCGGCGCGATGGAATCGTGTCGCGTCGCGATGGAGACTAGAAAATTAGGGTTTTTAAGGATTTTCGGGAAAAGCAAAGGGAGCTTGGTCATTTTGGAGCGCAGCCAGACGTTTTGGAGCAGAGGAAAGTCAGATTTTGGGAGCTTTTCACCACTTGGGAACGAGGGTTGAAGGTTCCTATGTCTATCTTTGCTTGTATTGCTTTCTTTACTCTAGTTATCTCTCTATTCACCATGTGTAACTAATTTTCTAAGATTAGGGAGAGATGATTCTCCCCGAACCGATGTTAAGGAATTAGGGTAACTCAATTAGGAAAAAGGGGTTCTGAGGCAAGGGATTGTCCTTAACCTACTATAGTGAATTGAATATAGTAGTTCAAACAATTAATCTGTAATTAGCTGAAGGTTCATAACAGAGGTGAAGGGAGAGGATTCGATCCCTAATCGCTTTTTCTCATCAATTCAACAATAGTTTTTACTTTCGCGTTACACAATTACAAATCGACCAATTTTCACAACCTAGAATTAATAAACTTTGCTATTGTTACAACACGCAACCCCTGTGGAATCGTCCGGTACTTACCGTAATTTTACTACTTGCAACGCTTTCAGTGCACTTGCTGAATTGTTAACAAGTTTTTGGCGCCGTTGTCGGGGGACTGTTGACTTTGTTGTCGACAAGGCAAACGAGTTGATTCTAGATTTTTAGTTTTTGTTTTATTTATAGTTACTTAATTTTGCTACTTGTTGGGTTCTTGAACTGGTTAACGTTTGCTTAGTGTTTCCAAGAACTATTTATACAGGGGGCACAGGTACATTCAGTGAAAGTAATGGCTGAAAATCCACCGGGCAGACGCACTCTCAATGATTTTGGGAGGAGAACTCAAGGCACACATAGCAGCACCTTCCAACCAGTATGGGCTGCCACCTTTGACATCAAGTCATCTGTTCTATCCGCATTAAGGGCAAAGCCGTTTTCTGGGTCAGATACTGAAGACCCCAATCAGCACTTATCCTACTTCCATGAAATCTGTGGAACCACGTATTCTGAGGGAGTGGATGAAAATTCCAAACAGTTGCGTCTTTTTCCTTTCACTTTAACAGGCAGAGCAAAGGATTGGTTGAATACTCTCCCACCCGGAACTATTAATGCTTGGAGTGACCTTGAAGATAAGTTCCTAACCAGGTTCTTCCCTATCTCCAAGTTCATTGAAAAGAGGGGCGAAATCTCCAACTTTACACAAAAGGATTCAGAACTCCTATACGATTCTTGGGAGAGATTTAAGCTGTCATTAAGAAAGTGTCCGGGGCATGGTATTGATGATTTTGTGCAGTTACAAACCTTCTATCATGGATTGCAACCTCAAACAAGGATGATACTAGATACCTCAGCTGGAGGGTCGTTGGGTAAAATAACCTGGGAAGAAGCTAAACAACCGATAGATGACATGACATCAAATGAATATAGAATGCCGAATGAGTGTATAGCTGTACAGAAAAAGAATATGTTGGAACTGGACTCTAACAGCGCAGTGTTAGCTCAACAAAAGCTAATGTCTCTTCAAATCGAATCTCTCGCCAAACAAGTGGTTGCTGCCTTGGAGAGTAGAGCAACTTCTCAACCAACAATTACTCAAGTAGAGCAACTTTATAACCAGGGAACTCAGTTGGACGATGTACTATCCCAATGTATGCAAACGACTTAGACCGCATTGCAATCCCAAGAACAAGTCATACAAAGTATGGGGAAGAATCACGAAACTTCAATGAAGAACTTGGAAATGTAGATTAGTCAGTTGTCAAAGCAATTTGTTGATGCATCTAATAGTGATTCTGAGACCGTGGATAACCCGAGGAAGGAGAGTTGTAAAGCTGTTTCTCTGAGAAGTGGTAAAGAGCTGAAACCTGTAGAGGTGACCAAAACCCAACCTAGGGAGGAAAATAGTGAAGCCGGGTTTTGAATGAGGAGTTGCAAGATAAAGATGAAGGAGTTGAACATGAGCGTGGGAGAAAAACTGAGGGAGCAGTGAAGTATAACCCAATAAAAAAGGTTTTTTCTGACAATTTGCAGGTTGAAGAGAAACCTAAAGGAATTCCCTCATACATGAAGCTGCCATACCCTCAAAGAAAGAAGAAGAATCAACAGGATGAGCAATTCTCAAAGTTTATGGAAATCTTCCCCAACCTCCAAATCAACATTCCGTTTGCAGAAGCCTTAGAGCAGATGCCGGTCTATGCAAAGTTTATGAAAGAATTGTTGACTAAAAAGAGGAGGTTCAAAGACGATGAGACTGTGGCGCTGACCGAAGAATGCAGTGCCGTCATTCAGAGGAAACTCCCCCCGAAGTTAAAAGATCCGGGAAGTTTCACAATACCCTGCACCATAGGTAACTTGAAAATAGGGAAGGCCCTTTGTGATTTGGGGGCGAGCATCAACTTGATGCCCTTATCCATGTTGAAGAAGCTTGGTGGGGGTGAAGTGAAGCCCACTAGGATAACTCTGCAGCTCGCCGATAAATCAATCAAACACCCTTATGGGATTTTGGAAGATGTCGTGGTAAGGGTTGACAAATTTTTGTTTCCGGTTGATTTCGTAATTCATGATATGGAAGAAGATGTAGAGGTGCCAATTCTCCTCGGTCGACCATTCCTTGCCACTGGGCGAGCTCTGGTAGATGTTCAACAAGGGAAACTAATGTTGAGATTCCAAGACGAGAAGGTAACTTTTAATGTCTTTGAGGCTATGCGTCACCCGGACGATCAAGAGAAATGTTTTAGGGTGGATGTGGTTGAAGACTCGGTAAAAGAGGCATTTAGACATAATATACCTTCTCTTCCCTTGGAGAAAGTGATTGTGAACTCCATTGAGGGGGTAGAGGAAGAATTGGACAGTGAGAGCGAGGACTGTATTCGTCAGTTTGAAGCTTCACAGGTAGAAAGGATTTTTAAGAAAAGAGAAGAGTTGAGTAGGGGGGAAAATCCAGAAAAAGGAAATCTTGAATTGAAACAACTTCCCCCTCATTTGAAGTATGTATTCCTCGGGGGCAACGATCAACACCCAGCCATCATAAGTAGTTCCCTAACTCAGCTGGAAGAAGAAAAATTGATAACAGTGTTGAGAGCAAATAAAACTGCTTTAGGTTGGGTTATCTCAGATCTTAAGGGGATTAGCCCAGCTTTTTACATGCACAAAATAAAGCTCGAGGAAGAGTTCAAACCTGTGATACAACCGCAGCGGGGGCTGAACCCGACCATGAAAGAGGTAGTGAGGTAAGAAGTACTGAAGCTTTTAGATGCCGGAATGATCTACCCCATTTCAGACAGTTCGTGGGTGAGTCCGGTGCATGTGGTGCCCAAGAAGGATGGTATGACTGTGGTGAAAAACGAGAAGAATGAGCTTATCCCTACTCGCACAGTCACTGGGTGAAGAATGTGTATTGACTATCGGAGATTGAATCAAGCCACTCGGAAGGATCACTTCCCTCTGCCATTCATGGATCAAATGCTAGAAAGACTGGCGGGACAGGCCTTTTATTGCTTCCTGGATGGGTATTCCGGGTACAATCAAATAGCTGTGGATCTTGAAGATCAAGAGAAGACTTCCTTCACATGTCCGTTTGGTGTGTTCGCCTATCGGAGGATCCCCTTCGGCTTGTGCAATGCCCCTGCAACTTTTCAAAGGTGTATGTTGTCCATTTTCTCTGACATGATGGAAAACGCAATCGAGGTATTTATGGATGATTTTTCTGTGTTTGCCATTTGTTACGATTCTTGTTTGGCTAACCTGAATACCGTTTTGAAGAGATGCACCGAAACCAATTTAGTTCTGAATTGGGAGAAGTGTCACTTTATGGTTCAAGAAGGAATTTTTCTTGGCCATAAGATCTCAGCAAAAGGTATCAATGTCGACCCAGCAAAAATCGAAGTTATAGAAAAGCTGCCTCCCCCTACGAATGTAAAGGGAGTGAGAAGTTTCTTAGGACACGCCGGATTCTATCGGCGTTTCATAAAAGACTTCTCAAAGATTGCAAAACCCTTAAGCAATCTGCTTGTTAAGGAAAATGATTTTGTTTTTGATAATGAAGGTCTGCATGCCTTCAATATATTAAAGAAACAACTGACTTCGGCCCCGGTCATTGTAGCCCCTAACTGGGATATGCCCTTTGAACTAATGTGTGATGCTAGTGATTATGCAGTGGGCGCTGTGCTGGGGCAACGATCAGAGAAATTCTTTCATGCTATATACTATGCTAGCAAGGTCTTGAATGAAAATCAGGTAAACTATGCCACGACGGAAAAGGAATTGCTAGCCATAGTATTTGCACTGGAAAAATTTCGCTCCTATCTGGTTGGGTCCAAAGTTATTGTATTTACTGACCATGTAGCAATCAAATACCTGCTAACGAAGTGCGAGTCTAAGCCTTGACTCCTTAGATGGATTTTGCTTTTGCAGGAATTCGATTTGGAAATCAAGGATAAAAAAGGGAGCGAGAACGTGGTGACTGATCACTTGTCACGACTGGAAAAAAAAGAGGTGACTATTCGGGAAGCAGAAATTCTGGAAGAATTCCCCGATGAGAAATTGTTAGCTATTGAAGAGATACCGTGGTTTGCTGACATAGCAAACTACAAGGCAGGGGGAACGGTACCAGAAGATTTCACATGGCAGCAAAAGAAGAACTTCCTCCGTGAGGTCAAACAATACCTTTGGGACGACCCATTTCTCTTTAAGGTTGGTGCCGATGGACTTCTTAGAAGATGTGTCTGGGGGAGTGAGAGTCAGCAGATCTTGTGGCATTGTCACGATTCCCCATGTGGAGGGCATTACAATGGGGAACACACAGCAGCAAAGGTTCTCCAATCAGGTTTTTATTGGCCATCCATATTTAAGGATGCACATAATTATGTAAAGAGCTGTGATAGATGCCAAAGGACTGGCAATATTTCTCGTAAGGGGGAGATGCCATTGAACCCTATACTGGAAATAGAGGTTTTTGATTGTTGGGGAATTGACTTCATGGGTCCCTTTCCGCCATCTCATTCTTGTCAGTACATATTGGTGGCGGTGGATTATGTTTCGAAATGGGTGGAAGCCATTGCAACCCCTAAGAATGACTCCCAAACGGTGGTCAAATTTGTCAAGCAGAATATCTTCGCAAGATTCGGTGTACCAAGAGTCTTGATCAGTGATGGGGGTAGCCACTTTTGTAACACTCAACTGAACAATGTGCTGTCTAAATATAGTGTGAGGCATAAAGTTTCCACCCCCTATCACCCTCAGTGCAATGGTCAGGTCGAAGTCTCAAACAGAGAATTAAAGAAAATTCTGGAAAAAACTGTGGGGAACTCAAGGAAAGATTGGGCTGTGAAGATAGATGATACGTTGTGGGCATACAGGACAGCATACAAGACACCATTAGGAATGTCTCCCTACCAATTGGTCTATGGCAAATCTTGTCATTTGCCGGTTGAGCTGGAACACAAAGCTTATTGGGCTTTGAAATTCCTAAATTTTGACCCTGCAGCAAGTGGAGAGAAGAGGATCTTACAGCTACATGGGTTGGATGAGATGCGCCTTCATGCATATGAGAACAACCGTATTTACAAAGAAAAATGAAGAGGTACCATGACAAGCACATTTCAAGAAAAAATTTCAACCTGGGCAATAAGTGTTGCTGTTTAACTCAAGGCTCAGATTATTTCCAGGAAAATTGAAATCCAAGTGGTCGGGGCCCTTTCTGGTTAAAGAAGTGACACCATATGGGGCGGTTGAAGTAGAAGTGCCAGAGTCCAAAAGATCTTTTAAGGTCAACGGACAAAGACTCAAACCATACATTGGGAACACGATAGAAGAGGCTCGAATGGTTCTAATGCTGAGAGATCCATGATATCTCAAAGACGTCAAGCTAGTGACGTTAAAGAAGCGCTTAATGGGAGGCAACCTATTGGTGATCTTTACTATTTTTTTTTAGCTTTTATGTAAGTTGTTTTCTTTTTGACTTTATTTTGCACTTTGGTCTGTACTATATAATTACAACTTACTCTGTGATATTGAGACACCATTACCCTAGGCTTTTGTAGAAGCAGCTTCAATTTTATGGTATTGTGGTATTTAGTTTCATATGTTTTACATTTTACTTTGTGATTGCTAGTGTGTCAAATTTTATCATCAGGTATTGCTAGTGGTCATGCCAAAAGTTGAGGCCGACTGAGATCATCTGTGGGCATTCTCTCAAGTAACATCTCTTAAATTTCCCAGCTGTGAGGTTTGCCCCCAAACACTTATTCTATTCATTGTGTTATTATTCCTTGCTTGCATTAGTCTGCAGAACTGGAGCTTGTACTTAACTATCTTGCATGTGATTTATATACACACTGAGGCAATTTTTGAAAACCTGAGCCTTTCAAGCCAACCCTCTAATTGCTATCCCTTGTTAGCCCCTCTGAGCCTAATTGTTAATTTTTTGTAATTTTCCTGCACATCATAGCCTAAGTTTTCTTAACTTGGAGTTAGGTGGATTAAAGCATGGGAGTGGGGAAACATTCTAAGTTTGGGGTTGCTCATGGAATAGCAACATTCTAAGTTTGGGGTGGTATACAAGAGAAGGAACATTCAAAGAAAAGAAGGAAAAAGAAAAAAATATATCTATATTTCAAAAAAAAAAGTTATATATAAATAAATAAGTAAATAAGTCCTTCTCTTGTGGAATCCTTTGGAAAATGGGTGAGTGAGTGAGATTGTTGCAATTGACAAAGAGATAAGTAGGCCTAACTCCAAGTTGTAACCTACTTATCCAAATGTATCCACCCTTACCTAAGCCCCATTACAACCTTTGAAAGCCCTCAAAAAGTGTGTGTATTTCTTGTGTATTGATTTGTATAGTACTTGTTCAAGCCTATGAAACGATGATGCAGGTACTGTGAATTGAGTGAATACCCTAAACACCTCAAAGAGAGAAACACCGGTGAGATGTGTGAAAAAGAGATAACTTGAGAATGCTTGCCTGCTTATGATCTTGTGTCTTACCGATTCAGTTGTCTTGCTACTACATTAGGTTGATGATGATGATTTTTGATATACTGTGTAGTTATTGGTTTGTGTAGAATGTGTGACAGCTAAATAAAAAAGTAGCCACAGCCTGAATTGAATGTTTGCTTGAGGACAAGCAAAAGTTTAAGTTTGGGGTTGTGTTGACTCTCTGTCATATGATATAAGTTGTCCAAATTTAGGACCAATTGTGCGGGGTTTTGATTGTATTATAGTCAGTATCTGGGGATTTAACTTAGTATTAGAAATTTGTAGTAGGAAATCCTTTTGTAAGTCATTCCTGCATTTTTGGAGCTATTTTGTACTTGAAAACCTCCAATCTGTGTGTCATCATTCGGCGAACCAGACACTTGCCCGGAGATGCAGCACAATTGAGAAGATTTAAATTTCTGTCCAATTTCGCGTCGCGACCAGGAGGGTTCGCGTCGCGAAGGCAGCTTGAAGCAGGAGGAATTTTGGTTTTGTTCAATTTCGCGTCGCGACCAGATCGCGTCGCGTCGCGACCAGTCACTAAACAGCACCATCGCGGCGCGATGGAATCGTGTCGCGTCGCGATGGAGACCAGAAAATTAGGGTTTTTAAGGATTTTCAGGTAAAGCAAAGGGAGCTTGGTCATTTTGGAGCGCAGCCAGACGTTTTGGAGCAAAGGAAAGTCAGATTTTGGGAGCTTTTCACCACTTGGGAACGAGGGTTGAAGGTTCCTATGTCTATCTTTGCTTGTATTGCTTTCTTTACTCTAGTTATGTCTCTATTCACCATGTGTAACTAATTTTCTAAGATTAGGGAGAGATGATTCTCCCCGAATCGATGTTATGGATACTTTGTTATGGTTAATACAGTTAGTTGTTTGAATTATCATAAGTCTATGCCTCTGATCGTAATGCTTTATAGTTACATATGATAATTATAATGATTTAGGTTATGTGATCGCATAGGGATATGGGTTGCATGCTGGATATGGGGTATTAGATCATGTACTTGTGATCACCATAGGAATATGGGGTTTGATGCATGAATTCTCTATTTCTTACGTTTATTGCTTTACCGGTTGGCATGATTCACGTAAGGAATTAGGGTAACTCAATTAGGAAAAAGGGGTTCTGAGGCAAGGGATTGTCCTTAACCTACTATAGTGAATTGAATCTGGTAGTTCAAACAATTAATCTGTAATTAGCTGAAGGTTCATAACAGAGGTGAAGGGAGAGGATTCGATCCCTAATCGCTTTTTCTCATCAATTCAACAATAGTTTTTACTTTCGCGTTACACAATTACAAATCGACCAATTTTCACAACCTAGAATTAATAAACTTTGCTATTGTTACAACACGCAATCCCTGTGGAATCGACCGGTACTTACCGTAATTTTACTACTTGCAACGCTTTCAGTGCACTTGCTGAATTGTTAACAGCGGGATAATAGGGCGGCGCAACGGTTCCCAAGATTTGCGAAAACCATAAATAGCTACAGCCACGCATGACCGTTCACTTTTCTTGAAACGTTTCGCTCTTTTAGTTTCTTCCTTTACGAACCAAAACCCTTTCTCTCCATTGTTATCGCCACTTCTTTCCATCATGTCTTCAAACTCAGACTCTCAAAATCGTGAACGCAGTTATGGCAGAGATGACATCCAACCGAGTTCTTCCTTCTCTGGTCCATCTTCGGCGAATACTTCCTCTGAAGTTTCCCCACAAGATATCCTTGTTTCCGTCTCAGGCAGTGTTACAGTGTGGCCTACCACTTCTACAGCCAAGGTCCCATGTGGTTTCTTCAGCTGTGGGCCACCCTCTATTTTCCTCACATTCTTTCGGTTGGATTGACTATCCCCAAGTTGCCAACCAATAAATGCCAGGGCCCTAACTCTCGGCCACCCCTTGTCATAGGCTGACTGTGGATCAATTTCTGAAGGAGCTTTTTAAGATGAATGTGCTGAGATGACATGGTGTCCAGTGTTGGACAAAAGGTACAGTACTTCTTGGATTTTTGCTCCTCAGAGAAAAGAAGACCAACTCCCTCTCACAGAGCGCAGTACTGCTCGTGACAACTAGCGGTCCACCCTGGTGGCCAGGGACCTGCGGATTGGTTACCTGGCTACCTCCCGTTACAGTAAGGCTCTCGCAGAGTACTATTATCCCAACTTTGTCTGTAAGCAATTTGGGCTGATGCAGAATGTCCCTCTGCCTTACCGGTTCTTGAATGATTCTCACCGTCGGGAAGGTTTGACGGATGGTCAGGTATGCAAGATGGTCACTGGCAATTACTACAAGGTTACTGAGAGCGTGTGGGTGCACTACAAGGTGTGCCTGGGGGAGACCAGTGCCTTTACCAATTGGTGGCATGGTGTTAAAGACCCAGTCTTCCCTCGGGCTCTTGGGGATTATCTTTCCAAGTACCTCGGTCGTCCCCGCACAGCGTCAACCCCCTCTTCAGCACCAGCCAGAACCAGCACCATTCCCTCTTCTGTCGAGAAAACACCTAGGCCTCCAACTTCCACTCGGCGGCCATCCACTCGGTCTCAGCCAACTACGGGCATGTCCTCTATTTCTCGTGGTACATTTCTTTTCTCGTCCTCATCTCCCTTCTAATTGTAGGGTCCTCTGTCGATCGTAATGTGGAAGAAGATGATGGTGATGCTTTCATTACCTTTAGGTGATCGTCTGCTCGGCGTGCTCCAACAGATATTCGTTTGCAGCCAGCGGCCAAGAGGGATGCTATGGTGGCAGAAGACACCTCTCGTCCTTCCAAGAAATCTAAGGTACGGTGTTCTCCCATTTTCCTTCTTCTTGTTTACTGGCGCTTCAGTTTTTTCTCATAGTTATTTTACCCACAGACAACTGATCCCCCGGTTCCGGATGCACCTTTGATTGCAAATCAGTCTCCTCCTCTCGTGTGCTCTCCTCCTCTTCCTTCTCATCCAGATTCCAAACCAGTGACTGAAGCGGAGGTGGCTCAGTACTTTGCTTCCCAGAGTCATCCTCAGGTAGTTCCCCCTTCGGGAGAAGAATTAGAGACTAGAGGATGCCCTCCGAGGAAGAATTGTTACTGATCCTACCCAGCTTTCAGACCTGCGGTCTCTGGCCTTCAGGCTATCCTCCTCAGATGATATGTCAATGCAGAAGAAGAAGACCCTCAGGAACATAGCCTATCGGCTTCCGGAGATTTCCCAGGCCTATTCGGCATCCCACGCTGCTCAGGACGCTGCCCAACAAGCACTGGATCGCTTGAATGCCCTACAGGCAGAAAAGAAGATGTATCTCTCGGCCTATGGTGAGAAGGAAACAGAACGCCGATTGGTGCCAGCTGAGGAGGAAACGACCAGCCGTCGAATCAAAGAGATTGAGTCCCTTCTGACAGGGCTCCAATTAGAGCTGCAGGCTTTACGTCTTAGGCAGGAAGAAGCGACCAAGAACCTGGCCTCGGTCACAGCAGAACAAGCTCGCTTATATAATCAGAGCAAGCCTTTGGATCAGCTCATCAAGGAGCTAGAGTCTCAAAAAGGAGTCTTCCTCTATGACAAGGAGTGCGGCCAAAGTGAAGTGTTATCTGCAATAGCTTCCTGGGAAAGGCTTCGTATCCGCTTGACAAACTCATCCACCGCTGCACCTGCTTCAGCTGTCCTCCCTTCTGGTCAGGAGGTGTCCGAACCTGTGGAGGGGGGAGATTTTGCTGCAGCGAAGGAGTAGCCTGTCCTCGTACTTAATTTGTTTTTCCACTAGGGCGCCGGTGTGTGGCGGGCCACTATGACAATTCTCTTTTTGTATAATTACCAATTTTCTTTCCCTTGCATTCTTTCCCATAAAGTAGGATAATATGCTTTAAGATATTTGCCATTGATTTTCGTTTCAAACTCTTCTCCGTCGAACGTAATTAAACGGTATGCCCCATCGTCGTATACTTCACTTACAATGTAGGGTCCGTCCCAATTCGGGGACCACTTGCCAAACTGGGGATCTTTCCTCCCAAGTGGCAGAATAGTCTTCCACACTAGGTCACCCTCAACAAACTTCTTCGGCCTGACGTGTTTGTTGTAGGCTCGGGCCGTTTTGGCTTTATTCATTTCAATTCTGCTGAGGGCAGCCAGCCAGTCATCGTCCACCGAGTCCAACTCCATTAATATGGCTTGTTTGTATTCATCTATGCCGAGGGCATGCTGCCGAGCCACCCTTAATGATGCCACACTGATTTCCAAAGGTAACACGACATCCTGCCCATACACTAGACAATAGGGAGCCACCCCCGTGACCGTGGACCTAGAATTCCTCATTGCCCATAAGACCTCATTAAGGGTCTCTTGCCACCACCGAGGCTTGTCCTCGATGTTCTTCTTGATGAGCTCGATGATGATTTTGTTGGTAGCCTCTGCCTGTCCATTAGCCTGAGCATAATAAGGAGACGAGTGTCTCATCTTGATACCATATTCCTGGGCAAAGGCCACCACTTGTTCCCCGGTGAACATGGTGCCTTGATTGGCCGTGATGGTTTCAAGAATGCCAAATCTGTATATGATTTGGTTTTCTATGAACCTAATCACCGCAGCCTGATTGACACTTGCTAAATGCGCAGCTTCCACCCATTTAGTGAAGTAATCGGTGGCCACAATGATAAAGCTATGACCCTTCGAGCTCGGAGGGTATATCTTGCCAATTAAATCCATGGCCCACCCTCCGAATGGCCAAGGTTTGACAATGGGATGAAGTTCATCCGCAGGCACTCTCTAGATTGGTCCGTGCAGCTGACAGGCTTCACATCCCTTTGCAAACTGGAAGCAATCGGCCGGGATCGTCGGCCAATAGTAGCCATGTCTGTATATCAGCCATTTCATGATGGGGCCAGACCTATGTGCGCCACAAATCCCTGCATGGATCTGTGCCATCACCATATACGCATCCTTTCTCTCGAGGCATCGGAATAACACCCCATTGGCGCTTCTCTCATATAGGTCGTCCCCTATCAAGATGTACTTCAACGCCCTTTGCTTAGTCTTGAAGTCAGTGTCAGCCGTTGGATTGCGGAGGTACTCCGTCAATACTCCAATCCAAGCATTGGCAGGGTTCTCCTTGGTCGGAACTGAGGCATCTTGTTGCCATACCTCGACCACTGACTCCTTGTAACCCGAGGCTTGTTGGGCTAAATCGTTTTCCTCTTGGTTCTCGCTTCGGGGACATACATGATGACCGCATCGGCGAACAACTTCAACAAGTTATGCGCCGAAGTTCGTAATTGTTTAAGATTCGTGTTATAACACTTGTATTCCCCGGTGATTTGTTTGATCACCAGTTGTGAACCCCCCTTGATTTCTACATATTGGGCTTTCATGGCGGCCAGGATGTCAAGTCCCATGATCAAGGCTTCATATTCGACCTGATTATTGGAGGCTTGATCCCCTATCCTGCACATGAATCTCCACGCTTGATCACAGGGGCTAGTGATGACCACTCTAATGCCTGCCCTGGTTTGGGTACTTGAGCCATCAAACATGAGGACCCAGGGCTTTAGGCCCAGATAGTTAATAGACTCGGTTGTGGTGTCATGTATTTCTACACACGGATGTTGAACTAAGGCTTGCCCTTTGACGGCTCTTAACGGCATGTACGTCAAGGCAAACGCATTTAGCTTAATAGCCCACTTGACAAGTCTTCCCTGTAAGACGGGCCTATTAAGAAGGTACTTGATAATATCAACTTTGCACACAACCAAAACTTCCTTAGGTAATAAGTAATATTCCAGTTTAGTACAAGCATTAAATAAAGACAAACAAAGCTTCTCAATAGGAGAATATCTAGTCTCAGCATCATTGAGAATCCTGCTAAGATAATAGATAGCACGCTCGGTGCCATTATCATCATCTTGAGCTAACAAGCAGCCGATGGCTTGATCTTTGGCCGCAATATATAGCTTTAGAGGCTTCCCAGGCTGCGGAGGTACCAAGACAAGAGGATTAGTTAAGGCAGCCTTGATCTGGTCAAAGGTCTCCTGCTGCTTGGCTCCCCATATCATTTCCTCAGTGTTCTTTATCCTCAACAGGGGTGAGAAAGCTTTCATCTTTCCAGCTGAGTTGGAGATAAATCTTCTTAGGAAGTTGATCTTGCCTAGTAAACTCTGCAGCTCCTTCTTGTTTCTGGGGGGTCTTGCCTCAGGGATAGCTCGAGCTTTGTTCTTGTCCACGCCTTGGTTGTGTACCAAGAAGCCTAGAAAATTGCCTGTAGACACGCCAAAAGCACACTTAGCAGGGTTCATTTTGAGATTATGGAGTCTCATCTGTTTTAGAGCTTGTTCAAGCTCCACTAGGTGGGCTTCGAAACTCTTGGACTTGACTACCACATCATCAATGTATACCTCCATGCTTTTACCAAAGAGATCGTGGAAAATAGCATTCATGGCCCTTTGGTACGTGGCTCCTACGTTTTTGAAACCAAAAGGCATTACCAACCACTCATAGATACCTAAGGCGCCAGGGCACCTAAAGGCAGTCTTATGGGTGTCAGCCTCGGCCACATATATCTGGTTATACCCAGAATAGCCTTCCATAAAGGTGAAGATGGCATTGTTAGCCGCGGCGTCGACAAGCATATCGGCCACAGGCATACCATACTCATCTTTGGGAGTGGCCAAGTTCAGATCTCTGTAGTCATTACAAACTCTGACCTGGCCATTCTTTTTGATAACAGGGACTATATTAGACAGCCATTCTACGTGCCTAGCAGTTCTTATGAATCCTAGCTTGAGCAATCTTTCGACCTCTACTTTGATTTGTGGCATTAGCTGCGGATTGAACCTCCTCGGTGGCTGTTTATAGGGCTTGCAACCTTCCTCGATGGGCAACCTATGCTCTATCAAGGCTCTATCAAGGCCTGGCATTTCATGGTAATCCCACGCAAAGCAGTCACGGTAGTCCTTTATTAGAGCCACCATTTGATCTCGTCGTTGAGGTTGTAATTTACCATTGACCTTGGTCGTCCTTGGCTCTTTTTCGCTTCCCAGGGAATGGATTAAGGTCTGCTTCTACTATCTCCACCTGATCCCCTATCCATATCATTAATTTCTGATGTAGGGTAGAAGGGACACATTCGCTGGTGTGGATCCAGTCTCTCCCCAGAATCACGGCATATGAGGGCTTTCCTTCTATGACGAAGAAGGCCGAGCGAGTCACCTTGCTCCCAACTGTCACATGGGCCACCAACACTCCCAAGGTGTGGGATGGGTGGCCCATGAAACTAGTCATGGTCATGGTGGTTGGAATGAGGTCCTCGACGTTCTTCCCCATCCTTTTCATAGTGGTTAATGGCATGATATTCAATACAGCACCGCCATCTATGAAGACACGATTAAACAGCTTCCCATTCAAATGGGTCTTGATGTACAATGGTTTCAGGTGTCTAGTCATGTATGTTGTGGGGTTTCTCGAACATCATTCCCTCTGTAACTACTCCCTCGGGCTCTGTCAAGGCAGCCCATTCGGCCTCTTCAGCAAAGACACCTCCCTCGAGAGCCCTTGGTTGATCTCTGTTACCCCAAAATTTTGGTGGAAGAAGGCTCACCAATTCTATATCAGCATAATACTCACCATCGGCCTCGTCGATGATATCGTCCAGGATTGATCCTGTCAAGAAGTCTCCATCAAAATTCAACGGACCGAAGGGGTTTTCTTCGTCTTCTCCCAAGAGGTCATCCTCTACCAGTTCTTCTTCTGTCATAGCCACTTCAACTTGATGTACATTGGCTGGCTGAGGTGGTTTGGGGATGTTGGGCCCCTATAGACATTCTACCACTACCTCAGTCAGTGGGCTATGGGGTGCATCCACCATACCTATCATGGCATTGGTATCTTGGGTCATCTCAGTGGGTACACTAGGGACAGCTATGCCGAGGGTTGGCGGTTCTGAGGCTGTTTCCTCGGCCGGTTTAGGGAATGCCTGTTCCAAAGCCGTAGCCACAGTGGTCGCGGGAATGGTCTCGGCATTTCCTCCTTTGGCCGAGGTGAGCATCTGAAGCGTGATTTAGAGGCAACCCCAGGCGCTGGTGCTTTCACTGTTGCATACATCATCCACTGACCCTGTGGCACTTCTGATAGTGGGCTTCACAGTTTTGACAACCCTTAATTCACGGTTGTTTAGCACAGTGATGTCTACTGATGTTAAGCCTTGGGCCTCGGTGACCTGCGCCACCCTTCTTTCCTCTTGGGGACGAGATTCTTCGCCTGGGTTTGGCATGGTGGCTTGCCCAACTGAATCATTGGCAGGCCTACCATGCCCCCCAGGCGAGGTATGCTGGAACCTTTCTCTTACATCCCTGGTCCGAGGCACACTTCTCTCAGAATTACTCCCAGGGTTAAGCTTGGATAGATGTAAGTCTCTGAGATCCTAAACAAGCTTCCCTGGCTTTGGGAATTTCTTTTGGGTCCCTTGGGGTTGGGCCGGCCCTCCCAACTGCAGTTTCTCCTGTAAGAGCGCCATGCGGTCTGCCACTGTAGCTCCTTTGGGGGGTGACCCCAATCGGTCGAAGACAGACACCTTCTTTTCTAGGGGAGTCTCCTGCTTGGGAACCCATACATACTTCTTCTTTCCTTTCCCGCGGTCACTTCCTGGGAAGGAGACCATGCTGATGTTCATGTTTGGGAAAGGATTAGTGTCGATGATCATCTCCTGTGTCCCCTTATCGGCCATCTTGAACCTCCCTTTCTTTATAGCCTCTTGAATGGCTTTGCGGAAGATAATGCAATTGGAGGTGGCATGATTGAATGAATTGTGCCACTTATAGTACTTCTTCCCTTTTATTTCTTCAGGAGGGGGAATCTTATGGCCGTCGAGGAGCTTAATCTGTTTGTCTTTGAGGAGATAATCAAATATTTGATCAGCCTTGGAAATGTCAAAGGAGTATTCAACCTTGTTCTCCGCCTCGTCCCTCTCCTTTCCCTTGGCAGGCTTAAGAGCAGGGCAGAGGTATCCTTTACCTTTGACTATCTCAGCCACCAGGATGTCTGCCGTGTAATCGGCTGATTCGTCATAGTCTGAGTCGTCGGCTGCGTCAACTACCGATATTAACTGAGGCCCTAGACCCCTGGTAGCCCTCTTCCTTTCTCTTTCTTGTATAAACTATTCAATATGTACTGCCCTGGAAGCCAAGCAACTGAGGTCACTATAAGCTTGTCCCACAAGCTTGTCCTTCAATTGAGGGTGCATTCCAGAGATGACCATGGAAGTAAGTTGAGATTCTGGAAAGGGTACTGAGCACTTTCCGGCCATCTTTCTGAATCTTTCAATGAAATCGGTCACTGCCTCATCCACCTTCTGCCGTAAATTCATGAGGTCGGCTGCGGTAACTTCAGGCTGTGGCCAATAAAATCTGTCATGGAAGCACCTTTCCATGTCTGCCCAAGTCTGTATAGAATCAGGTGGTAGAGAAGAATACCAAGAGAAGGCGGACACAAGGGGAACAACTGCAACTTATGGAATTCATTTTGGTTTCCTTCCACACATTGGGCCGTAAATCTGCCGATGTGCTCCATAGTAGACTTACCATCATCCCCGGAGAATGTGGCAAAGTCAGGGGTTTTGAATCCTCTAGGCAGAGGCACCAATCTGTCCACCCATTCGGAGTAAGACTTCCTGTAAACTGGCCGGTCGAGCGGTTTCAACTGAACACCGAAAAACCTCTTGATGGTGTCAGCTATCAAATTAGGGTCCAGGAGTTGGGCCCCCAATGGTCTTTCAGGTGGAGGCATTGGTCGCCACAGGGTATCTGGGGGACCCTGCGCCCCTGGCTGCGGTGGTACCTGAGGTGGAGCGTCTGTCCATAGCTGCCCAGGCACTACTTGGGCCAGGTTAACAAGGCCAATTCCTGGTACAGATACTTGCATGCCTCGGTGAGGTGGAAGTTGATTCCATGACTGCTCGGCCGGGGCAACACCCATCTGTGTCTGTATATAGGAACCCGCCGGGTAGGTACTGAGTGATCCGGAGTACGGCTGACTAGGAGGTAGGTTTGTCGAGCCAGGTGGGCTCTGGGTCCATGGCTGCTCACTCGAGCAATACCCCCTGATCCTGCCATTCCCTGATTCCGGGGTGAAGGCTTGCCCCCAGCGTAGGCCGGGTAGTTAGCCGTGGCAGAACATCCATAGGATGGTCCTTGCGGCAAATCACTACAAGAAAAATTGGACTTTTCGACGGGCAAAATCCGCCGGAAAAGCCAAAAATCCGCTGGAAATGTGGACTTTCCGGCAGATTTTTGGCGCCGGTAGCCAGCTCGTTGCAAACGCTTTCCGGCGGATTTCGTGGCGCTGAAAAATCCGCCGGAAGTTTCCGACGGATAATCCGCCGGAAAAGCCAAAAAAAATTTGTATGATATTACCGTTTTTTTTTTTAAAAAAATTTCGTTTTATTTAAAAAATTAATATTATTTTATTAAAAACTTTAATTATTGATAAAAATATAAAATTTTATAATTAATTAATTTACTATTTAAAAAAAATAAAAATTAGGAATGAAAATTAATAAATAAATATCCATACAATAATTTGGAACACAAACAACACCACAATTAGTAACAAACTCATATTATAAAATAATTCAAAAACTAAAAATATTAACTAATGTTACAAACATACCTTATATCGAAGAAATTTGCCAACGAGAGGAAGAGATTAGTAGAGAGAAGAAGAAAAGTGGAGAAGGGATTGATAGAGAGGAAGAGATTTAGTAGAGAGAAGAGAGATTGGTAGAGGTGTGAAGAAAATGAAAGTGGAGAAGAGATATATATAAAGGACGCGAATTTCAACGGTCAAAAGGCGAATCTGCTGGAAATGTCATTTCCGGAGGATTATGGGAATTTCCGGCGGATTTTTGAATTTCAAATTTGGCGCTTCCAGGCTTTTCCGGCGGATTGTTATCCGACGGAAACTTTTCGGCGGATTTTTTCCGCCGCAAACATTTCCGGAGGATTTATAGGGTTTTCCGGCGGATTCTGTTTTTTTAAAAAAAAAAACGTAACCCAGATCCGCCGGAAAGACCTATAAATCCGCCGAAAGTGTTTGCGGCGGATAAAATCCGTCGGTAAGTCCAAACATCCGCCAGAAAGTCCTCAAATCCGCCGGAAAGTTTCCGGCGGATAAAAATCTGCAGAAAAGTCCTGGCCGGTAAAACGCATTATTCTTGTAGTGAATCTAACGAGTCTACTGCCTTCGTCGGCCTTCGGGACAATTGCACTTGTCCCTGCTGAAGAGAAGTCGTATTAGTGACATTCGCCAAAAATTGCCCCCAGTGTTGGCAGTGGCAAAAGTACCAGGCTGAGAAATCACAGGACTAGGGCATACCTGATGAGAGAACGCCTGTTGAGGCCCAGTCAAACTCCCACTCGGTGAACACTGATGCATGCCTCCCATAGAAGTATAGGAGGATGCCTGCTGAGGTCCAACAGGGTTGGTGTATGGCAGGGACTGATGCGTGCCTCCCATAGAAGTAGGATGTCCTCCCTGCAGTTGGTCAGGGAAAATGGGGTTAGTAGCGTTCCATGCCTGTGTTCCAGTTCCTTGGCCTGCTGCACCTCATTGTGCACCATAGGTTTAACTATGTCAGCCAATTGTTGGGACATTTGGCACATTATATCATGTATCCCCATATCTATCTGTTGCCGAATGAATGATGTAGTCATCACTACAGACTCCTCCTCTTGATGAGGTGGTTCATTCAATTCAGCAGTAACCGTTGCAGTAGTATTCCCTGAGACACCTACTGGCTCCATGATTTTTGCTTTAGCACCAGTTGCCCTTTTTGATGTCGAAGGTGACTCCATGCTTAAGTTTCTACCAGAGCGTAAGTGCATACGCCAATGATAATCCAGTCCAGGCGAATCAAACGCAATGGTCTGTTCACCCGTTCTAGTCCCACCAGGCGTGCCAATTTTTTCCTTGTGTCAAACTCTTAGGTCCTAGCTGTGGGTTCGGCCAGAGGTTTGAACAAGTGTCTTGATTCCTCTGTTCTTCAAGCGATTGCACCAAGGAGGGAACTCTGCTCCTTGACTGTGGGTATCCTGACTCCTCTAGAAAGGGCCAGGTTGGGTGATGGGGACTGCGAGGTTTGGATTATACTACTGACTAATGCATAAAAATAAAGATAAAAATGCAATAAAGAATATAGATAAAAATAAGCGTAGAGTTTTGGTTTGATTGATGTCTCTTCTGTACAATTGCCCTTCTATTTATATACATAGGCCATCGCCGGCCACTAACACAACCAACATTTTCCTACCGTTGGATCAATCTAGGATCAACGACTATCATCGTTCCTAAGCCCTAAGGAGGCGGAGTAACCACCCACGATCTCACTAGCACGGTTAGTGGGGTGAACTCCCTCACTCCGCTCTTCAAGGCTTCGCTCATTCGCTTGATCTTTCAACTGCTCCCACGTTCTGTCTTTGTGCTTCTCTCTTACTTGCCTTCCAAGCAAACCTGTCTTACCTCAGCCACTTGGCTTACTCAGCTAGCCTTCGTCTTCGAACAGTAAGTCGTGGCACTCTATAGGCTGAGGCTTTACTCTCCCTCGGCCTCGCTCATTGCTCCTCGGGTTGACCCCTTCCTCGGGGGGTGATCTTGTGATATGCCCCGAGGGCTTCTCTTGCGTTCTTCTCTTTGGCAAATATCTCTCACATCTTTGTCTAGTGGCCTGCCTCAGCACTTCAATTCCACTCCCTATCTTTACTGAGCCCTCGGCCTACGACTCAGTTATTTGTGGATGTTAACAAAATCTATTATCTAATATAATAAAATGATGTGCTAGCAAATTGACTTACAAACCCACATTCAAAGCACTTAAATTCTCTCATCTCATTCGGAGATACAAAGCAGTGTTATTCAACCCGGACCGACCCGGCCAGTCAAACCGGTTCGACCATGACCTGCAAAATGTCATGGTTGGGGTTTGATCCCCAGACCCCAAGCTAATGCTCAAATTGCATGTTGTTACCGGTTGAGCCAGTTGTTGTGTTGATACATATGCAACATATATTATAGGCTAAATATATATTTTGGCCCTTTATCTTTGGGGTTGTGGTCACTTTGGCCCTTTATCTTTTTTTTTCTCATTTTAGACCCTCCTGTTTTTTGTTTGTGTCATTTTGGCCCCTGCCGTTATGTTTATGTTTTTTTAGGCAAATTTTTAAGGACGAAAATGAAATCAATTAAAAACATAAGGGCCCAAAATGAAATCAATTAAAAACATAAGGGACTAAAATGAAATCAATTAAAAACATAAGGGACCAAAATGATAACGGCAGGGGCCAAAATGACACACACAAAAAACATGAGGGTCTAAAATGAGAAAAAAAAAAGATAAATGGCCAAAGTGACCACAACCCCAAAGATAAAGGGCCAAAATATATATTTAGCCTATATTATACTTAACTTAAGTCATTCTTTTTTTTCTTTTTTTAAACAAAATCCTTTTAACCTACTAATTATATTCATTTATTAATTGCTTTTATACGTACATGTGTTATTATATATATATATTACTTATTACTTATTTAATATCTAATATTTTATATCACATTCCATAATTTTTAACTTCTATATATTACTTATTTAATATCTAATATTGAGTATGAATAATTATTCATTTTAAAATTCAATTAATTCATATTGAAAATATTGACTTACAATATTATATATTTTATCAGTTTTTAGTTGTATCACAGATCATACGGGCCAACTAGTGACCCATCGATCCAACTATAGATCCATTGACCGTATCGATCACCGAGTCGGTTTTAATAACGTTGATACAAAGTATTGAAAATAAATAAACTATCATTATAAAATTTGTTGGTATCCAAAGTAACAAAAACATATTGAAAAATTAAAGACCAATACAACACAAAAAATTGCATAGCTGGCAAGTTATTTATTATACATCGGGAATTTCCTATGCATTTTGGGAAGATGTGGACTCCCCCCAATATAGCTCGAGTTTTCATTAGGTACCTTCAAGTCTCCATACCACGAATTGAGTGGCCCATCGGAAGGATAGTTGAAATATTTTCCAATAAGATTTTCTCCCTTGAGAATCAAAGACCACGGCCATATTATAGTTGCTGCACTACGCATAACATAAGAAGCCCTTCCTGGATGTGCAACCAACATATTGTAGTTCTTCATTCTTAAGGGGTGTAATAATCTGTCATCACTAGAGATCAGAAAGATGTGAACGGGTGGAGGATTACGGAAAGTCCAAATTAATAGATCATAAGTAAGATGTCTATTGACTATGTCCTTTCCACCTGAAACAATGTAGTCATCGTCATTATAAAGATGATAAAATTGAATGCAAAACATAGATTCTAAGAAACAAGGCCTAAACAGTTTTTACTATAATTTGTAAGCTAACAAATTATACTAAACTGTTTATGGCTCATTTCTTAGAATCGCCTCCATATAATGAAGAATTTCCATCACAACAAAAATAACAGAACCCCGCAACAAACAAAACTCTACATTCAAATTTGCGACCAACAGAAGTTGTCTATCAAACATGCTTGATGCTTACAGTGGCGGATCCATGCTTAGAGAAATGAGGGCATTTGCCCCAATGAGATAATAATTCACTAAGGTGTACTTAATAAAAACATTTTTGCCCCAATAAAAAAAGGGTTGCCCCCAGATAAGTAAATTACATTTTAAATGTTAGTATAAATAAACAGAGATATACGAGAGAATAATTGGAACTAATTTTATTCTTTTAGTTTTAATTGTTCAAGTCTCTTCCAACACTAAATAAACACATATTAGCTCAAGTATTTCATGGTATTTTAAGAGTAGAGACCCAAATAAGTCTTTAAAAAAAGACCTCTCTCAAAGAAATGAACAGTGCCAAATTAGCCATTAACAAATTAAACACCGGTCAAACTAATCTCTGAAGAGGACTAAACAACCCTAAAATTATTTTAGAGAGACTAATTTAACCATTATTTAAAGACCAAATTAATACTTTTTTAAAACGTTGCAAAAAAATTTATCAGTTTACATATATACTCTTTTCTATCGTGTGTATAATTACTTTATAAATATTTATAATATTTTTTTCTAAAAAGTTTTTTTATTCTTTTTCACACCATAAAAAAAGTCTACTTCCTTATAGCCAAAAGAACTTAGAAGTTATATTTCAAAGTTATCATTATTTCAGACAAAGATGCAAGAGAAACCACTGGCTTGTTCATGAACAAATGTTGATTATTTATTTAAATTAATAAAATAGTTGTATATGACCAACAATTATTATCCGCAAAATGAAATGACATGCGAGAAACTGAACATTAGTGCAAGAATTTTTAAATCCTCCATTTATATCCTCAAACTTACAAAAAAGCATACGATTCATCTCCTGAACATTCAAAAACATTGCATATAATCTAGTTTTTGCCAAAATTGGGTGGTGGGTTTGTTTAAATATCAGTTTTGTATGGGGACGAGCCAAAAATCAACCAGAACATGCTGAAAAAGGCTCAAGGGTCATAACCTAATTCCATTGCTGATATTCCTGTTATGCCGACTCATTTGGGAATAATGACCTAATGTTGTGTTATTCTTGTTAATTTCTAATTTCTAATAAACAAAAAAATACAAGAGAAGTGACAATGAAGATAGTAATAGTAATAGTAATAGAGTAAGAAAAAAGAACCGGTAAAATGGCGGAAATGAACGCCAATCGAGGAAAGTGCTTTTCTTTCCAATTTCGAATACTGAGTAACATCGCCATAAGCGACAATATCAATAGGGCCTTCAATCCCGTTAGCTCTAACCGCTTCCATGATTAGAGGTGCTACCTTCAAAAGACTAACGCCGGGAGTCACGCAGCAGTCGTTGAAGTTCCACCATACCGAAACCCTAATGTTTCCTTTTTCGACTCGCTTGCAGTGAGGTTGTGTAGGAGAGGAAGAAGAAGATGAGAACTCACGGACTTGAAACAGAGAAAGAGGTGTGAGAAGCCTGGGAAGTTGCGATGATGATGAAAAGGAAGAACGAGAAGGGAGAAAAAATAGGTTTTTTGGAAGAAAATGAAACATTATTGGGATCGGAACGAAAATGGAGGATGTGGCAATTAAATTACAGGGAGTGACAGAAAGAGAAGACAAAAGGGGTTTTGGTCGAAATAATAAGGGGTTAGAGTTAGGAAGAAAACACAGTGACTAAAAACAAGAAGGGGAGGGGGAGGAAAACGGCCATATCTGCGTAGAAGAAGACTAAAAATGAAAGAAGAAAATAAACACGCAAATGAATCAATCGTTTAAAGAAGAACGGCAAAAGGCACAATAAGAAATTAAGCTGGGTTACGGGCTTACGGCTTAGGCTGCTGCGCCTGCCAAATGAGACTACTACTTTTTTTTTTTGACCGAATGAGACTACTACTTATATATAGTATAATGGGCTTATATATATAGTGATATAAAACTAGGTTGGGCTTTTTTTTTTGTACCCCCGTCAACTCCCATCTACCCCCATCAAATTGCTAAAACCCGAAAATACCCCTGTCCAACTTGTAATTCGCTCGGATTTACCTTCATCTAAGGTAAATCCGCTTTGTTATTTTTAAAGTCGGATTTACCTCAGATGGGGGTAAATCCGATTTCAAAAATAACAAAGCGGATTTACCTTAGCTGAAGGTAAATCCGCTTTGTTATTTTGGAAATCGGATTTACCTGGTAGGCACATAAATCCGATTTCCCTAAAAAAAGAGAAAATCGGATTTATCCCACCTAAGGTAAATCCGATTTCCCTAAAAAAAGGAAATCGGATTTATCCCACTTAAGGTAAATCCGATTTTGTTATTAAAAAAAATTGTTTTTTATTTAATTTTTTAAAAAAGGTTATAAAATGCTACTAAAAATCCGTTAAGCAGCCAAAACTAATCCAAAAATTATAAAAACACCACTAAAAATCTAATAAAACCAAAATAAGGTTATGCAAATTTTTTCAGATTTTTTGGAGATTATGAAAAATTAAAGAAATTAATAAAAAATAGTAAACGATGGAATTTGGGATTTTGAGGTCCACAGTCCTGAAAGAAGTACCTTCTTGAGGAGTATTGATCCTTGATATTTTTCGGATTTAAAGAATGTGGTTTCATTACAATTTGAGTAGGTTGCCCAAAAACTGATTTTTTAGCCTAAATTATTCTCCCGACGTACAATATCGTCACGTGTTAACGAACCACACACTAAACAGAACCAAAAGACGGTCGAAATTTGTATCTAAAATTTTAACTGAGTTATTTATTAATTAGGTTAACAAAGCGGATTTACCCCCACATAAGGTAAATCCGCTTTGGTTATTTTTAAAAGCGGATTTACCTTATATGGGGGTAGATCCGCTTTTAAAAATAACAAAATCGGATTTACCCCCAATTAAGGTAAATCCGATTTGTTATTTTTCAAAGCGGATCTACCCCATCTTAAATAAATCCGATTTTATTTTTTTAAATTTTTTAGTGGAAATCGGATTTACCTAAATCCGATTTCAATTTTTTAAATTTTTTAGTGGAAATCGGATTTACCTAAATCCGATTTCCAAAAAAAAATTGAAATCAGGATACCTTCGGGATTTTTAATTTTTGTGAAGGGCAATTGCGTCTTTTTGCAGGGTCGATGGGGTAGATAGGGAGGTGGTGGGGGTACCAAAAAAAAACCCAACTAGGTTTTAGTATAATGGGCTTGGCCCAAAACTATTCTAAATTGATACTTTTAACTATTTTTCTGAAAAAAGCTAGTCTTTTTTTTTTTAAAGTAACGTGTTGAAATATAGTTTGAGAAATGAATATATTCAATTATTCCGCTAATGAAGGTTGACTCAGTTGGTAAGGAGTTTACTCATTTCCATAAGGGCGTGGGTTCGCCGCTGTTGATGTGAGAATCTCTTTTGTGAGTAATCTGTAAGTACCTCTGTAAACGCTCAAAGAGTCGTGAGGCCTGCCCTAACCCTGGTGAGTCCCCAGAGTCAAACTCACCTAAACTTTCCTTGCTCAAAAAAAATATATATTCAATTATTCTAAACTATTATAGTTCAATATCAACTTCATAAACTTTGTGTAAATCCTTTTAATATACTCCATCCGTCCCATAATATAAGACCCATTGCATTTTTTATAACAAGCACCGGAATCATCTACCACAAGAACAGTTTATAGTCTGAGGCGTGTGAAGGCACTGCTGTCCTCAATGATTTATTTGACTGAGACGAAAATCCCACTAGATTCAACAGACTCTTTCAAAAAGATACGGGTGACGGAACAGACGAAAATATTATCATTGTAATCTCACAAGAAAACAAGATAAGAAACGGTTCAAAAGTATATTATGATTTGTACAATTAGAAAAGAGAATTAACAAAACTCAAAGCTTATCGAACAATGATCAGCTAAACCTATATATATATATATATATATATATATATATATATATATATATATGTCTCGGGTTAGAATATTAGGTGTGGCAAAAACTTTGTTGGAGGAGAGAACCACACGGGCCGGTAAAGCCGGGTACTCGTGGCCAACCAAGTTCCCTGGCGTAGATTAGTCATCGGCAAAGCCGGTGAAAACTCCGCACCAATAACATGGTAACCAATATATATATATATATATATATATAATTGGATTTCTAAAAGAAATAATGATTCATAATAAAAATATTAAAACTGAGTAATCGTTTAAAACATAGTAAAATAATAACGTTCAGTTTATTAATAAATTAATATTTATTTTGACTTATAAATTGAATTAAAATCAACATTTAACCATTTGATGTAATAATTGAAATACAAAGCAACGGTTACATAAATTCCTCTTTTATTTAATTTGAAAATAATAATAGTACTTTAAAACAATAAATATATATCCTTATAAGTTATAGTTGACGGTTTTGCTGTTTTGACCTTCAAGACTTCCGAATTGAGTTTCGAGCTCAACAGAAAAAGTGTAGCTCTGTTCCTTATCTTTCCAACGCATGATCACACGTCTCAATCGGATAACCACAGCCAAAGTTATGGTCTGCAGAGTGGACAGGGGTCAATATGCAATAAAAACAAGAATTAATTGAGAAATTGCTATACTGCTCAAGTAAGACCCAAGGTCTAGAAACGTGCTAAGACTCAAATATTAGACACAAAACACAATCAAAAATACCAAGTGAAAAGCTATAAAGAGTGCATTAAAATGCACCGATCAAATTCTCTCACACTTAAGCTTTTGCACTCCGGGCAAAACACACAAAACATAAACCAGACACAAAAACAACACATGAATATCTGAATCTAAAGAATGCAAAGTCATAAAAGATATGCTATTCCTAGGCTTCGAGGAGAATGACAATCAAAGATAGCACTTAATTACAATCAAGGCAAACAAGAGAATAGAGCACTAAAGAGTGAATCATAAGTGATGAGTCCTCACAGGATATGTATAAGTAATGCTCTCAATCACTCAAAGTGTTTAGGCTTATGTTTACTCTCATATATATATATATACACACACACACACACACACACACACACACTAAGCACATCAATGACAGTTAGAACTACCATATGCTTGACAAGCTTATAACATCCACACTGAAGAACACATGCACATAAGATCAACAAGTTTTTATAAGGGTTGTAATGGGGCCAAGGTCAAGGTGGAATAATCCTAAGAGGGAACTAGGCTAAAAAGAATCAAATAGGGCAACGAAGCAATGAAAATCAATTGTAAAGTGAGCATGAGAGGATCCAACTTCAACAAGATATGGTTAACTCTCTATTTTGATACACTTCTCCACATAACTCTCTTCACACAACTTTCACTCTTCTTGATACAAAGATAAAAAGATATATACACTTTGCATTTTTTTTCTTTTGACTTTTTTTTCCTTTTTTTTCTCTCTCTTTTTTTCTTTTTGGGGAATATTTTTCTATACAAATGTACTTGCCAAACTTTCCATTGAGAACTCAAGAACAAACCCAAGTGTGAACCACAATTGCAACAATTTGGACACTCCCACACTTATGGATTGACAATTTTCAATTCAAAACTCCTCCACTCTCTAAGATTGGGTAATATCATTGTTTTTCACCTTTAGGCTTGTAATGAGCTATTGTTGTGAAATTAATCACCAAAAGAATTGTGTGCACAAGACAGTCACTGCACACAGATGCTGCAGCAGTGGTGTAACACTGATGCAGTGGAGGACTCCTTGAGCACAGGCGCGGAAATCCCCAGCAACAGGTGCAGAAACACATAATTGAAAACTGTGGTGCTATGGGCGATGCTATAGCACTTGATACAACTAGCCACAGAATTGATTAGAAAACAAGAACACAAAGAGATGGTAACCCAGTTCAGGATCCAACCACTTGGGTTTTAGCACTTAAGGCTAAAACCAATTATCATTACACAATAGAAAAGTGTTTACAAGCTTTCTTGGAGAATAAATGGCTTCCCCACACTCTCAACTTTCCTATCTCTTAGATTGCAATGATCTCACTTCTCTCTAATCTGACTTATCGATGTATATTACACATTGTGCTTTCTCAAGTTCCTAGCTAAGACTTTATATAGATGGCTTAGGGTGAAAGTTAGTTATAACCATGGATTAACTAACTCCTAACAACCTACCAACTACCACTTAGCTAATAACAAACTTCTAACCGAAATAATAAACTACAATAACAGGTTCACACATTACAGCTATAAAACAAAGAATGATCTATCCCTGACTATTTCCATGCCAAGTATCCTTTTAGCATTCCCTAAATCCTTCATTTCAAATTCAGAACTCAACAAGGACTTTAGATCCTTTATAGCTGTCATATCACTACTAGCAATTAACATATCATCTACATAGAGAAGTAGATATATGTAATGGCCAGAGATTTCTTTCTTAAGATATACACAACTGTCAAATGAGCTCCTTTGATAACCATTTGATACAACAAAGCTGTCAAATCTTTTGTACCATTGTCTTGGAGATTGCTTGAGCCCATAGAGAGATTTTTTCAGCAAGCATACCATTTATTCTTTGCCTTTAACTGCATACCCCTCTGGTTGATTCGTGTAGATTATTTCTTCTAGGTTCCCATGTAAAAATGCTGTTTTTACATCCATTTGTTCCAATTCAAGATCATTCACGACAACTAGAGAGGATTACTCTAATGCTAGAATGCTTGACAACTGGAGAGAAAATTTCATTGAAATCTATTCCCTCCTTCTGTGAGAACCCTTTTGCAACAAGTCTTGCTTTAAACTTGTTGTTTTGCACTCTTGGAATTTCTGGTTTCTTCTTATAAATCCACTTGTAGCCTATGGTTCTTTGTCCCTTAGGCTTCTGTATCAATTCCCATGTTTGATTCTTCATGAGGGAATCAAACTCTTCATTCATTGCTATTTTCCGCATTTCACTATCCTTACTTGCAAGTGCTGCCTTGTAGTTCATAGGATCAGAATCATTGTTTTCATTTTCAAGGTTTAGCACATATGCTATGAAGTCAGCATATCCAAACCTTTCTAGAGCTTTTGATTCTCTTCTAACTCTGTCTCTTGCCAACTGATATGTACTCAATTCATCAGGTCTAGGCACAGTCTCCATCTCATCACTGGTGGAATCAATTACCTCATGATCATTCTCTACTGCAGTAGTTTCCTCCACCTCTAGCTGAGTAGTATCATTCTCTAAAAACAGTTTCTGAATTGTCTTGTTTTGGTTCATTGTTATTACCAAGAACATTATCCTCATTGAACACAACATCTCTGCTTATCACAGTCTTGCCATTACTAGAATTTCCCAACCAAATATTATAGCCTTTTACACCTTCTGGATAGCCAAGAAATATACATTTCTTTGATCTATTTTCTAATTTTCCTTCATTAACATGTATGTGTGTTGTGCAGCCAAATATCCTCAAATGTTTGTAGCTGGGTGGCTTACCAGTCCACATTTCTTCTGGTGTCTTAAATTGAATAGCAGAAGAGGGAGATCTATTTATCAAGTAACAGGTTGTGCTGGCTGCCTCCCCCCAAAATCCCTTGCCAAGATTAGCATTAGATAACATGCATCTAATTCTTTCCAAAATAGTTCTATTCGTTCTCTCGGCCAAGCCATTTTGTTGGGGAGTCAACCTCACAGTCTTATGTCTTAAAATTTCATTGTTTTTGCAAAAGGTATTGAATTCATTACTAAGGTACTCAAGGCCATTATCAGTTCTAAGTACGTTAATCTGCCTCTCAGATTGTTTCTCAACAAGTGCTTTCCACTGTTTGAAACAATTGAAGGCCTCATCCTTATTCTTTAGCAAAAACAACACTACAAGAAAAATTGGACTTTTCGGCAAGCAAAATCCGCCGGAAATGTGGACTTTCCGGCGGATTTTTGGCGCCGGTAGCCAGCTCGTTGCAAACGCTTTCCGGCGGATTATTCGCCGGAAATTTCCGGCGGATTTCGTGGCGCCGAAAAATCCGCCGGAAGTTTCCGGCGGACAAAAAAATTTTGTATGGTATTACCGGCGGATTAATCCGCCGGAAAACCCATAAAATCCGCCGGAAAAATCGTTTTTTTTTTTTTAAAAAATTCGTTTTATTTAAAAAATTAATATTATTTTATTAAAAACTTTAATTATTGATAAAAATATAAAATTTAATAATTAATTTATTTATTATTTAAAAAAATGAAAATTAATAATTAAATATCCATACAATAAATAAAATACTCCAAAAAAATATCCATACAATAAAAAAATATCCATACAATAAATAAAATACTCCAAAGCTATTGGGGTGGCTGCTGGTCTGACCCATCACCATCATAATAGGTATCATTAGTAGATTCAAGAAAAGCAGAAATCGAATCCATAGTATTAAGATCGAAGTTGGGTCGGTGGGGTGACTGTTGCTGGGACTGCTGGTATGTCTGGTGGGGCGACTGGGGCTGCTGGTATGGCCGGTGGGGTGACAGCTGCTGGGGCTGCTGGTATTGCTGTGGTGGCGGCTGCTGGTATTGCTGCTGTGGCGGCTGCTGGTATATCTGCTGGTATGGCGGCTCCTGGTATGGCTGATGCGGCTGGTAGTATGGCATATGTGAGGATGATGGCCTCGAGTGCTGAGACATCAGCTAATCCTGCAAATACTAAGCGTTCCTCATTTACCCTAGCCTGCTCTGCAGCTACCCCAGCCTGGGAACATAATTGCGACCAGTCGAGGATCCAGAATGTGGAGCTGATAGACTCGGAATAATGCTTGTTCGGAAAGCAGTCGGTCCAATACCACCTGATCCTACCATACGATTACTCTTTTGGGGACCAACTGCTCTCTCCCAAATATCACGAGCTACTCTAGCCTCGTGCTCTGGATCGATATCAGCTGCCCCACTCCTCTGTTGTGTCTGATGGTACTCAGTCAGCCCAGCCTCGAAGCTCTCCTGAAAAAATAACCCAACAAATAAATAACTAATTATTAATAATAATATATAATATATATAATAATAAACATTAATATATAATTGTAAAAGTAGTTTTACCTGCCCTCGCCCGGTCTGTAGCAAAATTACCAGTGTCCTCCCGCGTATGAAGGTAGAGATGCAACTCAGGAAAAGTGACTGGCCTTTGTTCCCTCTCCTCCTATATATACATATTATTAATTAATACACATGAAAATGACTAGTTAATTATAATTAAATAATTAATTAATTAAGTAATAAAGTAATAAATTTACCATACGCCTGTGATGCGTTGCAGTGTTAACACCCCCCCTGTGTGTGTGCAGCCACCTTTATCAGAAGCACGGTTCTTCTTGGCTTTCTCACAGTAATTTTTATATTCATCTGTCCCCCAATACTTCTTAAAGTCAGCCCAAGATGAGTCTCCCATATAAGATGGCTTCTCATCCTTACTGCGCGCCTCCCGCAGTAATTTAGAATAGCGATGGGAACATCTCTTATGGAACACTCTCTCAACGTCTCTTTGCTGCTCTGGTAACCAGGTACATTTTTCCTATTTAAGAAATTTACAATAATGTTGTTAATAAGACAAATTAATTGGAATCCCATTTTCTCAAATTAATTATTTTGTAGAACAACTTACTGTTATACCCCAATTTTGTCCGAGCTCCTGTTAATAGCATTTTAATTTACTAGGTCGCATTTTTTTGAAGGTCTCGAGTCCTGTTAACGCGTGTCGGTGTCATGCGAGTGTCGTTAAGATGCCATTTGTGTAATTGGGCCAACAGTTCGATTATTGGGCCTACACATATACAAATTGGGCTTATCATTTTGGGTTGGGCCCACGAACGTGGTTCCTAGTTAATTTTTAGTGTTAACAGGCCTATTTGTTCTATTTGAACCTCGTTCTAGCGCATTTGTCTAGTTGGGCCCGATTTCGCTTTTGTATTTGGCTCAACTTCCTTTATTATTTTTATTTTGTCTATTTAATTTGTTTTGAGTCCAAAAATGTCAAAAAAATCAAATTTTATTTCATTTACAATTTAATAGTGTTTAGGAGTCCAAATATACAATAATAATAATAATCCAAAAAATCCAAAATTACAAAATAAATTCTAAAAAAACACAAAAAAAATAGAAAAACGAAAATACAAAAAAATCAGAAAAAAAACGAAAACACAAACAGCAGCAGATCCATGGGCTAATTCTTGTTGCCCAAGAGTCCAATACCTGAAATAGGAAAACAAATCAAATTAGAATCAAAAATTAATTTCCTAAACCTGAAATTTGCCTATAAAAACAAGCTTGAATCAGATAGAAAATCGGAGACGGAAATACAAGAAGAATCAGAGCAAGAGATTAGTGTTTCACGCCGAAACCCTAAACCGCAAAAAAAAAAGCAAAAAATCAGAAACAGAAGCAGCTAGGGTAATAGTAGCAGTAGAGCACAACAGCGACAACAAAGCAAGCAAAAGGTGAATATCAGAAGCTGGAGTAAAGGTTGGTCCTTCTATAAACTAATATTAGTTTGCTAGTTTTTTAGAACATATGAGCACCCCCTTCGTTAAACCCTGATTTTGTTGAAATATGATCCCTAGTTGAACATATAATCTGTCCAGAAAAAAACGCAACTAGAATTTGTAGATGTTGATTTAGGGCTTTTAAAAATCATCAGGCTCGTAAATATGAGATCAAGAGCAGAATCATGGCTAAGGAAAAATTATTAGTGTTAAGGTTTAGTCGGATCCGAAAGACAGGAAATTAGTAATAAACTGAAATAGGCTGATAACAATAAACCAGTTAGCATTCTGTTTCCTCTAAAAATTAGGAATAGTTACAAAATCCGGAATAAGGAGATTCAGTCTTGTGTTACTAATAACATTCACAGAAAATTTTAGGAAGATTGAAATAATAGCGTTATGGCTTAATTTTCGAAAGCAAAACCGAACCTATCTTCGTCGAAATAGATGAAAAAAGGGCAAAACCGAACCTGTCTTGTGAACCCCACCGTGCATCTTCATCGGCGACGGTCGCCGTCGTCGAAACGCCACTGTAACATCGCCGTTGTTACTGGCGCCCTCGTCGCCGGCCATGGATTGGCCAGTCAACGTCAGTCTTCGCGCCCTGGTCGTCGTCACACAGCCACCGTCACGCCGTCGTAGCTTCATCACCATCGTCCGGTCGTTTTCGTCTTCGCCCCCACCGGAGACGTCGCCGTCACCTCTGTCTCTGCCGGTCAAGGAACGGCCGGCCGTCGTCGCTTCCTCCTCGTTCGTCCACCATCGTCTTCTCTCTCTCTTCTTTCCTCTTTCCCCTGCTCCTCCATCGTCTTACTCGCACTCCTCTCCGTCTGCTCCTCACTCCTCTCCGTCCGCTCCTCCCTCTCTCCGTGAAATCCTCCCTCTCTCCGTGAAACCCTCTCTCTCTCGAATGTGTGTTTGTGCGGCGCAAAGGGGAAGGAAACAATTAGGGTTTCCAATAATTAATCACCTTATATATACTCCTCTCATTTACTGTCTTTTTTTTAATTAATAATAAAAAGAGCAGATTAATTTTTACACCCCTGCGTTTTAATTCATACAACCCTTCTCCTCATAGGCCCATTCGCAGGCCATGTTAATAAAAGCCCAGTAAGCTCAAAAATGCCTCAGATTCATTTCCAC
This sequence comes from Astragalus membranaceus, assembly GCA_039519185.1. Taxonomy (NCBI): domain Eukaryota; kingdom Viridiplantae; phylum Streptophyta; class Magnoliopsida; order Fabales; family Fabaceae; genus Astragalus; species Astragalus membranaceus. The sequence continues at coordinate 163,508,775 of CM076850.1, forward strand.
ACTCCCTCGTTTCATTACTGTAACCCCTACTTGGAAGCCCACGTTCTCGCAGGCCAGCTCACCAAAAGCGAGCTGGGCTTCTGTTTTTCACACCTCCCTTTTAATAATACACCCCCATTCTGCAAATTGCACCCTATTTTACCATTTCACCCCCTTTCTCATTTTTTTTTAATTTAATTTATTTCTCTTCAAGACAAAATAGTTTCCCATAAATCAAAAACTTTGTTAATAGTCTTGTGAAGCCTTTGCTTGCATGATTATTAACAACGAGGTACTAGTGGCGATCAGTTGGAGCCTTTGCTCAATTGATCATCATGAATGCCTAATTTTCCTAAAGATTTTCACTAAATCAAAAACTTTGTTAGTAGTCTTGCGAAGCCTTTGCTTGCATGATTATTAACAATGAAGTGCTAGTGGTGATCACTTGGAGCCCTTGCTCAATTGATCATCATGAAAGCTTGATTTTCAAAATTAAACAAGATAAAAAACAAAAACCTGTTTCAGAACCTAGAACTACGTCGCCTTTGATTCTCCACCCGGGGATACGTAGGAGCAGGGCCACGCCCCTGTCAAGCGCAAAAATAAATAATTTCTAAATAAAAAATACAAACACATCTCTTTCAAAAATCAAAAATCTTATTTTCAAAGTAGGGGATTAAGTCGGTCGTACGGCTGGGTTAATCATCGTTTTAGGATAAGTGAACTGTGGTCCCTCAGAGCCCCAGCGCTCCTTCAGCCCTCAGTGGCCCTTCAGAGCCCCAGTGCTCCTTCAGACCCCCAGTGGTCCTCCAACACAGATCACACAGTCTTAAAACCCCTACATTAAAAAACACCAACCCACAAACATTTTCTACACACAAGAACTACGTAGCTTTGAATTCTCCATCGCACCGGGAGATACGTAGGAGCAGGCCATGTCCCGTCAAGCACTTCTTTCTAAAAACCCTTTTTTTTTCCTTTCTCTCCAAAAATAAAAAATTTTATTAAGTTCTTTAATTCATTTTCAATAGGAAATAAGGAGGCAAATTAGATATTTTTCAAATCAGCATTTAAAACCACACATTTAATTAAAGGTTCCCTCTCAGTAGAGAGGACGTGTGAGGTGCTAATACCTTCCCCGCGCGTAACCGACCCCCGAACCCTCTTCTCTAGTTTCGCAAGACCACTCGCTTTCCGATAAAAGGTTTTCCTAATATTTTCCTTAATAAATATTGGTGGCGGCTTCATTGTCTTAGGAAAAGTTGTGAACGAGGAAGGTTCTCCCTCGGGGACTTTTTCGGGCGCAACAGCTGGCGACTCCACTGGGGACACTAAAATATTTTTTTTTTAAAAGTGGGTCAAGCCTAACTAATTAAATGTGTGGTTTATATGATTGATTTGAATATCTTGCGTTGCCTCTCTTCTCTTTCCTTTTTCATAAGCATGTTACGTCAATGTGCATTCTTATTCTATGTTTGCTTTTGCAATAGATAGTTACTTCTTTGCTTAGTTCCCTCATGCGTTTCTTCCCCTTTCTTATCATGTCCCCTTCCTCTCTGCTCCCTTTCCTATGGTAAGCACATGCATACTTCCCTTTTCTTATCATGTCCCCTTCCTCTCTGCTCCCTTTCCTATGGTAAGCACATGCATACTTCCCTTTTCTTATCATGTCCCCTTCTTCTTTGCTCCCTTTCTTGAGGTAAGTAGTGCATTGTTATTGGCACCCTAGATTAGTTTATATTGGATCGATATTGAACCCTAGGATAAACAACATGCTATTTGTCTGGACTGCTCTGGATTTTCATTTGCAGGTGGGGAAGGGTAGTTATTCCTAGGTGTTGTGCCCTCGACACACAATTCACATCCTATACTTGTGAGCATTGAGTGGGGCCTAAAACCCAAGGTCTGAACAAAAACCTAGGAGAGTGGGAACGATTAGTGGCTGCCATTCGTAGACCTTTGTCTGTATGGCTCTCACGAAAGTTCCACCCAAGAGTGCGCTTTGTCATGATGCCTCACACTCGGTAGCTTTCTACGATTGTGGGTGCCATCATGAGAGAGACTTTAGCTCTTGGCTGCCATTGTAAGGAAGTGATTAGAATCTACATGGGAGAATTACCCCTTTCGTCGACTTTAGACCCTAGGATTCCCACCCTTTGTAGGACACGGGGGCACGCCTTTGTTTGTTGCATTAGTTTAGGCATTCCTTTTTCTTAAACTCTATTTCAAAATCGTAGAAAATAATATCCTTATTTTCTTACCCTCTTTTTATGTAAATGACACATCATTTCGCATCCACATCATTTCGCATCCACATCATTTCGCATTCACATCGTTTCGCACCATTGCATTTGCATCTAACAAAAGTTTGAAAAAAAAAAAAACATTTATCTTGCATTCCCTTTCATTACATAAAGATAAAACAAAAAATAATTATCATCTGCATAGCATAAGCATTTCATTTATAATCATGCAAAAAATCTTCGTCGAGTTCACCCAAGACGAGGCGTTCATGCATAAGCATTATTTCAAAAAAAGAGACACAGTAGAACTACGTAAGCTTTGATTCCTCATTACAATGGGGATACGTAGGAGCGGGTCATACCCCGTCAAGCACATTTTTCTAAAACCTTTTTTCCAATAAATCATTTGCATCTCCAAATAATTTTCAAAATCATGTTCCAAAACTAAAAAACAAAAAAAGAAAATCATTGTGAGTATCATGCATTTCATTGCACAAAAAAATGAAAACAAGAAAGCATCTCATTCATAATCATGAATAAAAATCATCATCAAATTTATTCAAAATGTAGCATTCATGCACCATTTCATTAACCTCATCACTTTGGTTCAAATACATCATTCCTCCATACATGCATCTTTCAAAAAGGAAGGGGCATTGGCATTTCATACTTTGCCTTGCCTCTAAAAAAAATCATTTAGAGAAAATCATCATTCCTGCATCTTTCATCATTCAAAAGAAAAAGGGGGCATTGGTATTTCGTACCTTGTCTCGCCTCTAAAAAATAAAATAAAAAATCAAAGTCAAAAATCATTTTGAAAAAAAGGGGCATCATTCTTGCATCATTCGCATTGGCATTTTGTCTTGCATTAAAAATAACAAAATTATTTAGAATAAGCCACACTCTTCGAGTGGTCATTCTCCACGCATTTGCATCATACTTGCATATCATAATTTGTTCATTCATTCATTGCATAAAATAAGAGTTGTGATGAGAAGCGAGACGTTCTTGCGAAACAATCATCCTTTTTGAAAAAGTTTATCCTTACTTGGTTGCAAACTCAAGGTGTTCCAAGGCACTCAGTTTTTCAAATCAATAGCTCATTTGCATTTCTTTCAAAAGCACTGCATCAAAAGACTGAAATAGTGTATCAAAAAAAAAACAAATTTTTTAACTGATGTTAACTCTCTGTGAAGCATTCTTCTAATGAGCGTGCATGCCAGGTGCAGTTTCTCTTGTTTGAGTCAGTCAATTTCCTTCATTCCTTATCCAAGTCTAATCCCGCCCCGTCCACCCATAAAGCATATTCTCTCCCATCAGTGTATACTTGACTTTTTGGTTCATTCTCACTAAGACTTTAAGTCCTCCATGCTGGGGCAACTCTGTGATCACTAATTTTCCTTATCAATATCATATTCCTTCAGTGCAAGTCTCTCAAAAAAAAATAATATAATAAACAAGAAAACAAGCTCGCTAGGTCGAAAACCCGCAAAGGGCGGCCTAGGCAAAAAGGAGCGCCCGGTGGACTGAAAACTCGCAAAGAGCGGTCCAAGCAAAAATTAGGGCACAAAAAAGGAAAAAAGAGCAAACACATGAAGATAGATAAATTACCGTTCTAAAGTTAAGTCTTATAGAAATAAGCAATCGGGATTTGAAATGAAGTTTGGCCATCTCCTCAAAAACCCCAAAATCCCAGAAAGTCCCTTTCCTACCCACCTTGAGCCAAGAAAAACCAAAATCCAAAAATCACCCTAGACAAGGATCACCCCAAATAAAAAAAACAGTGCATCACTTTTTATCAGCTCACCCGAGTCGAAGAATGAAAAGAATCATAAAAAAAAAAGGGAAAAAAGAGAAAATCAAAAAAAGGGGATTCAAAAATCCCAAAACAAAACAAAATACAAAAGAAATGTAAGTGGTGAGCTGGTACATGTTACCACAAAATATAAGAGATCCTTGTCTAAATAAACCTTCAAACACTTCATCATTCCAACACCTGATTCCATAAACCTTCAAACACTTCCTTTGGCCTCAACATCAAACCCCTTAGTCATTCTACCATGAGACACGAATTTGCTTTAACAGAGCCCAAACAAGCCCAATAACCATCTTCCTCATAGACCATTAACCGTCAATCAACGCCAAACAAAACTCATCCTCCCATTAGCCTCAAACACTTCATTAAGCCTAGCCCTCCTTCCTCCACAAAACACCACAATCCCGAAAAGTCCATTCCGATCAAAGACCGTTTGCTTTTGTTCACTCAAAATCTGATCTTAGGACGAACAAGCTTATCTATGTACAATGTGTTTGCTCAAAAGAAAAACAAACGATCAGAAAAAAGAAAGCTGATCAAGAAAGAATAAACCCTCAGAAAAAAAAGAGAACTGAGGAAACAAAAACGAACAGTCAGAAAAAAGAAAGCTGACAAAATAAAAAAAAGAGGGACTTGCACTCCAAAACACATTCAAGATGCATTAAAACAAGGTTTAGTGATCACCAGGTAAGGATTCTTTCGCACCAAAAGTCAAGACATCAGTAGAGAACCAAAGATTTGCACTGAGAATACCACTCAGACCCAAAAGTTGGGGCATTCTCTTCACCACCCACACACCCTAGTCTTGGGAAAGTCTGTTCAATGCCCATCCCATGTCACTCCAGTTGTCAATGTCATTCCAAAGTGGGGCGAGTGCATTCCCATTCCTTCACCTCATTCGTTTCCATAAAAACCTCACCGGGGCAATCTCTCAACTCACTATCCTAAACAAGACCTTGTCATTCTGATTGGGGCAGCTTTGTCCTCGTTATGACTGGGGCAACATCAAATTCTGTGGGTTGAAGCAAAACCCCTTTCATTCCAGCTTTCATCCCAAGAGCCGAAGCGTTCCCAATTCATCATCTTCTACACCCCTAGTTGTTGTCACCACTAGACAGGTGCAAGTTATTCACTCGTCAAAGACCTGAATTGGGGCAATCTTGTATCTCTTGGTCCCTCATAAGCCTCGGCAATAACCATGTCTGTCATTCCTTCACTTGCCATAAATGTCCATGCCCTAAACCAATTCCAAGTTAACTGACTCATTCATTCACATTTTCACTCCTATGCATGCTTACTAGATAATGCTTCAAAGGAGAGAACACAAGTTGTTTACGTGATATCTAAAATTCAGTCATCATGGAAAGAAAGAGAAAACAAGTGAGGTTGTTTGTAAATAAAAACCTTGAGAACACCGGAGTTTGAATCAAATTCAATTTTTTTTTTCAACAGAATGGTCAATAATCATCTCAAGTCCTTGCATTCAAAGTCTCGCATCTCATCATCACAAAAATGTTTACCACATGCATCTAGGCATTATAGCATATGCATCAAAGCATTACATTTGCATCTTCACATTTTGTGCATTCATCACATAGCAAAAAGGAAAAAAAACGTTCCACGTCAGTTGCACAGAAAAAGCAGAAATCTTTTCATTGCATTGGCATCATATTAATGTTCGCACTTCATAAAAAGAAAAGAACAAAATCATTGCATGTCATTCATCACTAGAGCATTACATTTTGCATCAGATATTTCACAGAAAAAGCAAAGAAAGCAAAAAGAAAACAAAGAAAAGAAACCACAAAAGCAACACAAAAGCATTCCATGTCATTCATCATTTCACAAAGCATTCCTTTGTCATTCAATCATCAAACATTAAAGCAGTGCATATGCATCATATTAACATTAGCATTTCCATAAAAGAAAAAAGAACAAGAATCATTGCATCAAACATCAGATCATTGCATTTTGCATTTCATAGAAGAAGCAAAAAGAAACAAACAGAAGTTAGAACAGGAGCATTTCATTCATCAAAGCATCAATCACCGCATACATTTGCATTCAAACATCAAAACAATACAGTTGCGTCACATCATACTTGCATCTCATAGAAGAAAAGAAAGCTAAAGCATCCCATGTCATTCATCATTTCATGTTATCCATCAGCAATATTCACATTTCATAGAAAAAAGGCAAAGAAGAAAGAGTTTTCCATTGCATGTCATCTGCCATTTCATTACATATCATCAAACACCAAAATGTTGCATTCGCATACCTGCACTTCATAAAAAGAGCAAAAGAAAAGAAGAGGAGAAAAGCAAAAGAACAAATAAAGTCAGGCATTGCATTCATCAAGCGTATAAGAACAGTAGAAAATCATGCATTCATAAGCAAAAGAAAAAGAAAATCATGCATTGCGTACAGACAAGAGAAGAAAAGGAAAATCATTGCATTCATCAAGCATATAGGAACAGTAGAAGATCATGCATTCATCCGACATAGACAAAGGAAATAAGAAACTCATCATTCATCATAAGAAAAAAGAAAACAGCAATCATGGCATTTGCATTGCATGCATTTGTTCATTTTCAGCTACAGGTACAAAGAGAGGATGAGCACTTCGGTGTTAGCCCTCTCCCCCAGATTCCAGAAAATGTTCCCCCAAGTTGGGAGTTCAGAAAGAAAAAAAAGAAAGAGAGAAACAGAAAAGAAGGAGAGAAAAGAAAAGAGAGCGCTCAAGCGCCCATTGCGGATTGGAGCACAGAGATCATCGCTCCCTTCTGCCCAGGTCTCACGTCGCGTACGAGCAACGCGATGGACCGCAGCCCCATGTGAGGTTCAACGGAATAGTTGTATCAGCCTAAGATACAGTGGACGCCGTGCATTGATCAGTATATCAGTTCCGGAGCTGATAACGATCCCTCCGGTCGCTCGAAAAGGCCAACAGGAAGCGTGCTCCTCAAAGCCACGTGCAAACTCGGATTCACCAAGAGACCGTTTAAGGATTACAGGTTTTAGGCAGCCTGGGCAATTTACCGCTTTCTGCACGCCAAGTGCCCATTTACCGCTTTCTGCACGCCAAGTGCCCATTTACCGTTTTCTGCACGCCAAGTGCCCATTTACCGCTTTCTGCACGCCAAGTGCCCGTTTACCGCTTTCTGCACGCCAAGTGCCCGTTTTACCTTTTTACCCGCACGTCAGTGTTCATTTACTGTTTTCGCATCAACATGAAAGTGTCTATTTTCCCAAAAAACAAAAAAAAAAGAGGGGAAATTCGGGTTCTCCAAATGGACAAAATTGGTATAATTTCTGAATTCTTTATTTCTATTTTACCCTCGAAATATGTCTCGCGCAATTCATATTTCTTGGTAAAATCCAAATAAAGAGGGGCAGCTGTTATACCCCAATTTTGTCTGAGCTCCTGTTAATAGCATTTTAATTTACTAGGTCGCATTTTTTTGAAGGTCTCGAGTCCTGTTAACGCGTGTCGGTGTCATGCGAGTGTCGTTAAGATGCCATTTGTGTAATTGGGCCAACAGTTCGATTATTGGGCCTACACATATACAAATTGGGCTTATCATTTTGGGTTGGGCCCACGAACGTGGTTCCTAGTTAATTTTTAGTGTTAACAGGCCTATTTGTTCTATTTGAACCTCGTTCTAGCGCATTTGTCTAGTTGGGCCCGATTTCGCTTTTGTATTTGGCTCAACTTCCTTTATTATTTTTATTTTGTCTATTTAATTTGTTTTGAGTCCAAAAATGTCAAAAAAATCAAATTTTATTTCATTTACAATTTAATAGTGTTTAGGAGTCCAAATATACAATAATAATAATAATCCAAAAAATCCAAAATTACAAAATAAATTCTAAAAAAACACAAAAAAAATAGAAAAACGAAAATACAAAAAAATCTGAAAAAAAACGAAAACACAAACAGCAGCAGATCCATGGGCTAATTCTTGTTGCCCAAGAGTCCAATACCTGAAATAGGAAAACAAATCAAATTAGAATCAAAAATTAATTTCCTAAACCTGAAATTTGCCTATAAAAACAAGCTTGAATCAGATAGAAAATCGGAGACGGAAATACAAGAAGAATCAGAGCAAGAGATTAGTGTTTCACGCCGAAACCCTAAACCGCAAAAAAAAAAAGCAAAAAATCAGAAACAGAAGCAGCTAGGATAATAGTAGCAGTAGAGCACAACAGCGACAACAAAGCAAGCAAAAGGTGAATATCAGAAGCTGGAGTAAAGGTTGGTCCTTCTATAAACTAATATTAGTTTGCTAGTTTTTTAGAACATATGAGCACCCCCTTCGTTAAACCCTGATTTTGTTGAAATATGATCCCTAGTTGAACATATAATCTGTCCAGAAAAAAACGCAACTAGAATTTGTAGATGTTGATTTAGGGCTTTTAAAAATCATCAGGCTCGTAAATATGAGATCAAGAGCAGAATCATGGCTAAGGAAAAATTATTAGTGTTAAGGTTTAGTCGGATCCGAAAGACAGGAAATTAGTAATAAACTGAAATAGGCTGATAACAATAAACCAGTTAGCATTCTGTTTCCTCTAAAAATTAGGAATAGTTACAAAATCCGGAATAAGGAGATTCAGTCTTGTGTTACTAATAACATTCACAGAAAATTTTAGGAAGATTGAAATAATAGCGTTATGGCTTAATTTTCGAAAGCAAAACCGAACCTATCTTCGTCGAAATAGATGAAAAAAGGGCAAAACCGAACCTGTCTTGTGAACCCCACCGTGCATCTTCATCGGCGACGGTCGCCGTCGTCGAAACGCCACTGTAACATCGCCGTTGTTACTGGCGCCCTCGTCGCCGGCCATGGATTGGCCAGTCAACGTCAGTCTTCGCGCCCTGGTCGTCGTCACACAGCCACCGTCACGCCGTCGTAGCTTCATCACCATCGTCCGGTCGTTTTCGTCTTCGCCCCCACCGGAGACGTCGCCGTCACCTCTGTCTCTGCCGGTCAAGGAACGGCCGGCCGTCGTCGCTTCCTCCTCGTTCGTCCACCATCGTCTTCTCTCTCTCTTCTTTCCTCTTTCCCCTGCTCCTCCATCGTCTTACTCGCACTCCTCTCCGTCTGCTCCTCACTCCTCTCCGTCCGCTCCTCCCTCTCTCCGTGAAATCCTCCCTCTCTCCGTGAAACCCTCTCTCTCTCGAATGTGTGTTTGTGCGGCGCAAAGGGGAAGGAAACAATTAGGGTTTCCAATAATTAATCACCTTATATATACTCCTCTCATTTACTGTCTTTTTTTTAATTAATAATAAAAAGAGCAGATTAATTTTTACACCCCTGCGTTTTAATTCATACAACCCTTCTCCTCATAGGCCCATTCGCAGGCCATGTTAATAAAAGCCCAGTAAGCTCAAAAATGCCTCAGATTCATTTCCACACTCCCTCGTTTCATTACTGTAACCCCTACTTGGAAGCCCACGTTCTCGCAGGCCAGCTCACCAAAAGCGAGCTGGGCTTCTGTTTTTCACACCTCCCTTTTAATAATACACCCCCATTCTGCAAATTGCACCCTATTTTACCATTTCACCCCCTTTCTCATTTTTTTTAATTTAATTTATTTCTCTTCAAGACAAAATAGTTTCCCATAAATCAAAAACTTTGTTAATAGTCTTGTGAAGCCTTTGCTTGCATGATTATTAACAACGAGGTACTAGTGGCGATCACTTGGAGCCTTTGCTCAATTGATCATCATGAATGCCTAATTTTCCTAAAGATTTTCACTAAATCAAAAACTTTGTTAGTAGTCTTGCGAAGCCTTTGCTTGCATGATTATTAACAATGAAGTGCTAGTGGTGATCACTTGGAGCCCTTGCTCAATTGATCATCATGAAAGCTTGATTTTCAAAATTAAACAAGATAAAAAACAAAAACCTGTTTCAGAACCTAGAACTACGTCGCCTTTGATTCTCCACCCGGGGATACGTAGGAGCAGGGCCACGCCCCTGTCAAGCGCAAAAATAAATAATTTCTAAATAAAAAATACAAACACATCTCATTCAAAAATCAAAAATTTTATTTTCAAAGTAGGGGATTAAGTCGGTCGTACGGCTGGGTTAATCATCGTTTTAGGATAAGTGAACTGTGGTCCCTCAGAGCCCCAGCGCTCCTTCAGCCCTCAGTGGCCCTTCAGAGCCCCAGTGCTCCTTCAGACCCCCAGTGGTCCTCCAACACAGATCACACAGTCCTAAAACCCCTACATTAAAAAACACCAACCCACAAACATTTTCTACACACAAGAACTACGTAGCTTTGAATTCTCCATCGCACCGGGAGATACGTAGGAGCGGGCCATGTCCCGTCAAGCACTTCTTTCTAAAAACCCTTTTTTTTTCCTTTCTCTCCAAAAATAAAAAATTTTATTAAGTTCTTTAATTCATTTTCAATAGGAAATAAGGAGGCAAATTAGATATTTTTCAAATCAACATTTAAAACCACACATTTAATTAAAGGTTCCCTCTCAGTAGAGAGGACGTGTGAGGTGCTAATACCTTCCCCGCGCGTAACCGACCCCCGAACCCTCTTCTCTAGTTTCGCAAGACCACTCGCTTTCCGATAAAAGGTTTTCCTAATATTTTCCTTAATAAATATTGGTGGCGGCTTCATTGTCTTAGGAAAAGTTGTGAACGAGGAAGGTTCTCCCTCGGGGACTTTTTCGGGCGCAACACTTACCAAAAATGATCTTAACATCCTCCCAACAGCCTCTTCATCTTTTCTAACAGCCGGCCAATTCTTCCAACTGCCGGTGAAATTCTCCTTGATTGTTTTTGTGATGGCGGTAGCTGTAGCCTTCGAATGAAGAAACCTGTATTACATAAAAAAAATGAATTTTATTATACCAAAATATATAAGTTATATATAAAAGGCAACAAAAATAAATTAATAAATAATAATATATATACTGACGAATCGCCAACAGTCTCCAATATGATCCGCCCATCAGGTGTATACCTCACCACCTCACACGTAACAGTGAATGTGCGTACCCCATCCGCATCAACACCTGTCGGGGCTAAGCCCTCAGTACCAAGAGGAATCACTGGGTCCCCTGCAGTACTAGTACTAGCACCCGCAGACCCAGGTGGTGGCAAATATCTGCCACCAGAAACAACAACACGAGCAGGCTGAACACGACAGCCTAGACGAGTAGAAGTCTTCCTCCTGCTAGTGCTGGCGGCATCCGTGACAGGTGGAGGAACATATGTCTCATCATCAGATCCTGAGTGAGATGCCATGACCGTGTCGTATCTAGCTAGACGTACATATACATTTAAACAAACAAACATATACTAAACAAGGTTAACATAAACATACAAAACTCGATCATTAATATATATATATATATATATATATATATATATATATATAAAAACATACTAAACAAATTAAAATATATAACATACTAAACAAAGTTAACATAAACATACAAAACTCATTAAAATATATATATCAACATACTAAACAAACATAAATTACATCCTTGATTAAAAATAGGTTAACATATATTGTTGAAACATAAATAACTAATTAGAATCCCATTCATTCTCAAAATCATCATCATCAGAGGAGTGAATTCTTGATACACCAATGTGGTCTGTTGCATCTCCACCGGCATCTTCTTCGTCATCAACTTCATCGCCGGTGTTTGGCTCATCACATAAATAACTAATAGGTTCAACTTGAATCACTTCATTTACATTAGACATCTCTTCCATTTGATATGGCACATCTTCCACCGTGTCATCAGTTGTCTCAATGCGACCTCTTGGTTTTGTTTTAATTGCGACACACCAACCACGCCTATCAGTCTGCGTTGATGCATAAGGGACATAATAGACTTGTCTCACATTTTGTGTAATGACGAACGGATCATACAGTCGATATCTACCATTCATTTTAATGTCCACTGTATTTGACTTTGGATTCACCTTTGTTCCTCTAGCAGACGGATCAAACCAATTACAATAAAAAACCACTACCTTCTGACTAAAATCTAGATGGGGGTACGAAAGTTCATATATGTGTTGAACCACACCATAAAAATCATCTTCACCTCCTCCAGTGATAGTACCCTTCATGCACACTCCACTATTGCCTATTTCTCTGCCCTGTGTCCATTCATTGGTGTGAAATTTGTATCCATTGACAAAGTATGTGTGCCATTCTTTAATACATCTTCGAGGACCGTCTGATATGTTCCTCAAGTGTTGGTTGGTAGGAGTTGGTGGGAAGTCACAAACACGTTGCCTAAACCACATTGGAAAATGTGCATTAATATGAGCAGAAGATTGTTGCTCACTTACGTCCCCTGATGACAAGAATTCCCTAAAAAGAAATAATTAATTGTTACACATTTGTCTGGTTTATATTAACTAATAAGATCGATAGTTAATGTTGAGGAACATACTCAATAAATGGTTTCACCTCAGTACAGTTTATCAACACATGAACATGTGCTGAACTTAACTCTTCATCTGTTAGCCAGTGAATTGACTCCTTCCCAGATGGACGACCGGGTAGACAAAAGGCAGACAAAGCTAAATGATGTCTAGGTCATTCAGTATCCATTTTATTTCGACTGCTTCCAGGAGCAAACTCATTCTTGAAATAATAAGAACAAAAATGTGTTGTTTCATGGTGTAAGTAAGAAGAACATATCGATCCTTCAACTCTAGCTTTGTTTTTCACCGATCTTTTTGAATCACCCATGAACCTAGAGAAAATGATATTAATTAACATAATAATCATATTGGACAGGTCCATTTCACCGATCTTATATATTATCAAAATTAACTGACCTTTCAAACGGATACATCCATCTGTATTGGACAGGTCCGCCAAGTTTAGCTTCATATGCGAGATGCACCGGTAGATGCTCCATAGAATCAAAGAAACCAAGCGGAAATACTCTCTCCAACTTGCATAAGATAAGTGGGATGTCTTGTTCCATTTTTGAAAGATCATCAGCTTTTAGCGTTGCAGAACACAAATTCTTAAAGTATTGACTTATTTCAATGAGCGGATTCAAAACGTGTGTTGGCAATGAACTAAAAGCGATAGGAAGTAAGCACTCCATGAATACATGACAATCATGGCTCTTCATCCCATGCAACCTCCCATTATCCACATCCGCACATCTAGCTAAATTGGAAGAATAACCGTCTGGCATTTTCAACTCTTTTATCCACTGATAAACTGTTTTTGCTTGTTCGGTAGATAAAGTATAATTGGCTTTGGGTTTCAAAGTCCTAGTACCTTGCTCAACCAACAACAAATCCTTTCGTCTACAGTAATCATCTATATCCTTCCTAGCTTTCTTATTGTCTTTCGTTTTCCCTTTCACGTTCATGACAGTGTTAAATATGTTGTCAAAAAAATTCTTCTCTATATGCATGACATTGAGATTGTGTCTCAATAGATTATCTTTCCAATAGGGAAGTTCCCAAAAAATACTTTTTTTTGTTCAATTGTGCCATTGTCCATAGCCATCTGGACGAGAAACAACACCCTCTACGACTTCCACAGGAGGGATATCCCTAACACTATTCCAAACTTCCTCTGGTGTCAACTTACGAGGAGGTCTAGCTGTTTCAACATTTCTCTTGATGAACGCATATTTCTGCTTTCTAAATGGGTGATTCATAGGTAAGAACCTACGGTGCGAGTCAAACCATGAAATTTTTCCTCCGTATTTAAGACTAAAAGCCTTTGTGTCAACCATGCAAATCGGACACGCCATCTTACCATGTGTCCCCCATCCAGACAATATTCCATAGGCAGGGAAGTCATTAATGGTCCACATCAAAGCCGCCCTCATCACAAAATTTTGTTTGCGTGCCGCATCATAAGTTAAAACACCATTCCACAACCTTTTTAGGTCATCAATCAAAGGTTGCAAATATATGTCAATACCAGCTGTTGGATTACTTGGCCCTGGAATAATAGAATTTAAAAACATGTATGGTTTAGACATACACATTTCTGGAGGAAGGTTGTATGGGGTAACAATAAATGGCCAACATGAATACGGTGTTGCCGAGGCTTGAATATATGGTATGAAACCATCAGAGCATAAACCAAGCCGAACATTGCGTGGATCACTGGAAAAATCTGGATGAACACGATCAAAATGCTTCCAAGCTTCACCATCAGATGGGTGACGTAATTCACCAGAATTATTTCTATTTTGATGGTGCCACGTCATTTTACCCGCGGTCTCCATTGAAGTAAACATCCTCTGTAGCCTTGGTATAAGCAGCAGATAGAACATTGCTTTTCGTGGAACCGGTTTGCCTCTGCTCTTCCCTTTCCTACTGACACGATAGCGTGGCTCTCCACACAACTTGCATTTCGACAACTCTCCATCATTTATGCCAAACTCATTGTTATAATAGAGCATGCAACCAGACACACCACAATCAATTCTTTTAGATTTTAAGCCAAGCTTCGATACCAGTCTTTTAGCTTCATAATAACTTTGCAGCAAAAGCCCTCTAATGGGGGTTGCATCCAACATCATTTTCGTCATATATTCCATGCACAACTCAGCAACATTAAATTGGGACTTAAGACCCAACAACCGAACACACATTGATAATTTTGAGTCCGTAGATCCTTCAAATAACGGTTTATTTGTCTCACTCAAATACATGTAAAACCTTTGAGCTTCCTCATTTGGAACTTCTTCAGCATCATATTCAGGTTCTTCAAAATCCAAATTCACTCCAACAGCGTCAGATATCATTCCCTAATAAACATCTAACGGTTGTATAATTTGGCCTTCAGATGCTGGATAGCTACTTGATGTGGGAGCTACTACTTCAATCGGAACATTAACCGCGAGAACTGCAGCTACCCCTGGTGCTACTTCCTCGTGACGACTCCATATCCAATAATTTGGCCTAAACCCATTATTGTACAAATCAAGTCTAACTTCTTGTTCATTTTTTATAGCTCAAAATGAACATTTCAAGCACAAACATCTAATACCGCCTTGTCGCGCAAATTCTTCATGACACTTAGCAAAAAAAATAAACTCTTCCACTCCTTCTACAAAGCGTCGCTTTAAATTGGATCTTCCAAGAAACAATCGATCATACATCCAACTACGATCCATAAATTCAATATCTATGTACTACATTACAATGTAAATGAAATAAACTATCAAATAAACTATCAATTACTTTATAAATAATTTAAACATTATAAATAATTAAATTTATAAGTGAACTTAATAAATTATTGCAAACAAAATTTGTAACAATAAGTTTTTTTCAATATAAATAAGTTTATTGTAACAATAAAATTTTTTCAATATAAATTATTTTGTATTATTATTGTAAAATTTGTAACAAAATTTGTAACAATAAGTTTTTTTCAAACAAAATTGAATTATTATTTTTTCAATATAAATAAATTTTTTCAATATAAATTATTTTGTATTACTAACCGTAGTGAAGAGAAGGCTCTGACTTGAAGCTATCCTGAACTCAAACAAAGAGGAAGAAGGAGGAACCCGAACTCAAACAAGACCTAAACAAACAACGCCACAATTAGTAACAAACTCATATTATAAAATAATTCAAAAACTAAAAATATTAACTAATGTTACAAACATACCTTATATCGAAGAAATTTGCCAACGAGAGGAAGAGATTAGTAGAGAGAAGAAGAAAAGTGGAGAAGGGATTGATAGAGAGGAAGAGATTTAGTAGAGAGAAGAGAGATTGGTAGAGGTGTGAAGAAAATGAAAGTGGAGAAGAGATATATATAAAGGACGCGAATTCCAACAGTCAAAAGGCGAATCCGCCGGAAATGTCATTTCCGGCGGATTATCCGCCGGAAACTTTCCGGCGGATTTTTGGTGTTACCGGCGGATTTTATTCGCCGCAAACATTTCCGGCGGATTTATAGGGTTTTCCGGCGGATTCTGTTTTTTTTAAAAAAAAAACGTAACCCAGATCCGCCGGAAAGACCTATAAATCCGCCGGAAATGTTTGCGGTGGATAAAATCCGCCGGTAAGTCCAAAAAACCGTCGGAAAGTCCTCAAATCCGTCGAAAAGTGTCCGGCGGATAAAAATCCACCGGAAAGGCCTGGCCGGTAAAACACATTATTCTTATAGTTCAACCACACCTTCCTAGACCAATCATCTATGAAGGTGATAAAGTATCTAGCACCTCCTAATGTAGGAGTCCTAGCTGGCCCTCAAATGTCTGAGTGAATGTAATCTAGAGCTCCTTTTGTTGTGTGAGTGGAGCTTGAGAACTTAACCCTTGTTTGTTTACCATTCAAGCAATGTTCACAAAATTCTAGTTTCTCAAGACTGCCATCACCCAACAAACCTTGTTTATGGAGTTCCTCTAGACCTCTTTCACTCACTGGCCCAGTCTATGATGCCACAACTTTGTGGATATAAGTTTGGTAACTGACAGAGAAGGAGATGAGTTAGGAATTGCTTTACCTAAGAGCCTATACAGGCCATTCTTCCTTTGTTCCTTCATGATCAGTAGAGATCCTTTGCATACTTTGATTATGTTGTTAGCACCTTTGAAGCTGCATCCTATTTCATCTAGCATGCCAAGAGAAATCAGATCCCTCCTTAGGTCTGGTACATGTCTTACCCTTAGAAGTATCCTGATTGATCCATCTTCAAGCTTAAGCTTTACTGATCCAATTCCAGCTACCTTACAAACCTGATCATTCCCCATTAAGACCCTTCCTGTTTCTACTTTTTCATAGGAAACAAACCATTCTAGATTAGGTGTCATATGGAATGAACAACCAGAATCTAGAATCCATTCTTCTATGCTATCATGCTGAGTTATAGTTAGAACTTCTGAGGCAACATAGGCAACCTCTTCAAGTACACACAAAACATCAGAGCTCTCATAGCCATCAGCAACCACAGCCAAGTCCTCTCCATCTTTATTGCTTTTCTTTTTTCTTTCAGGACAATTTTTCCTTAAATGACCTTCTTTATTACAAAATTAACAAGCTTTCTTGTTCTTTGACTTTGACCTTTGATTTTTCTTTCCTTGTTTGCCCTTTCCTTCCCTTTTCTCAGGTCTACCTCGAGCATACAACCCCTCAGTGTCTCCTCCTTCCCTTTCCTTCCCTTTAACCTCCTCTAATGACAGTGTTTCCCTCCCAAATAGCATGGTATCAACCAAATTTTCAAAGGAAGGAGGAAGGGAACACAAAAGTAAAAGCGCTTGATCTTCATCATTGATAGAATCATCAAAAGACTTTAGATAAAGAATTACCTTTGTAAATGCTGTCACGTGTTCCTTTATTGAAGACCCTTGTTCCATCTTGAGTTGGTACAACCTTTTCTTCATCAAGAGCTTATTAGTGAGAGACTTTGTCATGTACAACTTCTCCAACTTCTTCCATACTCCTTCTGCAGTGGTTTCCCCATCAACTTCTCTGATCACATCATTTCCAAGGCAAAGAATGATAGAGCTATGAGTTTTCTTCAAGATATCTTTCTTTTCCTTGTGAGATAATGTTGCAAGCATTTTGCTTTCCCCTTTCCCCTTCAAGAGCATCTTCAAGCCCTTGATGTACAAGAAAGGCTTCCATCTTAATCCTCCAGATTCCAAAATCATTGTCTCCATTGAACTTCTCCACATCAAACTTCATTGTACCTATCATTCTTGAATCTTGCACCCTTCCTTCCCGGGCTCTGATACTGTAACGCCCTGAATATTTAATTAATTATTCAATTAGATTATCTATTAATTAAGTGTGAGAAAATTGTTGAAGTTGGGAATTATTGGTCATCATTTAATTAATACGTTAATTAAAGTGTGGAAAATAATATTAGACTAGTACTAATATTATTATGTTGTATGGGCTTATTTTTATGTTGGAAGTAGTAATATGAGGGGTGTAAGGAGAGGCCCATAAAACTAATCAGAAAAATAAAAAGAAGTATAGGTGAGTAAGAAATTAGAATTAGGTTAAGTTGTCATAAGCTGGAAAAAAAATTGGGATTTGAGAGAGAACCAAGGAAGGGGGCTGCGAAACTCATACAACCTAGGAGGGTGGCGGCGCGACTTCATCTAGGGAAAGGGGGTGGCTGCGCAAGTTTCTATCACCAGGTAAGGGTGGGGTTCTAACTCTATGATAGGGTACATAAAGGGCTTTATGTGGGAAAATAAGGGATCCTATGTGTTTGTTTAATCCTTGAAATCTATTGTTGTTGTTTGAAAACTATTTGTTGATGTTTGAAAACTATTTGTTGATGTTTGAAAACTATTTGTCGATGTTTGAATATATCTGTTGATGATTGAAATCAGTTTAGGGGTTTTTGAACACAATGATGCACAAAATTTGGGTCCCTAGGTGCATAGGGCGCCGTTTGCTGATGTACTGGGCGCCGTCCTGGGAGCCGTGGATGGTTACCCCGTTGGGCGCTGGTGCACTGGGCGCCATGGGCGCCGTATGTGGCTATCCTGTTGTTTCCTGGGCGCGAAGGGCGCCTTGATGTCTATTGCTTGTTGGCTGTTGGTTGCTGGGCGCACTGGGCGCCATGGCGCCATGTGTCGCTGGCCCGTTCATTTGCTGGGCGCCATGGGCGCCATGTGTGGCTGCCTCGTTCGTTTGCTGGGCGCATTGGGCGCCGTCTTGTGGGTTGTTGGACGCTTTAGGTGCATTAGGCCCACGGTTGGCTAATTGTTGGTTAAGTCGTTAATTTGTTAATCGTCAATTTGTTGAGTTGTTAACCGTTGGTTGAGTTGTTAAACTGTTAACTTGTTAAGTTGCTAAATTGTTGGCTCAGTTAATGATGTTGCACCTAGTTGGATTGCCTCTATTTATTGGCAAAATATCAAATTGTAGGCCTATGGCCAATGTTGAATTCCGTTGTTGTGGTGTTGCTATGTAACCATTGTTAGTTGTTTGTGCATTCACATCACGTCGCATACATAGCATTTTCATGTTGGAGCTATGCTCAAAACACGACGGCCTGGACTGGCAAATTATGTTGAAGGCTTATGCCTTGTTGATGCCTCTATTTATTGGCAGATTTTAACGACAGGAGTTCTGCTCCAATGGTACCACATGCATGTGCATAGTATTGAGTCGCATTCATATTGCATACTTGAGTGGCTATGTTGATGACTTGTGATTGATTGAAGTTGTTTGATGACGGTGCAATGGTGAACTTATGTCTTCTGATTCTAATGTACTGTTTTTCATATGTTCTATTATATGGTTCGATATCTCACCCCTTCTGTTTGAATGTTACCCACCCGTTGGTAACGTGTAGGTAATCACGAATGAAGGCTGCTTACCTTCGTTAGTTCGAGTCGGTGTCGTCGCTCTGATACGTAACACTCGGGGGGATGAACACTTGTTTTCCTTATTCGCTACGTTATTTTTATTGTTGAAACTAAAAGTCGTTACTATTAAGAGTTTTGCTAAATATGAGCTGTCTTAAGTTGGTTAAAGATGCCACAATTATTTTGAATTGACTTTTGTTGTGAATCCGCTGACTTTTGTTGTGAATCCGCTGCGTAGTATTGAAAGTTGACTTGTTTTAAAGACTAAAAAGATTTGTTTATTGGTTCATCCAAGTTAGCGTGTTATGTATCTGATTTCACGGGCGAATTGATTATGTTGTTTTGTTTTTAGTTGAAAGTGTAGCGCTCCATTTATTTGTTGGAAATTTTTATAACTCTGATTTTCGTATTATTTTACCGGGTAGAAATGGGGTGTTACAGATACCAATTGTTGTGAAATTAATCACCAAAAGAATTGTGTGCACAAGACAGTCGCTGCACACAAATGCTGCAGCACTGGTGTAACACTGATGCAGTGGATGACTCTTTGAGCACAGGCGCGGAAATCCCCGGTAACAGGTGCAGAAACACAGAATTGAGGACTATGGGCGATGCTATAGCACTTGATACAACTAGCAACAGAATTGATTAGAAAACAATAACACAGTTCAGGATCCAACCACTTGATCCCTACCTCTGGGGGATATAGCACTTAAGGCTAAAACCAATTATCATTACACAATAGAAAAGTGTTTACAAGCTTTCTTGGAGAATAAATGGCTTCCCCACACTCCCAACTCTCCTATCTCTTAGATTGCAAAGATCTCACTTCTCTCAAATCTGACTTAGAGATGTATATTACACATTGTGCTTTCTCAAGCGCCTAGCTAAGACTTTATATAGATGGCTTAGGGTGAAAGTTAGTTATAACCATAACTCCTAACAACCTAACAACCTATCAACTACCACTTAGCTAATAACAAACTTCTAACCGAAATAATAAATTACAATAATAGGTTCACACATTACAACTATAAAACAAAGAATGAGATTAAAAGGCTCAAAGGGGCTTACCCAAAGGGATAAATTCAGGGTAGGCTTATTTGGCTAGTAGCTAAGAAAATAACAAAATTGCCTAGATCATTTCAAACATGCATGTGAACAAGTGTTTCAAAAATAATCAAGTCAAGTTCTAGAGTAACTAACAAAATGAGTGAGTCACACACAAGAAATGAGAGAATGGAAAAATGTAGTCCATCCAATAAAAGACTCAATTCTCACCAGGGACACTGACTATCACAAATGATGCAAAATCTAGTGCTCATATCCAACTTATTATACCAAGAGTAAAAAGAAATCAATCAAGTCGTGTCAAAACACCTATGGTCCTAGAATAATAAAATCACTCACAACTTGTACAAACGAAGAACTCATGGAAAAACATGTTAAAATAAGCCAAAAAATTTATTGTTTTTGAAACAAGGAAAACTGAAAACAGACCGAAGCATGAAATTGTTTGAACTTCTCCAACACTTGGTCTTTTGTCTTTAAGGCATAAACCCATAATTTTCTGGAACAATCATCAATAAAGGTAACAAAATAAAGTGCACTACTAAAAGATTTTACCTTTAAAGGGCCACAAACGTCAGAATGTACCAATTCAAATAGCTCTGACTTCCTAGAGGGAGAATGCTTTTTGAATGAGACTCTAGTTTGTTTAGCAGTCATGTAATGAGAACATTTCTCCAAATCTGCATTCTTCAAACCTAGAAGCACTTCCTTTTTGGCTAAGACAATATTTAACCCATTTTCACTGATATGACTAAGTCTTTGGTGCCACAAATATGCTTACATATGCATAACATTCACACTGTCTATAGAAATCATAACTTTTGTCCAATACAGTTTAGAAATTTTCTTCCCTCTAGCCAAAACTAAGTTAACTTTGCTGAGTTTCCACTTTCCACCACCAAAGTGATTATTGTTGCGCCCGAAAAAGTCCCCGAGGGAGAACCTTCCTCGTTCACAACTTTTCCTAAGACAATGAAGCCGCCACCAATATTTATTAAGGGAAATATTAGGAAAACCTTTTATTGGAAAGCAAGTGGTCTTGCGAAACTAGAGAAGAGGGTTCGGGGGTCGGTTACGCGCGGGGAAGGTATTAGCACCTCACACGTCCTCTCTATTGAGAGGGAACCTTTAATTAAATGTGTGGTTTTAAGTGTTGATTTGAAAAATATCTAATTTGCCTCTTTACGTCTCATTGAAAATGAATTAAAGAACTTAATAATTTTTTTTATTTTTGGAGAGAAAAGGAAAAAAAAGGTTTTTAGAAAGAAGTGCTTGACGGGACATGGCCCGCTCCTACGTATCTCCCGGTGCGATGGAGAATTCAAAGCTACGTAGTTCTTGTGTAGAAAATGTTTGTGTGTTTGGTGTTTTTTAATATAGGGGTTTTAGGATTGTGTGATCTGTGTTGAAGGACCACTGGGGGTCTGAAGGGCCGCTGGGGGCTGAAGGAGCGCTGGGGCTCTGAAGGACCACAGTTCACTTATCCTAAAACAATGATTAACCTGGCCGTACGACCGACTTAATCCCCTACTTTGAAAATAAGATTTTTGATTTTTGAAAGAGATGTGTTTGTATTTTTTATTTAGAAATTATTTGTTTTTGCGCTTGACAGGGGCGTGGCCCTGCTCCTACGTATCTCCCGGTGCGATGGAGAATTCAAAGCTACGTAGTTCTTGTTTGTAAAAAAAGGTTTTTGTTTTGTTTAATTGTGAAAACCGAGCTTTCATGATGATCAATTGAGCAAGGGCTCCAAGTGATCACTACTAGCACTCCATTGTTAATAATCATGCAAGCAGAGGCTTCGCAAGACTACAAACAAAGTTTTTTTTTTTGATTTAATGAAAACCTTTAGGAAAACTTAGGCATTCATGATGATCAATTGAGCAAAGGCTCCAAGTGATTACCACTAGTACCTCATTGTTAATGATCATGTAAGCAAAAGCTTCACAAGACTATTAACAAAGTTTTTGATTTATGAGAA
Organism: Astragalus membranaceus; assembly: GCA_039519185.1. Classification (NCBI taxonomy): domain Eukaryota; kingdom Viridiplantae; phylum Streptophyta; class Magnoliopsida; order Fabales; family Fabaceae; genus Astragalus; species Astragalus membranaceus. The sequence goes on from CM076850.1 coordinate 163,531,189, forward strand.
ACTATTTTGTCTTTGAAGAGGATTAAAAAAGGGGTGAAAGGACGAAAATGCCCCTGTATCATACTATAAAAGCCTAAATCTAAAATTGGAAACCCTAATTTCTTCTATTCTTCTCACGCGGCGCCTCCAACCTAAAATGGCCAAACCCAATTTTTTTTTCTCTCTCTCTCTTGGCTGCGGCCGATTGTTTCTTTCTCTCAACCCTACCTCCACAAGGCCTTAAACTCGTTGCACTCAGCATATACATTCATAATTAAGTGATAGGCATTTGCAGTGTGCTTGTAAGCCTCCTTCTGACTATACCATACGAAAAACTTATAAGCCAGCTTTGCACACCTGGTCTTATTATCGCAACTTATGCTCTTCAAAATTCCATAGAGAACCTCTCTCACGAGAATCCCCGAAGGCCTTATTCGCAACTCATCTAAAACCAACCTAGCATCAAGACCAGGACCATCTTGCCTAAGAACCTCAAGAACCCTCTTAGCATCTAACTTTACAGTATCTATGAACCCTTTTCTAAGTGAAAATGGATTTTGATTAGAACTCAAATCCTCATTATAATGGAGCCTTTCATCCACAGTAGTGGAATCATAATCTGAAATTATTTTTTCAAAGGCTCCTCAACGAATTCAAACCCATTATCATCAAATGTATGGTTACACAATCTTCGAGAAATAATTAAAAAATGGGGAAATTTGCGGACTATCCTTGTCCATTGACCTAAAGGGGCTATTACATTCATGGTTCGAATTCCAACCCATCATCATTGCAACTTTGAAATTCGTAATATTGACAAACACAGTATGCCCAACAGAATACGTTGCGCATGCGAGTTGGTGGATAACCATGGAATCGAAAACCTACGGGTTCTCCAAACAGACGAGCAATGAGAAAAGGTTGAAAGGGGTGAAATAGCGTACCGTGTTGGACGATATTTTGGAGCGTTGATCGAAACAATGTTGAGTGAGTCGAGTAACGGCGTCATACGGAGCTACAATTCATTGTCCCACCTCTGCTAAACGCGCCTAAACCCTCTTATTTCCACGTTTCTGAAAAGTCTCTTCTTGGTTGCTATTCTGACTCACTGCTACTGCGCGTTCTTGCTTCAGACTCGAACTTGGTGTTTTTGGTGATTAGGGTTTCAATCTGAAGCCCTAATCCTTATTTTTGTGATTTTTGAGATCTGTCTCTGTCTGTGTATGTTTGTATCCGATTCCGTCCCCTTAGACCTAGGATTGACTGTTTATTTATACTGAAAAACTAGGGTTGGCATTTAATTGGTTTTTGACTGGTTTGACTGGCCTTTGGCAGGTCTGATAATGTGGGCTTGCTGAGCAGTCTTGGAGAGCAAGAACAGCCCCAGAGATTTGCTGATGCCGCTCCCTTTTTATTTTCGTTTTTTGTATTTTTTTGTATTTTTGACTATTTTTTTTTGCATTTTTGGGACAGTTTGGACTCTAAACACTCCTAAATTGTAAATGAAATAAAATTTGATTTTTTTGACATTTTTGGACTCAAAACAAATTAAATAGACAAAATAAAAATAATAAAAGAAGTTGAGCCAAATACAAAAGCGAAATCGGGCCCAACTAAACAAATGCGCTAGAACGAGGCTCAAATAGAACAAATAGGCCCGCTAACTGATAAACACTAAAAATTAACTAGGAACCAGGTTCGTGGGCCCAACTCAAAATGATAAGCCCGATTTGTATATGTGTAGGCCCAATAACCCAACTGTTGGCCCAATTACATAAATGGCATCTTAACGACACTCGCATGACACCGACACGCGTTAACAAGACTCGAGACTCATAAAAAAAGAAAATGCGACCTAGTAAATTAAAACGCTATTAACAGGAGCTCGGACAAAATTGGGGTATAACAATTATCATAACCACAATCATCAAGCATAGGCATAGAAATCAAATTAAAGCGAACATCAAGAGCATGTTTGACTCATTTAAGCAACAATTACATTCCCATGTTTGTTTGCAAACAAACATTACCAACACCAATTACCTTAGATACACCATCATTACCCATCCTCAAGCATAGGCAAAACTAAGTTTTTTTTTTGGTACATAGGAAAAACTAAGTTATCTTTGCTGAGTTTCCACTTTCCACCACCACAGTGATTATCATAACCATAATCATCGAACATAGGCACGGAAATCAAATTAAAGCGAACATCAGGAGCATGTTTGACTCCTTTAAACAACAATTGCATTCCCATGTTGGTTTGCAAACAAACATCACCAACACCGGTTACCTTAGATCACCAACGAGCATACACGTAGTTAGAGTACGTAAATCCTTGAGATTGTTGGAAAATATTCTGCAACGCTTCAAATCATCACGAATGCAACATGATCTCACAAACACATCAAGTCACAAGCAAGTCACGAACAAATCACGAACTCACGAACAAGCACCGAAATCATCTACCACAGGAACAATTTATAGTCCGAGGCGTGTAAAGACACGACTGTCCTCAAGGATTTATTCGACTGAGACGGAAATCCCACAGGATTCAACGGACTCTTCCGAAAAGATACTGGTGACAAAACATACGAGAATATTATCATTGTAAACTCAGAAGAAAACAAGATAAGAAATATTTCAAAAGTATATTATGATTTGTACAATTTGAAAAGAGAAATAACAAAACCCAAAGCTTATCGAACAATGATCAGCTGAACCTATCTATATATATATATATATATATATATATATATATATAATTGGATTTCTAAAAGAAATAATGATTCATAATAGAAATATTAAAACTATATATATATATATATATAATTGGATTTCTAAAAGAAATAATGATTCATAATAGAAATATTAAAACTGAGTAATCGTTTAAAACATAGTAAATAATAAATTAAATTTTATTTTGACTTATAAGTTGAATTAAAATCAACATTTAACCATTTGATGTAATAATTGAAATACAAGGCATCGGTTACATGAACTCCTCTTTTATTTAATTTGAAAATAACAATAGCACTTTAAAACAATAATATATATCCTTATGTAACCAAAAAAATAATATAGATCCTTATAGTTGACGATTTCACTAGTTAAACTATAACACTAATTACTCTGCCTATAAATAAAGGTGTAGGTATCTTTAGTCTATTATAATGTTCTATTTTACTCTTGTTTTGGTTAATTTCATAACAATCATTTATTTATGGCACTCTAAATTATACAATCTTTTATCTTCTATCCTCTACTGTACATATGGAGGCTACTTAGAGGGCAACGTTTGACACTTTATTTTAATACTATTTTTTATACTACTTTGAGCTATCCTCTACTATACACAATGAGGCTACTTAGAGGGCAACATTTGACACTTGGCATTATCTCGAGCTATCTACAAAAATGAGTACTATTTTAATACTATTTTTTATACTACTTTAAGCTATAAAAACTACCAAGTAAGAGTTAGTTGCAATATTTTTATTCATATAATTTTGAACATGTTAAGTAGTACAAAAAGAGGGAGATTTTTTTTTGACTAATTTTTAAATAAAAATTCTCCAATGTAAAAGCAACCTCTCTACCACAAAGTTTTAAGGCTACAAGACAAAAGAATGATTCACAAGAAAATACACGATGACACAATATCTCAGTCTTTAAAACAAAAGTATTGACAAAAAAAAAAGAGAAACCAAACCATTGCCTCCCTCCCGCTCTCTTTCTATTCTACACCAGCAATGCTCTCACTCTAAAATTCAAAAATCAAAGACACGCTCTCTCATCTCATTCTCAGATCGAAACCTCCACAACCCTTCTCTCTTTCTTGCAAACATCATCTTCTCTACCCTAACATCCAAAAATCTCTTGTGTTTCCCTAGCCTCAAATCGCGATTGCTCTCCACTCCTGCTCACGTCGCAGATCCAGAAGCGACACGTTGTCAGTGAGACTCAAAGGACATGCATCATTTTTAGGCGAAATGAAGAGCTCTGGACAAAGCTGAAAGCAACGGGTTCAATGTTCCCGCAACGCTTTGTTTTATTTTTCAACTTTTTTTATGATTCTAGGTTTCAGGTTATCCGGCTGATAAATAGATTCAACATTGTTTTTGAAGATAAAAGCTTCACGTGTTGACAAAATTATTATGCATTTATAGTTATAGATTTGTGGTTTAAGAAGTCTACAAAAAAAGGTGGCAACATTGGGATGATTTTTATTGCCAGAAGATATTTATACTAATATGGTATTGTTCTTATGTGTTGGACTTAGTGTGTGTGAGTCGAAAAAAGTCACACATTCGAAAGAGTGTGCACTTTAAGAGTGCTTATAAGTGTGGAATTCACACCTTGGATTGGTCTCCAATGGGTACCCAATTTTGTGAGAGGGAGAGAACGCACATAAAAAAGTTGAAAAGTAAAACAAAGTGTTGGGGAAACATTGAACCTGTTGCTTTAAGTTGCGACGCGAGCAGGAGTGGAGAGGAATCGCGTTTGAGGTTGAGGAAAAACAAAATTTTTTTGGATGTTAGGGTAGAGAAAATGAAGTTTGCAAAAACGATATGAGAGAGCGTGTCTTTGATTTTTGAGTTTTAGAGTGAGAGCTTGCTGATGTAGAATAGAAAGAGAGAGGGAGGGAGGTGATGGTTTGGTTTCTCTTTTTTTTGTCAATACTATTTTTTTAAAAAAACTGAGATATTGTGTCATCGTGTATTATCTTGGGAAGCATTTTTTTTTGTCGTGTAGCCTTACAACTCTGTGGTAGAGAGGTTGCTTTTACATTGGAGAATTTTTATTTAAAAATTAGTCAAAAAAATTCCACCTCTTTTTGTACTACTTAAAATGTTTCAAATTATATGAATAAAACTATTGTAACTTCTCTTAGTTGGTAGTTCTATAGCTCAAAGTTGTATAAAAAATAGTATTAAAATAGTACTCATTTTTGTAGATAGCTTGAGATGATGCCAAGTGTCAAATGTTGCCCTCTAAGTAGCCTCCATGTGTTTAGTAGAAAAAAGTTGGGGGAACATTGAACCCGTTGCTTTCAGTTTCGTCCAAAGCTCTTCACTTCGCCCTGAAATGATGCATGTCCTTTCTGAATCTCACCAATTTTGTGGAAGGGAGAGAACGTACATAAACCGACCACCGCACGCATGCACCGCCACTGTCTGACCGGCTCGGCTGGGTCTGGGCTTGGGCTGAGTGGTGTAATTTTCAAAAATAATTATTTTATTTTTTGTGCGTTGTTTGCTCCATAAGTCTTCAACAGCCAGATCCCGTAATTCTCTCGCAAGTTTTGACTGGTCAAATATAGTTGTTACGCTAAGTGTGTCCAGATACGTGGAACAGTCAAAGAGCTGTTGCGCCTACAGAGCCATTTTTTTGTTGTTGCGAATTCTTATCCAACAGCTACGTACTTGCTCTCCAAGTCAAACTCGCCTATAGAGTGCTCGCATAAGTTTGCAAACACACCTAAACTTGACGCATTTCCAAGTTTCTTCTCTCTTCTCCCTAAACACTTATTTTCTTCTATACTCCATTAAGAGTCGTTTACGAACCATATAGAGTGGTTTACAAACCATATTGAGGGGTTTTTGAACCATATAGAAGGTGTATTATCTCGAGCGAAATTTCACCATGCAATGATCTTTCGTATCAGTTTCAACTGGCCTGTTTTATCCTTGCGACGTCGTGGCTGATAGCCTCCTTGCACAACTTTAAGCAGTGTCGTGGAACGTCTTCAACAGAGTGGCCTAGTCTACGACTCATTCCATTTAGTATGCTTATTGAGTAGGGCTGGAAATGAGTCTCGACTCGATAAGAATTGGCTCAGCTCGTAGCTCAACTCGAGTTCGACATGAACCTTTTTTCAGCTCGATTCAACTCGACTCAAGCTCGCGAGCTGCTCATTAGCTCGGCTCACAGCCATGTGTTAAATGTTGCCCTCTAAGTAGCCTCCATGTGTAACATCCCTAGTTTTTGTTAATTTCGGTATACGAAATTAACTAAGGATTTATTATTCGATTAGACGATAAATCAGATAATGGATATGATGATTCGTGAAAACAATGTTTAATCGCTCAAGCATATGAAATACGCACAATTATCCGAATTGTGTGAATCGTTGTGGGAATTAGAGCACGAGGGTAAAATCGTCATTTCGTCTCATAATGAGGAAGTATCATTGATGAAATAACGGATTGGGTCCTAATCGTGCTAGGATTATGGTGATGTTATTCAAATTCCTAAGTCATATGAATTGATGAGTATTTGATGGATCAAAATGGACCTAAATGGATATTAACGAACCAAGGGCATTTTGGTCATTTCACCTCATTTAAACAATCCTCAGCTTATATCACCACCTGGCCCTACTCCTTTCCCTCTCATTCAGTCATTTGGAAATAAAATTGGAAGAGAGAAAGTGAGAAAAGAAGAGTTGAAGTGAGAGTTGAACATAAGGACAAAATGGTAATTTCACCTTCATTTAAAAACCTCACCAACTTATCTCTCTCAGCCACACTCTCACTCACTTCACTGAAGTTCTGAAATCAGAAAAAGAAAATAAGGGTGAGAAAAGAGAGGTGGGGCGAAGAGGGAGAGGAAGAAGGAGGAAGAGGTTTTCCTTGATTCTCCATGCATGTGAGTGATCCCTTCTCCATCCCATTCCATTCCATTTTTCTTCCTCTATTCAATGGTGCTAAGTTCTGAAACCATACTCATCTCTACCTCTATTCACCATGGAAAGAACTCCAAGCTCAAATGAAGGAGATAATGGAGTTATGATGGCCCTTAAAGCTTTGCATGTTGCCATTGAAGCCCCATAAGCTATTATTGAAGTTCAACCACCCTATTAGTGTGCCTACACTAGCTACATTCTGAACTTAGAGAGTTGGACAGTAGGACGGGGTGCTGGAGTAGATGGAGTGCTGTTTTGGAGCTAATTTCGTGGTTGGATGCATTTGTGGAGTTGAGGATGTAGACACACAAATTCTGCTCAAGAAGACAGTTTTGACTATGTGTGGTAAATCCTTCGTAACTCTCTCCATAGTTATCCGTTGAATGCGATTTTTGTTTCTTTGGAAACTAGACACGAAACCTTTCATTTTTCGTTCAAGAACCATTTAATTTAATTGAGTATTGAAGGAGAAATTAATTGAACAAGTTTCGTTTTCAAATCAGGCTCAGCTTGGACCCTGTCCCATTGTTTCGGTGATATATCCCAAACTACTGGTTGCATGCATGTGAATCTTTAACCATCAGAAAGTAGACAAAATTATCTTCATTTTGGGCACTGATTTGAGTAGTTTTGGTCACGGATTGACCAAGTTATGGCTGTTGCAAAAGTGTGCCGTGATACTGGAAATCGGAAACAAATCTGGAAATTATCGGTTCGTCGAATTGAGGGTCCGAGGCGACAAGATCGCGAGAGACACCATTTCCATATACCATAAAGGAGGTCAGTAGCAAGAGGAACGTTGGTTGCTGAGTCCGGTCACGGAGGCATTCGGAGCATGTTCGTGATTACGAGGATTGTTCGAGTGGTTAACGGTTCGGTTGTTCGAGCGAGGACGCGACTTCTCGGGGACTCGTCAAACCGGTGAATTCTACTCACGGATTAGGGAAAATATGATTTTCTGAACTTGTGTCGCATTTTGTTTCTCGGCGAAAAACTGAGTTCGAAAGATTTTCGGGTCGAAAACCGTTTTTGAGAAAAATAGCGTTTTACGGTTTTTATCGAAATATTGAGTAATCTATGAATTGTTGATTTAAATGCTTTCACTGGAATATGGGCTGAAATGTTGGTTATAATATCTATTTTTTTAGTCTCGATGGTTAGGAAATTTCTCGGGGTCGAATAGAAAGCGAAACGGTACAAAACGGGTTTTCGAAATGCTGTTTTCAACCAATTCTGGCTTCCATCGCGTCGCGGCCCATGGCCATCGTGTCGCGACCTCCCTTATTTTTTGCAACGCAAAACTTTCTGTCACTTTTCGCGTCGCGACGGTATGTGTTCGCGTCGCAACGGTTTGCAGTTTTCACTAAAAAGTCCCTGAACTTATTTTCGCAATAACTTTTGATTCGGGAATCTGATTGAGGTGTTCTCGGATGCGTTGGAAAGCTTATTCAAAGACCTAACTATATATACATAATTTGAATTGGAAATCATACTGTTTTTGAAAATCAAAGCTGTTTTCAAAATCGAATTGTAGACCACGTGTGAGCATATGTTGTTGAATAATAACCGGATTATAGATCCCTCTCGACGCTATGATTATAACGCCGGATGTCTAACTTCAAATTCGTCAAAACGGGTTATAGATCGACAATAGATATAGATATAGATATCTGAAACTTAAAGACGGTCCAATACAGACATGATGTATATTTTATTATATATCGCGTTGGGTGACGACCCGACAAGTAGCATACTAGGAAGGGAAGTCATGATCCCTCACCCTAGGCCCTGAAACGTTTTGGCGTGGTCAAACGTGGGTTATCGGGATTGTTGGTTTGTATGCACGGCCGATTTATGCTAAGTTAGTTTCACGATTCTCCGAGATTGTGGTTTGTATGCACGGTCGGGCTTCGTTCGATAAGCAAGTGATTATAGATTAATCAATGAAGCTTAACAATATATAATAGTACTTCATTACCGAGATTGTTGGTTTGTATGCATGGTCGGTAATCAGGCTAGTTATATATAATATATAATAGTACTTCATTACCGAGATTGTTGGTTTGTATGCACGGTCGGTAATTGGGCTAGTTATATATATTGACGCAAATAGTGATAAATATACTATGTTGCAACGGTTTTCATAATTGAACCGAGTGATTGTGAGAGGTTCGGTAGAACTCACTGAGACAAGTTGTCTCACCCAATCATTGTTGTTGTTTTTACAGAGAACGGGATATAAGGATAGCAGACGGCTCGGTTAGTTGTCAGGCTCGAGGAGAAGTGGGAGATGTGACATTCCATCCATGTTTTAGATTGCTTTGATGTAGTCTCTGTATTCGGTCTTATGACACGAAATTGTATTATGTTATTCCATAGTTTCCGCTGTTTCTTGTAAGGATTTATATCTGAACAGGAATTTTTATACTCTGATGTAAACCAAATTGTATATTTAGGTATTTCTTTGTTAAAGAAATACCGGGGTGTTACACCATGTGTATAGTAGAAAAAAGTTAGGGGAACATTGAACCCGTTGCTTTCAGTTTCGTCTAGAGCTCTTCATTTCGCCCTGAAATGATGCATGCCCTTTCTGAATCTCACCAATTTTGTGGAAGGGAGAGAACGCACATAAACCGACCAACACACGCATGCGCTGCCACTGTCCGACCGGCTCAGCTCGGTCGGGTCTGGGCTTAGGCTAAGTGGTGTAATTTTCAAAAATAATGATTTTATTTTTTGTGCGTTGTTTGCTCCCTATGTCTCCAAAAGTCAGATCCCGTAATTCTCTCGCAAGTTTTTACTGGTCAAATGTAGTTGTTACGCTAAGCGTGTTCAGATACGTTGAACAGTCAAAGAGCTGTTGTAAACAGTCGTTGCGCCTATAGATCCGTTTTGTTGTTGTTGTTGCGAATTCTTATCCAATAGCTACGTACTTGCTCTCCAAGTCAAACTTGCCTAGAGTGCTCGCATAAGTTTGCAAACACACCTAAACTTGACGCATTTCCAAGTTTCTTATCTATTCTCCCTAAACACTTCTTTTCTTCTATACTCCATTAAGAGTCGTTTACGAACCATATAGAGTGGTTTACAAACCATATTGAGTGGTTTTTGAACCATATAGAAGGTGTACTATCTTGAGCGAAATTTCATCGTGCAGTGATCTTTCGTAACAGTTTCAACTGGGTTGTTTTATCATTGCGACGTCGTGGCTGATAGCTTCGTTGCACAACTTTGAGCAGTGCCGTGGAACGTCTTCAACAGAGCGACCTAGTCTGCGACTCATTCCAATAATTTCTTCGGTGGATTAATTTTCTGAAATATTTTTCTGAAACTCAAAAACAACATTATGTATTATTTTGGCTTACATGTATTAGCTCTAATTGTTTAAGTTTATCTGATTTGCAGGATCTTTCTTAATAAACATTGAAACCCACTTGACTCAATGTTGAATATAGAAAGGAAGCACAAATTTCTGCTTGAGAAAGAACTACATGTGTTTTATTAAGGTAACTACCCAGTAGCACTACTTTTAATTTGAACTAGTTTCATAACCTGTGCTCCGCATAGCACGGGCTCACCTTTACTAAATAATAATATTTAAAAGGTAAATTCTACCATACCCATTCAGAATTTGGTGGGTATGCGTCAAGTTTAGGTGTGTTTGCAAACTTATGCGATCAAGTTTAGGTGTGCGTCAAGTTTAGGTGTGCTCGCATTAGTTCAATTTTAATTTTATTTTAGAATATTTAAATAGAAAACAATGAGATGTCATTGAGTGATTGGATAGAGTATCATACCTTTCAAATCTCAATGGGTATGGGAGGATTCACCTATTTAAAATCTATTATTAATCGTAAATAATAGTGTACGTCTGGATTAAAATCAGGATAACGATAAATGAAAATAATTTTATTAGCTAAACTACCGAGACTCAAAAGCAACCATTTGAGAAGCCATCTCAATGTCTTCAGATCTCCTTACAAATTTTCGGGCAACTAAAGAACTATACCATAAATAAATTTTTAGATGTCTTTGTCTTTTATGTCCAAATTGAGAAATTTACAATTTTGGATGCAATTTCCATAAATTTGGAGAACATGCAGAAATATAAATTTAGAGAACATGTAGAAATTCAAATGAACTTGTATAACATATATACAGGAAATTCTAATTACATATTTTAATGAACACTTAAGATGAAAATGAAACAGTCAGAATTAATATATAGAGAGAACAGTAGCACAAATAGTGACTCACAACGGAGTACGCATAATATCATCGCCGAATCAAACATGAAATGAAGAAAATATAGATTGATAGTAGATTGAACAACTGCAAACCAAATGAGTTATGCAACAAAAATACAGATCAATGAAAATGCTTGTTTAACCACTACTAAAGAAAATGAATCTAGGATTTTCCACATGTATCTCGAATTTAATAGGAAAGTATTTGGGGAATTCTTGTTGTTCCATAAGAGGAAACCATCCACGAAGCTGAACGTTACCATCAAAAATACGACTCGAGAGCAACAAACAACATTCCCAAGCCTTTCCAGAATCATCGATCAACAGGATCCGCATCCACTCTAGTAGGAAAGATAACATCACAATAGTCTAAAGGGACGTGCTGCAAATTAGAAGACAAATGAATTAGCAAATAACACACAAGTTGGAAGATTGCTAGAAACACAGGAATGAGCCGCTATATGCTTACCAAGTAGAAACTCGAAACATCAGCATAAATAAGATTTGCAGTCAACGTTAACACTGAGGTAGGTTTTCTATCAATATACATCGTTGGCATCAAACATCTTTGGACGGAGGCATCGTAAAAAATTAATTAGGATATACCTTTTTTATATATCAGTGATTCATAAAGAAATCCCCTTAAAATAAAATAGAAACAAAAATAAATGAGAAACGCAACAATTTTATACGGTCAAAATTAAATATCAAGACATATAAAGTGAAAATAAAATGAAAAAGCTGCACATTCCCTTTATGCCACTCTAATTTATTCGCTGGACACTTGTACAAACCTAGACCTTTCTATCCACCCTCATTTTTTTTTATTCTCACTCGGTCAACATTTCATCTTCCTTTATTTGACTAAAGCCTAAACATTTCATCTTCCCCACATCACAAAAAAGCCTCCTCCTCTTTCATTCTCCGTTGGAATTTGTCATCACCACACTCACCAACCATTTATTTTTTCCCTCTAATTTAAGCATGAAAATGTAAGCTCTATAATTTAAGCATACTTCTAGTGCCTATTGTTGCGAAATGACCAAAATAAAGATTGTAGCACAAATAGAAATGAAACACATGGGTTTCATGCAAAACCACCAATAAAATAAAAGCGACTATAGAAAATTAAAAAGAATATGAAGGATGTTCTATCGTAAATGTGGTTGAAGTTCCCGTGAATAAAAATTAAATTAAAACTATCAGTTAAATAAGAAGATTATAAAATTAAAAATGAACATTAACAAATACATTAGAATTGAACATCCATAGTTAAAAGCCTAAAGAATTTTAATAACATAATCCATATTAATCAAGTGTAAATATAAAAAATTTAACTCATAGTTAGAAAGAAAAAAGGACAACACAATTAGAAGGTGAAACACGTCGGTATCATGCGGAGTTGGATGAAAACCAAAAAACAGAAGCAACTATACATGGTTGAAAGAAGATGATATAGTTCTATGGTAAATGTCGTTGAAGTTCCCATGAGAGTAAATGTTTCAACGTGGTACTAGAATAAAAAAATAAGCACTAATATAAGTATACTTCTACCCGTTGATGAAAAATGACAAAATAAAAAGACAACACAGATGTAACAAAAAAAATAGATACATTTAACCAAAAAAAATACAACACAAATAGAAAGTAGAACACGTGGATATTATGTAGGGTTTCGAGACTACCAACGAAAAAGAAAGGCTTATGGGTCTCTGTTATTGCAGTAAATATGAAGGACATAAGTATGAAGTCGTAAATGAAAGCATCAAAAGCTTAATAGGGAAACCATAAAACTATAAACACCAAACCAAAACCAAAAACAAAAGCAAAAGCAAAACTAAAACGGAGAACTAAAACAGATAGTAACAAAAAAATCACTTCATACCTAGAAGAGGGGTTTAGGGTTTGGTTCAATTTCTGCAAAGAGTTGTGTTTCAAACCAAAACGAAACCTACGAACACCAAAACAAAACCAAAATCAGATGAAGATTAGTTTTAATGCAAAACTATTGAAGAAGATTCTCAGAGGAAGAGTTGTAAAGCGAAATACCTGGTATGTAGAGCGATTTCATTCTCTCTCACATATGTTTCTGATGTTCTGTTTAGGGCTTCGACATTGTGTAGAGGAGGGGTTTAGGATTTGGTTCTATTTCTGGAAAAAATTGTGTGTAAAGAGAGAGGATTGAGACTGAGAGACGTGAGCAGAGTTTCAAATTGCGATTGCAGCTGCGATGCAGTTGTGGTTGCGGTTGCGATTATTGCGATCGCTGCGATGAGTATTGCGGTTGATGCAGGCGTGAATTAATTTCAAAATCGCACAAAATGTAAAAAAAAAAAACCTATAATTATTATAATTCTTTATATTTATTTTCTTAATAATATTGTTAATATTTTTTCATCTCAAATAATGTATTTCTCATATTTTCTATCACTTGTCTTATTTATTAAAAATCTAAGAATAATTAAATCTAACCTATATAATTTATACTGTTTTTACTAAATAGCATAAAATGAAAAATACGTTTGTCAATTTTTTGCTCCAAATTTTGGATCTCACAATCTGATTTTAATACTTTTATTTACATTGATTCTATTTGATTTTCTTTTTCATTTAAATTATTTTACAATTAATTGAGAAAATTTGGCATGACAAAAAATGCTATTAGTTGAGAAACTTCTAGACATCTTATGGCTTATACACACGCATCACTGTCATTTCCCCTATTTGAGAGGAAAAACTTCACACCATGTTGAATAAAATTGAAGGATCTCGGAAAGAATTATTGGAGTCAACCGGGTTTGGATCCCTTACGCTCATATGCAAATGGAGCGGGATTCCTGGGAAGTTTGTGAAATGGGTGTCTGAGAACTTTGAACCTGATCAAAGTCAATTACGGCTAAGCAAATACGAAGCCCTGCCCATTATGTTGGAAGATGTGCAATGAGTTTACAGTTTGCCCAACGAGGGAAAACCGGTAATACCGTTAGAATGCAAATGCAAAGATGACTCAATTTTGAGGTTGCGGAAAGAACTGGTTATATAGGCAAAGTAGTAAAGTTACTCCCACATAGAAATGGTTATATATTGTTTATTTTGACTGTTCTTTCCACAAGTGTACAATTACTTCCACGTACCTTTTTAGCATTTCTGAATGTCACTGCTGTCGTGTACTTGCTATATGCCGGTTACTACTAAATTGCACACTTGTGGTTTCGTTATAACAAAATTAAGTATTTGCTATCCATTTTACAACAAGTGAATTTTAAAGTGAATATAACCATACTACTAAATTTTAAAGGCTGCTGCAACATCTAACCATATTTCTGCATAAATGCGGTTAAATGCCACAAACAACATATGTGCGTGTATATTTCCATTCACAATCATTAATGCACAAATATGGTTAGATGTTCCAATAGCCAGTTATTACATTATTAAGTAGTTCTTATATAGATATATATATATATATATATATATATATATAGGGAGCACAAGTGTGAACCTCCAAAAAAATGATATTGAAAGGTTAATAGTATACATTTGATTGTTAACAGTCACATTTTTTTTTATTTTTAAGAATGGTCCATAACCTCCAAGTGAACTTATAAGATTGTTAGATACAACTTACCATTTGTTTACGGACCATTGGTTAGATGTTGCAAAACCAAAAACATGTAGGACGGTGGTTAGATAACACTAACCAAAGATTGTCTACATAATAGCTAGATACCAGTGTCATCTAATTTTTAGACCATGACTATTGTTAGCTAATAGTAACCACATTTGTGGACGTCTATGGTTAGATGTCACTAACCACTATATTGCTATAGAGTGGCTAGAAACCAACTTCAACGGATTGTGTGTATATATATATATATATTGACCACACATGTGAACCTCAAAAAAATGATATTGAAATATTAATAGTATACATTTGAATGTTAACATACACATTTGTTTGATTTTAAGAATAGTACATAAAATTCAAAGTGAATTTATAAGGTTGTTAGCTGCAACTAACCATTTGTTTGCGGACCATTGGTTAGATGTTGCAAAACCAAAAACATGTAGTACGGTGGTTAGTTGACACTAACCAAAGATTGTATATATAATGGCTAGATAACAGTGTCATCTTATTTTTAGATTATGACTATGGTTAGCTAACACTAACCACATATGTGCACCTCTATGGTCAGCTGTCACTAACCACTAAATTGATATAGTGTGGTCCTTCAATGGCACATGTGTCGTTCAATGGCGTGGATCAACTGTGTCGTCCGTTTTTGCAACAACTGTGGGCGTCCTATTTCTTTGCGTGAGTGCGTTTTTGAGACTTACTTTTGGTGATGTAATGGCGTGCGAAGAATAGTGTGGAATATATAATAAAGATCATAAGGAGGAGGGGGAGCAAAATCGTGGAAGAGAAATTAATGGAAAAAAAATTGATTTTTTTTAATTGTTCCTAAAAAAATGGCCCATTAAATGGTTAATTAAATTAAATTATTTAATGTAATTAAAACAAAAAAAAGATTATGACACAAATACCCTTATTCAATACTAGCCATTAGATTGAATTTCTTTGAATTTTTGTGAATCCAATGGCTAGTACTTATTTAGTAAATATTACTAAGTAAAAGGCTTAGTAACACAAGCCATAGCCCAAAAAACAATATTAAAGTCAAAAAAAATTGGACGCCACATGTGGGAAGTTGCACACGATTTGCGACTCTTAGATTTATAGATGGAGATAGAGATAAGAACATAGTTTCACAAACAATTATTTAAAACAATTATATCACTTATATTAATTAAAAAGCCAAACAATTAATAAGCAAACACATTTAATCAATCATATTATTTGAATAAGTAACAACTATCTTAATAATTATAAACCATGAATCGGCCACATCATCTGTCCACGTCACCTGACCGGTAAAAATACGTCATTGATGACGTAATACCACGTCATCATTTAAGCTACACATCATCTTGCATTCATGAGTAATAAATCGTGATTAGCACTGACAGTGCATTAGAGGAAACCCGAAAACAAATCTTAAATGTGCATTAAGAATTCCAAGCGGAAATTTGATATGGCCGACATTAATTGAATACGAAAAAGGCACCTAATAAAAGTCATTCAATGCAATTCAAGTGCAGGATAACAGGAATGGTAATAATTCAATTTGAATTTGATACGGAAGATTTCGAATAATAGGGAATTGACTGTACATATAGCATACAATAAATAAATTCATATTAAAGGTAGATAAAAAAAGTAACTGATTACATATTTAAGGAAATAAAATAAGTGAATTCATATTCATAATTAGTCACAGCTCCACATTTGGAATATATAAAATCAAATAGCTATACTATTTTGAAACTACCACAGCATTGTGACTAGGTACATAATAGTATTAGGCATAAATTCATAAAGAGTAATCATGTTGTAATTTAAGTAGTGCATTTGAATTTGAATAGATAACGGCGGAGGTCTGAATTGACAATTCCATTAATGGTTGACAATTAAGAAATTTTTAAAAGTAAATATACAAATTTAAAATAAATACAGATTTGTATCAACAACCATTAATTTCGAATAAAAAACTGACCCACTAATTTCTTAATTGGCAAATGCACTAATTATTGAAATATGAATATTTCCTCCTAAACACATCTCAAATAGCTGTCCCACTTTGCTCACTAATTACTTCCTTTTACTGGAGCGATTTTGACAACAATCCAACAGGGTGGATGTGTCAGTCTTCATGTTCTGTTCTCTCATTGGTTCCCAAACGCACAGGTCAGTCTAAGCTCACAATTCAGAATTTGGATTTCGTTGTATTTTATATGCATCATCATCATATACAAATTATTCTAATAGAAGCATGTCTTCTTAATAACACTCAACAACATCGCCACCAAAGTCACAAGCGACATATTAGAGGTTGGCCTGCAATAAATTACGCCATTATATTTACAAATTTCAAAGGATTAAAAAAAACATGACTTCTCATTTATAAGAACTTGGCAGAAAGTGCTGAACCCCTTCAACCACCTACAAAGATACACGGTCATGGGTCACGTGATACCCAACAATGCAAAGGGACTGAAATAATCCCAGGTAAACTGCTTATAATTCGTTTTAAACATTGTTCAAGTCATAATATATGAGAAGTGCTTATACATACTAGCGAAATTTTCAGATATCCATGTAAAGTGTTTCTACAGAATTTTTCAGTTTTCCATATTCAAGTCATAATATATGTATGGGAAAACTAATACTGAATTTACGGATCTGCAGGTGACGAAAACGCTAACGCACAGTCACGTGTCCCTCTCGCTGAGATTAAACAAGGTAATTTCTGAACCTTCTCTCGCTACAAAATCCGTTGCTTAATACATTTAATAATTATACAATGACAATACCCATGTGGTTTGATAATACCAAAAAGTAACCGAAGACCAAAGTGGCCGGCCAAAGAAGACACCGACAAGTGATCATTCAGGTACAACAAATACTCAATTTGTTACATTTTCATTTCATATAATAAATAGTGTAGGACATTTTATGATTAAATAAGTATTGTAAGTGGCAACATACCTACACTTTTATGGCCCACAGATTCTATGAAAACAAGCATCAGAACCATGTTTGTCGACTTTACGTTCAAACATTAGAAGGCTTTTGGCAGATATTGGGAGTACTCAAGATCAAACACCAGTTAACGGGTTACTATCTCAGCAGCCTGCCACGTACACCAAAGACCCTCATGAAACATATGCGAGTAAGTGTGACAATATCCAATAAAAAATGATTAATACTACACTGCCAATTATGTTCTGGATACCTTTGAGCTGTTGACACTGCTTTCTGCTCTAGCAGGTAGTTCACCGTGGCCTGAGCATGTAACTCCTGGTGTATGCCATCATGCGGCTGATACATATTTTAATTCATAATTAACACTAAGTTATAACTAAGCATCAGCTTTTTTCGTACCAGTACTTAACAGAATTCCAATATCGTATTTATGTTTTAAATTCGAATAACTCAATATACATATATAACTTTTTTTATATTAATTATTATTACATAATTGTAAACATCCAAAATAAATAAACACAATACTTTAAACACACATATATATTTATATACATACAAATTTATTAATTAAATACTTTAAAATTAAATTAAAAAAAGAACATGTATACCCGTGCAGCACACGGGTCATACATACTAGTATTTTGTAAACCATCAATCAAATAACGACTAAGGGGAATATGAGAAACGGTGGGTGTTACAAATTTGTTGCTGGTAATATCATTACAATATTTATAGTTCTTATAATATTTGTTACCATCATATAATACTAAACTAATTTATATTAAATTGAATTTCCATTTTCTCTGTGTATCTTTAAAATTTAATATATTAATGAATTGAATGAAAATTGTTATTACTTTCTTTTTAAATATATGTATTTAAATTATATTTTAACATTATTTAAAAAAATTATTTGTATAAACCCATGCATCTCACGGGTTATCCTCTAGTAATAATCTAAGATAACCAAGAATAACAATGACTTAAAGTAATAAAACTAATGCTGACTCGTTCGCATTGTGTTCCTTACTGTCCAACTTCCCGGTTTCTACACGAGTAACTAAAGTAGATGGATCATGCATCACAAGCACTGATAGATCTTAGTTAGGGCCACGACCCACCCCAAAAAAAATCATGTGAAATTACTATAATACCCTTATCTTTAAAAAATAATACTAATTATATAAAATGTTTGTGCACATTTTGACAAAACATGAGCGTGGCCTAGTGGATATGATGACGTTCTTTCAACAATGCATCATGTGTTCAACTTCTGTTCCACCACTGCTCGGGACCTTCCCTCTCCCCTCTCTCTACTCACGCACGCGTAACATTCTTCTTCTTCTCCCCTCTCTCTATCTCATGCACGCGTAACCTTCTTCTCCCTCTCCGCCTCTTCCACGCTCGTCGTTTGTCATCATCGTTGGTCTCGGCGTCCACGTTGTCATCCATCCTGTTTCTCATCATCGTTGTAGCGTTTGATTTGTTAATTAATTTTCTTTGCATCATCTTCTGACTCTCGATATCGTCTTTTCATCACAGTCGAGTTTCTTTCATTCTGACGAATTGGTGAGTTTTTGCGTTTCTGCGTCTTTGTTCATGCCATTGATTTTCCATGTCTCTTTCATTACCGGCCCACCGAAGAATTTCAGTCGAGATCCACCACTGATTATTTTCACTCATGTGATGTTGTGGTCTAGTTGGATGCTAAGTAAATGATGGAAAACAAGTGGGAAATTGAAGATTTTTGCGGTTATCACTCATGTGATGTGGTAACTTAGCCTAAACATTGTCCAAATAGGTTGGGTCTCTTCCTATTTTTATTTTATACAATGTGCCTAACATGTCTTGATTCAGTAAGATATATATGATTTTTTATACAACAAGGTTAGATCAAGTTAAAGTTCTTCAAATAATTCGTCTAATTTTTTACGCAAATTATTATTATTCGAACTAAATAATTAGAAATTTTGAACTAAATATATGATACTTAGTTAAAACTCTACAACTCCCACCAATATTTTATTGACTCATGAGTTTGTTGGCAATTAAAGGAATAAGTCCTATTAATGTTTCCGTTTTCAATGCAAACAAACAGTGGCGGACCCAGGACCCTGGGCTAGGGGGTTCAAAAAAAAGTCAATAAGTCATTATCAAAAAATTTGGTTCTTAGGATTATTTAATTTCCTTTTTCAAATATCTTGACTTAATTTACTAAAATTAAGTAATCAAATTATCTAACTCCAAATTTATTTAAGAATAAATCGCGAAATTAGTCTCTAAGTTTCCACACCCTTTCCCATTTAAGTCTTAACATATATGAAAATAAAAAGTAGTCCATAAAAGTATGTAATATCGGTAAAATTACTTCCTAAAGTTAAATAACTAGTCCCTTACGGAGATTAATAAGACAAATTTATTAAAAATTGGGTGCAAATTTAAAGATAGTAGTGCAAACTTAAAATTTCAGGGGATTCAAAATCATTTTATATAGAGGTACTAGTACACAATTTTTTTTATTCAGGGGATTCAATTGAACCCCCTAAATATAACACAGGTCCGCCACTGCCCCTACAAAAAAACAGGTTATTTGCGAGGGACATTAGCGAGGGAATACTGTTCCCTCACTAAAACTGACAAGAGCGACGGAATTTGCGAGGGAATAAGGGCCCTCGTTTGTTTTGATAATTAGCGACGGAGTTTTGGGTAGGGGTGTTCGCGGTGCGGTTTAGTTCGGTTTTGAGATAAAAAGTGAACCGAACCGCAAGGTAAAACTACATGCGGTTTGGTTTGGTTCGGTTGGCTTCCTAAAATAAAACCGAACCAAACCAAATCAAACTAATGCGGTTTGGATTGGTTCGGTTGGTTCGGTTTTTTCCAAGACAAAACATAATTTTTGAAGTTAAAATTAACTAACATAAAAAATGGCTAACATAAATCTTTAAGAAAAAATCTACTCAAATATATGCAGTATATAAATTACGCCCTTTTAATTCTTTTAAGATAGTTAAGACAATGTATAAAAGAATTTGAATTAAATATTTTATTGTAATTTTTAAATATAGCATAACAATATAGATTGTTTGTAAGTGAGTCAAAGAATTAATTGTATTTGGGCTAGTAAGTGAGTGAGAGTTGAGTTTTAGTTGCATTTGGGCTAGTAAGTTAGTAAGGAAGGTTGTAAGTCAATAAGTCTAGTGTTACTTGCGGTTTGGTTTGGTTTGGTTCGGTTTCTATAATTAAAACCGCGAACCGAACCAAACCGCGCGGTGCAATGAAAAAAAGAACCGAACTAAACCAATAAGAAGCAGTTTTTTGCGGTTTTCGGTTTGGTTTGGTTCGGTTTGCGATTTTCTATTGGTTTGGTTCGGTTTTGAACACCCCTAGTTTTGGGCATTAGCGATGGACTGGTCCGTCGCTAACTGTTGGGAGGGAATCTGAAATTAAAACAGCACTGAAACTGAAGTGATTAGCAACGGAAATAAGGGTCCCCCGCTAACTATTTTGACTGTTCCAGTCTTGGTTAGCGTGAAGGGATTAGCGACGGAATGGTCCCTCGCAAATTCTGTCGCTAACCCCACTTAAATTGTATCAGATCCCTCATTTATCTCTGATTGTTTACTCTTCACTTCACTCCCTCACTCTTCTCTCTCACGAACCACAACTCTCTTCTCTCATTTCCACCACCATAACCAACTGTCGCCCTCTCTCCTCTCTCTCTCTCTCTCCTACGCAAAAACCTCTCTCTCTCTCTCACCAGAGCTCGCTCTCTTCACCACCACCGGAGTTCTCCCTCTTCACCACCGGAGCTCTACCTTTGGAGGTTTTGATTTTTACTTTTTATGATGTTGTTTTGATTTTTATTTTTTATGATATTGTTTTGTTAGGATTTGTAAAATTAGTTTTGTGATATTGTTGTTTGGTACTTTTAGTGAATTTAGTTTTGTGATATTGTTGTTTTGAAAGAAGAAAATAGGATTAGGTTTTGTGATATTGTTGATTGTGGTTTGGGTAGGGGTTTAGGTTTGAGTAGGGTTTTAGAAGAACAAAATGGGATTAGGATTTGTAGAAATTGTGTAGGATAAAAATTTGAAGTTGAAATTGAAATTGTTTGTTGAAATTGAAGTTGTTTTATTGAAATTGAAATTAATAGTGAATTGATTTATGTTTTTTGCTTAAAATTGAAATGGTTTTATTGAAATGTGTTATTGAAAAGTGTATCATTTTAGAGTTGTTAATTGAAAAGTGTTTAATTGTTGTTTTGATGAACCCTAGGTTAGATGACTGTGTGTTGTTGTTGGAAAAGGGTGAGGTGATGCCGTCCCTCACCCCCATATTTTGCTCGAAATCATCTCCATTGAGATAATTGCGACACGATACTAACAATTTTAAGGTTAGGAGTTAGAAATAACTTCCTTCACTTCTTATATGGAAAAGGGTTTTGTCTGATCTGTCCTTAACCCCCATATTCGGCTCGAAATCATCTCCACTGAGATCATATCGATGCCACTAACTTGATAGATTATTGAGAATGTTAAGGGAATCTAAAAAAGAGAGCTTCATCAAGCATCACTCATGTCATCCGCAAAAGATATTTTCAAAAGTTCCACAAAAAGTGGAGTAAAGTCGATGAAAAGGACAGGAATGATCTGCTGGACTTCTTTAGGGTAAGTGTCAATTATTTTGTCATTACTTATATTGTTAGTTTAAATTTTATGTTTAATAACGTTTCTTATAATTACTAATACATATTTTCATTTTACTTAATACAGACCAAAGTGACATGGGACATAGAAGATGTTGACAATGTGTAGAGACTTTTTTTTAAAATGATGGGCGCTCAAATATCAGATTTGCTTTATAAGTTGCGGTGTAAAGATAAGAAGCCTAACTACATAAGTGATGAAATTTGGAATGCCTTCAAGGGCCATTGGGTTACAGATACTTTCAAGAAAAATGCTGCAAAAGCCAAGAATAATAGAAACTCAGAAAAGGGTGGCTCGCTTCACTGCGGCGGGTCCATCAACCAGGCTCAGCATGCTTCTAGATTGGTAAATTATTTTTAAAATCTGTGTGTTTTTTTACATTAGTTAATTAGTTAGCAATTTTTGAAAATGTGTTTCATTTTACAGAGTAAGAAGGCAGGACGCCCTATCACTACTCCTGAGCTGCATAGAGCCACCCATGTGAGGAAAGGCACTGGCGAGTATGTTGATGAGCGCTCCAGGATGACTCAGGTAAATATACAACTTGATTTGTATTATATAATGTTGCTTTGTCAAAATGGAGCGCTAATTTGTGGTTATTCAAAACAGGAGCAAATAAATGATCATGACTCAGCTGACTCAGGGGAGCTGAGACCCTGAATCACTTGGCCAACTTACTCGTGAGATGATAGATCTAGCAAACAAAAATTGGGAGAAGACTGTAGGTTGGTCTAAGGGTCGCCTGTATGGTACGGGGCCCTTGGCTCCATGTATGGGCCAGTCTGTGGCCGGGAGCAGCAGAAGACGCAGTCGAACAGCTTCTACTCCTGCGGAGACAGAGCATATTAGGCAGCTGGAACAGGAGCTGCAGTCTACTCGACAGGAGCTGCACGATACTCGACAGGAGATCAGGACCTCTACCGAGGCAATGAAAAAGAAGCAAGAAGACTTTGCGAAGGTGACCCGTAGGCAGGAGCTGATGTTTAGGTATTTTAAGAATATGCAGCAAGATGAGTAGCAAGATGAGGAGCAAGAAGAGGAGCAAGATGAGGAATCTAGAGAGGTTGGGGAGGCCGAGGAGTCTAATCGCGGCAGCTTTTAGGATTTGTTGTATCAGTTTGACATTTCAATATTTTGTTATAACATTTCAGATTAAGTGTTGTTGATTCGAATTTTATGTTATTGAAGAATTTTATTCTCGGAATTTTTATTTTAAACTATTTTATGTATTTTAGATTTTATTATTAAAATAAACAGGTATAAAAGCAGGTTTATCAAAAAAAATCCAATCAGTTTGGCATTAGCGAGGGAATTAGCGAGGGAAATTGGACGCGTGGCTGTCAGACTTTAATCACGTGGCTGTCTTTATTAGCAAGGGATTCAGATTCCCTCGCTAATCCCATTAGCGACGAAACATGTCCCTCGCTAATTCCCTCGCTAACGGGAATTAGCGACAGATTTTGGGCATGTAGCGAAGGAATAATCCGTCGCTAATTAGCAAGTTTTTTGTAGTGTGCTTCATTCCTTCCTTCCTTCCGTTGAGCACTTTTCCCTTTCTCAAGAACAAGAATGATGTTGCTCCTCAAACATGTATGAGTTTGACCACCCGGTAAACTAGACAGTTTTGGTCCTTTAGATGGGGTCAACTTGGTCCTCACCTAAATAAAAAGGCAAATACGTAGGGTAAACGGCTACTTTGGTCCCACAAAGTGTAACTCACCGTCAATTTGGTCCCTCACTGGAACAAAAATGCAAAAAGGTCCTCCAATATTAAATTTGTCTGCCACATTAGTCTCTGCTGTTAAGTTGCATTGTTAACTCCGTTAGTTTTGATGATGTAGCACGTTTATGCTATGTTTGGTTAGGAAGTGAAAATGAGAGGAAAGAAAGTGGGAGGAAAGATTGTATAAGAAAAGAAAGTAAGTAGAAACTGAGAGGAATATTTTGGTTGTTTGGTTTAAGAGAAAGTGGAATAGAATGTGAGAGGATAAAAAGTCTATTTGTAAAAATACATAAATACCCCCCAAATATAGTGTTACAATATTGAAAATAATTAATTGAATATGAATATATTAATTTATTTATTTATTTAAAAGAGTAAAATTACATTATGAATCATGCTAAATATTTTTTCATTTTATTAAATTTATTTATGTTATATATTTATTTCTTGAATCGGAAATGAAATTTAAGTAAATCACTTTTTAATTTTTTTTTTCATTTATCGAACTTGCTTTGATAACGAGGTCTAAATTCCAAAAGTCCCAATCTTGTGGTCTAAAATATCTCCAACTTGCCATATTAATGAGGTTGAAGTTGAAAAAAAAAGCAAAATTTTCAATCCAATAGCAAATGAGTTTTGTCACAAGGGGCACTTTTGTCCATTTGATTAAAATGTGGGTCTCATTCCCTCTTTCCTCTTGGTTGAGAGTGGAAACATTTTTCACATGGGCCCCACCAAAATATAGCTTTCCTTCCTCTCTCACAAGGAAACCAAACAATGGAATCCCATTTTTCAATAAACTTTCTTTCCTTTGTGCTTTCTTTCCTTCATCTTTCTGTTGTTCCAAACACAGTGTTAGTGCCACTATGGATGGTTATGTGGCGCTGGTGAAGTGCCACGCTTGGAGGGACTATTTTGACATTAAAACTTAATTTTTTTTTCATCTTTCTCTTTCAATTTCCCTATTTTTTCAGAAATAGAAACCCCGACCCCATTGATACCCATTGACCTCATCTCAACCTCAACCCACTCTCTCCCTCCTCATTCATCTCATGTCTCCTTCTCCATCAACAACCTCTCTTTCTCAATCCAAATCATTTTCATCAACACCAAATCTTCTTACTTCCATCAAAATTCACGATTCCTTTTCATCAAAATTCACCAAATCCTTTTCATCAACACCAAATCTTCTTATAACAGAACCCAAATTCACGATTCCTAATATTTCTTCTCCTGGGAATTCGCATTTAAAAATTGTTGGCTTAATTACAGTTTTGGTCCCCCTGTTTTCACCAATTCTCGATTTTGGTCCCTGAAGTTTTAATTTGACGATTTTAGTCCCCCTATTTTCCCAATTTGTAAAATCAAGGTCCCCCACCCCAATTTTGACTGACTTATCCTACGTGGCAGCCCACGTAGACTGCCACGTAGGCGCACCCCCACCCCCACCCCCACCTTCTTCTTCCTCCTGAACCTCTCTCCACTGTCGCAAACATCTCCCTTCCCCCTCATCACCGTGAGCCTCCCCCTCCTCTCCAAAACCACCATCACGCCTCCGCGCCTCACCACCGTCTTTTCCTCCACCACCGCACCCCCAACAGAGAGATTAGATGGTGCGATTCGGCGAGCGATTCGGCGATGGTGCGATTGCGATCTGCGACGAGCGAGAGAGGGAGAGCGACGGTGGGAGACCGGAGATGCGAAGGAGAGAGAGATGCGAAGGAGGGAGAGAGAGGGTGTGGTTGGGGGGGGGGGGGTTCACGGAGGTGGGGGTGGGAGGGGGGAGGGGAAGAGGAACAGTGGAGGGGGTGGGGTTCACGGAGGTGGGGGGTGGGAGGGGGAGGGGAAGAGGAACAGTGGAGGGGGGGGGGATCGGTGGGGAAGAGGAACAGTGGAGGGGGGTGGGGTGGGGGGGGTGGGGGTGCGCCTACGTGGCAGTCCACGTGGGCTGCCACGTAGGATTCAATTTTGACCAATTAAGAGGGGGACTATGATTTTTCAAATTGGGAAAATAGGGGGACCAAAATCGTCAAATTAAAACTTCAGGGACCAAAATCGAGAATTGGTGAAAACAGGGGGACCAAAAATGTAATTAAGCCAAAATTGTTCTATCAAAATTGTTCCACCAAATCCACATCTACAAATAGAACCACCTATTTACCAAATGATAAACTCTAATTTAGTGTATTTTTACCAAATATATAAATTGTTGACTAAATTTGCTCTATATTTTGTAGGAAAGAAGAAAAGATAAAAATGCAAATAATATATATATATATATATATATTATTGATATATGTATATAATATTTTATAAATATTATATATGTATATTATATATATATATATATATATATATATATATGTGTGTGTGTGTGTGTGTGTGTGTGTGTGTGTGTGTGTGTGTGTGTGTCTGGGTTTGAAAGAACAAGAATGTGGCCCAAAATGTGGAGAAAGTGAAGCCCATGCCATTGAATTCAAGGAACACATGATTAATAAGAATTGGAAGCAATCATCGAGAGAAAATTCACGTAACCTAGGCTTCTTCATATATAAAAAAAAGGGTATTGCACTTGAAAGAGGGAAGCCGCAAACAGGAAATAGAAGCCGCACACCAGATATACTAGAAGGAAGCGGTAGTGACGGCAACGCACAGGAGAGGAGAAAAAGAGTTTTTGGGTACCATTCTTGACACAGTGAGAGAGCTCTGGAGCAGAAAAAGGAGACTAAATTCTCAAGATCAGAAATTTCTCTATTCCGGGTTATTTTTATCTCTGTAATTTATGACTCCTAATTTTATTTCATTGTTCTTGAACGCTATGGATAGCTAAATCATATTTTATAAATATTATATATGTATATTATATATATATATATATATATATATATGTGTGTGTGTGTGTGTGTGTGTGTGTGTGTGTGTGTTTGGGTTTGAAAGAACAAGAATGTGGCCCAAAATGTGGAGAAAGTGAAGCCCATGTCATTGAATTCAAGGAACACATGATCAATAAGAATTGGAAGCAATCAACGAGAGAAAATTCACGTAACCTAGGTTTCTTCATATATAAAAAAAGGGTATTGCACTTGAAAGAGGGGAGCCGCAAACAGGAAATAGAAGCCGCACACCAGATATACTAGAAGGAAGCGGTAGTGACGGCAACGCACAGGAGAGGAAAAAAAGAGTTTTTGGGTACCATTCTTGACACAGTGAGAGAGCTCTAGAGCAGGAGACTAAATTCTCAAGATCAGAAATTTCTCTATTCCGGGTTATTTTTATCTCTGTAATTTATGACTCCTAATTTTATTTCATTGTTCTTGAACGCTATGGATAGCTAAATCCTCTTCTAGGGTCTAGGTGGATCTTGTTTGATTAGAGACTTTTTTATGTTTTAATTTTTAATCTGAATTCCTATTTTTATTTCAATTAATATTGTCTTAGTAATTTAATCACGTTCTTAGGATTGATCACCCTTTGCATGTTCATAATCAATTAGTTGATCAGCGACCGTACTGCAATTAGTTGGTGGACCTATAGGACAATTGGGGCTATAATTAATGCATGACCAAACTTTAATCTAGTCTTCCAATCATTCAATCTTTTTGCTCTTTGTGTTTTTCTTAAATTTAAATTCTTGCATGACCAAACAAGGGTTAGTTTAGGAAAAAGAATATTAATCACGAATGACCAAACAGGTTAATAGTTTTAGTAAAGGGATTGGTAATTAAATAAAATAAAGGAATTCGGGTAGAATTAGACATGGGGGAATCAACGCTTGCAAGTGAAACCGTGACCCTAGACCTCTCTCCATCGATTAAATCTAGTATTTTAATTCTAGTTATTTAGATATTTTTATTTTGTTTCTATAATCATCAAACTATTGGTTCGTTTAAACAATAAATAATCTCGACTAGTTTGGTACTTGTTAATTAATCCCTGTGGATACGATAATCTTTTATACTACTTCTGTGAAAGAGTACACTTGCTCTAAGTGTGTTTTTAACGCAACAAGTTTTTGGCGCCGTCGCCGGGGATTAATTTGGCAATATTAAACGAAAAAAAGATTTTTATTGCTTTAGACTTTTTTTATGCACTACTTTTAATTTTTTTTTATCTTATTGAAAAAAAATATAAAAAAAGAGCTACTAATACTTTCCCAAGAGACCGCTGCAGTTCACTTTTTTTGCAGATAAAAGTTTAAATCATGGTTAGACTACATTGGAGAGGCAGAGGCACAAAGAGATTTAGAGAAGTCATATTGGTATATGTCTCAATGCCAGATTCAAATTTCTCCTCCTCCTTATGAACCTTATTCAAACTATTGGGATGACTATGACCACCTCATTATTCCTCCCACTGGGATAATTATGAGTCACTACAAGTGCAAAGGCAAGAGGACGAAAAGTCGGATGTCAATGAGGTTTTGGCCAAATTTATGCAGTAGACAAATGAAAAATTTGAAAGCTTGGAGGGAGCCATGAACAACAAATTTGAAAGCTTGGAGGGTCAAATCTCAACTCTCATTGCTTTGTTATCTCAAGAGGCCCAAGAAACTCATTCACAAACTAAGTCTACCCAAAATGAAGAAGCTGAGCAATACAAAGAAAGTATTCCTTCGAGAGATGAAGGTGTCTCTATGGAATATAATCTGGAGGAAGAAGCTCTCAAGAAAGATGAGGAGACTCCTACTGAAGGGAGTCAAATCAAAATAGTAGCTCCTACTGAAGGGAGTCATATTGAAACAAAAGATCCTACTAAAGGGAGCATTTGTGAGGACAGTGAGAAAGATCCCATGATTCTAGATTTGGAAAAAGAGGAGAAAGCGCCCATTTTTGGGCAAATTATTTTAACCATTGGTGATGCTGTGATTGAGGTTCACCGGGGAAATGTAACTTTGAGGAGTGGTAAAGAAGATGATGTTATTAAAGCTTTAAATTCCAATGAAATTTTCTCTTCTTTAACTTCTCCTTATTTTGATGATGTGGTTGAAACTAACATTTTTAGTGAATTAAAGATGCAGGACCTTTTGGAAAAAAATATTATTTTGCAGGATCCTAGCATAATGGTGGATGGAGATAAAATAAAAATTTCACCATTCTTCGAAGTTCATCCACCACGTGGAAAAAGAAAGAACAATGTGAACCACATGGTTAGAAAGTTAAGAAGGTGTACTGCATTAGATGTTAAATTTGCTCTTGGAGAGCCACCTGATTAAGCACTAACTATCGTCAGGCTCACGACGTTAAACAAGCGCTTCGCAGGAGGCAACTTGTGTTTTATTTTCAGTTATTTTTGTTTTGTTTTGTTTTTAGGAATAGGCTTCAACTACAAGCTCTCTCAGGGAAGTCACTCTTACTCTCTCCCTCCCTCTCTCTCTCTCTCTCATTTATTTCCTTTTGTTTCTATTTGATCATTTTGCATTGAAGATCATGCTTCATGCTAGTGTGGGGAGGAGAGTTATTTTGTCACTTGATCTCTATCAATGCACATACCCACCGTATATGTTGATAGCATTTTTTCTGGCTTGTTTTGAATGAATTATGCTTAAAGTTGAAAAAATGGAGATTTTGCCTTTAGGGGATCCCATATTTAATTTACTTGACAGACTTGTGCTTAATTGTAACTGTGAGGTTGTCCTTAGGAAGCTGATAATTAGCATTTGTCCCTCTTGAGTACTTTTTGTGAACTAGCTTCTAAAGGTGAGACTTGAGCCTTCATAAGGGGATTGATACTAAATCATAAATTTTTACCCCTTTTCTTTCTATGAGTGTGTTTCCCAATTTGCTACATTCTAGAATTTGTTTTTTGACCATTTCAAGGCAAAAATTGATTTGCATCATGTAAAAAGATTTGGGGATTTTAGGTATTTTTTTGGCCTCAGAGTTGTTTGTTGAATTTATCTATTAGTTGCCCCCTCTGAGCCTATTTGTTATATATTTCTTTGGTACCCAAATATAATTTTTTTTGTGGTAACCATTTGAAATTAAATTTGGAGCAACTATTGAAAGTTACAATTTTGTCCTGTATTTTAATTGTCTATCTCATCAGGACATAAAAACAAAATAGGAGTAGCTAATGTGGTTACAAGTACCTTTTCCTCGCGAGAGAAATATAGAAAAATGAAATGAAAAAAAAAGAAAGAAAGGAAGAAGGAGGAAAAGACACATCAAAAGAATGAAAGAGCCAAAGGACAAATAAAAAAAAAAGAGTCTACTCAAGAGCAAAAAGCAAATCAAAAAGGGTCGACTCAATAGAAAAAGAGTGAAGAATGGAAGTGAAATTAATTTGGAGTTTAGACAAAAATTGTAAATAAATTAGATAGGAGCTCCATATATGATTTCAAAGGTTACTATTTGTTTCTTGTTTTTTTTAGCCCTTTGATTATCCCTTTCTTCTTATATCCTATCCTACATGAATTCACCATGACCCCATTACAACCCATAACACCCCATCTTTTGCATGCATGTGAACTATTTAGTGGAGATTTGGTCAAATTACAAACATATGGTAATGTGCATTTTGTTGAAACTTGAGTGTATATTTTCCCTAGTCCCTAAACACTTAGAGAGATTGTGAACGAGTGTCTTTGTTCACAGAAATGTATTCTTCAGGGACACGAGCCTCTAATTGGACAACCTTTTGACACATCATTTGTACTATATTGTCTATTGTCTGTCATTATGCTTCTAGTTTTGGGTCCCTTATTTGCTTGTCTCTGTTATCTATTTGAAAATTTTATTGAGCCAAGAAATTTGCTTGAGGACAGGCAAAAGTTAAGTGTGAGGGAGTTGATAAACTCTAATTTAGTGTATTTTTAGAGATATTTTTGGATTACTTTTTAGAGCAATTATTACCAAATATATAAATTGTTGACTAAATTTGCTCTATATTTTGTAGGAAAGAAGAAAAGATAAAAATGCAATATATATATATATATATATGTGTGTGTGTGTGTGGGGGGGGGGGGTTGAAAGAACAAGAATGTGGCCCAAAATGTGGAGAAAGTGAAGCCCATGCCATTGAATTCAAGGAACACATGATCAATAAGAATTGGAAGCAATCAACGAGAGAAAATTCACGTAACCTAGGCTTCTTCATATATAAAAAAAAGGGTATTGCACTTGAAAGAGGGGAGCCGCAAACAGGAAATAGAAGCCGCACACCAGATATATTAGAACTTAGAAGGAAGCGGTAGTAACGACAACGCACAGGAGAGGAGAAAAAGAGTTTTTGGGTACCATTCTTGACACAGTGAGAGAGCTCTAGAGCAGAAAAAGGAGACTAAATTCTCAAGATCAGAAATTTCTCTATTCTGGGTTATTTTTATCTCTGTAATTTATGACTCCTAATTTTATTTCATTGTTCTTGAACGCTATGGATAGCTAAATCCTCTTCTAAGGTCTAGGTGGATCTTGCTTGATTAGAGACTTTTTTATGTTTTAATTTTTAATCTGAATTCCTATTTTTATTTCAATTAATATTGTCTTAGTAATTTAATCACGTTCTTAGGATTGATCACCCTTTGCATGTTCATAATCAATTAGTTGATCAGCGACCGTACTGCAATTAGTTGGTGGACCTATAGGACAATTGGGGCTATAATTAATGCATGACCAAACTTTAATCTAGTCTTCCAATCATTCAACCTTTTTGCTCTTTATGTTTTTCTTAAATTTAAATTCTTGCATGACCAAACAAGGGTTAGTTTAGGAAAAAGAATATTAATCACGAATGACCAAACGGGTTAATAGTTTTAGTAAAGGGATTGGTAATTAAATAAAATAAAGGAATTTGGGTAGAATTAGACATGGGGGAATCAAAGCTTGCAAGTGAAACCGTGACCCTAGACCTCTCTCCATCGATTAAATCTAGTATTTTAATTCTAGTTATTTAGATATTTTTATTTTGTTTCTATAATCATCAAATTATTGGTTCGTCTAAACAATAAATAATCTCGACTAGTTTGGTACTTGTTAATTAATCCCTGTGGATACGATAATCTTTTATACTACTTCTGCGAAAGAGTACACTTACTCTAAGTGTAATTTTAACGCAACACCAAACAAAAAAAAATCTGGAACCCAAAGATTCATCGTCTTTTCCATGCCTGCTGAGTGATAATTTTTGAAACCTAGATCGAAACCCAAACCCTCAAATCGAAACCCAAATCACCAAATCAGAACCCTAACCCCGAAATCGGAATAGTTCTTGATGCGTTTCTGCATTTCGATAGAAAGATCGAAGACTTGTGTTTTATTGTTTTAGTTTTAAAATTTAAGAGTCTGCCATGGATGTACCATGTAAGAAGACATACATCTTTCTTCTCAAATTCACTATTTATTGAAATGCCTATTTGGGAATCCATGATTGAGAAACACCCAAAAACATTATTCATAATGAAAAATATTATTCATACCAAAATCCCAAATCCCAGCTTAAAACTATGAAGGATGATCAGCGGTCGTACGCGGGTCAAAATAAATATAAAGATATAAAATATAGTATAAGGAAGTTAACCTTGGCCATCTCACAAGGACCTCTGAATTAAAGACTACCAGAATCAAGAACGAAAGTAACAATAAAAGGGGGGGGGTTAGGAAAAGAATTTGATGTGTAACGAAGAAAATCAATTAAAGATAAACAATCAATCCATTAGTTTCAGGTGCGCTTCTTGGATTTCTCATCAGTTCTAAAATAAAGATTCGTGCAATATTTGATAATTCTTGATTGATCATAAAATAACTAAACAAGCGTTAATCAGTTCATACGAATTCACACCGTTTTAAAGCAAGCGTCACAATAGTGTGTTCAATCAATCGTGAAAGTGAACAAGCGCCAGTAACACAATTAACATCATAACTGAATTCTATCAATCCTATAAACAAGCGTCATAGACTCTATCAATTTCTATCCAAACTAAATTAAACAAGCGATAAAATAGTTTAAATAATGAAAGTTGCAAAACAGAATCATGATTAAGCAAAACTGAATCATAAAACGAATCACATAAGCAAATCACAGAGTTTGAGTAATTAAGCAAAACACAAACCAAATTTGCAACAAGAATTACGGAAATGGAATTGATAGAGAAAGAATTAAAACCACAAAAATGAAATAAACATTAAGCACCGAACCTCAAAATCCTTACAAACAGCACCCTTCATCAATTGATTGATATAGGGCTTAAGCTTCCATGGAGGCTAGAGCTCAAAGACGTAAAATTGAAAAGGAATGTGTAAGAGAGTTCAAAGTTGCTGCTAACCAGTGTAAATAACTAGGACAAAACGAAAATCCTAATCCACTAACTAGGTTCTTGGATAAAAGCTCGATAAAAAATAGTAATTGGCCCATAAACCCATAAATGACTAAACTGCTTCGGTAACTCGCAGTTTTGACCTTCAAGACTTCAGAGATGGGTTTCGAGCTCAACAGAAGAATTGTAGCTCTATTCCTTATCTTTCCAACGCATGCTCGCACGCCTACGTCGGATAATCACAGCTAGAGTTATCGTTGGCAGAGTAGGCAGGGGTCAATATGCATTAAAAACAATAATTAGTCATCAAATTGCTATATTACTCAAATAAGACCCAAAGTCTAGAAACGCGCTAAGACTTAAATATTAGACACAGAACACAATCAAAAACACCAAGTGAAAAGCTATAAAGAGTTCATTAAAATGCACTGATCAAATTCTCCCACACTTAAGCTTTTGCACTCCGGGCAAAACTCACAAAACAAGACATAAAAATAGCACATGAATTTCTAATGAACCCAAAGAATGCAAAGTTGTAAGAGAGATGCTTTTCATAGACTTCAAGGAGAATGACAATCAAAGATGGAACTTAATTACAATCAAGGCAAACAAGAGAATAGAGCACCAGAGAGTGAATCATAAGTGAGGAGTCCTCTCAGGATATGTATAAGTAATGCTCTCAATCACTCAAGTGTCTAGTCTTGTGTTTACTCTCATATATATACTAAGCACATCATTGAAAGTTAGCACTACCATATGCTTGACAAGCTTCTAACATCCACACTTAAGAACACATGCACATAAGATTAAAAGGTCTTTATAAGGGTTGTAATGGGGTCAAGGTCAAGGTGGGATAACCCTAAGGGGGAACTAGGCTAAAAAGAATCAAAGAGGGCAACGAAGCAATGAAAATCCACTGTAAAGTGAGCATGAGAGTATCCAACTTCAACAATATATGTCTAACTTCTCTATTTTGATACTTCTTCCCATAACTCTCTTCACACAACTTTCAATCTTCTTGATACAAAAATAAACAGATATATACACTTTCCATTTTTTTCTTTTCTTTTGACTTTTTTTTCTTTTTTTTGTCATTTATTTATTTCTTTTTTTTCTTTTTGGGTAATACTTTTCTATACAAATGTACTTGCCAAACTTTTCATTGAGAACCCAAGAACTAACCCAAGTGAGAACCACAATTGGGACACCCCCACACTTATGGATATGACAATTTTCAAATCAAAGCTCTTTCACCCTCTAAGATTGGGTAATAACACTGTTTTTCACTTTTGGGCTTGTAATGAGCTATAAAACAAAGAATGGGATAAAAAGGCTCAAAGAGGCTTACACAAAAGGATAAATTCAGGGTAGGCTTATTTGGCTAGTAGCTAAGATAAGAACAAAATTGCCTAGATCATTTCAAACATGCATGTGAATAAATGTTTCAACCAGAATCAAGTCAAGTTCTAGAGTAACTAGCAAACATGAGTGAGTCACACATAAGAAAGGAGAGAATGACAAAAGATTAGTCCATCCGTTATAAGGTTCAATTCTCACCAGGGACAATGACTATCACAAATGATACAAAATTTAGTGCTCATATCCAACTTTTTAAACCAAGAGCAACAAGAAATCAATCAAATCATGTCACAACTCCTATGGTCCTAGAATAGTGAAATCACTCACAACTTATACAAACAATGAACTCATGGAAAACATGCAAAAATAACAATTTTTTTCCTTTTCTTATAGTTAAAAATTAGAAACATAAATACTAAAACACACACACCCCTCACTTAAATCACACATTGTCATCAATGTAAACAACAAGTATAACTTAAGGATAAGAAAAGAAAACTCTCTCTCTTGAAGGTAGAGAAGCTGAAGCTTGTGGGTGGATAGTATTTTCCAAAGAAGGCTCTTTTATGGTTACTGCACACATGTTTGGTCACCTTCTTCTCCCACACATCTAGAATAAGGGGATTAATTTGTTGTTGTGTTTGCCATACTTCCACGGTCGGAATGTCTGCCAAGATCCATCCAATACCTTTCCTACGTTCGCTTAGAATTGGCGATAGCTTTTCCTGTTCAAATTCAAGGTTAGCTGAAATAATCATAGACAAATCTTCACTTCCCTCTAAATATGCAGATCTAAAGTTTTCAAGGAGTTGTTTAAGCTCTACAACATGTGGCTGCTCAATGGAAGCAACGACAACATCCACAACATCAGCTATGGAAAGTGTATCAATCTGCAAAGTAATTTCAATCTCATCACAAACAGAAGGATTATTAGAACATAAATTATCAACCAAATCATCAAACAATTCCATTTCATAAATAGAATGCTCTTCATTGGGGTGTTTTTTAGTCATCACCTCTCTTTGAGGTAAAGGGAGTGGTGATGACTAAAAAAGACATAAAAAACACAAATTCCCCCACACTTAAGCTTATGTGATTTTAATGTCCAAAAACACAAACAGAAATTAGACTTCAAGGAGAATGACCAAAGTTCCATCTCTAATTAAGTTGAGGGAATCATCACTTATGATTATTAGACTTCAAGGAGAATGACCAAAGTTCCATCTGTAGTTAAGGATTATTACACGTTGGTGATGACTATGCGTTTCCTAGACTTCAAGGTGAATGACAATCAGAGATGGAACTTAATTCCAATCAAGGCAAACAAGAGAATAGAGCACAAGAGAGTGAATCATAAGTGATGAGTCATCTCAGGATATGTATAAGTAATGCCACATTATCAACACTAACGGAGCTAACAATGCAACTTAACAGCAGGGACTAACGTGACAGACAGATTTAACATTGGAGGACCTTTTTGCATTTTTGTTCAAGTGAAGGACCAAATTGACAGCGAGTTACACTTTGAGGGACCAAAGTGACTGTTTACCCCCAAATACGTACTCCACTGTTAACTCTGTCATTCCTGGTGTTAATTTTCATCATTAACTCTGTCACCGTCTCTCTTGCAGATGTTTAGTGCCATAGTGGTTGCTTATGTGGCGCAGTTTAAGTGATATATTAGATTAATGAGTGTGCCATGTATGGAGGGACGAAATTGATAGTTAAATAAAAATAGTTTTCCCTCTTTATCTTTCAAGTTCCCAATTTAGAACCATAAACCCTAACCCTATTATCTCCCCCTCCATCGTCGCACCATTTCTTTCTCTCTCACTACCCACAATGTTGTCACAGCGGAGCAATGCATCTTCATCTCAGTCTAAAGTTTCACCACAAGTTGTTCTCTTTTGTGGATATGGTAAAAGGGGTCTTAGGTGTGTTGCCGGCACAAATCGTAACAAAGGAAGGTCGTTGTACACTTGTTCCATTAATAAGGTATTTGTATTCCTGGTTTAGGGTTATATAATCTGTTATTTGTATTTGTATTCCATTAATAAGGCACTTTACTGATTTAGGGTTTTTGATTTCATTCTTTATGTGAATTTCAGGATGAAAATTGGATATTGTGGGTACTTTATTTGGGTAGATAAATTGATTGAAGCATTGGAATAGTTCCCATGGAACAAAGAAGACAATATCTAAGAGAGGTTAGAAGAGAATATGGAAGAGAATAAATGTGGAAGTGTCAAGTTAACTCAAAGCTTGGTTGTATGGAGACCGAAATGAAGATCTTTAAAACAATTGTCTATGGAATATTTTTAATCAAATTATTGTCAGTGATTGTGTTTGTTTGTATTCACAACAAGTAGGAATCTATTTTGGGTCTATTGATGTAATCTGGGTCTAAGTAGTTTTGTATTCTAGTTTCTATTCTAGTTTGAGTCTAAGTATATTTGATGTATCAACTTTGATCATGTAATGAAATATGCACAATTTGGATCTATGTATACTTTATATAAAATTTAATTCAATGGAATTAAGATAGTTCAGTGAAAGTTTTATGGATTATTACCATTAATTTATCAACAAGTGATTTAATAATAACAAAGTGGTAAACCTATTTTGCACAATGTTCTGTTTAATTTATCGGCAAGTAATTTAACAGCATGTGGTTTGACCATTAATTAATCATCAATTGATTTTTAAGATTATCTGCCTGGGCAAATGTTGTGGTGGGAATATATATATATATATATATATGTCACAAGCCTATTGGTAAATTTGTTTTGCACAATTTAGAAACAGTTTGGTGAGGCAATCTGTTTAGGTAAACATGTTTGTTACATAATTGGTAAATTGGTCCCTGAAAGTTGTTAGTTGCTGTCATTTTGGTCTTTGCGTAATTGGTAAACGTAAATTGCATACACTGAACTGGTAAACCTGAATTGCATACATTTAATTGGTAAACCTGAATGCATACACCAGCTGAATTGGTAGATTGGTAAAACCATAATTGCCTAATTAGTAAAAATACAAATGCATAATTGCATTACTTTGCATAAACATATTCTATTACATATGCATACTTGCATAGCAAACAAGTTCTATTACAACTTGTCCAAATTCGGTTCCATTACACCTAATACAAAATCAGGGCCGTCCCATACAATTTGGAGGCCCTGTGCAAATCATAAAAGTGGGGCCTTAATTATATTATTACTAAATAAATCACTAAAACTCAAACTTCGTTATTTAAAGAGTTAAATCTTCAATTCTTTTCTTTTTCTTACGCTTCTCACATCCAGAATCATATTTTCTAATCTTAGGAAGCATAGTAGAAAAGACAAAACCTGAAAATTTCGCTTTCCGGCGGTGGTAGAAATGAGGATGACCGTCAGTCCGTCACGCGATCTCAACTTCAATCCACTGCCAAGTACACAGATAGATATTAAATAGGTTAGTATAATATGTTTGTCTCAAATCTCAATATAATGGCATTTTAAGAATACCAAGCAAAATTGTAGAAATAAGAATACCAATCTGAATTAATTAATTTGCTCTTGAATGGTTGAACGATTACTGTATGTATGTGTGATTGGATTCGTGATTGGAGGGTAATGCGTGATTGGATTCGTTGGATTCATGGACGATTACTGTAGTCTGTAGGTATGCGTGATTACTGTAGGTATGCATCATGCGTGATTGGATTCGTTGATGGTTAATTAAATAGGTTAGGTATGCGTGTTGTTGTTGGGCTGATGATATGAAGGGGATTGGGAATGGACTGGTATGGGGCTATGGGCCAACAAAAAATTTGGGGCCCCTAAAATTTTTTTCTGGGCCGAGGCCCTGTGCGCCTGCACAGGCTGCACTGCCTCTAGGTCGGCCCTGTACAAAATAACACCATCACTTGGGCATATAATCCAATACGATTAGTAAAAAGTAGTCTTCAAATGTCTTCAGTCTTAACTCTGACCGGGTCCTCTTGTCGGAAGCCTAGGAGTTGGTATGAATGACATCACCACATGCTGACTAGTATTAGGTTGTATGGGACATGGAACCATAACTGGTCTTGGCAAAGTTCCTCTAATAGGAGGTGGCCTAACTCCAATTGGCACAGGTGTAGAAGCAAATGTTCCCTAGCCAAATTCAAATGGTTTTAACTGTTTTTAAAAAAAGAAGATTTCATCAATGACCAAGCATCACGACATAATTATAATGACATAGAAATTAAAACAGGCTTACAATTTCAGGAGTGAAAGCAATGGCGGTTGGTGCCACACAAGTATTATAGGGATAATTGGATGACTATCCCATATGGAGGGTATCTGATCGCTAACAAATACAAGGCCATTCTTGTTTGTTGGTCTGCTAGTGGGTCTTTCACAATTTTCTCCTTTCAAATTGAACCATCCAGAAGTGCTCGTGTGCTCGACATTTGCTATGTACATAAAAATGGACCACTTTGTACAGGTAGGTATGCGTAACACAAATTATAATCCATTTCTATATCGTGAAAGGTTAGTTAAGGTAATAATTATGTCGTCTTTGTAAGTATTTGTGAAGGATGACAGTCTAATGCCCCCCATCTGATGCGTTATGGTGAATTAACAGGGCACCCATAACAAATGATTGTGACAAGCCATATACTGGTTGCATACAACAATGAAGGTCGTTGGCTGTAGGAGAGGTTCACAATTGCTAAAAACACACATCGCTTAAAACGTAATAAAAATAAGATTTTTTGAGGTTCATAATTTGTATTGCACTAGACCAATACAAATTAAATAGCACAAACAAGTTTCTAAATACAAGCTAAATAGCACTAAGAGAATCAACATATTCACAAAATAAAGAACAAATTCAATTAAATAACACTAACACAAAATACAAATTAATTAAATAGCACTAACACAAGGAGAGAGAGAGAAACTTTTTTAAAATAAAAGATGTGAGAGTGTAAGTGTGGTGCATTATAGGAGTGCAAAACTAGGGACTTTAGTGCAAAAGAAATTTTGCAGGGTGTGAAGAAAAAAAGTTACTATGGTATCAGTGCTAACTTTATATTTTCAGGGGATTCGCTTGAACTCTCTGGAGTATACTCAGGTCTGCCACTATCCGCACCTATGCAGACAAGTCACACACCCCATACAACACACCCGGTACTTTGGTATTGTATGATACTTTTTGAATTCCTAATATAAGAGTCTTGTACGAGTTTAGTACTAAGGTACCGTACCAATTCAAAACGCACTGTGGGATGGGTTTGGGAGCATATTCAACATGAGGGTACTTTTGAAATTTTAAGAAATTAGCGGGTGTTTAATAAGAATGAAT
This sequence comes from Astragalus membranaceus, assembly GCA_039519185.1. Lineage (NCBI taxonomy): Eukaryota > Viridiplantae > Streptophyta > Magnoliopsida > Fabales > Fabaceae > Astragalus > Astragalus membranaceus. The sequence continues at coordinate 163,571,085 of CM076850.1, forward strand.
TTCTTTATTCCCTCTTTATTTTATTCAACCCTAGAGAGTAAAAATAAATATTGTAAAAAACAAATAAAGCTGATGTTAGTTTCGCAGTTGTACGGAAGACGAAGGTTAAAAAGGGAAGGCGTCGTTGCGGTAGAGAACAGTGGAAATAAATAAAAGAAGCCCTCAATTTCTCGTAGGTTCGGTTCGCTCTATCATCTTCTATACTATACTGCACTTTTCTTCCGTTGCATTGAGTTGAGTTGAGTAGCACCAACCAACGTCAACCAACCTTTAAGCTGAACTAACCAATCGTAAGTTCATATTTGTTCCTCTAGGGTTTTATCGAGTCCTAGCCCCTTTTTTCCTTGTAAATTTGTCTTGAACTGATTCTCGCTGCTTAATGTAGTGTGGATTTGTTCGTATAGAATGTATCTCTGTTTATTTTAATTTTTATAATTTTTTGTTATCCATGCTATGTAGTTCTTTTTGCAATTTGCAATTTACTGGACCGAGATGAGTTCGTCTTCCATCGACGCTTTTCCTGCAGTTCAGGTAATAACGTCTTTGTATTTTACATTCCTTTTCGCTGATTGTGCTTATTGAAAAATAATTTCAAACAATGACGTAAACGGTTTGTTTATGTGGAGCAAAACACGAGTTTATTACTATCTGGATTTGTGTGAGGAAGTTTATGGTTTGTGCGTTACTAAAAGGTTCATTGGATGAAGGATCCAAATTGTCTCTAGATGATTATGTTGGTTGCAATGTGTGGTTTACCGTTGTAATATAGAGTTAATGGTTAAGTTTGTCCTGATGAAGTCAGGGAGCTTTGGGATGAAAGTGTTAATGTACCTGTATTGTATTTTCTCTCTCTTTTTGCTTTAGATGGTATGGATTACGACTTTTTTTTTTTCATTGGAAAAATATGTCTATTGGGATTTGGCAGGAAATTATGCTGGAGTTTCGTGCTGGTAAAATGTTTCTTGAGGGGAAAAAGGTTGTTCCGGATACACGGAAAGGACTTGTTCGCATTGCTAGGGTATTGTTACTTTGAGTACTGTTTAATTTGTTTCTTTCCTTTTGAATCCGGTGGTTTGAAGTTTGAATGTTATTCTTCATTATTTCAAGTTTTCAACCATGATTGCCACTGGTTTTTTAAAGTGATTGCCTTTGTCTCAGGGTGATGAGGGACTAGTTCATTTTCAGTGGCTTGATCGGACACAAAATGCTGTTGAAGATGTATCCTTTGTTCTCCCCAATAATGTGTAATTGGTGATAGTTTAAGTGATGTAAATGTTATGTTCCTTCTCTTTGCTATTCACTATTTTATATGTATTGTATTGATTTTGCTTTTATTATTCTCTTAAGTGTTTTTTTCCCTTCAGTTTTTGTGAGGCCGAGGTGCAAATATTCTGTTACAAAATGGATAATGCAGTTTCGGGGTTGAACTTTTGTCAAAACAAACCACACGATAACAATTTTAAAACTGGTCAAAACACAAGGAGTCTTTATTTTTTAGGTGTTTGTTTCTTCCCTGAAGTTTAAACTGAACAACAACAACAACAACCAAATCGTTTTCTACTAGGTGGAGTTGGCTACAATGATCTTGTGATGCCATAATATTCGATTCTGTGTTAAGTTTAAAGATAGACCATCTATCTCTGAATCTCTTTTGATCGTTTGACTTATAGTAGTTTTCTTTGATCCCACTCCACCTCTATTTGACTAAGCCACTTATCCACATTTCCTCTTCCCTACATATGTTTCGAACGGGTCTTCTCCACACATTCCCAAATCACCTAAGACAAGACTCTACGCTCTGTTGTGTAACAGGAGCTACCCCAACTTTCTGAAAAACAACTTATAGGGGATAGAATTCATATTCATAGTTAATAAATAAAATGTATTAGTTGGTAAATTAAATTTAAACAAATTAATATTTAATAATAAAATTATAAGGGTAGATTAGAACCTTCAATGTTTGGGAGAGCAGAATTGTCCTTATTAATTGCCTCTCTCTCTATTTGTAATGGATATTTTCAAGTTTTCTTATTTATGAAGATAATGTGTTTTAGTATTGGCAAAATTTCTTTTGTTTTTTTCCTTCCAGCACTCCTGCACACTCCTGTTTTTGTATGTGGAAAAGAAAGGAAATGCTGTATGAAGATAATAATGCATTTCTTTCTGTATATTATTGCCATGGCCTGTGAAACTGTTGTGATAGATTTCTCATCTAGTTTACTGAAAAGGTGCTCAATATCTAGCAAATATTGCTGTTAGGAGTGCACAAGTGTGTGAATAATGTTTGAATTTTGTTGGCTGTTTAGGAACTGACCGAAACAATTGATGATGAACAATATGATGCCTAATGCCTACTGCAGAATAAAAGGATGTAAAAGAGTAGTAGTGTACCAAAACAAAAGGGAAATAAATTTAGTATACCTCTGTAGGATTTTTCCGAACAAACTCGAATGTTATTCTGTTCTTCCTGCTCTTTCCTGACTATTATTCTGTTGATTATCATTTTTTTACTGTATTTTATGACAACTGAAACATTAGTTGCTTCCTACTGGATTTAATTTGATGCTTCTTAACCTAAGCCAACACAGGATCAGATAATATTTCCAAACGAGGCTGTTTTTGAGAAGGTTCTACTGCTTTGCTGTCGATGTTTTATGGTTCATTTGATGGTTCTGAGTTTTCTGACTGCTCTTGTTCTTCGTTTTTTAGGTTAATCAAACATCTGGAAGGGTTTACATATTGAAGTTTAATAGCGATGACAGAAAGTTATTCTTTTGGATGCAGGTTGGTCTTACTACTGAATGTTCACTTGTCTCCCTAAGTGCCTTGCCTGTATGATTAGTTCTTATATTTCTACATGATCCTTTACTGTGTCTAGGAAACAAATACTGACAATGACTCACAACTATGTAGCTCTGTGAATGATTACATTAACAGACCATTGGGTAACTATCTCTCCCTTTGCTTTGAATTGTAAAATACCGAGCTTCCTTTCTGTAAGGTTAGGCCTTCAGTCACTGGAAAGTGTGCAAAATTCAGAGATGAAATTTTCTAAATTGCTTCAGTGAATTTTTCAGCAAGTTTGATATTAAATATAAGTTATATTTACAAGATACTTAATAAGGACACTATTTCATATGTACATGAACCTATTGATACATGAGTCTGATTATAATTTCTACTGTTATTTTCAACATACTTAAATGTCATTCAGTCATTGTGAAGTAGTTTTCTTATTATGTGAAAGAAAATAAGCCAGGGCAACATTTTTTCCATGTCAATTTTGATTGAATACTGTTTTTGATGCTAAGGATTTGAACGGAGTGGAGTAGCATTTTGTTTCATTTAGGTAGTAATTAGAGGAATAAGACGCCTCTGATTCACCTAGGCCTCATAAGCTTGAGTGCTGGGAATAACTGTATAACTAACTAAACTGACAATAGTCAGTTAGTTGGAGTTAGTTAGTCAATTCTAAAACTGTTGCAATCGTGCAATTGAAACAAACTTGTAAACAAGCTATAAATAAGTTGTGATGAATGTATCGTATTCAACAATTCCGTTCAATGAAAAACAGAAAATGATTCTTCAGTTTTCTCTCTTTCTATCTTTTCTAGTTTCTGATTTTTGGAAGTTCAACAGTAGTTGACTTGGCACAAAATGCAGTTTTGCATGTACTGATTTGTACTTGAGTGCTAAGTGAGTATTGGGTAAATTCACGTGCATAGCCAATAGTATTGCGGTATTGGAATTGGTTGAGTTCTCAGTATGGTTTCAAACAACCATTTAGAATACACATGCATCATATATTTTCATTGAGCACTCAAGGACAGTAATTTACAGGTTCCATACTTTTTTCTGACCTTTGGCTTATGTTTTGTTCAGTATTTGTGTTTTTAGTTTTAGGGGAATATATATGACACAAAGTATTTCCTCATAGTCATAGGTTCTTTTTGGTTGTTTCATCTTACACATCCGAAGTTTGATGAAACTTAAATTTCATTAAATGCTGCATTCAGACGAATCGAAGTACCATTAATTACATAGCCGTGCTTGGAACATTATTTTTTTCAAGTTTGCATCCTTTTATTTGGTTTTGATTGCTGCATAAGTTCTATAGTTAATTAAAAATGACATAGGCAAATGGCCAAATTTATAATGTGAGTGACATTTCGATTTCTAGAAGTAAATGACAACTATTTACTCAATAACAGAGCTCCTCGGTGAAGAAGAACCTGGTGAATCCCTTCCACTTCAAGTTTCTGAAGATATGGCTGAGGACGACATCTCATCTAGGTATTGATTTTGGATATTCAAATATATTTGCAGATTCAGAACTTGCAAAATGATATTGTGCTTGTTTCTTGGTTTGGCTTTTTCTTGTAAGTGATGAAAGTAATTTGCATTCGTTGCTACAAATACTCTTTTATATCTGCTGAAATTCTCGTAAATTTACAACCAAAGTGGAGAATAATGCATGCTCATGTGTCTTCTGAGATCTTCTCGTCTGTACGGTCTATTTTCTATACTTCCCATTTGACCCATTTGCTAGATACCTCCATTCTATTAGGGTCTATTTTCTATACTTCCCATTTGACCCATTTGCTAGATACCTCCATTCTATTAGAGATACTGCACCGGCCAAATCGAACAATATGGTTCCTCTTTGAGAGCAGAAATCATAAGATATCCTTCTTTTAGATGGGTTTAAATCCTTTTTTAAGCCAGACAGATTTATTGAAAACAGAATGTTCACATTTAAATCTTCAGTGTAAATAAAATTGATCATAAATGTAACTGAAGCTGTGATATGATCATGCATATAACGTAATTATTTAATTATCAAATCAATCCCTTATTATTGTCTACTTTAATTATTATTTTTGAAGTGGACACTAAATGTTTTGGATTTTATTGCTGTTAAATAGAGCTGCCAACTTAGTTATCCCAAACTTGGGTGTGGAGGCTTCTAGCGGCGCGACATCTTCTGGTCCAGTAAAATTGGAAGATCTCCAAAGAATATTGAGTAACCTTGGGCCTGCAGGTAAAAGTTTCATCGAGAGAGATGTTCTTTTGTGCACTTTTAAACTGCTGCTTTAAGACCTAACCTTTTATTTTCTGATGATATGTTTGCAGAGAGCATTGTTGATCCCGATGGAGGTATTCATTTGACATTGAGTGGTCGACAGTTTTTTCTTCTTGGTGTTAAGTGGTTGACAGTTTTATTGCATTGAAATTAGGCTTGGAACTTGGTGATATATTGAAGCCTGATCTGATAATGCCATTGATGGAGACATTACCTCTGGAACAGCGTTTATCTCCTTATTTACCTGAGGTATATACCCTTGTACCCCTTGAGTTTTAGTATTCCTTTATTTAGTGATTAATTTAATATTCTTCGATGTAGGGTACTTGTTCTCCAGAAGATATATTGGAGTTGTTGCAGAGCCCATCTTTCCGTCAGCAAGTAGATTCATTTACTTATGTAAGACTGATATCTCACTTTTCTTTTCTTTCTTTCTTTAAATTTCATTCCAAAAAGATACTGAGTGTGCTTATATATTTATTGCTGCAGGTACTTCGGACAGGACAGATAGATTTGTCTCAGTTTGGAATTGATCCAAGTAAATGTAAGTGTGCGGTACTTTAGTTTTTTAGCCTTGCCCTTGAGTATTATTGATTTCTATGCATGCGTTTTTAGTGCCATCTGTAGTAGTTCCTTCTCCAGTCTAGCATGCGGTGGGACATCTAGGGCTTGTTTAGCATGTTTTATTAGATAAGATAGAATAAGCTTGTGCAGCATAGCAATGCAACTTTATTAGTTGTGAGATAGCTTAATCATAGAGTGCGAGATTAAGTTTGATTAGGTTTTGACATGCAATCTGAAGCAAAATCTTTCTCATTGCAACCTTAAAAATTCATATATTTAAAGAAATAATTAATCCTGAATTATGCAAATAGAAACTAATTTATTATTGGAATTTTGTTAATTTTTGTAGGCAGACTTGATGTTCTCTTTCCCTTCCCCATATGTACACAGTGAACATGACTTTTTTTAGTGTGTACTTTAAAAGTTAGTGTTGAGATGTGGTGTAAATAGTAGATTTATTTATATGTGTATTCGGCCTAGACCCGTTAGGTTTTCATATAGTATAGCCTATTTAAACTCATTAGTGCTTTTACTCTTTACACAACAACATATACAGTTAATAAGACGGAGCTACATCTGCTCTAGTCGCAAACGTAGGCAAACATTGGCTGAACTGCGTGACCAATATCGTCTCTCTATTCTTCGTCTCTATTTAACATGGTATCAAAAGCCTATGATCACTGGGCCTGCAAACCTAGCCGTCGCGCCGTCACGCTATTGAACCCTAGCTGTCCCGTTGATTGTTCATCCTCAACGGCCTTAGGTGCTACAAAAGTCATACAGTCCCTTTCAGCAGCACGACGTCACTGTTCATTCCGTACGAAAGTCACCGTTCATCCGTACGGCGTTACTGTTCATTCGCGCGCCAGGCACTATCCGTATGGCGTTACTGTTCATTCCGTACCACGCCTTTCTACTGCTCCTTTCTGATTGTGGTTAGCCTTCCCATTATTGTCAAAGATGAGTTCAACTTCAGAAAAGGACAAAAACAAATCTGAATCGACAGGTAAGAGTCTCGTGCCTTATGCTTTCTCCGGTAATCCCTCTATAACAACGGAGAAACTTAATGGTGACAATTATTTGAATTGGTCTGCCTCTGTCAAAATGTGGTTTATGGGACAAAGGCTTTTAGATCACCTCACTAAGAATTCTACAGATATTGGTAACGATTTGCGTGAAGATTGGGAACAAGCAGATTGTCAATTGGTCTCTCTTTTGTGGCAATCCATTGAACCCTCCTTGTTGGTCCATTATCGTTCATACACCACTTGTTATGATATCTGGCAGAAGGCTAAGAATGTTTATTCTAATGATATCCAGCGTCTCTATGGTGTTATTTATAATTTAGCCACCCTTTAGATGACAGAAGATAACATCATGACATATGCTAATAAAGCTCAGTCAGCAGCAAATGAGTTCAAGCTCCTTGTGACCGACAATGACCCGAAGAAGATGCTTGAAAAACTAGATAATGTGTGTATGATCTATGTCCTTCATGGTCTCTATCAAAAGTATGAGTCAGTACGGAGCAACATTCTTTCTGCATCAGACATTCCCTCAACAGAGGATCTTATCAGGCGTCTCATACGTCTTCCTGGATTGGAAGGAACTGGAGGGAATGGATCTCAGACTAACATAGAATCTTCTGCTCTTGTTTCTAATTTTGTAGGTCGTGGGGGACGCGGTCGTGGTCGTGGGGGTGGTCGAGGAGGTCGTGTCGGAGGACGTCATCAGTGCACTTATTTTAAGAAACTTGGTCATACTGAAGACAAGTGTTATTCCCTTCATGGCTTTCCAAAGAAACCAGTAAATGTGACTCAGGTTAATGATTCTGAACAGAGAAGCACTAAACAAAATGTTCTTTCTGATGAGGAGTATAAGGCATTTCTGCAGTATAAGACTTCTCAGGCTTCATCATCAGCAACAGTTGCTCATTTTGGTAATTCTACAGTCTGTTTCTCTCAATCATCACCTGTTGACTCCTGGATTATGGACACTGGAGCTTCCGATTGCGTGGCTGGTAATCCATCTCTTTTATCCAAAATATCCCAACCTAACACCCCACATTATATTACCGTTGCCGACGGATCAAAAGTTAAAGCTAGTGGCATTGGTAAAGCCACTCCTTTTCCATCCTTACCCTTTGACAATGTTCTTCTTGTTCCCAATTGCCCATTTAATTTAATTTCAGTTAGTCGTCTGACTCGAAGCCTAAAATGTTCTGTAACTTTTGATGATGATTATTTTGTTATACAGGACCGGAGTACGAAGCAGACGATTGGTACAAGATATGAGTCACATGGACTTTACTACCTCCAGCCCATCCATCCTTCATCTACAATTGCCTCCACTTCTACTACAGAGTCTCCCAGTCTTCTTCATCGTCGGTTAGGTCATCCAAGTCTCAAGAAGTTCAAAGTTATGGTTCCTCATTTGTCTCATTTGCAGTCATTAGATTGTGAGTCTTGTCAGCTTGGGAAACATGTTTGCTCTTCCTTCCCTAGCAGTACTCAGTCTCAAGCCCATTCCCCTTTTGATGTTCTTCACTCAGATGTATGGGGACCGAGTCGAGTCGCTTTAGTTGTAGGACATAGATATTTTGTCACTTTTATTGATGAGTTTTCTAGATGTACGTGGATCTACCTACTTAAGGATAGATCTGAACTTCTTGGTATTTTTCAAAATTTCTTTAAGGAAATCAAAAATCAATTTGGTTATTCTATTCGCACTTTACGCAGTGATAATGCGAAAGAATATTTTTCTACATCATTTAATTCTTTTATGGTTGAAAATGGCGTCATACATCAATCATCTTGTCCCCATACCCCACAACAAAATGGGATTGCTGAACGTAAGAACCGTCATATAATTGAAACAGCACGCACCTTACTTATTCATGCTAATGTTCCTTTGAAGTTTTGGGGGGATGCTGTCCTCATTGCAGGGCACATTGTTTCCCGATGAGCCCTTGTTCCGTATCTCTCATCGAGTCTTCGGATCCACTTGTTTTATTCATAATCTTACTTCGGGATTTGATAAATTGTCTGCTCGTGCAGTTAAGTGTCTTCCTTGGCTATTCAAGAGTTCAAGAAGGATATCAATGCTACTGTCCCTCCACACATCGCTTCTACATGTCTGCTGATGTCACCTTCTTTGAGGACGCTCCCTTCTTTGCATCTCCCATTGAGTCTGAGTCTGTCTCTCAAGTATTACCTATTCCCTCGAGCATGGTTTGGGAGATTCAGTAGGGTTGTTCAAGAGTATGGCATGATTCAGAGTGAAGCTGGCCACTCTGTCTTTTATAAGTTCTCCTCTCACAAATGTATTTATCTGGTTGTCTATGTCGATGATATTGTCATTACAGGTAATGATCATGATGGGATTGCAGGACTTAAACAGGATCTAGTCCACCACTTTCAGGTCATAGATCTTGGAAAGTTACATTACTTTCTTGGCATTGAGGTAGCTCATTCTAAGGCAGGGGTTGCTATTTCCCAGAGGAAGTATGCTTTGGATATTTTAGAAGAAACCAAAATGCTGGATTGCAAGCCAATTGACTCTCCTATGGATCCAAATGTCAAGGTCCTACCAGATCAGGGGGAGCCATTTTCAGATCCAGGAAGGTATAGGAGGCTAGTTGGAAAGTTAAATTACTTGACCATGACGAGGCCAGATATTTCATATGCTCTTAGTGTGGTGAGTCAATTCCTAAATTCTCCTTGTGACAGTCATTGGGATGCCATTGTTAGAATTATGAGGTGTATCAATGGAGCTCCTGGAAAAGGTCTTGTTTACACGGATAGAGGTGATTCAAATATTGTCGCTTACACAGATGTTGATTGGGCTGGTTGCCCCTTTGATAGAATGTCCACATCTGGGTATTGTGTTCTTATTGGTGGAAATCTAATTTCATGGAAAAGTAAAAAGCAAAATGTTGTTGCCAGATCTAGTGCTGAGGCTGAATATCGAGCTATGGCGCTTACCACTCAGGAGCTCACATGGCTAAAACATCTTCTCCAGAGTTGCGTTTTTGTAAAATAGGAACTATGAGTCTCATCTGTGATAATCAAGCAGCCCTACATATTGCGTCCAATCCAGTCTTTCATGAGCGAACCAAACACATTGAAGTTGATTGTCACTTTGTTCGTGAGAAGATTGTGTCCGGCGACATTGCTACTTCATTTGTTGGTTCTAATGATCAATTGGCAGACATCTTCACAAAATCTTCGAGGACCAATGATAACTTACATATGTGACAAGCTGGATGCCTACAATCTATACGCTCCAGCTTGAGGGGGAGTGTTGAGATGTGGTGTAAATAGTAGATTTATTTATGTGTATTCGGCCCAGGCCCTAGGTTTTCATATAGTATAGCCTATTTAAACTCATTAGTGCTTGTGCTCTTTACACAACAACATATACAGTTAATAAGACGGAACTACAGCTGTTCTGTAGTCGCAGACGTAGGCAAACATTGGCCGAACTGCGTGACCAATATCGTCTCTCTATTCTTCGTCTCTATTTAACGGTTAGTAAACACAACAAATTGATAAAAATATAGTATATTTTAAGTACAGGCTATTTTTGCAAAAACAATTAAACTTTGTCACCGAATATAAAATAAGTGTTTCGCACAATGTTACACCAAAAATTGTATTATATCAGAGTTTTATCAGAGTTTTTAAACTACCATCAAGCTTCTTAAATTTGGAGCTCACACTATTTGTCTTCTGTCATTACACCTTGTCATGCATAGCATTGCATACCAAATGGCTTCGGAAAGTCGCATGGAGATGTGTAGGGTTCCATACATGTGTAGGAAGTTGATATATATTTTTGAAGGCGATGACTAAGGTGGTTCAACATTTCATTTCAAGTTGTTCAAGTTGTTTATGGTGGTCAAATGCTTGAAAATCACTCCGAACTCCACTGCCACTGCCACTGCCACCACTCGTACGTAGAAGTTCATGGTCCATCACATCCGCACGGTTCTAAACAAATGAGTGCCTAAATTTTGACTTGGTCGGTTTTTTCGTTGTTTTCCGTCGAACTTGCACCAATCAAATCAATGTTGAGGATCGTGCAGACATGGAGGAACATAAAATTTCTACTTTCGGGTGGAGTCTAGGGAGATTTTCAAATGTTTGACCACCATTTGAAGTATTAAACCACTCCAGCACCATTTTTGCAAAGTAAACAATTGGAAAAAAAGATAGGAGGAACTATTATCTGGTTATTGACTTTGATTATTTGCTAATTGATATTGTCCGTTTACTTTTTTCCCTTTGGCAGACAATTTCACAGTTTTGTCTTTTCTTGAGGCTCTTGAGGATTCTGTTTCCAAGTCGTTGGAGTCTGAGGGATCCAGGCAAGATCAGGATTTAATATCTCAAACTTGTAATGACCCAATGGATGAATCTAAGTAGCGAGGCTCTTTCAGTATCTTTCTATAGATACATGAAACTTTGTTTTTTTGGCAAACATATATTTCTGCTTGAAAAGAAAAATTAAAGGTGCTAATTTAATTGAGATATTAAGGCTACAGAATGAAATAAATGATTACTAAAATCAAAACCCATCGTTTACGGAATTTTATGTGCTCTGAAGTGTTTGGATTTTACAGTTCATTTGCTCAAGCGGTTGATCTCTTCAAAATCTAAATTCTAACACCTAACATAAGTAGCATAAATGCATACATTGCACTCTTCGTTTCTCTACTTTGGTACTCCCTCCAAAACGATAGTACTTTTAAAAACCTAATGTACAATTTACCAAATTTTTTCAAACATACCATTTATATTTAGAGTCTTTTAGAGTTTTAAAGTATGGATTAATTGTTTCAAGACTCTTTTATTTTGATTTCAATTATCATAAGACAACTACAAATGGGTATTTTAGTATTTAGCTAACACAAATTAATTGTACCTTAATTTTTGTGTAATAAGTCAAAAGTACCATAGATTAGGAATGGAGGGAGTATACGTGATTTCTGTTTTGCTCCTATCCTATGAGTCTTGAACTTAAAGCCATAACTGCATCCGAAGTAAGCACTTCATATCTCAAAAGGGTCAGTGAGCGAAGCATTAGTAAAATGGCCAGTTTTCAGAATCCACTCTGTCCATGTTTAGTTCGTTAACGAGATTTCTGATCCTATAGTTGCTTTGTTGGGGTCTAGTAAGCTCTTGAAAGTCGAAACATTAATTTGTACTGTGTCGTTGAATTTATTGAGGCTAAGGTCAGATTTTTGGTTCGGACCATCCCTGGCTACCCACGGAGTGTCCCAACGTTTTCAACGAAAGACTAATCTCCTCTCGTGCTTAGGATCAAATTTCGTACTGGCCAACACCGAGTTTGTCAAGGCAAGTGTCAGATGATCCAAGGCTTCAAATCCAGGGAAAACAACTGAACGATATTATCAGAAGGGACTAGTTGTGTCATTGATAACATTTTTAGATGAGCACTGCTATTTTGTGAAGCCAAACATAGGAGCCTCTTTCAACATTTGTGAATAATAATAATAATAATAATAATAATAATAATAATAATATTAATAATAATAATACACATGAGTGGTTGGTATTTGAAGAGTTGAGTCTTTTTGTTCAAAATTTATAAGATAAGACCACTTCGTACTATTTAACATTTCCAATGTCGTCGGATTTGCACAGAAACAAAACATCCAATAAGTGTCAACACAAATTACCCCTCATATTCTGATGAAATATCCATTGCAAGGGGACTATTTGAGGCACAATGTTAAACAAGTTGAACGTAACAGTGCATAGTGTTAGCTTACGCACCCTCTATACTTCCTTTGTTTAATGAGTTCATGTAATTCAATTAAATTCCGGTTTTCATTCTCTTTTTCTCTTGATTCAATTATGGAATGCTGCTTTTGGTGGAATAAACAAGTAGGACTTTTAAGGTGAAAGTATTATAGTCCTTGATTCGTTTAGTCCAATCTTTAAAGCTTGCAGCCAATGCAACACTATTTACTTCCTTTATATACCACAGGTCCACAGCAATATACTCGTGAAATTCAATCTTTCTACAATACAAAATTTGATATTGAATTCTGTTATTCATTTCTCTTGCTCAAATATGGAATTCTAATCCGTCATAGAACCCTAGGACACAACATGCTTCAGTTAGTGCATTTAGTGTGCAGAATAAATATTAAAGAAAGAAATGTTCGACAAGAACTACATGAAATATTTCAATTAACAACTGATTATTCAAAATTGGAAGAATAACTGAAGAAAAATGCTTAAGCTACATAACTGCCTTCGAATTCTGCTCAAAGCAGACAGACATCAGGAAACACCACCCGGAGCCAAATGTTAACATTTTGTACAAATTTTAATTCCCATCATACCGAAGAAATTTCAACGTCTGGCTTATTTAGGAGCACAAAATCTGCTGAAGAAAAATAATTATAGTCATTTGAAGGCTGACTTCTAAGCCTCGCTTCTATAGAACTCGTCATTTCTAGTTTGGTTGGCCCTAAGTTGGAGTGTCACTGCCCTTTGGAACCTCATAAATGGTTATACTGCTACCACCACTTTGAAGGATTTGATCTTCCTCATTTCCCCCCTTCGACTGAAAGTTTTCAAGGATTTCAACAACCTGGCTCATGAGAGGTCTTCCTTTCGGGTTTTGGCTAAGACATTGGTATGCTAAATGGGCCACCTTTATCGCGGCTCTACTTGAATATTGCCCTTCTATTTTGGGGTCTAAAATTTTCAGTACTTTCTTATTATGATTCAACAACGGGCGTGCCCACTCAACCAAGTTGTGTTCTCGGCTGGGCCTGCTCTTGTCTAATGCTCTCCTACCAATAAGCATTTCAAGTAGCACCACCCCAAAACCATACACATCGCTTCGAGCTGTCAGATGCCCTGTTCATATTGGCAAACAGGTTAGATAACAGATATGTATTCCCAACTGATCTATAATCATGGAATTACATGTTAAAATACAAACCACCATTTTAAGATTTAATTTAAAGGAATGTAAGCAAGAGAGAAAAATGTTAGTTTCCTAGACCCCTTAATAACATAATGAATGTAATAAGTGAAGCACTAAAATAGTACCACACCGATCTATGATAATGGAAGCATATGCTAAAATAGAGACTTGATCATCACTTTTAAACGACTGTCAATTGTCAGCACAAGAAGAAAACATTGGTTTCCATAGGGCCATAAGCCCATAATAATATATACTGGATGTTAGAAACAAAGTCCCTAAAATTTGTCTCAAGTAGAAAATATCCATCATGTCTGTTGGGAGTACTTTACTCCCACCTTTTATTTTTTCATTAAAAAATTCTATGAAAAAGAAGAGAATGAAAAAAAAACAGAAGTTAAGATATACAAGACAGTGAAAGAGAATATTCAATTTCACAAATAAAAATGTCACACCAATTCTAATGCCACGGAATTCCACCTACAGACAGAAATTCACATACTTGTTAGTTGTTTCTTCTAGTCCTTACAATACGAGGTTGACGAAATTTAGAGTTAGAGGGTCCAATTTAATACCTCTTCAATTCGGGAATGAAATGTGTGTAAGCTTCATTTCCAACAACAAAGTGTAAAAAAGGACAGGAATGTCTTCTAAAGTTGTTTATGTCAACATAATATTGTGTGAATTGCAAAATATAGAGCAAATGCACTTTTTTTTGTCACTCAAGAATTCCGGATGTTTGAGAATTTTTAGAAAATGAAGTGACAAAATAATTCAGCATAAATAGATTCAAATAACTCACCAGTCATGACATACTCAGGAGCAGCATATCCATAAGTACCCATGACTCGTGTTGAAACATGTGTTTGGTCCCCCATTGGACCATCCTTGGCAAGGCCAAAGTCTGAAAGCTTTGCATTGAAATCCTGAAGTTTATACCTCAATATTAGATAGCTGAAACCTACACAAAATTTACTTGTTTTATAGTAGCATACAAGTTAACATTTTAAAAGAATGATGACTTATGATGCGATTGAGTACAACAGTCTTCTTTTTTTCTGTTTGGTAAATTAATGTAATGGAGAAGTAGAGAAATACAGTTGCAAATGATAAGAATCCTCCAAAAGAAAATGTCAAGAGAACACCAACTATGTGATAATAGAAAGACATTAGTTAAGCAAAGCTCACCAATTTATCCGCAATCTGTCATAAAATCTCTCTGAAAATACCATTAGCAGAGAACCATAAAGATGCTGATGAGAACAGGGGTAAACTTGGAAGTAAAGATAAGTTTGGGAAATATTATGTAAGGAAGGGTAAGAAGGGTAATTCGTCTAAGTAGTGGAATAGTGGTGGAATCAGCTCTGCTGATTTGGCAGGAGTGAGAGCGCAATTCTGTTAGGATTCAGTAATTCACACAGGTGATGCTGAGGAATAAAATTAGTGGAGGTGTCCATTTTGTGGTAGGCTGGTATTAGCTATTGGCTGGGCTGGGTGTGGGCATACAATCACCTCTCTGGTGCTCTGTACGAGTTCTTTTTTAATCTTACTTGTATATTGCACTGAATTCCATAGAATACAAGTACAATTTCTCTCATTCTTGTTACTGTTCCATCCATTTTTGCTCTCTTTTACTCTCTATTGTACTTGGTACCTATCAATTGGTATCAAAGCTCTCGGTCCTCGGAGCTTAAGCTTTGGTTAAGAAAACGGCCATGGATGAAAAAATAGAAAAGATGGAACAAGAGCTTCATGAGATGAAGGTGCACTCTGATGCTCGATTTGATGAAATCAAACAACTGCTTGAGCTACAGGCACGAAGGTGTCGTGGTCGTCCTCGTCCCCCTCGTCCTCGTCACAAGGAGGATAGTGCAGGAACTGTGGAAGTTGAGGGAGTAGAAGAAGATGATGGTGGTTCGCCATCAGAAACAGAGTCGTCTTTTGACAGCAGCCCACGTCCCCGTCGTCACCGCGTGCCAGGAAGGAAATTAGAGATCCCTGTGTTCGAAGGTGGAGTAGCTTACGGTTGGTTGGTGAAGGTGGAACGCTACTTCAAGATCAACGAAGTAGAGGAAGAGGAAATGCTGGAAGCGGTGGTCATCGCTCTCGATGGTAGAGCACTGAATTGGTACCAGTGGTGGGAAGAGCAAAATCACGATCCTAGCTGGGAAGAGTTCAAACAGGCAGTGATAAGGCGATTTCAACCTACGCTGGTGAAAAATCCATTGGGACCCATCCTCAATGTGAAACAAACAGGCACGGTGATGGAATACCGTGAACAATTTGAGCTGCTCATGGCACCTTTGAAGCGAAGCGAGAAAGTGTTGCTGGAAAGCATTTTGTTGAACGGATTGCGCGATGAAATCCAAGCTGAACTGAAGTTGCATCAAACGCGAGGTTTGAACGCGTTGATGGATCGTGCGCTGCTGATTGAAGAGCGTAACATGGCAATGAGAAAGGAGAAGGAGTCGGCGAAGGGGAATAGCGAAGGGAGTAAGTGGAAACCCAGATCTAGTGGATCGGGTTGGGGGTCGGTTCGTAACAGAGTTTTTACTACTAAACCTAAAGTGGGATCGAGTTCGAGTGTGGGAGGCCCAACAGAGTCCAAAACGACCACGGGGGGAGGTGCAGAGAAGAAAACAGGGGTTGTAGGGAAGAAACTGACACAAGACGAGCTACGAGATCTGAGTAAACGAGGTCTCTGTTTCAAATGTGGAGATCGTTGGGGACACGACCATGTTTGTAAGATGAAACACTTTCATCTGGAGTTAGTGGATGATGAGGAGGGGGAAGAGGAGGAAGTGTTTGAAGAACCACCAGAGGAATTTGAAGTAAAATCCTTGCAACTATCGTTGAAGAGCAAGGAAGGGTTGGCATCTAATCAATCCTTCAAGGTGTGGGGAAGAATTGGAGACAGTGGTGTTAATCTTGATAGATTCAGGTGCTTCTAGCAATTTTATCTCTTACAAATTGGTGAAGGAGTTGAAGTTGAAGTTGAAGTTGGAAGACACTGAGGAGTATACTATTGAAGTGGGAAATGGTGAGAAATTGAGCCATAAAGGGGTTTGTGTTGGGTTACAGTTGCAAGTGCGGGGAATTGAAATTTCACAGAACTTCTTTCTCATGACTCTGGGGGGTACTGAAGTGGTGCTAGGGATGGACTGGCTTGCAAGTCTTGGAGATATCAAGGCTAACTTCAAAAAATTTGATGATTAAGTGGAAAATAGGAGGACAGAAGCTCAGAATTCGTGGTGAGCCTTCCCTGAGCAAACACCAGACTTCATTTAAAGCCTTGATGATGTCATTACATCAAGAAGAAGAGTGCTATTTACTGCATTATTCCCAGTCCAGTGTGGAACCGAAAGCTGATGCAGGTGATTATGAAGGAGTGAATCAAATTCTCACTGAATTTGTTGATGTTTTCAAGGAACCAACAGGACTACCTCCTTACAGAGAGCAGGACCATGCTATCACTATCAAGGAGGGCGCTCCAATCCCTAATATTCGTCCATACAGGTATCCTCATTACCAAAAGTATGAAATAGAGAAATTGGTGAATGAAATGTTGTCAGCGGGTATTATAAGACCTAGTGTAAGTCCATTTTCTAGTCTTATTAATGGTCAAAAAGAAGGATGGAGGGTGGAGGTTTTGTATTGATTATAAGGCCCTCAATAAGAATACAATCCCTGACAAATTCCCAATCCCAGTTATAGATGAATTACTTGATGAGATTGGCTCTGCTATGATATTCTCTAAACTAGATTTGAAGTCAGGATACCATCAAATAAGGATGAGGGAAGAGGACATACACAAGACAACTTTTAGGACACATGAGGGGCACTACAAATACCTAGTGATGCCTTTTGGGCTCACTAATGCACCATCTACTTTTCAAGCACTCATGAAAAAGGTGTTAAAGCCAATTCTCAGAAAGTTTGTGCTAGACTTTTTCGATGACATTCTAGTGTACAGCCAAGATGTGGACAGCCATGAAAGACACTTGAGACAAGTGTTAGAAATTCCGAGGAAGAACCAACTGTATGCCAATCAGAAGAAATGCACTTTTGCTCAGCAGCAGATTGAATATCTAGGGCATCTGACTTCTGGGCAGGGAGTAGCAGCCGACCCTGCAAAAGTCTGTGCAATGGTGGATTGGCCAGTTCCAAGAGATGTGAAGGGACTCAGGGGATTCCTGGGTTTGACAGGCTACTATAGGAGGTTTGTGAAGAATTATGGGAAGATTGCGTGGCCTCTTACTCAACAATTAAAGAAGGACAGTTTCCAATGGAACAAAGAAGCACAAAATGCTTTTGAACAGCTGAAAGTAGCCATGACCACACTGCCTGTATTAGCAGTTCCTGATTTTTCCAAACCATTTGTTGTTGAAACTGATGCCTCAGGGAAGGGACTAGGAGCTGTCCTCATGCAAGACACGGCAGGCCAGTAGCCTACATGAGTCAAACTTTGTCTAATAGAGCCCAAAATAAATCTGTGTACGAAAGAGAGTTGATGGCAATTGTGTTGGCTGCACAAAAATGGAGACACTATCTATTGGGGAGACATTTCACTGTCCATACAGACCAGAGAAGCCTCAGGTTCCTGACTAACCAGAGATTAATGGGGGAGGAGCAAAAGAAATGGGTGACTAAACTCCTTGGTTATGATTTTGACATTAAATACAAACCTGGGATTGAAAACAGAGCTGCTGATGCATTGTCAAGACGAGTGCAGTACAATGCTATATCTACTGTGCAGTTGCAAGAGTGATAAGGGATTGAAGAAGAAGTAATGGCAGATGCTAAACTAAAGGGGATTGTACAGGACTTTGGTGTCTCATACCAGTGAACATGAAGGCTACAAGTTGAAGCAAGGCAGATTGTTTTACAAAGACAGACTAGTGATACCCAAGAATTCACCCAGAATCACTGAAATTCTAGAAGAATTCCATGACACAGCCATAGGGGGCATTCTGGTGCTCTCAGAACTTACAAAAGAGTGTCTGCAGTGGTGTATTGGGAAGGTATGAAGGGGAGGATTCAAAGATATGTGCAAGCTTGTCTTGTGTGCCAGAAAAATAAGTACCAAACTCTTAGCCCATGGGGGTTATTACAGCCTCTACCAATCCCTGAACAAGTTTGGAGTGACATTTCTATGGACTTTGTTGGAGGACTACCTAAAGCAATGGGGGTTGATACCATCTTGGTGGTGGTGGACAGGTTAACCAAGTATGCTCACTTTTTAGCATTATGCCACCCCTACAATGCTAGAGATGTGGCTGTTGTGTTCCTAAAGGAGATTGTGAGGTTGCATCGATTCCCCACCTCTATTGTGTCTGATAGAGACAGGGTGTTTATCAGTTCTTTCTGGAGTGAATTGTTCAAGTTAGCAGGGACTAAATTGAAGTTGAGCTCAGCCTATCATCCATAAACCGATGGACAGACAGAGGTGGTTAACAGGTGTGTGGAGACTTATCTAAGGTGTTTGACTGGAAGTAAACCAAAACAATGGTCTAAATGGTTATCCTGGGCAGAATATTGGTACAATACAAATTATCACTCAGCAATCAAGATGACTCCACTTGAAGCCTTATATGGAAGACAACCCCCTGTTCTTATTAGAGGAGATGAGAACCAAACAACTGTTGATGAAATTCAGCTCTTGACTAAAGAGGGGAATGATATGCTGAGAGAGTTGAGAGAACAACTCAGTAAAGCACAGAATCGGATGAAGCAATATGCAGATAAGCATAGAAGGGAGGTTAGTTTTGAAGTGGGAGAGTGGGTGTATTTGAAAATACAGCCATATAAACTGAAGCAATTAGCCAAGAGGGTCAATTAGAAATTAAGCCCTAAATTTTATGGACCTTATGAAGTTCTAGAGAAGATTGGACCTGCTGCTTACAAGTTGAAGTTGCCTCCAGACTCCAAGGTTCACCCAGTATTCCACACTTCACTGTTGAAGAAAGCTATAGCTGCTGAAGTCAATGTGCAGCCACTGCCTGCATGTCTTGCTGAAGATTGGGAACTGCAAGTCATTCTTGAAGATGTATTGGCTGTCAGGAAGAATGAGGAGGGACTGTTAGAGGTGCTCATCAAGTGGCAGAAATTACCAGACTTTGAGAACTCTTGGGAGGATTGGCATGATATCCAAGAACAATTCCCAGAACTTCACCTTGAGGACAAGGTGAGTCTTGAAGGGGGGAGTGTTGATGAGAACAGGGGTAAACTTGGAAGTAAAGATAAGTTTGGGAAATATTATGTAAGGAAGGGTAAGAAGGGTAATTCGTCTAAGTAGTGGAATAGTGGGGGAATCAGCTCTGCTGATTTGGCAGGAGTGAGAGCGCAATTCTGTTAGGATTCAGTAATTCACACAGGTAATGCTGAGGAATAAAAGTAGTGGAGGTGTCCATTTTGTGGTAGGCTGGTATTAGCTATTGGCTGGGCTGGGTGTGGGCGTACAATCACCTCTCTGGTGCTCTGTACGAGTTTCTTTTTTAATCTTACTTGTATATTGCACTGAATTCCATAGAATACAAGTACAATTTCTCTCATTCTTGTTACTGTTCCATCCATTTTTGCTCTCTTTTACTCTCTATTGTACTTGGTACCTATCAGATGCTAAAAAAAGAACTTTATCCCTGGTCTTTTCAAGTTCAAGTGTCTAGTCAATCAGGTTGAATAATTAGGAATGATATTTATGGATGATTTGATAAATCAGTTTTAGTTTTCCTTTCAAATTTTGCAAACGCCAAATATATCTTAGAATGTTAAAAAGGTGTGACTTTTGAGAATGCTAAAAAATTCTTGCTTCTAGAAAAAAAGTTGGCAACAAAACTTATTGCATATAAACTAGAAGACAACAAAATGATTGTAAAGATATATTTAAACTAGAAGACAACAAACCGCATCCAGCAATATATTTGATGTCTTGAAGTCGCGATATATGATGGGCCGTTCTGCACCATGAAGAAAAGCAAGCCCTTTTGCAGCATGCAAAGCAATCTTCATTCTTTTTGACCAAGTTAATGTTGAGCCCGCTCCTACCATCAATAAACAATGGGATGGTTAGCACTATAAGAGGCAGTTTCCTTATCAACTTTTCCCTTCGTAATTCATTAAATTGATTTATGCAATGTACTTAAAGAATTGAATGCTAAAAAAATCATGAGATTTATTCAAGGCCTTCACACCAAAAGGCACTGTGGGAAAAAAAAGGGGGATGCCAAGTACAGTTATAAAAACCACTTCTTAAAAAAAGTTTTGTTTAATAAACTATTAAAAGAAACTTATCAAAATTGAATTTTTCATATTATAATTTTTTTCAACAGTTTAATTATCACCCTGATCAAAAGTGATTTTGTTTCCGTTAAAAAGATGAAACGGTCGGGTTTTATATTTGATTATTATTAGCAGGTCAAATTTCAAAAAAGACAACTACAACTAGAACAGTTTTGTCAACATCTTGGTTGGTTAGTTTTATATTTCACCCTGCTAAGCACTATGCAAAAAGTAAGTACCCTAGAATCTTGGAGTCAAAGGATAAAATATAAAGGTGTTAAAAATTTTGGGACCCTCGCTGCCCTCGAGCAAACAATGTACTGTGAAATAGCCACCTATGTAAAAGGGAGGGGAGGGGAGGGGGGAGGGGGCATGGGGGCTGGAAGGTGAAATTTAGAAGCTTAAGGAATGTCTAACACAATTGAGTAAGTATTTTAGATACAGAAATAAGAAGAATGCTATTGAGTATGAAAAAAACTCTCACATAAAGTCATCAAAAAATGAACAACATATAAAAAATAAGATGAATTTTTTTAATTTTAAACAGAACTGTTTGATTTCCTGCTACTTCGTGGAGTTGTGTTTCTTACCAAAAAGAATTTGTGTCGAAATAAATGCGTAGAAAACTTAGTCAACAGCAAGATAAATCACAGCTTACCCACTACAAGTCTCCTTACAAATGACATGTTAACTTACACTACAAAACCCATTACAAATAACATTTTAATTATGTGAATAATCCAGTCTCAGTAACATAACTCTAATCTCATTGAAAAGTAAGGCATGTGAAGCTTACTGCGAAAAAGGTGTTTCTCCAAGCTCCCACTTGCCATGTATTCATATACCAACAATCGGTGTTCATCCTCACAGCAGTATCCAATAAGCTTCACGAGATTTGGGTGACTGAATTGACCTAAATAGTTAACTTCAGCCTACAAAGTAAACAAAATCATACCATTTAAGTTTAATCCTATCCAATACTCACATCAAATCTTTCTCACCACTATAGTATACCTATTAATTGTCATTGTCCAACCATAAAAGTTAAATTCAATTATGAGGAATTCTCGGCAATATATCACCAACTCTAACCCTAACCCTATATTATATATACCCCTCATTTCTAAACTTATATATACACCACGCATTTT
This sequence comes from Astragalus membranaceus, assembly GCA_039519185.1. NCBI lineage: Eukaryota > Viridiplantae > Streptophyta > Magnoliopsida > Fabales > Fabaceae > Astragalus > Astragalus membranaceus. The sequence goes on from CM076850.1 coordinate 163,593,129, forward strand.
TTTGGGCACTATGGAAAAGAAGAAATGCAATTATTATAGTGTAAAAAGTTAAAGGAGAAGAAGTGAGCAACGCACAAGCCATTCCCTATCGCCTTGAAATCCTTCGCGATTAAGCTCCTTAATGGCGACTTCAATGGATTTGTAACCAGCCCTGACACTATTATCAACGATTCCTTTATATACAACTCCAAAGCCACCTTCTCCCAAAATTAATTCAGGACGAAAGTGCCTCGTAGCGAGCCTCAATTCTTCGTAAGTAAAAATGTCAACATTGCTGTATCCAGAACCTTCGCGAAGATCTTTGAGATTCATCGAATTATTAGAACCTAATGGAGTCGTTGATGCACCGGATTCATTTCCTACTAATCCAATGTCAGTTACCGATTCAAATAATTAATCAATAAAAAAGAAACGGATCGAATCGAATCGTGGATTGAAAGAAATTACCTGTGGATTTAAGCTTTGATTTTGAATCGGAGACAGAGAGGTGCTTTTGTTCTTCAATGCTGAAGCAAATCCCCATGAATCTCGATGTGAATCGAAACTGCGTTCAGAGACATTCACATTTCATGGCGATTTGAGATGATGAGAAATTAAGTGACGAGGAAGTGGAATTTGAAGTATGAAGAGTTAGGTTAAAGAGAAAGAGAAAGAGAGTGAGAGACAGAGAGAAAAGAATGGGTAAGGATTTGACAGAAACGCGAAAGGAGTGTGAAGAAGAATGATTCAAACTTCAATGGCATTATTTCCCTGGGCGCCGAAAGCGCCAAACGAAACGTCCCCCAATGTTCTCTCCTTTTCGTCCCGTTTCTGTTACACTAACTAATTACCTTCCATTTTCACACTATTTCCACTTTTGCCATTTCTCTCGCTCTCTATTTCTCATTTCTTTAACTTACCAAGTATTTCTACCGATGTAATCCGCTAGATATTTGGGTCCCTTAACCATTTGGGCTTTGGTTTGATCTCTAGTTGGTGCGTATAGAAAAACATTTGTTGGGAGAGATTAACACAACGAAAGACTAATCTCCTCTCATGCTTAAAATCAAATTTCGCACCGACCAACACCGACTTTATCTACTGTGAGAATCGAAACCGGGAGCACCGGATCGACCCCTGTCAAGTCTTAATTTGTCGACCGTGTATAATTTTTTGGCTTAATTACAATTTTGGTCCCCCTATTTTCACCAATTCACAATTTTGGTCCCTTAAGTTTTAATTGGCTTAAATATGTTTTAGGCCCCTGCAAATATAGGGTGTTTTGGTTTAAGCCCCTGCAAAAAATTTTTTTTGTTAAAAGCCCTTGCAAAATGAAATATTTTGTTATAAGCCCTTCTCAACATATCCAGCAATCATAGCATTCCATGTTAAGGCTAACATTTTAGTCATAGAAGGGCTTATAACAAAATATGTCATTTTGCAAGGGCTTTTAACAAATTTTTTTTTTGCAGGGGCTTAAATCAAAACACCCTATATTTGCAGGGACCTAAAACATATTTAAGCCGTTTTAATTTGACGATTTTGGTCCCCCTATTTTCCCAATTTGAAAAATCATAGTCCCCCTCTTAAATAAGTCAAAATTGAAACTCAGTTTGACTCACTCATCCTACGTGGCAGTCCACGTAGACTGCCACGTAGGCGCACCCCCACCCCCCTTCTTCTTCCTCGTGAACCCTTCACTGTTCCTCCTCCCCCCTCCCCGTCGCTCTCGCTCTCCCTCCCCTCCCCGTCGCTCTCCCTCTCCCTCCCCTCATTCGTCGCTCTCCCTCTCCCTCCCCTCATCCGTCGCTCTCCCTCTCCCTCTCCCTCCCCGCCGCTCTCCCTCCCCCTCCTCCGTCGCTCTCCCTTCGCAGATCTCTCCCTCCCCTCATGCGTCGCTCTCCCTCCCCTCCTCTCTCTCTCTCTCTGCGCGAAGATCTCTCTCTCTCTCTCACTCTCTGCGCGAAGATCTCTCTCTCTCTCTCTCGTTCCAGATCCGGTGGGACAGAAGGGGAGGGTGGTGGCTGACGGATGAGTGGGGTTAACGGTGGGGGGTGGTTGGGGAAGATGAACAGTGGAGGTGGCGGTGGCGGTGCGCCTACGTGGACTGCCACGTAGGATGAGTGAGTCAAACTGAGTTTCAATTTTGACTTATTTAAGAGGGGGACTATGATTTTTCAAATTGGGAAAATAGGGGGACCAAAATCGTCAAATTAAAACTTGAGGGACCAAAATCGTGAATTGGTGAAAATAGGGGGACCAAAACTGTAATTAAGCCTAATTTTTTTTATTGTAATAGTGTATATAAATTAAAGGCTAAATTACAGTTTTAGTTCTTTATCTTTGGAGTTGGTGTCACTTTTGTCATTTATCTTTTTTTTTATCGTTTTGGTCCTCATCTTTTTTTTTGTGTGTCATTTTGGTCATTTTTTGTATTTTTTCGTCCATTGACTTAACGGACACCACGTTGGCAGTTAACTACGGACGTGGCATCCTAATTGTCCAATCTGACGTGTCTTCATTAAATGACAAGGCCAATGAGGGACCAAATTGAAACAAAAAAAAATATAGGGGACCAAATTGACACAAACACAAAACATAATCAATCACTCTCCATCTTCTTCCTCCATCTTCATCTTCTTCTTCTTTGGCGAGCCACCACCACCTCCGACAAGCCACCACCACCCTCTCCTCCTCCATCCACCGCCACTCTCTCCTCCACCACCACACCACCACCACAACATCAAAACAAAGCCCTAAATCCCAATCCTAAATCCCTAAATCTCAAATCCCAATCCTAAATCCCAACCCCTCCAAAGTTATATAAGAATAGGATGAACTGATGAAGAAAAACCAACCCTATAAGTAATAGATTATCCTATCCCATAAAATGAATTTCTCTCTGAACCTATCTGTTTCAGTCCAAAATCCAGTCTACTTCCTAGAAAGATAAACTTATTCAAGATCTTGCCAAAACATTAATAAAGATTAACAGTTTACAAAACATGCAAAAAAATTCCAAAAACAGGTTACCAATAACAACAATATTACTATTTTATTAACCATGGAACCACATTTGAACTTGGCATCGAATATGATATACCCCGCCCGTTACACCAAAAGTTTGGGTGGCAGCACCAGAAGTAGGAACTCCATTTGATAAGTGGCTTTGCGTATTTGAACAGTTCAAATTCATTTGAACACTTCAAATTCTTTTGAACCCTAAAGCACACGAAAACACACTCCTTAAAACATGAAAATGAAAAAAAAAATGAAAGTACCCCAAAACACATGGCTCAGTGTCGCACTTTACGTATTTTACCACGAAATTAATTTTTACGTTAAAAAAGAAACTTCATGTATTTGTATATCTAATTTTTTTTAATTCTAAAGTACCCAAAACACACCGCGTCACACTTTACATATTTTGTTACAAAATAAATTACTTTTAACGAAATTGTTTATCTAGGAACAAACTTTACGTATTTGAACAGTTAAATTTTTTTCCAGACTCTAAAGTACCCCAAAACACACTGGCTAACATTACACTTTACGTAATTTATCACAAAATTAATTTTCATCTTCATTAACTTATAGATCAAATTTTTTTTCTAAACAAAAATATGAAAAAAAGGAGAGGGGGAGGAGGGGGTAGGGGGGTTAGGGGGGGTGGGGAGTTTTGGAGGGAAAGTGGAGTGGGTACTCTCTAAGATTTATATTCTTAAGATTAAATAGTTGGTTGGAAATATTAGTGTGTAGAAACAGATTTTTTTAATGTAAGTGTTTGTTATTTCATAATATTATGAAAATGATTATCTAAATTTGATTAAGGTAATTTTATATTCACTAAAAGTAATAAAATATCACAACTCATCATAAGATATACATTACATTTTATTTCTTAACATTTTAATCGGTCTGCCTCATAAAATATTGTTTTAGTAATATTAAATAGTTAGACGAATAAATTATATATTTATTAATTATAATATTTTACTGGCATGGATATTTTAAAAGTACATGTACTTCATTAAAATGGAAAATAATTTTTTTGCCAATTTTACTTGTACACCCCTATTGTTCATTCCTTCACCCACTCCTGCACTTGGGTTAGCTAAAGCCTTTTTGCAATGGGCCAATACATGGTTGAGCCCATTGTTTTTGTAGCGATTATTTCAATCTCAAAGGGACCTTCTGAACAAAAGTTGCCAAAGCTTAAAGATAAAGCAAGTAAGAAACAAAGAGGATAGAGATATGAGAATGGAATGCAGTTGTGAAATTTATAATAAGAGAAGACAAATAGAATACAAAACATTAAGAGCAAATTCCGCACTTGCCAACACCGAAATTGTCCATTACATGAATCGAATTCAGGAGCACTGGGTCGACCCCCGTGCCCCAGGGTAGCCTATACCACTGGGCCAATGGTGCTGATTTGTAAAATATATAGTCCAATAGTTGTGAATAAAAATTAAATTATAACTATAAATTAGATAAGAAGATTAAAAAATTAAAAGGGAACATTAAACAAAGGCATTGAAATTGAACGTCCAGAGATAATGAAAAGAAAATGTCTAAAGAATTTTAATAACATAATCCGCATTTAGAAAGAAAAGAAGTCAACACAATTAAAAAGTGAAACATTGGGTATTATGTAGGGTTGGATGAAAACAACCAATAAAATATAAGCACCTATACAAAGTTGAAAGAATATGATGGGGGATCTATCGTAAATGCGGCTGAAGTTCTTGTGAATAAAATTAAACTATAACTATAAATTAAATAAGAAGATTATAAAATTAAAAAAGAACATTAACAAAGACAATGAAATTGAACATCCATGGATAATAAGAATAAAAAGTCTAAAGAATTTTTATAACATAATCCATATTCATCAAATTTAAATATAAAAATTATTATTATTTTTCATCAAACAATTAATGAGGAACAAACTTTGCGTATTTGGACAGTTAAATTTTTTTCTAAACCATAAAGTATACCAAAACACATTGCTTAGCATTTCACTTTACGTATTTTGTCATAAAATTAATTTTTTCTTCACTTAACTGATTATTGAGGAACAAACTTTGCATATTTGAAGAGTTTAAATTTTTTCTGAACGCTAAAGTACCCCAAAACACACTACTTAACATCGTACTTTATGTATTTTGTCACGAAATTATATTTCTTTTCACCAAATCGGTTATTGAAGAAAAACTTTGCGTATTTGAACCGTTAAAATTTTTTTAGTCATAAAGTATACCAAAATACATTGCTTAGCATCTCACTTTACGTATTTTGTCATGAAATTATATATTTTTTTCACCTAACCGGTTTTTGAAGAATAGACTTCTCATATTTGAACAGAGAGAGGGAGGGAGAGAGAGAGAGAGAGAGAGAGAGAGAGAGAGAGAGAGAGAGAGAGAGAGAGAGAGAGAGAGAGAGAGAGAGAGAGGGAGAGAGAGAGAGGGAGAGAGAGAGAGAGAGAGAGAGATGTGTCTCTTAGTTTGGTTGGAGAGAAAAGATACTACTTTTGAAAAGACAAAAACACCCCTAAATTCTAAAAAACCATTTTTAATTTAGTCATTTGTTTAATTTAATAAATTTTAATTTTAATTTTTTTAATATAATTAACTTAATATTTTTTTTAATGATTTAATTAAATTAGCTAAATATTTATTTTAATTAGCTAAATAATTATTTTAATCATTTAGTTTAAATAGTAAGGTAATTAAATTGAGGGTAAAATGTTAAAAGCATAATTCATAAACATTTTCTCCCCAATTTCCTCCCACAATTATATAATTGCAAAAAGCACTAAAACAGTTATCTATCTATCTATCTATCTATCAATCTATCACGGTCTCTCTCATTTCTCCTGCTAACCAAAAAAGGGAAAATAACTCTCTTTTCCCTTACTTTCTCTTTCTCCCTATTTCTCTCCCCCTATTTCACCTCAAACAAAAGAACCCTAAAGATTTGATTACATTTTGTCTCTCAACTTCTTAGTTTGACGATTTTGGCCCCTCCAAAATCCAAAATCGAGGATTGTGTACTTTTGGTCATCCACTTTCCCAAAATCCATGATTTTAATTTACGGACCAAAAGTGAACAAAATCAATAATTTTGAGTGACTAAAAGTGCAATTAAAAAATGTGGGGACCAAATCGCAAATTTGAGAAAATTGGGAAAACAAAATTGTCAAAAACAAATTGGAGAAATCAAAATCGCCAAACTAATAAAATTAGAGAATAAAAATCAAATTAAATCTTTTTTTGACAGCGATTAAATCTTTTTTTATATGTGTATTTTTTTGATACTAGTACATTGTTACTCGTGATAGAATTATAAGTTATCCCGACAATAAAGTGGATTATTTCACGGGTCCAAAATAAAATGTCATGAAAATCTAACCGCATGATCCACGGGGTCCGAAATAGAATGTCATGAAAATCTACCCGCTTTGCTAATATACCACCCCCATGACCCCCACGAGATATACTTTACATGATTCAAAATAGATAATGAATTATAAAGACCTATCTTCTAAACGGGTGCTTCTAGGGTGAAGGAGCAAATCAAATCCCTCACCGGTGAACTATTAAAATTGATCGTAAGATGTAGTGTAAAAATTCATCAACGGTTGAGATTTAATACTGCTGGTTGATTCAATCTTAACCACTCTTAGCATCTTACACAATATCCTACGGTCAATCTTAGTGGTTCACCGGTGAGGGATTTGATTTGCTCTCTCACCCTAAAAGCACTGTTGTGCAAAAAGGTGTGCAAGTATACACAGTCTTTAACAAGTAATATAATGAAAGTAGAGATCGTACCCACATGGATTGGATTAATTTTTGAAAGTTTAAAATGGTAATAATACTAGTGAGAAGTAGAAATCAAAAATAAAATATGATTGGTGTGTGTGTGTGTGTGTGTGTGTGTGAAAACAGAATTTAAAGTAAGCAAGATAGAGATTAATTATAAATTAGTTAAGAGAAATAGTTGAAATGCCCTTTACTAAGTAATTTACTTTTAATAGCAATTATGATATAGGTGATGCTGGGGCAATTATTGCTAACAGATTGCTTCGGCAATGAATTGCTCCTGCAATGGATTGCTCCGGCAATGAATTGCTCCTGCAAATGGTGTTGTAGCAAGTGATGCGTGCTTTTCAGCAACTAACGTCAGAGTTTCATTATAAGTCTTATGTCTAAGCTCTAAATAAGTTCACCCCTGTATATGAAGTCCCCACAATATCACCCTATGGACTATACTATCCTATGTCTAGGTATTAGTATGGTTTTAACAAAGTTTCATTCTATTAAAACACTTATTAGTTCTTGAGTTCAAATCACAAACCATGTCTGTATTCGTGACCCTACTTATTCTAGGTGATCAACCTTAAAATAAGTTTGAAAGAATTATAGTACAAGAACTAAATTGCAAACATCAATATAACATAATACTATTTAAAGATTCATTACGAAGTTAAGGCATCCCAACTAACGTATTCAGTTCATACTTGACATAACTAAGCTCAGATAAATATAACAAATCATATTCATATGATTGAAAATACAAAGGAAGGAAAATCAGATAGAAATTACACAATTGGAGTTCCTTTGGATATTCTGCCTAGCAATGCTGGAGCAATGAAACAGCAATACAAGATGGTAAAAAGTAAAGAGAGAAGTTGTCAATTTCTTCCTCTCCTTCGAACCAAAATATTATATCTAAGACTACTTCCTAAAATTTGAGATGTTTTGGAATGAAGATGAGGGGATGTATTTATAGGCTTCTTTGGAGGTTGTCTTGAGCACCAAGGTTACCTTGAGAGGAAGTTAGGGTTTCCTTATTTTAATTTTATCTCCAAAGCTTCCATGTACCCAGCATGTTGAGAGAAGAGGTCCATTGATGAGAGGACAAGTGTCAATTAGAAGGGTGACTCTTGTGGGCTATGGAGTCTATGGTAGGCACCGAATTTCTCCCACATGGCCACTTGCCTTACTTTTGACGCATCATGACATCATCACTAGGATGCTGGAGCATTTTGTGTTGTGAGGATTGCTGGGGCAATTGATGCTGGCAGCAATGCTGGGGCAATGCTTCTGCTTCTATTGCCGGGGCATCTATTGCTGGGGCAATTGATTGCTGTAGCAATTGAACAAACACATAAAATACCACAATTCATATAAAATAGGCATGAAGTGTGTCTAAACCTTTCTTAACTCTAAAAGTTGTATTTCTTTTGTATTTCTTTATTGAACAAAATATTATTACTGAGATTCTTACAATTATTTAGATTTGAAAGCGTAAATAACTCTATATAAAATAGAGTTATTAAGCACCCATTCTAAACAATACATTATTCTTATGTAACCAAATGCAATATATACTCGTCATCCAAACCAAATAATTCACCTTTCTTGATTTTTTCTTGCTTTTTTCGTATCCACAAACATAATCCAATAATCCATATTCATAAAAATGATGTAATCCCACCAGTGAGACATCCAATTCTTTGCCAGCCACACTTGCACCCCTTTCCGGTTATGACCGAAGCTGCACACTTATAAAATAAGTGCAGGATTGCTATAATATTTAAATTGTTATGCGTTTGTTATTTATTTATGGATAAAATATGTTTTTGTCCCTACAAAATAAAATAAAAATGAAAAGCCACATCATAAAAAAAGCCACATGTAAATGACACGTCAGCATTCCGTTAACTCAGTCAGCATTAATTAACGTCAGAGACTAATAACGAAAACAGCAAAATAAGTTGGGGACCAAAACGCCTATTTCGTTAATGTAAGGACTAAACTTAGAAGGACCCGATTTTGTAGGGACTAAAAACATATTTGACCCTTTATTTATTTCCCGGATAGGGCCTTGTTTTGACCTAATTACTGTTCAGTATTGGAATCATTAAAAATGTTTAGCAATTTTATATTTTGGGAAAAAAATATGAGCGACAAAAAATCCCTCACTAAAATCATCATTTTACAAATTTTGTGACATATTTAGTGACGACTTCTTTATCGAGAGATACATTTTCTCTCAAAGTCTGTCTCCAAAAACATATCAATTAGTTTATGGGGGTAATATTAGAGAGAGAGATTTTGTGTAACTAAATTTATTGTAAATATGAACCAATTTAAGTTTAACTTGAATCATATTTTCCGTAGCTAAAATCGTCACAATTCACTTACAGTGAGAGACACATGTCTGTGGCAAAATTCCCTCTCATAATTAAACAATACTTTTTTTAGGTAAGCAAGAAAGAAATATATTAAAGGAGTACAAGGGGTACTCCAACTCAATTAGTACAACCACAAGACGCCTCGTTAAAACCTCACGGGCCAAAACCCAGAGAGAAAAAGACTCGAGGAAGAAAAAGAGTACCCCGAATAGTTTGTTCCATCAATTACAAATGAATACACCATCCTTGAAATCCTACTCGTACAATATGTTCCTTCTATAACAACAGAGAGATGATACATTACTCTGAAACCTCCAAATCAACCATAGACGACGATGTGCCTGAATATTCAAGATGATCCCATGGGGCAGTTTAATTGGTCAGTGTAGTTATGCGAAGACTTCATGCCTCTCCTAGAGATGAACCATCCTCAAGATAGGTATTTGACGTGGCTTACTGTCTCACTTAAGATTGCTACAACCTCTTCGAACAATATCCGGTTCCTTCTGTGCCACACTGCCAAACAGTTGCCAGCCAAATGAGATGTTTTGTTGCTTTCGGCTTCCTCCCTTTCATGCTTAGCCCGAACTGTAAAAAATGGGCAGTAGGCTCATGACCGTGTAAAGATGGTATCCCAGTCAACAAAATATTTTGTCCTGCACTTCGTGAATGCGCAACCGCAAATAGATGGTTCGCCGATTGCTCAAACAAAACACGCAGCTTAGGTTGTGCTTTGGTATGTTCGAACGCTTCTCGAGTAGGCAACCGATTAATAAACAACCTCCAAGATAAGACCACCACCTTCGTAGGAACAAGACCGCCACCTTCGTAGGAACGTCACACCTCCATAATTTTGTGCAAGCGAGCGTCACCTCCAACGATGGTCTAGCATCAGTACCTGCAAAGGAGTCGGACATACCAGTATAACATGATTATTTCGGTGAAGTCATAGCCACAAGTCATTTTTGTTCTTAGTCAGAGGTATGTCTGTTAAAGTTTTGTTCTTAGTCAGAGGTACATCTGTTAAAGTCGTTTTCAATTCTTCCAATCCCGACTACCCACCAACGCCACACCCACCTATCGTCAGACCAGGACCCGAGTTGACAGAAAAAAGCATTTTTGTCAACACATAGTGAGTACAGTTTTGGGAATAGCACACATTCTTCAATCTGTGTAGAGCGGGAGGACTGATAGTACCAAATTGATTAAAATCACCTTCCTCCCAGAAATAGTTGCCTGCTCTTTCAAGAAGATAATTTCAACCTCATCGCCTTCAATACCGACTCCTAAGTATTGTATCTTCTCGAATTGGATCCAATCGGGATTCCGAGAAATTTAACTAGTATTTTCCCCAAAGAGCATGCTAATTAAGAAGACAAAAGCTCCCTAAAGTACTCTTTCCTCCACGTTAACACCCATAGTATTACTATTTGCGGAGCGGACGCCAGCTCGAAACTTCTCAACACTGCCTTTAGACATCATATATTGTTTTCTTCGACCGTTGTTATCCAATCGCCATAGCCACAAGTTATTTTTTGTTCTTAGTCAGAGGTATGTCTCTTAAAGTCGTTTTCAATTCTTCCAATCCCAACTCCCCCGCCAGCCCTCCTGCCCATGACCAATCCCACACCCATGACCAATCCCACACCCACATATCGTCAGACCAGGACCCGAGTTGATAGACAATAGCATTTTTGTCGGCACATAGTGAGTATAGTTATGTAAATAGCACACAAAAGGGAGTTGGACCACACCAGTCCAACCATAATTTTGTTTTGTCTCCTCATCCCACGTGCAGTAATTCTTTTGAACCAGAACCTGTCATTTGTGAAATATGTACCAAGAGTGACAATGTCTCGCCACCAAAGCGAAGAATTCTTTAATCTGTGTTGTGTTGTCCCGCCATATAGAAATGAAATATCGCCATATGCCGAGTCATACGCCTTTTCAAACTTTACTTTCAACACGAGACACTTCTTCTTAGATCTCTTTGCAAAATCAAGGAACTCATTGACAACCAATACAGGATCTGCCTTCCAGGGAGAAAAGTGTTTTGGCAGTTTGAAATTACACCACCAAGAACTCTCTCGAGTCTACCGGGTAGCAAATTTCCAAGAATCTTGTAGAGACTTCTGAAAAACAAAATAGGGCAATCTTCATTCAGGTCTTGAGGGTTTGTCGTCTATTGGGATTAGAGTCAAGAAGGATGCACTAATGGCCTTAGAGAGCCTAGCCATCTCATAGAAGTCGTTAACGTTAACCTAACCAAAAACATCATTTTCAACGAGGTTCCAACAGCTTTTGAAGAAGTTGATATGAAACCCATCAGGGCCCAAACTTTTATTCCCTTCACACTCCCAGACCGCCTCTTTTACCTCTCAAAAACAATACTTATCTATACTCAACTCAAATTGTTGTTTTGCATGCCTTGAGCGGACGACAAAAGGTTTTGAAACATGAATTGATCATAGCCACCACTTCTCAAATCAGATATGCACGTATTCGCCTCATATTTATTGTTCTCATTCTTACAAATTATGAAGCAAAATTTACAAAATGCATGCATGGCGTAATCAGATAAACAAGAGATGAGCATGTGTTACAAGTCCATTTGCCGTACAATACTGGTATTTGATATTGCCACGCTCATCCTTTTTTATATATATTTCTTTAACTTTATTTTATGTATTCTTCCTTCTCTCACCCCCCAAAAAGAGATGAGCATGTGTTACAAGTCCATTTGCCGTACAAGACTATTCCCAAAGAGTTTAATTTCTATACACATATTGTGTACGAGCTTTTACAACCACCACCAATCACAATACATGGAGTGGTTGGTTACCAATTGACTAATTGGTGGTTACCAATTGATCAATTCCTTTATGATGATGTGTCAGTCTCTAATTCGTAGATAGTGTAAAAGAACCTATACACAGAGACTGATTTAGGATACTAAGCCAAAAGCTTAGTAACAAATACTAAAGGGGTGGACTAGTAATTTCCCCACTCACACACACAGACACAGTGACAGAGAACTGAGAAGCTGCAGCAACATAAACCCTCTGCGCCGACCACCACCGGCCCACCACCATCTGCGACGCCGCCCTCTAAGTTGCCCACCATCCCTCTGCCACCACCTGCGCACGATTCAAACAAACCCTCACCCTCCCTCTTCAAATCTCTTCACAGTTCACACCCTCCCTCTGTCTGTTTCTGACGAGGCGACAACAACCACCACCGCGCACCGCCATCTACGCCGCCCTGAAGTCACCCTCCCTCTTCATCTCTTCCTAAGCTCTTGCGCACGAATTTGTCATTCCGTGAAAAGCAGAGCGAGCGGTTTTGTAGCACTGGTAGTGAAAAGCACGAATCTGCCACCCTCCCTCTTCATATCTTCCTAAGTTCCTACGCATGAATTGATGAATGCTTTTGCAGAGAAAATTCATCAAAATGGTTGGATTATATTTAATGGAATTTCTGGAATTGATTGAACCCGTTTTGTACATTAACCACACATATGCACAACACTGGTTAGTGGCCACTAACCACAGAATTGCTTGACAATGGTTTGTGGCCACTAACCACATAATAGTACAATTGTGGTTATTACTTGTTTTTGGAAATTGCATTTAAGAGTTCAAAATGTATCATGCAGTGACAAAATGATGTACCAGTGCCAAAGGGATTATAGATTCAACCTGAGGAGAGATACAAGAAAGGATGAAAGTGACACAATTTCAGTAATTGGAGCCCTTGGATGAAAGTGAAACAATTTCAGTAATTGAGGAGAGTTTTGTTGTGGAGAGATACAACGTCATGGGAAAGGCTTGTCGTTATAAATGGGAAGAATTTGAATGGCATGATCCACAAATGCCACAACGGCGAGATGGAAAAGATAGGAAAACTAGAACTTCTATGTATTTGAAATTGTAGATGAATGAAGAAATTGAACTTCTATGTAATTGCCCTGGCTAGTGTATGGAATTTATTTAAGATACTAATGAAGAAATTGAATTTCTAATGTACTATTCTAATGAAGAAATTGAATTTCTAATGAAGACGTTGAGATTTATGCTATTAACCACTGTTGCACTATTCTGTGGTTAGTGGTCACTAACCACAGTTATGCATATTTGTGGTTAGTGGCCATTAACCATTAGGATACTAATTTGTGGTTATTGCCACTTACCACAAATGTGCATAACATTGGTAAGGATTATAATTTACTCTTAATCATAATATTCTAATGTACTATTCTAATGAAGAAATTGAATTTCGAAAACGTTGAGATTTATGCTACTAACCACTGTTGCACTATTCTGTGGTTAGTGGCCACTAACCACAATTATGCATATCTGTGGTTACTGGCCACTAACCATTAGGGTACTAATTTGTGGTTATTGCCACTTACCACAAATGTGCATAACATTGGTAAGGATTATAATTTACTCTTAATCATTATATTCTAATGTACTATTCTAATGAAGAAATTGAATTTCTAATGAAGACGTTGAGATTTATGCTATTAACCACTGTTGCACTATTCTGTGGTTAGTGGCCACTAACCGCAGTTATGCATATCTATGGTTAGTGACCACTAACCAGTTATGTTACACCAGTTTTAACTAAAACTTCTATTATGCTTTTCAGTTTTAATCAGTTATTGGCAGACTTCTATCATTTCATTACATTAATAACAACATAACTAGAACTAATTATGCTTTTCAATTTTGGCATTGTTGCATAGTTGTTTGGAATCCTTGGGAGAAAAAATTAATTTTACTTAGCAAGTTTTCTCAACCTCATGACTCTTCCCACGAGTTTTCTTTTACCTTAAGACTCTAATTGCCTAACCTAATCAAAGTTTCACATTCAAAATCACAAAGGTAATAATGAAATCCAAGGAGATAAACCAGGACGACATAACACACTTCATTTGATGCGAAGGTGCAAGCCACTGAAACTGTTCGTTAACACGACATCGCGAGGGAGGTGAATGAGAGGGAGGTGAACGGCGAGAGGAGAGTGGCTTGCGAGAGGAGAGTGGCTTGCAGAGATCGAGCAGAGAGGGGGGTGAACGAGAGGGAGGTGAACGGCGAGAAGAGAGTGGCTTGCGGAGGAGAGTGGATTTTTTTAATTTGGGAAAGTGATATCAATTGAGAGTATTAGTAACAAGTATTAGGACAAATAATAGTTATTGAGAAGTAATCACTACAAGAAAATTGACCTATAGCGACGGCAAAAATCCGTGGGTAAAGGGTTAAAAACCGTGGGTATAGCACCAAAAACCTATACCGACGGAAAAAAATTTCGTGGTCTTTATTTGGCTATACCCACGGAAAAATGGCGTTGCTATAGCCTATAGTGACAGTTTTTTTTACTGTTGGACAAAACCTTAGAGCTATACCCACGGTTACTTTTCCGTTGGTATAGGTTTTAACAACCCTCTTAATTTTGCTATACCCACGACTGAATTTCGGTTGGTAAAGAATTTATTAACAGAGTTTGTAGGTTTTAGTGGCACCACTTATCATTAATGCCCATGATAATTTAATATTTTCTATTGAAATATTAAACCAATTAAAAGCTAAATATAAAGTAAATAAATATATTTATGAAACAATAAAATAAAATAAAACTATAATCATATTGAAAATTAACATCAAGTCTTACAAGCATGTCAACTTACAAAATAGTTAAAAATGTCAATCTAAGAGCATCATATTGACATTTAAAAAAACGTAAAATAAGTCTTACAATAATCTCAAAAGTTACAAAAAATATCAGATTGCATACACTTAATTTTTAAGCTTAGTTCGACAAAAGAAAATCAGCTTCTAATCTTCATTGGCGTCATTATCTTCATTGGTGTCTGGACTTGGAGAAGTCATTAACTGAAACAAATACAATGTTTGTTGGAGCTAAATTAATAAATAACTAAAACAAATGAAATTATGTGGCAAGAAAAGCAGATAGGAGAAACAAATGAAAATGATAGAATCAATCACTTGAAATTATCATAAAATCAATAACAGAGTCTTGAAATATTTGTTAAACCATATTATAAGCTAACACCTTCATTGTTCACTATAGGCATAGCTGCTTTTCTTTACTTTCCATCTTTGGAGATTCTATTTTTGACAAATGACAATAGATCTCTTAATGCTTGAAATCAGAACCTATATTTCTATGTTCCCTTCATGTTATATAAGGCAACTCCCAAGAAATAACAATGTTACAAAATCAGAATAGGCATCTTGATGAAATATACAATAAGCACTGGTATATAGAAAAACTCACCATGAAATAAAGGAATGGAAAGAGAGATGATACGGGCAGTGCTGAAGTGAGAGTCTCTGATGGTCTGCAAGCAAGAGTGCATTAAGAAATACAATTATCCACAATTCACACAAAAAGAAAACAAACAAACAAATAGAGTTTCGTGTATTCCAATTTCCAAGCTTAACATAACACACATGATTTCTCCTCCAAGCAATGATAAATGTGCTTGACAACAATCACTTCCCTACCCCTTAAAACACCCTTGTAGACCTTCCCATTCCCACCAACTCCAATCACAATTTCCTCACAGAACCCCTTTGTGTATGCAGCCAATACTCTAATGGTCTTTACAAATATTAGAAATATACACTACAGATCAAAATACCAACTGATAGTTTAGGAGGAAGTAATAACTATTACAATCTAGAAGTATAAGTATAGTACAAACACTACCATATAGAAAAAAGAGTCTAATATCTACCTGCACTTCTTTATCTGGACGCCACATCTTTGCTTCCAGAACAAAGCAGATGCAGTACTTAAACTGCAGTACAAAGCAGATGCAAGGTGAACAAAGCAGATGCAATACTTAAACTGCAGTACATCGAAATCCAAATAATAATTGAAGTGCAAACAGTATCCATTAATGCAACCACAAGTACATGAGTTTGTTCCTAGATAATAACTTCTTGTAGTATTAATACAAATACCAAGAGTATTAATATACATACGACATCTGTTGCATCATATTTGCCACCAATTCCAACCTCCATTATAGCAACATCAACCTGCATCAAAATTAAAAAATAAAGTAACTTTTATTCTTTAACTTAGTAACAACATGGACACAAAAATTAGTAGATATACCAAAGAAAATTTCATAGATACTTAAGCACAGTGACCAAACCTGCTCTTCTGCAAATATCTTGAAAGCTAGTAAAGCAAGGAAGCGGAAGTAGGTAGGCATTGGAATATTATCATCAGTTTTTTCCTGTGCAACGCCGAAATGACAAACCGGTTATTTGATACTATTGCAAGCACATGCATCAAGTTACAAACATTCACTAAGAGTATAATCAGCCACATGGAGATTCTTGGTTAGTTTCTTCTTTTTGAATTCTAGGTAAATACTAATTTAATGCATGCTTAGTTGATTATAGTTATTTGATTTCCTTTAAAGAAAGAGAAATAAAACTGCATTATGAAAATTGATATGATATACATGAAATATCAGAATGTGGTTGAATATAATGTTGCAATAACAGGGAATACTCTTGGAGAAATTGCTGGTGAGAAGGCTGGTATCTTATGTAACAATGATATATAACACTGTCACTATCCAGCAAACAGTATCCACTAATGCATAAAATAGCAAATAATGTGCAGATCAACAACTGATGAGATTTAGACATTAGATGGAAAGGAGAAGAAAACAGAGGTATACTTCCTTATATGTTGGATTCCAGAACATGTCTCTAATTAGTTTATGGGTAAATGAAAAACTCTCAACCAAACCAAATCAACTGAAAGAAAATAACTTGTAAAAACAAAAGAGGATAAGATACAAGGAAAGTAAAAGAGTAACAGTTGCAAATAAAATTTCAAAGACTTGTTTTGATTCTCTAGTTCTTTCGATTACAAGCAAAGTAAAAGAGTAACAGGTTCAAATATACCTCAATATTGTCAAGCATAGAAGGCTAATAGAAGCTGCCAGAATAATAACTCCAAGTTCAACGCAATTGCAAGTTCAACTCCATACTAGGTTCTTCTTTGTATTACATGAACAATAACTCCAAGTTCAACTCCAACTACAAACGATTATGCACCACAACTAATATGAGATTGAGTTTAACGCAATTGCAATATAGTTGGTGAAAAAATTCAAGAATAAACATAAATCTAATTAGCAACAAGAAACATTAATCTAATTAGCAACAATAACATGTGAGGACCAACAAAAATCATCCAATGAAAACCCAATTTCAAGCAAAGTAAAGAAGAACCCTAACCTATTGGAGTACAAAACAGAAGAAACTAACCAAGAATCTCCATGTGGCTGAAACATAGACAAACAATAATCTCCATTTGGCAAAATCAGGAACCAAAATCAGGAACAAGAGTACTCACAGTGCAGAATCAGGAACCAAAATCAGGAACCAATTTCAGTTAGATTTCAAAACACAAATTTCAGGAACAAAGCAGAATCGAGAGACTAGGGTAGAAGAAATTTGGGGAAAAAGATTCAAGATATAAGAGTACTCACAGTGGAGTAGTGAAGAAGGAGATCGGAGGTGGCTCGCGGCGGCGCGGCGGCGCAGTGGCTTCTCTCTCGCGTCCTCTTCGTTGCTGCGTTCTGCTTCTCTCTCTCGCGTTCTGCTTCTCTCGCGTTGCTTCTCTCTCGCGTTGGTGGAGTAGTGAAGAAGGAGATCGGAGGTGGCTCGCGGCGCGGCGGCGCGGTGGCTTCTCTCTGGCGTCCTCTTCGTTTCGTTGCTGCGTTCTGCTTCTCTCTCGCGTTCTGCTTCTCTCTCGCGTCCGTTCTCCTTTCTTTTTTTTTTCTATTTCCTTCCTTTTCATTTCTTTCTTTTAATTTCTGTAGCATTATTTTTGGGTAAAAAAATGGGAGGGGGAATTAATTTGGTAAAAAAAAAAGAGGGAACTTTTGGTGAAAATGAGAACAATTCCCGCTAATACCTATACCCACAGTTATTTTTCCATAATTTTACTCGTGAACCTATACCCACGGTTTTTTTTAACTTGTTGTAGGTATAGGATACCTATACCTACAGTTTTATTTACCATCGCTATAGGCCTCCGTTGGTATATGTCAATTTTCTTGTAGTGAATATACTATTAGGACAAATAATAGTTATTGAGAAGTAATATTGTTAGTAACAAGTATTAGTAATGACAATCTGTGGCATCTAACAAGTATTAACCACTATTGTACTAACCTGTGGTTAGTGGCCACTAACCAGTGTTGTGCATATCTGTGGTTAGTGGTCACTAACCACTGTGGTACTAATTTGTGGTTATTTCCCCAATTAACAAGGAAAAGAAAGTTACAATTCAGAATGATTCAGGATGACGAGAGAAAAAATAAAACCATCTGCAAGAATACATATAGTAAGGTGGTTGCAGGAAGTGGTGCGCGCGAAGAAGGTGGTGGTTGCCGTCGCGAACCAGATGGTGCGCGCAGAACACACCACAGCAGGATCATTAACCACCGACGGAACAACAGCATCGCACATAACAGAACAGCAGCGTCGCAAGGAGGAAATCATTTGTTGTCTATATTTTAATGGATCAATTTCATTTGTGTTGATTTTTAAAAAACATTTAACTGTTTAAATTACTTATGTTTGAATTATAAATTACTATGCTACCTTATTTCCATGGACTATTACTTATGTTTGAATTATAAATTCTCGTTAATTTGTGTGCTGATTTTTAATTTATCCAATAAGTTTTAATATCCTAACAATTATAAAGCTTTGAGCCCGTGCATCGCACGGGTCTCGGCACTAGTAAAATAAACAAGAAATGAGGAGCATGTTACAAGTCAATTAGATGCCGTACAATACTAGTATTTGATTTTGCCACGCTCATCCTTTTTTTATATATTTTTTTAACTTTATTGTATATATCCTTCCTTCTCTCACCCCCACACGAAAATTGCTCACCCCCTAACATTATGCCCATAAATTGTAACACCTAAAACACACGCCAACTGCCATTGCACCATTGCAAGCTAGTTAAATTGTATTGCACTCAAAAATAACCAAATTCACATCAAAAGCATGGACCATAATATTTTCTATCTCTCTCTTCTCCTTCTCTTTGTCTCTCTAGTTTCTCTCTCCCTCTTCTTCCTCTTCTACAAGCAACACAAGGTTCCCTTATTGAACTTACCACCGGGGGAGATGGGTTATCCAGTCATCGGCGAGAGCCTCCAGTTCCTCTCCACCGGACGAAAAGGTCACCCAGAAAAGTTCATCTTCGACCGTATGATCAAATACTCTTCTGAACTCTTTAAAACATCAATCCTAGGACAACCTACGGTTGTGTTTTGTGGAGCTTCATGTAACAAGTTTTTGTTTTCTAATGAAAATAAACTTGTAACCGCTTGGTGGCCAGATAGTGTGAACAAAGTGTTCCCAACTACCCTTTTAACTAACTCTAAGGAAGAATCAAAAAGGATGAGAAAGTTGCTTCCTCAGTTCCTTAAACCTGAAGCTCTTCAACGTTATGTTGGTATCATGGACACTAAAGCTCAGAGTCACTTCGCTTCGCTTTGGGAGAACAACACTCAAGTCATCGTTTACCCTTTGGCCAAAAGGTCAATCATCTTCATTAATTATTGTCAATCACATGCACCAACATACTTATTTCACCTCTACATATAATAAATGATACTATACATTTGAAAATTACTCCCTCTAGTTCTACATATGAGGAAAAAATACAGTTTTAAGTTCATTCAATAATTCAATAACTGATGTATCCGGTCAATAATATAGATCAAATACATCAGTTATTTGAATCAGAGGTAGTAATAAAGTGCATATCATGGAAATATTTGAATAATGTATCTATCTTGTCCTTAGATAATCAATTTATAAGGTGATCAAGTAACATTTCATACTTTTTTTTCGATAAGTAAAAATGATTTATTGACAGTCTAGTTCCAACATCATATCCGCAGACTCTATCCACCTTCTATGAAGCTGAGAGCACAAAACAATCACTTACTAAAAGAACTATATATACTGAGCCAATTACAACACCGGTCTTAAGATACAGAACTAAACGTCTCCAAAAAGATGAGGGAGACACACCAAAACAAGAGAACTAGTCTTGGAGTAATAAGCTAGAATTAGAGAGCCAAGAAACAAGAAAAAAAAGGAAAAAGAAAGACTATCTATCTAAACAAGCATGATAACGACCAGCAAGAAGGCAGACCCCAGGATGCCAATACACCAATAGTAACTCCAAGATTATGTCTAAAACGAGATAGTTAAGACACCTCCTCACGTCTATAGGACTAGACAACTGTGTCGTGATTTGAGTACTCTGATATCGAGTGATCCAACATATCTTGAATAGATATTGATATAATCTTAGAACTTTGGTCCTAGCCCATCTTTATAGAAACGACTTATAAAGTGAGAGATGTCTCGCAGTTATAAACACTTTTAAAATCACATCGCATTTAATTTATTATAATTTTGTACATTTTTTGAGGAAAGTATGATATTATAATTTGTAGTTAATATGTTTAATTACTTAATTTGGCAATACTTTTGAACAGGTATACATTTTTATTGGCTTGTCGTTTGTTCATGAGTATTGAGGACGAGGATCATGTAGCAAAATTCATGGATCCTTTCAATTTATTAGCTTCGGGTATAATATCCTTACCCATTGATTTTCCTGGAACACCCTTCAACAAAGCAATAAAAGCTTCAAACTTCATAAGGAAGGAGTTATTGAAGATCATAAGGCAAAGGAAAGTGGATTTGGCTCAAGGGGTGGCTTCACCAACACAAGACATATTATCTCATATGTTGTTGGCTTGCAATGAGAATGGAGAGTTTATGACTGAACTTGATATTGCCGACAAGATTCTTGGACTTTTGATCGGTGGCCATGATACTGCTAGTGTCACTTGCACTTTCATTGTTAAGTACCTTGCCGAGCTTCCTCACATTTATAATAGAGTCTTTCAGGGTGAGTATTAGTCTTTACTTAATTTCTCTTTCTCTCATGCATGGGTTTACAAATGATAGTTTCTAATGATTCAAATTGATTATTAAAAATCTTGAATTAATCTTCTCACGCCTCATACGTCAAACTCACCGAATTTAACATGATTCGGTCGACGTTTGAAATTGAATTGCGAACTAGATTCCAAACTTTATTTATTTATGCGGGCGTTCGTGTCTCGTGCTATTTTTAGCAAACTTTGCAAGAAATCCTACTTGAGTTGAGCCACTTCTAATATAAGAGTCAAACTTTCATTTCTATACTTCTCAAGAAACAATTCTTTTATATGAAACTTTCATCTTAAAATACACATTTTTCTTTGCAATATAGTACAGTTTCCTACTATTATTTTATCTTAGTCAACATTTATAATGATCTTTTACTCTAAAGTCTTATTCTTGTTCTGGCTTTTGCCGCTCAAGTCTTATTCTTTTATTTCATAAACACGTAAAGATGAATAAAAGTTAATATAGTAGATCTGTATGTTGACATATGTCAATTTGGAAGAGTTTTTGATAATTGAAGTTTATTTTGTAATCATGTCCAGCTCTAATATCATTGTATGAGATCTGAGCCAACTTTCTTAGAATGGGTGCTAAGGGCATATTAGTATACTGTTATCTATGCACGAACCTAAATTGAAACAAAATACATTGTCTAAAGGTAGTGTTATCAATTTTTGCATAAATAAAAAATAAAAAATTGCCCAACCTAGTAGGCGACTCGATGACTAAGTGTTTTGGGTTGGGCTGAAATCACTAAATAAAGGCCTACAAAAGAATTAGCTTAGTTGACAAGGGGGCCAAACTGGCTCCCATTTTTAAATATTAATTTTTACTATTTCTTTTGTTAAGAGTCGAGCTGCCTTAATTTTTGGGCTGGACTGGACTAAAAAAATACATGCCAGTGTGTAAATGAGCTAACCCAGTCCAACTCATTTTCAACTTTGGCCCGTGAGCTGAATTGGGCCGGCCGAGTGACCCGAATCAACAACTCTGCCCGGCCCAATTCCCATTTCCAAAGATATTCAAGACACCAAATAGGCTTCCTCACAGCATAGCCATACATAAACTCATTTAGTAAATGCATTATCTAAGGATTCTAGCCATATAGACCTTTTCGTGCTTCAATTCCATTTTTAAAGCGGCTAAATTTTGTGGTGCATCCTCACATACGTGTCTGCACGAACATGTCCAAGTTTTGATATATGGAAGCCATATCTAGTCATACAAAAATACAGTAGATATATTCGCATGATTTTGTGACTGCTCTAGTCTTATCACACCCTCCCTCAAACAGACGAAAGAACCAACTAATGACACTCAAGATTGGAGAGGGTTGGGTGGAGCACGTGGATGAGGTGGAGGGGTTGTGAAAGATCTTTGGGAAGATTTCACAGGAGCATGCTAGAAAAAGATATGGAGTTCATTTTAATCACGCCTTCTTTTACTGTGGAAGAGATTAAAGAGGCTCTGTGGAGTTGTGAGGGGAACAAAAGCCTCTATCCAGGCGAATTTAATTTTATTTTGTTTAAATCTTGTTGGGAAGTGGTGAAAAGCGAAGTTGTAAATTTCATAACAGAGTTCCACTCGAATGCAATTTTACCCAAACATGTATCTGCCTCATTCTTGGATTTACGTGAATCCTCAGTCCTTAGCGTAGTATCGCCCAATTTCTCTGGCGGTAGCTTGTACAAAATACTCTCAAAATTACTGGTTGGTAGAATAAAAAAAGTTGGGCACTGTTAGAGTGCTTTTCTTCCAAAGAAAGGGGCAAATTCTGGACGGTGTAGTAGTAATTAATGAATTTGTGGATTTGGCTAAAAGGAGGGGGGACATTTGCTTATTGTTAAAAGTGGATTTTGAAAACGCATACGACTGTGTGAGTTGCAGCTTCTTGGACTATATACTTGATAGACTGGGGTTTGGAGATAAATGGCGCAGCTGGATGCGCTCTTATGTCTACTCGAGTCATGTGTTAGTATTGGTTAATGGTAATCCAACTGATGAGTTTCAGTCCACTAAAGGTCCGCGTCAAGGAGATCCTCTTGCACAGTTTCTTTTCCTTGTGGTTGCCAAAAGACTAGTGGGATTAATGAGAAATGCTGAAGAAAAGGGTGATTATAAGCATTTTAGAGTGAGTGACTTGGTGTCCTACTCGATAGTCCAGTTTGCAGATGATACTCTTCTTGTGCGGGTGAGTGCTCTGGGGACAACCTATGGAGCATTAAGTCTACCTTTCTTTCGTGGCATCGAATTAATTGGCCTCTAAGCTTAAGGTAGGTTTTGCCAAAAGTAATATTTTTGGCATAAATTCACCAGGTAACTTTTTGTAGGTGACCTCTATTTTTCAATCGTACTCGAGTGGTTCACTTCCTTTTAAATTTCTTGGTATTTCATGTTGGTGCAAATACTAAGAGGGTTTCTTCGTGAAAACTGGTTATTGATAAAGTGAAGGCTAGACTCTCTCTTCGGAAGGGTCGCCTCTTATCCATTGGCGACAAAGTAACTCTTATTCATTCAATCTCATATGTGAAATGAGAAAATGTCTATAAATCAAAAAATTGTGGCGGGTCTGGGAATAAAGAACTTGGAACTATTCAATACAGTCACTAAGCATTCCTACTTAATCCACGATATGGAGAGTTAGAGTGTTGGTGCTTAAATCCTGAAATCATTGGACCAATCAAAGTGAGGAAAAGTTCACTTTGGTGACGAGACTTATTCAGTATTGGTTTCTCAAATGAAACGAAGTCGAGGTGGTTACAATCTCAACTCATATGACGTGTTGGTGAAGGAAGAAATATAAGAATTCGTGTTGGGCTGCTTCAACTTCCTTGAAGACTCATTTCCGAATGATGTATTCCCTGATAGTTAATAGGGAAGCCACTATGTTTGAGATAGTGTTTTGGAAGGGGATGATTGGAGGTGTAAGTGGTGTTGGAATAGGGAGCTCTTAGAAGGGAAGAAATTATTGTTGTAGATCTTGAAGCAACCATTTGAGGTTTCTGCCCTAGCGTAAATTCAATCGTGCTATTACATATTGTTGGGTGTCTCTAATCTGGAAGCAAAAATTGACTTTCAAAAGGCTGTAAAGATAATCTTGTCAACCAACATTTCATCCATTAATGTAGCTGGACATCTGCAATTTGATCGTACTCTTTCATTGCCAATGGAGCTCATCCCAAAAGCCTATATTAACTATAATTTCTTGTTGCACGAACTTATTCTTTTATAAAGAAACTTCAATCAACTTCTCATAGTTGTCCAATATACTCACAAACAGACATTTTAATTTGTTTTCCTTTTTTGTGCAATGTGT
The DNA here is from genome assembly GCA_039519185.1 of Astragalus membranaceus. NCBI lineage: Eukaryota > Viridiplantae > Streptophyta > Magnoliopsida > Fabales > Fabaceae > Astragalus > Astragalus membranaceus. Next base: position 163,617,679 of record CM076850.1, read on the forward strand.
TTATAGAGCAAATGGAAATTGCAAAATCGAAGTCCCCAGGGGAGTTGTTGAATTGGGATGACATAAACAAGATGAAATACTCTTGGAACGTAGTTTGCGAAGTAATGAGAGTTGCCCCTCCACTCCAAGGAGGTTTCAGGGAAGCCATCAATGACTTTATATTCAATGGCTTCTCAATTCCAAAGGGATGGAAGGTAATACTTTATATAGTCTTTCTTAAATATCACACACTCGCACTTCTTTGTCTTTATTTACTATAGTTATGGTTGAAGCATAGTATGTGTATATATGTAACCTAATTTAAATTTGTTGCTATGTATAAAAATATTGTAGCTGTATTGGAGTGCAAATTCAACACACAAGAACCCAGAATACTTTCCCGTACCAGAGAAATTCGACCCAAGTAGATTTGAAGGAAATGGACCAGCTCCTTATACTTTTGTGCCATTTGGTGGAGGACCAAGGATGTGCCCTGGAAAAGAGTATGCTCGATTTGAAATACTAGTTTTCATGCACAATTTAGTGAAAAGGTTCAAGTGGGAAAAGTTGATTCCAGATGAGAAGATTGTTTTTGATCCCTTGCCTGTTCCTGCAAAGGACCTACCAATTCGCCTTTATCCTCACAGTTAAATTCAGTTAGGGTCAACATAAACTCTTTTGCAAATCATGAGTGCTGCTGTTATCTATAGTTATACACATAATTATAATTAAGGACATGTATATCCTAAACCTTTATTTGTTCTTTTACTTTGTAATCTTTAATTTCTCGTGTATAAAGACCTAAAAATAAAAAATAGCACACAGCTCCTAAGGTGTCTTTCAAGCCCAGTTCTAAGAATGAGACTGGCAAAACAATTGAATTACGACTTGCATGTATCTTTCTCATATTGAATGATTATTTTACAATTTAGATAAAAAAACAACCTTGTAAATTTATGGCATCACTCACAAGTAACCATAGATTTATTAATGTTCAATTTGGATTAGCTTTAATTACTTCACAAGAAAAAAGTATCTCACTCAAGAGTTTCAAGGAAATATGAATATTCATTCCTTCACAAGAATCACTTTCACTATACAAGTGATTACTCACTTGAAGTTAGGATGCTGCAACTGCAACTCTTCTCAAGATCCCCCTTATATAGTGGCAGAAGGTGGTTTTTTCAAAAAAAAAAAAAAAATAGTGACAAGCTAATTACTTCTCACCTTTTCAAGTCAAGACCACCGACAATTGTCTTAAGTCTTGTTTACAAAGATGAATAGTTTTTTAAGAATGAATCAATCAAATATTGGGCTCCAATATCATAGCGACTTACTAAGCATTGGAACCATCAATAACTTAACTAACTCTCCTCTTTTCAATCATTTTATATATTGAACTGCACTATATATACAAGAGAAAATACAACACTCAATAAGATGAATTGAAATAGATGGTGCTTTCAATGTTTGGTATATTGATGAAGTCCCCAGGATGAATGACTAGACACTCGCAAGCATGGAAAATCATACTTTGAAAGCATACAACTTGACAAATTCGGGACCAGGATACATGTTATATCTTCTAAAATATTTAGAGAACACCCAGGACGGCACATGAGAGGAGCATGGTGAACCTTTGAAATGGAAGCAATGCTCAAGATAAGAACCAAAGGCCATTTGCACCCCGATCCTGAAAGTTACAAGACATTTTAGTTATTTACTTAATTTTAATATGTAGATACTCAAGTTTATACCTATCAACAAATTAAGTTGAATTGTTGTTTCTGGGTGTTGTGGCCCTTGATAGGTCCATTTGGCCACTATATGTTATCCAATTACTATTACTATTGGTTTTTTTGTTCTCAGATGACTCAAATTTTTCATTTTTTTTGTAGCGTTAGAGGCATTGTTGAAGTCGAGACAAGACATGTCTTTAATCATTGAAAGAAGATCACATACAAATGTGGGCGGACGGAGACGTTGCGCGGCCAAGAAGCTGGGTGGCGGCCATGGGAGGGAGGATGAAGCTTCTCTCCATTTCTATGGCTTTTGGGAGAAGAGAAAGAGGAAGAAGAGTTACTTTGGTAAAAAAAAAAGGAAGAGTTATTATCCAGCTCAAATGCCAACTCACCTTTAAAGAAATTAGAAATTAAAAAAAATAACACGCTATATTTGCAGGTACTTGAAGTCATTTCTGTTAGTCAACGGTGTTTTTTGTAACGTTTGATTAACAGAATGACTTATTTAAAAAAAATTGATTTTACAGGAACCTTTTTAAAAAAAAATTGCAGCGACTAAAATCAAAACAAGCTATATTTGCAGGGACATAAAACATATTTAAGCCTAAATGTATTTACTTGCATATTAATTTGATCATCTTTTATTCTTTCTCTGTAACCTATCTAATCCATAGAAGCTTAAGCCCTAATATTTTCTTAGGATGACTTCGAACAAGTTTGCATTGATACAATTTCCAGATGTTACAATGGGTTGTTTAGTATTTATATCATTGTGCAAATTGGCTCTATGTCGATTACTTGGTTGAGTTATGCATGACATAAGCAATCTGTCAAGGCCATCTTTGTGTCTCTCTGAGGTGATAATGACATGGCTAACGCTTTTGAGTGTCATGTTTCCTCTTTTAAATTTTATTTTGGTTCCTTCTAATTTAAAATAGGATCTCCCACAAGCACATATATACCTGATTAGATGAGATTTGAATTAAATCTTCAGTTGTATACCACACAATCAATCGTGCGAGACCACGTTGAAGGTAATGATCAATAAAGTCATATTCCATTTTACATGATTTTGTTCAGGATTAGGACTTAGATTGCAATAGGATTGATTGTGTTTTTTCTTTCTTCTTCTGCATGTCATTTTACTAGATTCTGGCATGGTGGAGTACACACATTTAGGTGATTGGGACATAAGAATGGAGAAGGTTGTAGGAGAGCTTTTCAGGATTAGATTTATGGCTGGGTTATTTTTGAGTCCGTGCTCCATCCTATTCAATCGTCTATGTAGATATTTTTTAGTGTTATGAAGATCTGTGAGATATTGATCTTCTTCTTCTATCGTGTTTTGCAAAAATTCAGAGGCCAAGATCATTATAATGACTCAGCATGCAACTGGAACTGGTGTTATTGGTAGTTAGATTTTAGATTTAGGGTGTGTTTGAATTAAGAGAGAAAGAGGTGAGAAAAAGAGTAGATTAGAAGGGTTGTTTGGTTTAAGGAAAAGATGAGAGAAATAGGGAAGAGAGAGTTGTGTCTCTTGGTTTGGTTGGAGCGAAAGAGAGAAGAGAGAAAGAATACTAGTTTTGAAAGGACAAGAACACCTCTATGTGTTTGATTTAATTTTTAAATTTAACTAACTTAATAGTTATTTTAATTATTTAATTAAATTAGCTAAATATTTATTTTAATTAGATAAATAATTATTTTAATAATTTAATTTAATTAGTTAAATATTTATTTTAGTTATTTAATTTAATTGAATAATAAAAAGAACTAGAAAATTGGGGTGATAAAGTGAGGGCAAAATGGTAAAAGCATAATTATTGAGCCATTTCTCCCTACTTGTTATAATATTGGAAAAATGACCTCTAACTTTATTGAACTCTTGTGAACAGTATATATACAAGGGAATCAACTAAGCTAACTCTACTTGTTCCTAACTGCACTTAAGCATACATAACAGGCCTATACAAATTGTAACAATATTGTAAAACTAAATTACAAATTAAACCCAATTAATTTACATTCTATCAGCCCCCTCAAATTGAACATGTATATCCTTCATGTGAAGCTTGGACAATAATAACTGGAACTGTGAAGCATGCAGGGGCTTAGTGTAGATGTCTGCAATCTGGGCATTTGATGGAATGGGCATCAAATGAATGACTTTGTCTTGTACTTTGTCTCTAACCAAGTGACAATCCAACTCAATGTGTTTAGTGCGTTCATGAAATATGGGGTTTTGAGCAATATGAATGGCAGATTTGTTGTCACAATACAATGAAACAGGATCAGAATATTTGCAATGGAGATCTTGCAGCAGATAAAGTATCCACTGAATCGCTGAAGAAGTAATGGCCAAGGCACGGTATTCAGCCTCAGATGATGATCTGGAGACTGTTCCCCGCTTCTTAGATTTCCAGCTGATCAAAGAAGAACCATAGAAGACACAAAAACCTGTAGTAGATCTCCTACTGTCAGGGCAAGCAGCCCAATCAGCATCACTGAAGGCAGTGACAGTAGGGCTAGAAGTAGCCTCAAAAAACAAGCCATGACCAGGACATGACTTCAAGTACCTGAGAACATGCAGTGCTGCCTCCATGTGAGGAGTAAGAGGATTAGAAAGAAACTGACTCAGCCTATTCACTGCAAAGCATAAGTCAGGCCTGGTGTTGGTGAGGTAAATCAGTCTGCTAAGCAGGCACCTATACTGTGTGGGATCCTCCAATGGAGTGCCATTCTGAGAACTGAGCTGCAGACCAGGAAGCATTGGAGTGGATGCAGGCTTGCAAGCAAGAAGACCTGCTTCTTCAATGAGCTCAATAGCATATTTTCTTTGAGATAATACAATCCCCATAGGAGATCTAGCTACTTCAATCCCCAGAAAGTACTTCGAGTTGCCCAGATCTTTGATTTTAAATTGAATGTCAAGTAGGTGTTTGACCTCCTGAATTTCACTCATATTGTCACATGTGAGGACTATGTCATCAACATAGATGAGCAAAATGGTGATGGATGACTCTGACTTTTTAACCAAGAGAGAGTAGTCATGTTTGGACTGAACATAGCCCAAAGAAAGTAAAAAAGAGATCAGTTTAGAGTTCCATTGCCTGCTTGCTTGCTTCAAGCCATATGGGGACTTTTGAAGCTTACAAACTTGGGTTGGAGATGATACTTGAAAGCCAGGAGGGACTGTCATGTAAACTTCTTCTTGGAGTTCACCATGTAAAAAAGCATTATTTACATCCAATTGTTGCAAATGCCACTTGTTATTGGCAGCCAAGGCAAGAACTAATCTGATTGTGGTCATTTTGACAACAGGGGAGAAGGTTTCAGAGTAGTCAACCCCCTCAGTTTGAGTGAAGCCCCTTGCTACCAAACGAGCTTTGTATCTCTCAAGAGAACCATCAGACTTGAGTTTAATTTTGTAAACCCATTTACAACCAATTGGTTGTTTTCCAGAAGGTAAATCAGTCAAAATCCAAGTAGAATTCATATCAAGAGCATGAATTTCTTGAGCAATAACATCAAGCCAACACTGATGCTTGGATGCTTGAGCATAGGTCTTAGGTTCAGTGAGAGTACTAATAGCTGCAATAAAGGTTTGATGGGCAGGGGATAGGTGGTCATATGCAATGTAATCAGAAAGAGGATAGAAAATACCTGAGGTTGATTCACCAGCTGAAGGAACAGAAATCAGAGAGCACAATGAAAATATTGCAAGTAATTTGGTGTGGTTTTAATTCTTGTGGAAGTTCTTAAGGGAATGGGAGCAGGGGGGGATCAGGTGATGATTCAGGAGTGGGGGTGGATATAGTGGCAAGGGGAGATGTGTGTGAAGGATCAGGTATGGTGACAGTGTCATTAGAAAAAGAATCAGTGGGTCTGGCAGTGGTGGGCAGAGGGTGGATGGCTTGAAGGGTTGTAGGAGAGGGAGTGGTTTCATATGAGGGAAAGAGTTCTGTTAAGGCAACTCTAGATGGAGTGAGGGAAGATGTAGAGGGTGGTGAAGGAGTGGTGGAGGATGACGGGAGGTAGGGAAAGATGTTTTCATAGAAGGAAACATTCCTGGATAAAAAAATTTCATGGGAAAGAAGGTCGAATAGGAGATATCCCTTAACACCTTGGGAGCAGCCAATGTGGATACATTTTCTAGCTCTAGGAAGAAACTTGGTCCAATGAGCTGCTAGAGTGGTGGCATAGCACGGTGAGCCAAAGACTCTAAGTGTAGATAGGTCAGGATTCTTGCCATGAAGAATGGAATAAGGGGACTTTGAATTAAGAGTGAGAGAAGGGAGACAGTTAATGATGTGGATAGCATGACATATGGAGAAATCCCATAGCTGAATAGGGATGTTAGATTGAAACATAAGAGACCTAGCAACGTTGAGAATGTGATGGTGCTTACGTTCAACAATCCCATTTTGCTGAGGAGTTTCTACACATGACTTTTGGTGAATGATACCCTTTGAGAGGTAGAATTCAGGCATGAGGAATTCAACACCATTGTCAGAACGAATTGTCTTAATGTGGTGCCCAAACTGAGTGTGAACAAAGGCTACAAACTGAGTAATGTGATTTCTAGCTTCTGACTTGGCTCTCATGAGTTTGATCCAAGTGAATCTAGACTTATCATCAACTATGGTTAGGAAGTATTTATTGCCATTTATGGAAGGTGTCCCTAATGGGCCCCAAATGTCCATGTGAACAATATCAAAAATGTGTTGGGAGGGGGATAAGTGTGTAGGAAATGGGAGTCTCTTTTGTTTTGCAAAATGGCATGCATCACAATTTTTATTAGAAATAGTAGGCATATTACAATGAAGTGTTTGGATGATACTATAACAAGTGCGGGAGGGGTGCCCTAAACGGTTGTGCCATATGTCTATATTGACATTATTAACACTTACAGTATTACAGTGAATGGTATTGGACTGACTTGAAGGAACTATAGGTGAGATCTTCATTGTGTAGAGCTTTCCATCCCTTTTACCATGGCCAATCACTCTCTTCGAAGGGATATCCTGTATGACAGCACAAGCACCATCAAAAAGAGTTTGGCAATTTAAAGTGTCAGCTAATTGACCAACAGAAATGATGTTAGAATTGAAATTTGGAACATAATAGACATCATATAATGTGATTGTGGAAGTAAGGGTTACAGTGCCTTTGTAGCAAGAGTATCTAGTGTCTCCAGATGGTAATGTGATGAGGATAGGTTTAATGGCATAGAATGAGTTAAAAAATAAGAGACGAGGATATATGATCCGTAGCACCAGTATCAACAAGCCAGGTGACCAAGAAAATACCTGCAGGTGTTGAAGCAACACTGTGAACAGTTACCATATTGGCAGAGGCAGTGGCAGTTGCAGGTGTGGTAGGCAACAAAGATAGAAGGCTTTGGATCTGTTCAGCAGTGAGATGAACCGGTGATGCTGCAGTGGAGGAAGATGAACCAATATTGTCTTCAACATTGACATTGTTGACAGCTTTCTTTGTGCTCTTGAAATTGAATCCAGGAGGATAATCGTGTTTCATAAAACACGTTTCAACTGTATGATTTGTTCGATTGCAGAAAATGCAGAGACGATTACCACGCGGAGAAAAAGATTTTCCACGACAGAGGAGGTTTGGACGTTCGCAACAGAAGGCTCAGGGGGAAGAGGAGTTCCAATTTGACGTTCTTGTTGAACAATCATAGAGTAAACCCTAGACAGTGGAGGTAAGGGTTCCATAATCAAGATTTGAGAACGTACCGCAGCGTAATTTTCGTTTAGTCCTTGAAGGAAACTCATAACGATGTCACGATTACGGTAATCCTGAACAGTCTAAGACGTATTGCAGCAACATCTTCCAGGCGGGGAAAGGCAAGTAGGAATTGGATCAAAATTGCATAGTTCATCCCAAAGGATTCGCATCTTAGTGAAATAGGAAGTAACGGTGGTTTCACCTTGCTTCAGCGAGAAGATCTCTTGGTGAAGATGAGCGATGCGTGTGTTATCGCCTTGCGAGAACCGATTTCGAAGTTCCTTCCACACGGTGTAGGCTTCCGTGATCCAAAGAATGCTCGATGAAATTTCTGTGGAGACGGCGCGATTGATCCAAGCTAGGGTTAGCATGTTACAGCGTTCCCAGAGGGGAAATCGAGGATCAGATGTCGCCGAACGAATAATGGATCCATCTACGAACACAAATTTGTTCTTCATTTCCAAAGGCATAGTCATGGCTTGAATCCAACAGTGATAATTTGATCCGTCAAGAACCGGAGTGACGAGGAGCAACGACGGATTTTCGTTAGGGTGAATGTAGTGAGGGTTAGAATAATCTTTTGGCGGTGAGGATTTCTGGTTGAGGGAGGGATGCGATGAGTGAACGGAGTGTTCAGACTCATCGGAGGAGGAGGAGGAGGAGGAGGAGGAGGAGGAGGAGGAGGAGGAAGAAGAACGCGCCATAGGTGACGAAGAAGGAAAACGGTTAGGGATGCGATGACACGGTTACGGTGAGGATACGAAGAGGAAAGTGTGTGGGTTCGAAAATGAAGCCGCCACCAATGTTTAATTATAAGGGCAAACATTAGAAAATCCCTCTTAGCTCGAATAAGGGTCCTTGAGACCAGGTTTGGGTTCGGGAGTCGGTTATGCACAGGGAAGGTATTAGCACCCCCGCTACATCCTTCTCGAGGAGGGTTACCCGCTAACTAGTTGTAGAAAAAATGTTACTTTTGAAAATGTTAATTTTTTGTTTTGCCCTTTTATCGAAAGAAAAAGACTTAGTAAAAATTTTAGTTTTTTTTTTGCGCTTGATAGGAGTGGGCCCCTGCTCCTACGTATCTCCAGGCGCGATAGAGAAATCAAAGCTACGTAGTTCTTGGGTAGAAAAAGTTCGTTTGTTGGTGTTTTTATTTATTTATTTAGGGGTTTTTGAACTTTTGATCTGTACGGTTCATTCGTCCTAAAACGCTGACTAACCCGGCCGTACGACCGACTTAATCCCCTATTTTGAAAACAAGATTTTTTGATTTTTTGGAAGAAAAGGATTTGTGTGTTTGCAATTTTGACATTACTCATTTTTCATAGGTATTTTAGGGCTCTTAAGCCGTACGGCTTATTCATCCTAAAACGATGACTAACCCGACCGTACGGTCGACTTAGTCCCCCAAAAAAATGAAATAACAAGGGGGGTTGTAAAAATAAAAAGGGGTGCAATTAGACACAGGGATTGTATTAAACAGTCTAGGGGGTGCTATTATAAATCGGATTAACAAACATTTAAGATGAAGACAAGATAGAAGGGAGGGGGCGTAGGTATAAAATGAAAGGGTGTAAATGAAACAGGGGTTGTATTATTAAAAAAAGGGTGCATTTAGTAGCAGCCCGGTTCATGTTCTATGCTTATCAGCCCACGCAACATGGGCTTTTCAAGGGGGGTGCAAACAGCGAGCCCAGATCGCCTATTGGTTAGCTGGCCTGCGTGGGAGTTGAACTGTCAAAACGAGGGTGCAAGGAACATTAACCCAGCCCGTTATTGAGCGGGTCCACGCTTCATTTGTTTTAGAAAGGGGTTGTAGCAGAAAAAGGAGGTGCAGTTAACAACAAGGAGTGTTGTATCAAAAATGGGGGGTACGAGTAAAAACTTCACAGTTTTGGTCATCTGGGCTTGCAAATTTGAGAGCCTGCGAAATCCAGGCTAACATGAAGGGTGCGTATGATCATATTATGGGGGTGCAACTATTATTCTGAACTAAAAATTAAAATTAAAATAAAAACAGAATGAACAGATTATAAAAATGAAACCCTAACTCATAACCCTAATCACTCTTCTCTCTTCCTCACGGCGCCGCACCCATCTCAACTTCTTCAACCTAATTTCGTTTTCTCTCTCTCAACGCCATTCCCCCTCTTCAACCCTAATCTCCGATTTCGTTCTTGTAACTCCCCAAATATTTAATTAATTATTTAATTAATTTATTCAATAATTAAGTGTGAGAATTGTTGAAGTTGGGAATTATTAGTATAGTTGCTACGTTGACTTTTATTTAATTAATAGGTTAATTAAGCGTGGAAAATAATATTAGAGTAATAATAATATATTATTTTATGTGGGCTTATGTTTATGTTAGAATTAGTAATATAAGGGGGTGCGAAGAGTGGCCCATGAGACTAATCAGAAAAATAAAGAGAAGTATAAGTAAGTAAGAATTAGAACTAAGTTAGGTTGTCATAAGCTGAAAGAAAAATAAGGATTAGAGAAAACCTAGAAGCAAGGAGAGAAGGGGGTTGCGCAACTTTGGTGAGAAATAGAGAGGGGGCTGCGCATTCTTTCATCCAAGAAGGGAGGTGACTGCGAAATCTTCAAAACCCAAGTAAGAGTAGGGTTCTAACTCTATAATAGGGTACATGAAGGGCTTTATGTGAGAAAATAAGGGATCCTATATGTTTGTTTAATCCTTGAAATCTATTGTTGTTGTTTGAAAACTATTGTTGATGCTTGAAAACTATTTGTCAATGTTTGATTTCTTCTCTCTTGTTCGTGCTCTACTTTAATAGATACGATGATTATATGATTTTTGCAATGACTTGGCATGATGCGTTTATTTTTTGTTTTTTTGTTTTTTTTAGATTATAATTTATAATCATGGCATGTTCTCATTTTTCTATTTCATAATCAATTCTGAAAAGTAGAAGTAAATTATACATAAATAGAAGTGACTGCAAGAGGTAGGAGTAGGATAAAAAAAGTTTGATTTGAATACCGAAAATTAAATTTTATGTGTTGCTGAAAAGGTTCAACACCAAAGGGAAAGACTATATAAGTGATTACACCGAAACTAAGGAAAGAAAAAAAAGCTAAAAACTAAACTTCCTGGTACAAACCACAGAGAACCGAAGTACTATGACAGCCGCAACTTGTGGTGAGAGCCATCACAACACCAAACAAATCAGCTCTTGTACATATATGCTTCGTATAGTTGCAACAATGATGAGATTTTGAAGCATCACCTGAAAGCATCTAGACAAGTTTGCATCCTTTATTGACAAAGTCAGTTTGTATTATGGGAAGTTCTATGACGGAAAATTCTAGATGATTTCATATTTGACCAAATAATGGTTGGGCATAGGTTTCATAAGATTTATATGTTTTCAAAACTGCCTTGCTATTATGTTTGTTTGTTATAGTCCACTTTAGTTAGGACATAATAGTTCTTCACAGGTTTACAATATAGAGATCTGAATTGTACACGTAAATACTGCCTCTGTCAAATAAGCAGCATTAATTAAAACTATTAGGCACGGGTTTGCATATCAGTGGTTTCATAAGCAGGTTTAATTAAAACCATTGGTTTGGATACCATTACAATATAGAAGTCTGGTTAACAGGTTTACAAAATATTAGCCATTTGTACAATATGGAGAATTAATCATTTAGCATTGAAAAGTTGTGTTCAGTCAAAGGAAGCAACAATAAAGGGGTTAGATAATTTTTCTAATCAAGCATTGGTTTTACCAAGACATTCTTCTATGTTCTAACTTTTGAGTTTTTAAGGAGTGTGTTTGTTTCAAATGGTTTGATGTATCTTGCATCAGCTTCTGCAGCTGTTAGGCTGTGATTTGCAATGGTAAAGAAAAGCTCTTCGTTTAGTGTAACATGGACATTCAGAAGATGTAAAACTGGTTTTTAAAAGCATAATATTAAAAATAGATTTTAACAGGTGCAAAATTGGATTTTTAAAAGCTAATATGAAGATATATATGGAGAGTAAATGATAGATGAATGTTGTCTGTTGGTTGCCAGGCGCCATGGGCGCCATGTGTTGCTGCCTGTTGCTTGTTGTCTGCCGGTTGCTGGGCGCACTGGGCGCCATGTGTGGCTGCCTCGTTCGTTTGCTGGGCGCATTGGGCGCCGTCTTGTGGGTTGTTGGGCGCTTTAGGCGCATTAGGCCCACGGTTGACTAATTGTTGGTTGAGTCGTTAAATTGTTAATCGTTAATTTGTTGAGTTGTTAACTGTTGGTTGAGTCGTGAAACTGTTAACTTGTTAAGTTGCTAAATTGTTGGCTCAGTTGTTGATTTGTTGATGATATTGCATCTAGTTGTGATCACCATTGTGTGAAGTTGGCGACGGGTATCTGGTTGGATTGCCTCTATTTATTGGCAGAATGTTATGTTGTAGGCCTATGGCCAATGTTGAAATCCGTTGTTGTTGTGTGTTGCTATGTAATCATTGTTGATTGTTTGTGCATTCACATCGCGTCGCATACATAGCATGTTCATGTTGGAGCTATGCTCAAAACACGATGACCTGGACTGGCAAAGTGACGTGAAGGCTTATGCCTTGTTGATGCCTCTATTTACTGGCAGATTTTTACGACGACGACGGGAGTTCTGCTCCAATGGTACCACATGCATGTGCATAGTATTGAGTCGCATTCATATTGCATACTTGAGTGGCTATGTTGATGACTTGTGATTGATTGAAGTTGTTGATGACGGTGAAGTGGTGAACTTATGACTTCTGATTCTAACATACTGTTTTTCATATGTTCTATTATATGGTTCGATATCTCACCCCTTCTGTTTGAATGTTACCCATCCGTTGGTAACGTGCAGGTAATCACGAATGAAGGCTGCTTACCTTTGTTAGTTCGAGTCGGTGTCGTCGCTCTGATACGTAACACTCGGGGGGGATGAACACTTGTTTTCCTTATTTGCTATGTTATTTTTATTGTTGAAACTAAAAGTCGTTACTATTAAGAGTTTTGCTAAACCTGAGCTGTCTTAAGTTGGTTAAAGATGTCACGATTATTTTGAATTGACTTTTGTTGTGAATCCGCTGCGTAGTATTGAAAGTTGACTTGTTTTAAAGACTAAAAAGATTTGTTTATTGGTTCATCCAAGTTAGCGTGTTATGTATCTGATTTCACAGGCGAATTGATTATGTTGTTTTGTTTTTAGTTGAAAGTGTAGCGCTCCATTTATTTGTTGGAAATTTTTATAACTCTGATTTTCGTATTATTTTACCGGGTAGAAATGGAGTGTTACAGTTCTCTCCTCAACTCTCAGCGAACCTCTCCTTGCTATCTCCACCCTGATCTTACTTCCTCTCCCTCTCATCTACCTAATCTTACTTTCTCTCCTCCCCACCGACCGTAACTTTCTACGACGACGCCGCAGTTAGACACGAGAAAGAGAGAGAGGGCGCCGAACAGAAGGAAGAGGGAAACGGGTGGTTTTCGTGGTGGTGGGCGATGGCCTGTTGGTGGGGGAATGGGACGGTGTTTGGTTGTGTGGCTACGGTGGTGTCGATTGGTGGTTCGAGGCTGTTGATGGGGGAGTGTGGCGGTTTGCAGTGGTGTGGAGGGTTTAGTAGTAGGGAGTGGCTTACGGTGAGGGTTTGGTGTGAGGAGGGCACGGTGGTGAGGCGTGGAGGCTGTTTGGTGGTTGACGGTGGTGGCTGATGGTGGTTCGGTGGATGGGTGACAATGTTGTGGTGTGGGCGGTTCGGCTCTGTTGGTGGTGTAAAGGGGGCGTAGAGTTTAACGGTATGAATGTGGTTTCTGTGATGGAGGTTGACGGCGAGGTGCGGTGGTTCACGGCGATGCTACGGCGGCGGCCACCGTGAATGGTGGCCGGAGGTAAAATTTCTCTCCTCTCTCTTTTTTTTCTCTCAATGCCTCTTAATCTCCTCCCCGACCCTTACGTTTGGTTCAAAAAAATCTTTCTAACAAAAACTTTTGTTTCTATCTTCTTCAGGCAAAAATCATTTCAAACCATAACATATATATAAACTGAGCAGCATTGTTATGAGTAGAGAGAAAGAGTTGAAACCGACCTAAGAACCAAATTTTTAGAAACAGAAACCTTGTCCTCTCCCCTGTGCTTTAGCTGCTGCCTTTTTGTCTTTCTGAACCTTAGTAATTAGGGTTTCAATGTGAAACCCTAATTTTGACTCTAAAATTTGTATGAATTTCTGTGTGTTTTTGTGTATTTGTGTGCGTGTGTTACTGTCTGTGCCTCCTTTTTCTGTGATTGTGTCTGTATTTCGGTCACTGTCTCTCCTTTTTTGTGTATCACTGTTTCGTTTTTATAGGCAGGTTGGTGGGGTGCTGAGGGGCTAAAAGGACAGTCAGCAATTAGGGCAAAGGTGGCACAAAAAGGACAGTATTTTGAGGAGGAATAAAAAAGGACAAGAGCTGGCACCAAGAACAGTCAAAGGAAGGACAAAGAATCAAAAGCACAGCAAGGAGAAACCCTAGCTAGGGCAGGCAGCCAGCTGCGCCCTCTTCTTCCTTTTTTCTTTTTTTTTTGAAATTTTTGTATTTTTAATTTTTTTGTATTATTTTTTGTACTATTTTGTATTTAAAAATTTGTACTATTGCATAAAAAAAATTGTCTATATGTGTGACAATACGAAAGGACAGCAGCTATTCAAGCTCACCTTTATTTGTTTATTATTATCCCTTTTATGCCACTAATTAATTTTGTTGCAATTAAATAAAAAATAAAAAAGGCTGTAAAATAACGCATTCTGACGCAACTATTTGCACACGACTCGAAACGAACGCGCGCTCGCATTAGGACTATAAACGCCCACGTGAGTTAGATGGCACATGATGCACCTCAATAATAGGCTTGACACGCGTAAATTAAAAAAAATAACTGCCGGTTAAAATTGGATGTTCACAGTTGCCCCTCTACTTATTTTTTACTGAATAACACGCTGAACTGATCTTTCAAGTCGTCTTGATAAGAAATAAGTACAGATATGAACATCAATTTTAACATGTCAGGGCGTAGCAGATAGCACAAAATTTAAAAAAGCAACGCCAGGGCGTAACCGATAGCATGAAACTTAAAATGCGATGTCAAGGCGTAACCGACAGCATGCAGTGCCAGGGCGGAACCGATAGCACAAAATTCAAAAAAGCGGTGCCAGGGCGTAACCGATAGCACAAAACTTAAAATGCGATGCCAGGGCGTAACCGATAGCATGCAGTGCCAGGGCGAAACCGATAGCACAAAATTCAAAAAAGCGGTGCTAGGGCGTAACCGATAGCACAAAACTTAAAATGCGATGCCAGGGCGTAACCGATAGCATACAGTGCCAGGGCGAAACTGATAGCACAAAATTTAAATGCAGTGCCAGGGCGTAACCGATAGCACCAAAATTAAAAATGCGGCGCCAGGGCGTAACCGATAGCAAGCAGTGCCAGGGCGGAAATGATAGCACAAAATTTTAAAAATGCGATGCGAGGGCGTAACCGATAGCATGCAGTGCCAGGGTGGAACCGATAGCACAAATTTTTTATTTTTAAAAAATGCGATGCCAGGGCGTAACCGATAGCATGCAGTGCCAGGGCGGAACCGATAGCACAATTTTTTTTTTAAAAAAATGCGATGCCAGGGCGTAACCGATAGCATGCAGTGCCAAGGCGGAACCGATAGCACAAAATTTTAAAAATGCGACGCCAGGGCGTAACCGATAGCATGCAGTGCTAGGGCGGAACCGATAGCACAATTTTTTTTTTAAAAATGCGATGCCAAGGCGTAACCGATAGCATAAAAATAATTTTGATGACGAGAAAAGGAAATGTCAGAGCTGACACAGTAAAATGCGATGAATGTTCTTTCATAAAAAGTCAATTTTTAGAACTTGAGCCATTGCGCCAAACTCTCGATCCTTGACCAATCAAATCTTTTACACTTTTTCCTTCACCGACCCTGTTTGTTTTGTCAGTTATACTTTCGGAATCCTTTGAGGTATTACGTGGGACCTTTAAGGTAGCCTCGAGACTATTGAGTTCCATTGCCTTTCTTGGCGTGAAGGTGCACCAGTTTTCACTCTCTCTCCAACAACCAATTGAGATCTCTTTTCGACTGTTGAGATGCTACTAACTCGATTTGTCTTGAAGTTTGCTAAATTTTAAATTACTTTACTTGAGACGTAAATTAAATGAATTGAACATAGATGCAAGGTTATGTGAAGAACAAGACAAAATGATTTAAAATGGGAATTTAGTGGTACAAGTCTGTGATAACAAGAAAATGGTAACAAGAGAGGAAAAGCTAGCTACACACGAAATTTTCATGTCACTTTTGCCCCATTACAAGTTGTTTGATCGTCCGTTCATCGACCCTCTCTGCAATCGGAGATGTAAAAGCTGACTCTTGCCGGTTGGGGGATCCAATAGTCCCGGTGTAATCTTTACCGAAGATTCTCATGCCCATTTTTATATCTATGCCCTTCTCACTGGCCCTAATTTTTGCCTAGACCGCCCTTTCGGGTTTTCAATCTAGCGGGCTTTTGTCGACCCTAACTTTTGCCTAGACCGCCCTTTCGGGTTTTCAGTCTAGCGGGCTTTTGTCATTTTTTCTCTTTTTTTCTTTTTTTCTCGTTTTCTTTTTATTTGATTTTATTTTCTTTTAGGCACAGAATTTTTTGACTGCATCTGAATTTATGGGCTTTGATAGTTCCTGTCCCTCCATGTCCGAGAGAATTAAGGCTCCACCAGGGAATGCGTGTCTAACCACATAAGGACCCTCATAGTTGGGTGCCCACTTGCCACGAGCATCCTCTTGGTGGGGTAGTAGCTTCCTTAATACCAGGTCTCCAGGCTGAAATTCTCTTGGGCGGACTTTCTTATTGAAGGCTCTGGCCATCCTACTCTGGTACAACTGCCCATGACAAATAGCTGTCTGTCTCTTCTCATCAATCATGTTTAACTGCTCATATAGGGCCTTCACCCATTCTGACTCTTCCAACTCTGCTTCCATCAACACTCTGAGGGATGGTATTTCAACTTCGACGGGGGATACAGCCTCCATCCCGTATACCAAAGAAAATGGTGTTGCCCCAGTGCTAGATCGTATATTAGTACGATACGCGTGTAGAGCATATGGCAGCATTTCATGCCAATCTTTGTAATTGACCACCATCTTGGCAATGATCGTTTTGATGTTCTTGATAGCTGCTTCCACAGCGCCATTCATCTGGGGTCTGTAGGGGATTGAGTTGTGATGCTTGATTTTGAAGTTTTTGCATAGCCTCTGTATTTTTGTACCTTTGAGATTAGGAGCATTGTCTGTGATTATTCTTTTTGGAATCCCATACCGGCATATGACGTCCTTCTTCAGGAACTTGGCGAACACTTTTTGGGAAATACTGGCATACGAGGAAGCTTCTATCCATTTAGTGAAATAATCAATTGCCACTAATATGAATCGGTGTCCATTTGACGCTTTGGGATTAATTGGCCCGATAACATCTATTCCCCACATGGAAAACGGCCAAGGGCTCGTCATATTGTGCAGAGGAAAAGGAGGCGCATTGATTCTATTGGCGTATAACTGGCACTTGAGGCACTTCCTCACATGTGCAATGCAATCGGCCTCCATGGTAGACCAGTAGAAACCACTCCTCATGATCTTACGAGCCATCATATGACCATTCGCATGTGTCCCACAGATCCCTTCATGTACTGTTGACTCTCTGTCATATGTAATAAGTTGTGCATTTTTAGAACCAAAAATGCGAAGATTTGATTGTAATTCTGTTGATTGCCGGGGAATTAGCTTAGTTTAGATCAATGTATTAGGATTCATTTTGTAAGGGGATTCTCTCACTCCTGGTGCCAATTACAATGGAAGACCTTCAAGTTGTCATAGCATCAACTAGCGAACCAGACATTTGCCTAGTGGTGCAGTAGGAAGCTGAAGGAGACATTCTGTCACTTTTCACATCGCGACCAGGAGGCGTCGCGTCGCGATGCAGCGAAGTCTTTTCACAGGAGAACATTCTGACTCTTTTCGCGTCGCGACGGGCTCGTGTCGCGACGCGATGGTTTACCGAAATTAGGGTTTTTATGCCCAGTTTTGCGTTTTTGGAGGAGACTTCGTCTTAGGGGCGGAACTGAGATTTGGAGCAGCTGAAGGGTGAGATTTTGGGACTTCTCATCACTTGGGAACAAGGGTTTGAAGGTTCTAATGTCTTTCTTCATGTTTTTCTTCTTCTTTATCTTAGTTTCTACTCTTAGGATGATGTGTAACTAAACTTCTTGGATTAGGGAGAGATGAATCTCCCCAAACTATGACGTGAACACTTTGTTATGATCAATATCAGTTTTTATTCAATTTATCTTTAGCCTATGCCTCTGTTCTTAATGCTTTACAATTACATATGATAACTGTACTGTTTTAGGGTTTATGATCACCATAGGGATATGGGTTTGTATGCCTGATTTCGGGTTTTAGGTCATAATCTTGATGAGCATAGGAATATGAATTTGGGATTATGAATTCCTTAGTTCTAGGGTTTAATGCTTTGTCTGTTGTTTGGATCACCTAAGGAATTAGGGTTTCACAATTAGAGAAAAGGGGTTTTGAGGCAAGGGATTGTCCTTAATCTAATTTAGTGAATGGAATCTGGTAAATTGGATAATTACTTGATAATTGGTTGAAGGTTCATGTGATAGTATCGGGGAGAGGAGTCAATCCCTAATCGCTTTTACCGTACTTATTTTATAAACGCTTAATTTCGTTGTTACTTTACAAATTACTGTTAATTCACTTTTATTCCAATTGTCACTACTAAGAGTTAATAACTTAGCCATTGTTAACAACACGCAATTCCTGTGGATACGACCGGTCTTACTGTTTTTACTATTACTTGCAACGTTTCGGTACACTTGCCGAAATACTAACATGTACCTCAATCATAACTCTCTTAGCTTCCTTATCGTCTACGCACCTCAACAGGGTACCATCTTGACTTCTCTTGTAAAGTGTTTCTCCAGTCAAAAAGAAGGTCATTGCCAGCCTTCTAATCGTCTTTCTGTCTAAGTCATTCGCGCCTGCTGGGTATTCTCCGAATTGAACGTACCGCTTTATATCATAAAACCATGGTTTGTTGTCTGGCTCTTCTTCTGCATCGGCACAATATGCTGGTTCATCTCTGACTTTTATGCGGATGGGTTGGATCTCTGCATTGACATTTAATTTAAACATCGCAGCCAGAGTAGCCAAGGCATCGGCAAACTTGTTTTATTCTCGTGCTAGGTGGGCGAAGGTCACTTCTTCAAAATTCGTAATCAGCTGAGTCAGATGCTTCTGGTAAGGAATTAATTTTTTGTCCTTTGTTTGCCACTCTCCTTTTACTTGGTAAATGATAAGTGCCAAGTCTCCAAACACCTCTAATCTTTTTACACCAAGGTCAATCGCGACTTGAAGACCACTCGCACAGGCCTCGTACTCCACGATGTTGTTAGTGCATTCGAAGCTTAGCTTGATAGCTACTGGGTATTGTTTACCCTCTGGTGATATTACAACTGCCCCAATGCCATTCCCATACATGTTAACTGCCCTGTCGAAGTACATCTTCCACACGTTGCTTGTTTCTTCACCCTCATCGGCATTCATTATTCCTCTTTCCCCATCATCTGGGTCAAACGATTGTCCTTCCTCAAGAGGGTTTTCATCCAAATGGTCGGCAATGATACTCCCCTTGATTGACTTATGTGGCACATACTTGATGTCATATTCTGATAAGATCACTTGCCATTTTGACACCCTTAAGGAGACATGAGGGCTTTCAAAGATATACTTCAGTGGATCAAACCGTGAAATCAACCACGTAGTATAGTACAACATGTATTGACCGAGTCTTCTGGAGGTCCAGACTAGGGCACAACACGTCTTTTCGATTGCTGTGTAGCGAGTCTCGCAGTCGTTGAATTTTTTACTCAAGTAGTAGACTGCCTGCTCTTTCCGTGATGCATCGTGTTGTCCCAACATTGCCCCAACAGATGATGGCAACACAGTTAAGTACAAAATTAGTGGCCGACCGAATGTTGGGGGTGCCAGGATAGGAGGATTTGACAAGTAATTCTTTATTCTATCGAAAGCTTCTTGACACTTCTCATCCCACTTCCCTGGTTGGTTCTTTCTTAGTAGCTTGAATATGGGTTCACATGTGCTAGTCAAATTGGCAATGAATCTAGCGATGTAATTGAGTCTTCCCAAAAAGCTTCTTACTTCGCGCTCTATTTTTGGCGCAGACATTTCCTGGATGGATTTCACTTTGTCCGAATCCACTCTTATACCATGCCTGCTCACTACGAAACCCAGGAGCTTCCCTGGCGATGCGCCGAAAACACACTTGTTGGGATTCAGTCGCACCCTATACTTCCTGAGCCTTTCAAATAGTTTTCGGAGCACTTCTACATGACTTTCGTTTTCTCGTGACTTCGCTACCATGTCATCCACATACACCTCGATTTCTTTATGCATCATATCATGGAAAAGTGTGACCATGGCACGCTGGTAAGTGGCTCCAGCGTTCTTCAAACCAAAGGGCATCACTTTGTAACAGAATGTTCCCCAAGGAGTGATGAACGTGGTCTTTTCCTTATCTTCTGCATTCATGAGGATTTGATTATATCCCGAGCAACCGTCCATGAACGAAAATCTATGATTTTTGGCAGTATTATCAACTAGTAAGTCAATATGTGGAAGAGGAAAGTCATCCTTTGGACTGGCCTGGTTGAGATCCCGATAATCCACACACATCCTAACCTTCCCGTCCTTCTTGGGTACAGGGACGATGTTAGCTGTTGCACCCCGAAAAATCCCCGGGCTTGGGTTTCTCAATGTACAATGTAGAAAATTTTGGAGCCGCCACCAATATTTTAATTTTAAGACCAAAACATTGAAAAAGGGTCTTTTAGACAAGGCGGATGGTCTTTTGAAAACTAGAGATATAGGTTCGGGGGTCGATTACGTGCGAGGAAGGTATTAGCACCGCACACGTCCTTTCTACCAAAAGGGAACCTCTAATTAAATGTGTGGTTTTAACGTTTGATTTGAAAAATATCTAGGTTTGCCTATTTATTTGTAGAATGAATGGGAAGACTTAACAAAAATTTTATTTTTGGCGAGAAAGGAAAGAAAAAGGGTTTTTAGAAAAAGTGCTTGACGGG
Organism: Astragalus membranaceus; assembly: GCA_039519185.1. Lineage (NCBI taxonomy): Eukaryota > Viridiplantae > Streptophyta > Magnoliopsida > Fabales > Fabaceae > Astragalus > Astragalus membranaceus. Next base: position 163,638,369 of record CM076850.1, read on the forward strand.
ACATGGCCCGCTCCTACGTATCTCCCGGTGCGATGGAGAATTCAAAGCTACGTAGTTCTCGGTTTTGAAAATGGTGGTTGGTTGGTGTTTTTTAATGTAGGGGTTTTAGGACTGTGTGATCTGTGTTGAAGGACCACTGGGGGTCTGAAGGAGCGCTGGGGCTCTGAAGGGCCGCTGAGGGCTGAAGGAGCGCTGGGGCTCTGGAGGACCACAGTTCACTTATCCTAAAACGATGACTAACCCGGCCGTACGACCGACCTAATCCCCTACTTTAAAAATAGGATTTTTGGTTTTTGAAATGAAAGAGATGTGTTTGTATTTTTTAATTTAGAAATTGTTTATTTTTGCGCTTGACAGGGGCGTGGCCCTGCTCCTACGTATCTCCGGGTGGAGAATCAAAGGCGACGTAGTTCTAGGTTCTTTTGAAAATAATTGTTTGAAAACTTATTGTGAAAATGATTTTTATTTGTTATGCTTGGCGGGATGTGACCCGCTCCTACGTATCTCCCGGTGCGATGGAGAATTCAAAGCTACGTAGTTCTTTTTGTCCTGAAAGAGGTTTTTGTCTTTTAATCTTTTTTTGGTGAGTTTTTTGAAATAGGACGAGCATTAGTGAGTGATTAAACTAGCAGAGGCTATGATGAATCACTACTAAATACTCAAAAAAAGAGAGTTGTACCGCTAGTCAAACGAACAAAGGTTCTGATGGACTATTCGATAACAACTCGTTTTTTATTATCTTTTTGAAAGTGATTTTCGAAAAAAGATTGATTTGCCCGATGATCAAACTAACAAAGGTTATGATGGATCATCGTTTATTATTCTTATGAGAAAAAGGACATTGCCACTAATAGCTAAAGGAACAAAGGCTCTGATGAGCTACTAGCGACAATGGATTTGAAAACGATCCTTCTTGTTTGTTTTATGAAAATGATTTGTTTATGGTTGCGAAAAGGATTTTTATTTGTTGCGCTTGACGAGAACGAGACTCGCTCCTACGTATCCCAAATGGGAATCAAAGCGACGTAGTTCTAATGAAAAATGTTTTTGAAAGGGTTTGAAAGGGGCAAGTTGAATCATCCGCGACCATCTTCACCACTTAGAACATGATGCACTTAAGCATAAGTGGGAATCATATGGTTCGTCATCAACAATGGACGATAATACACGAGAACGAGTAAATGAACACTATAGCCAAGTTAAATCACACGGATCACAATAACTAAATATTAACAAATGTAAAGACTGAAATACCTCTGATGAAGGCAGATATTACAACTCTGAAGAACGCAAACCCCGACTAACTCTTGCAGGAGATCAGCTCAGACGGACCAACGGAACGAATAGAGCAAAAATAAAGCGTAGAAGAGTTTTTTCTAAAATGTGAGGGATCTCGCAAAAATGGGTTTCTGGAAAATGAGATTTACGAGGATTGTCTTCTCTGATCTTCTGAAAAATGTGTGTGTCAAAATGTGACTTGGGGCTGCCTATTTATAGGCTTAGGAAAGCGTAGGAATTTGAAAAAAACATTTATTGCAAGGATGAATCGATTGTTTGATGAAGTGTAACAAGTGTATAATCGATTCCTTGCCTTTGAAAAATCACATGAATCGATTCCAAGCTTAGTTAGATGAGTGAGGAATCGATTCTTGGCTCTTTAACATTGCTTGAAAATCGATTTCATGCTTTAGTTAAAATAGTGGGAATCGATTCTTGAGCCTTTGGGAATAGTGGGAATCGATTTTCAGGACCTCTTGCATAGGTGAAAATCGATTCTTTACTTAGTTAATACAATGAAGAATCGATTCATGGCCTAAGGAAGAGCTTGAAAATCGATTTCAAGGTCTTTTGAGAATGAAGGGAATCGATTATTGGCTTGGCTTGAGTGTATGTGCAAATCGATTTCATGCCTTGACATAGGATTTTGGAAATCGATTCTTGGCCTTTAGAGTTGCTTGAAAATCGATTTCATGGCCTTTGGAAAATACTATAAATCGATTCTTAGCCTTTGGAACAGAATAGAAATCAATTCTTGCTTTCCACAAAAATGTTTTTAGGAGCACAGAGGGCTCAGGAGGAGCACAGAGGGCTCAGGAGGAGCGCAGAGGGCTCAGGAGGAGCACAGAGGGCTCAGGATGAGCACAGAGGGCTCAGGATGAGCACAGAGGGCTCAGGATGAGCACAGAGGGCTCAGGGGGAGCACAGAGGGCTCAGGATGAGTGTAGAGGGCTCAGGGGGGAGCACAGAGGGTTCAGGAGGAGCACAGAGGGCTCAGGATGAGCGCAGAGGGCTCAGGATGAGCGCAGAGGGCTCAGGATGAGCGCAGAGGGCTCAGGAGGAGCACAGAGGGCTCAGGATGAGCGCAGAGGGCTCAGGAGGAGCACAGAGGGCTCAGGATGAGCACAGAGGGCTCAGGATGAGCGCAGAGGGCTCAGGAGGAGCACAGAGGGCTCAGAAGGAGCACAGAGGGCTCAGGATGAGCACAGAGGGCTCAGGATGAGCACAGAGGGCTCAGGATGAGCACAGAGGGTTCAGGAGGAGCCCAGAGGGCTCAGGATGAGCGCAGAGGGCTCAGGAGGAGCACAGAGGGCTCAGGATGAGCGCAGAGGGCTCAGGGGGAACATAGAGGGCTCCTGAGCACAGAGGGCTCAGGATGAGCACAGAGGGCTCAGGATGAGCGCAGAGGGCTCAGGAGGAGCACAGAGGGCTCAGGATGAGCACAGAGGGCTCAGGGGGAGCACAGAGGGCTCAGGATGAGCGCAGAGGGCTCAGGGGGGAGCACAGAGGGCTCAGGAGGAGCACGGAGGGCTCAGGAGGAGCGCAGAGGGCTCAGGATGAGCACAGAGGGCTCAGGAGGAGCACAGAGGGCTCAGAATGAGCACAGAGGGCTCACAAGTTCTGTTGATTGGTTGATTTGAAATGACCGATGCTGCTGCATTGGATTGAGGTACCTGCATACGTTAGTTGATGCAAGGAATGGTGCATGGAGTTTGAGTGCATGTTATGCAAGGGCATGTTATGCATGTGCATGCAATGCTATGATTTTGGTGTGATGATGAATGTGGTGAAATGCTATTTCTGATTCTTCATCTCTTTGATTTTTCTTTTGCTTTCTTTTCTTTTTCTATGAAATATCTGATGCAAAATGTGATGCTCTAATGATGAATGACATGCAATGATTTTGTTCTTTTCTTTTTATGAAGTGCGAACATTAATATGATGCCAATGCAATGAAAAGATCTCTGCTTTTTCTGTGCAACTGACGTGGAATGTTTTTTTTTTCTTTTTGCTATGTGATGAATGCACAAAATGTGAAGATGCAAATGTAATGCCTTGATGCATATGCTATAATGCATGATGCATGAGGTAAACATTTTTGTGACGATGAGATGCGAGACTGTGAATGCAAGGACTTGAGATGATTATTGCCCATTCTGTTGAAAAATTGAATTTGATCCAAACTCCGGTGTTCTCAAGGTTTTTATTTACAAACAACCTCATTTGTTTTCTCCTTCTTTCCATGATGACTGAGTTTTAGATATCACGTAAACAACTTGTGTTCTCTCTTTTTGAAGCATTGTCTAGTAAGCATGCATAAGAGCGCAAATGTGAATGAATGAGTCAGTTAACTTGGAATTGGTTTAGGGCATGGACTTTTTTGGCAAGTGAAGGAATGACAGACATGGTTGTTGCCGAAGCTCATGAGGGCTCAAGAGATACAAGATTGCCCCAATTCAGGTCTTTGACGAGTGAATAACTTGCCCCTGTCTAGTGGTGACAACAACTAGGGGTGTAGAAGATGATGAATTGGGAACGCTTCGGCTCTTGGGATGAAAGCTGGAATGGAAGGGGTTTTGCTTCAACCCACAGAATTTTGATGTTGCCCCAGTCATAACAAGGACAAAGCTGCCCCAATCAGAATGACAAGGTCTTGTTTGGGATAGTGAGTTGAGAGATTGCCCCGGTGAGGTTTTTATGGGAATGAATGAGGTGAAGGAATGAGAATGCCCTTGCCCCACTTTGGAATGACATTGGCAACTGGAGTGACATGGGATGGGCATTGAACAGACTTTCCCAAGACTAGGTGTGTGGGTGGTGAAGAGAATGCCCCAACTTTGGGTCTGAGTGGTATTCTCAGTGCAAATCTTTGGTTCTCTACTGATGTCTTGACTTTTGGTGTGAAAGAATCCTTACCTGGTGATCACTAAACCTTGTTTTAATGCATCTTGAATGTGTTTTGGAGTGCAAGTCCCTCTTTTTTATTTTGTCAGCTTTCTTTTTTCTGACTGTTCGTTTTTGTTTCCTCAGTTCTCTTTTTTCTGAGGGTTTATTCTTTCTTGATCAGCTTTCTTTTTTCTGATCGTTTGTTTTTCTTTTGAGCAAACACTTTGTACATAGATAATCTTGTTCGTCCTAAGATTAGGATCTGAGTGAACAAAAGCAACCGGTCATTGATCGGAATGGACTTTTCGGGATTGTGGTGTTTTGTGGAGGAAGGAGGGTTAGGCTTAATGAAGTGTTTGAGGCTAATGGGAGGATGAGTTTTGTTCAGCGTTGATTGACGGTTAATGGTCTATGAGGAAGATGGTTATTGGGCTTGTTTGGGCTCTGTTAAAGCAAATTCGTGTCTCATGGTAGAATGACTAAGGGGTTTGATGTTGAGGCCAAAGGAAGTGTTTGAAGGTTTATGGAACCAGGTGTTGGAATGATGAAGTGTTTGAAGGTTTATTTAGACAAGGATCTCTTGTATTTTGTGGTAACATGTACCAGCTCACCACTTACATTTCTTTTGTATTTTCTTTTGTTTTGAGATTTTCATTTTTGAATCCCCCTTTTGATTTTCTCTTTTTCCCTTTTTTCCTTCTTTTTTTTTGTTTTATGATTCTTTTCCTTCTTTGACTCGGGTGAGCTGATAAAAAGTGATGCACTGTTTTTTTATTTGGGGTGATCCTTGTCTAGGGTGATTTTTGGATTTTGGTTTTTCTTGGCTCAAGGTGGGTAGGAAAGGGACTTTCTGGGATTTTGGGGTTTTTGAGGAGATGGCCAAACTTCATTTCAAATCCCGATTGCTTATTTCTATAAGACTTAACTTTAGAACAATAGTTTATCTATCTTTATGTGTTTGCTCTTTTTCCTTTTTTGTGCCCTAATTTTTGCCTGGACCGCTCTTTGCAAGTTTTCAGTCCACCGGCCGCTCCTTTTTGCCTAGGCCGCCCTTTGCGGGTTTTCAACCTAGCGAGCTTGTTTTATTATATTATTATTATTATTTTTTGAGAGACTTGCACTGAAGGAATATGATATTAATCAAGGGGAATTAATGATCACAAACTTGCCCCAGCATGGAGGACTTGAACAAAAAGTCAAATACGCACTGATGGGGAGAATATGCACTTTATGGGTGGACGGGGCGGGACTAGACATGGACGGGAAACTGTGGTAAGGGAGGAAAACCAACGGACTCAAACAAGAGAATGTACTCATAGCATGCACGCTCATTAGAAGAATGCTTCACAGAGAGTTAACATCACTTAAAAATTTGTTTTTTCTTTGACACACTATTTCAGTCTTTTGTCATAGAATGGATGGGATGCAGTGCTTTTGAAAGAAGTGCAAATGAGCTATTGATTTGAAAAACTGCGTGCCTTGGAACACCTTGAGTTCGCAACCAAGTAAGGATAAACTTTTACAAAAAGGATGATTGTTTCGCAAGAACGTCTCGCTTCTCATCACAACTCTTATGCAATTATGATATGCAAGTATGATGCAAATGCGTGGAGAATGACCACTCGAAGAGTGTGGCTTATTCTAAATAATTTTGTTATTTTTAATGCAAGACAAAATATGGAATGCCAATGCGAATGATGCAAGAATGATGCCCCTTTTTTTTTCAAAATGATTTTTGATTTTTTTTTATTTTTTAGAGGCGAGACAAGGTATGAAATGCCAATGCCCCTTTTTTCTTTTGAATGATGAAAGATGCAGGAATGATGCTTTTTTCTAAATGATGATGATTTTTATTCATGATTATGAATGAGATGCTTTCTTGTTTTCATTTTTTGTGCAATGAAATGCATGATACTCACAATGATTTTCCTTTTTTGTTTTTTAGTTTTGGAACATGATTTTGAAAATTATTTGGAGATGCAAATGATTTATTGGAGAAAAGGTTTTAGAAAAATGTGCTTGACGGGGTATGACCCGATCCTACGTATCCCCATTGTAATGAGGAATCAAAGCTTGCGTAGTTCTACTGTGTCTTTTTTGAAATAATGCTTATGCATGAATGTCTCATCTTGGATGAACTTGACGAGGATTTTTTTTTTGCATGATTATAAATGAAATGCTTATGCTATGCAGATGATAATTGTTTTTTCATTTTTATGCAATGAAATGAAATGCAAGATGAACGGTTTTTTTTTCAAAATTGGAATTTTATGCAATGCAAATGATGCAATGATGCAGTGATGCAATGATGCGATGATGCAATGATGCTTTTTTTTTTTGTGTTTAGAAAGAGGATATTTACAGGTGGTGATTTGAAAATTTTCACACTATATGCCACCTCATATAGGCGTTTATTGAAAAGGGAAAGCATATCTTTTTTTTTATTTTCAAAAATTTTGAAGGAAAAATTGATTGAACTGAATGCAACGATGCAACACACAATTTGGAAAGCCCTTGTGACCTAAAAGGAGGTGAGACCTACGATCTAGGGCAATTTAAAGGGTAATCCTCCCATGTAGCTCTATTCACTCCCTCACAAGGCCACCAGAGCTACAGTCCCTTTCACAAAACTCCCCACAAATGCAGCAAACTGCTAGATGTGAGGCATCATGAAAGAGCACAACTCTGGTTGAAACTTTCGCAAGTAGCCAAACGGACAAATGTCCTGATGGGCTCTCACTACTCGAATCCACTCTCCTAAGTTTTTTGCAGACCTGGGTTATGGTCCCACTCAAAACACATAGTCACGGGGTATAAGTGTAGTGTGTGTGAAGGGCATTTTCCCTAGCACTACCCCCACCTGAATTGAAAAACCAGAGCAGTCCAGATAAAAGTAAGCAATAACAAGTTATCTACCCTAGGGTTTCACACCTGGAATATCTATAAACAAGGACATTGCTTACCTTAGGAAGAGGAGCCAAGAAGAGGGGATCATGGGGATTGGAAGAATGCATGGGCATAAACGATAAAAGAAAGGGAACAACATAGAAGAAGACAAATGCATACGCCTACAATCAATGATAAGAAAGAAAGGCAAACAAGGTTTTAATCAAATCAACAATACATTAAACCACACATTTTAATTAGTTAGGCTTGACCCTCGTCTTTTAAAATAATTTCCCCAGTGGAGTCGCCAGCTGTTGCACCCCGAAAAATCCCCGGGCTTGGGTTTCTCAATGTACAATGTAGAAAATTTTGGAGCCGCCACCAATATTTTAATTTTAAGACCAAAACATTGAAAAAGGGTCTTTTAGACAAGGCGGATGGTCTTTTGAAAACTAGAGATATAGGTTCGGGGGTCGATTACGTGCGAGGAAGGTATTAGCACCGCACACGTCCTTTCTACCAAAAGGGAACCTCTAATTAAATGTGTGGTTTTAACGTTTGATTTGAAAAATATCTAGGTTTGCCTATTTATTTGTAGAATGAATGGGAAGACTTAACAAAAATTTTATTTTTGGCGAGAAAGGAAAGAAAAAGGGTTTTTAGAAAAAGTGCTTGACGGGACATTGCCCGCTCCTACGTATCTCCCGGTGCGATGGAGAATTCAAAGCTACGTAGTTCTCGGTTTTGAAAATGGTGGTTGGTTGGTGTTTTTTAATGTAGGGGTTTTAGGACTGTGTGATCTGTGTTGAAGGACCACTGGGGGTCTGAAGGAGCGCTGGGGCTCTAAAGGGCCGCTGAGGGCTGAAGGAGCGCTGGGGCTCTGGAGGACCACAGTTCACTTATCCTAAAACGATGACTAACCCGGCCGTACGACCGACCTAATCCCCTACTTTAAAAATAGGATTTTTGGTTTTTGAAATGAAAGAGATGTGTTTGTATTTTTTAATTTAGAAATTGTTTATTTTTGCGCTTGACAGGGGCGTGGCCCTGCTCCTACGTATCTCCGGGTGGAGAATCAAAGGCGACGTAGTTCTAGGTTCTTTTGAAAATAATTGTTTGAAAACTTATTGTGAAAATGATTTTTATTTGTTATGCTTGGCGGGATGTGACCCGCTCCTACGTATCTCCCGGTGCGATGGAGAATTCAAAGCTACGTAGTTCTTTTTGTCCTGAAAGAGGTTTTTGTCTTTTAATCTTTTTTTGGTGAGTTTTTTGAAATAGGACGAGCATTAGTGAGTGATTAAACTAGCAGAGGCTATGATGAATCACTACTAAATACTCAAAAAAAGAGAGTTGTACCGCTAGTCAAACGAACAAAGGTTCTGATGGACTATTCGATAACAACTCGTTTTTTATTATCTTTTTGAAAGTGATTTTCGAAAAAAGATTGATTTGCCCGATGATCAAACTAACAAAGGTTATGATGGATCATCGTTTATTATTCTTATGAGAAAAAGGACATTGCCACTAATAGCTAAAGGAACAAAGGCTCTGATGAGCTACTAGCGACAATGGATTTGAAAACGATCCTTCTTGTTTGTTTTATGAAAATGATTTGTTTATGGTTGCGAAAAGGATTTTTATTTGTTGCGCTTGACGAGAACGAGACTCGCTCCTACGTATCCCAAATGGGAATCAAAGTGACGTAGTTCTAATGAAAAATGTTTTTGAAAGGGTTTGAAAGGGGCAAGTTGAATCATCCGCGACCATCTTCACCACTTAGAACATGATGCACTTAAGCATAAGTGGGAATCATATGGTTCGTCATCAACAATGGACGATAATACACGAGAACGAGTAAATGAACACTATAGCTAAGTTAAATCACACGGATCACAATAACTAAATATTAACAAATGTAAAGACTGAAATACCTCTGATGAAGGCAGATATTACAACTCTGATGAACGCAAACCCCGACTAACTCTTGCAGGAGATCAGCTCAGACGGACCAACGGAACGAATAGAGCAAAAATAAAGCGTAGAAGAGTTTTTTCTAAAATGTGAGGGATCTCGCAAAAATGGGTTTCTGGAAAATGAGATTTACGAGGATTGTCTTCTCTGATCTTCTGAAAAATGTGTGTGTCAAAATGTGACTTGGGGCTGCCTATTTATAGGCTTAGGAAAGCGTAGGAATTTGAAAAAAACATTTATTGCAAGGATGAATCGATTGTTTGATGAAGTGTAACAAGTGTATAATCGATTCCTTGCCTTTGAAAAATCACATGAATCGATTCCAAGCTTAGTTAGATGAGTGAGGAATCGATTCTTGGCTCTTTAACATTGCTTGAAAATCGATTTCATGCTTTAGTTAAAATAGTGGGAATCGATTCTTGAGCCTTTGGAAATAGTGGGAATCGATTTTCAGGACCTCTTGCATAGGTGAAAATCGATTCTTTACTTAGTTAATACAATGAAGAATCGATTCATGGCCTAAGGAAGAGCTTGAAAATCGATTTCAAGGTCTTTTGAGAATGAAGGGAATCGATTATTGGCTTGGCTTGAGTGTATGTGCAAATCGATTTCATGCCTTGACATAGGATTTTGGAAATCGATTCTTGGCCTTTAGAGTTGCTTGAAAATCGATTTCATGGCCTTTGGAAAATACTATAAATCGATTCTTAGCCTTTGGAACAGAATAGAAATCAATTCTTGCTTTCCACAAAAATGTTTTTAGGTCTTTGCCATGCATGCATAAAATATTTTCCAAAGCTTGCCATGCATGCATAACATATTTTTCAAAACTTGCCATGCATACATAACACATTTTCAAAAACCCTAATTTGATGCATGAGGCTTATTGCAAAAATTATTTTTATAGACCCTTTTGTGAGAAATGACCAAAATGCCCTTTTTGACCCTAACTTCCCAAAACGTGCATTCTAACCCTAAAAATGATTTCAAAAACTTTGGGATGGTTTCTAGGATCCAAAATGCATAATTTATTTTTGTGTGGAAAATTAGGGTTTGGACCTAAGCCGGACAAAATTGGGGTATGACATTAGCTACCCATTCTGGATGTACTGAGACCTCTAAAAATCCGGCATCCCATTGTTTGATCACTTCTTCCTTGATTTTCAAAGACATGTCAGGGTGCATCTTCCTCAACTTTTGCTTCTTTGGTTTCGCATCTGGCAAGAGAGGGATTCTATGTGCCGCTATTTTTGGATCAATGCCAGACATATCCTTGTAAGACCATGCGAAAACATCTAAGTACTCTCTGAACAAGGCGATCATCTCCTCCCGTTCAGGATTATCTACCAATTTCAAGTCCTTCCTTTCTTCTTCAGACCCCATATTGATGATTTCCACAATTTCATCATTCAAACTAAATTCACTTTCAGTGTTCCCCAGGAGTTCAGTAAATCTGTTAATCACTTCATCACCCTCTTCCGGCTCAGAGTAGTCTTCATCAAAAGTTGCATGGGAGTCGAATAATGGGTTCTCAACTTCTCCGTAATGCGGCAAAGTTTCCGTGAAATTATGGCTCCTGGATAGTAAATAAACAAAATGGACGGGAGAATAATGATGATAAACGACGAGAAGCAACACGAGAGAAAACAGAAAGAGAAAAGAAAGAAAAAGTAAAAAAGTAAGAGATCGAGAAAAAAGAACGACATGGAAGGATAAAAATGCATGCAAATTCATTTGATTCATTTAATTCTTGTCTCAAGCAAAATAACATAAGTCTTATAGCCGTAGCATAATAAAAGACGATTACATGAAAGTAACAACATCAACAACAGGTTCAGACTCCCAATTGCTCAGCGGCTCTTGATTGGTGTCAAGGATAACAACACCCCTTGCTCTCGAGCCTCCTTTGTCCAGCATGTTGATCACAATGCGATGTACAACGTCGACTGTCTCCGAGGGCGAGATTATCTCTACAGGCGCCGGGAAAGTGTCGCTCAGATGTAGGATTGACTGAGCCTTCCCCTTACCTATCCCCAGGGCTTTGAACTTTGTCTCGAGGTTCCCTTCATATCCGATTCCGAACGTATCCGACTTCTCTTTAGCTGGTATAGGAGCACAAACCCCTTGAAGGTGCCGACCCAAGCCTTTTCCTTCCTCGTAGCCACTTTTTGTCATCATCTGAGCCACTACCTGGTTCACACTGAGCTTCGAGGAGCCTCTTTCAACGGTCTCCCTTTTCTCCATCTCGAAGCTATGACATATATTTGTTACTTCCTCTTCAGTATTATCCATGTATGGGAGAGACAGGGGTTTTGAGACTAACATCTCTTCTTCTCCACAGATCGTGATAATGCTTGTTATCAATAAACTTAACTCGCTGATGAAGAGTAGAGGGTACTGCCCCAGCATCATGAATCCATGGTCGACCTAATAGCATGGTGTATGCTGAATCGATCGCCATGACTTGGAACAACACACAGAAAACACTTGGACCGACTTCCAATGGAAGAGTTATTTCACCCAATACGTTTCTTTTGGACCCGTCAAAAGCTCAGACCATTAACGTCTGTGGCGTCAAGTCTCTCTCCTCCAAGCCTAATGCATCCAACATGGACATAGGCATGATGTTAAGAGCTGATCCACCATCAATTAAGACTTTGGCCACCACGAATCCCCGACATTTCAATGTGATGTGTAAGGCTCGGTGTTCCCCTCTTGCTGGAACGGCTATCTCATTCTCCGCAAAGGTGATTAGGTTGTATCGCTGCATCGGATCCACCATACTCACCACATTCTGGGGTGTCTCATCAGACTTTACGAAAGCTTCCTCCAGGGTTTTCAACAAAGCCTTTCTATGGACTTCCGAAGAAAGGATGAGAGATAATATTGAAATACGGGACGGAGTCTTCTTGAGCTGCTCCGTCCCATCATATTCACTTTGCTTCATGATCTTCCGAAACTCTTCTTCCGACTGTTCTCCTTCGTCCCCCTCTTTCCCTTTCTTATTCTTTTCAGGCTCTTCAGGTCTGAAGTACCGCCCACTCCGGGTTATTCCCCCCACACTTACAATGTTTTCAATAGACTCCTCGACTTCTTGTTCCTTACCCACTTTGCACTTTGACAGACCGCCTATAACTTTGACCTGGGTCTCATAGTTCCAGGGACAGGGAACCGCATGAATATTGTCACAAGCAAAGGGTGTGGGTTTTTTCACAATCACTCTAACCTTTTCTGGTGCCGAAGGTTGGTTGAGGGGCGGGACTTTGAGCACGAAGCGCTCCAAGACATTGACCTCCTCCTGAGCCCTAGTTTCCTTAGCCTGAACAATCCCCAGCGTCATTAGGCTTTGCACACGGGCTTTGAAATCCCAACAACCTTCCACATCATGGCCAGCACAACCATGATGGTACACACACCTCTTCTCTTCGCCGTACAGAGCATATTTCACGACTCCTTTGGTGGGTGCCACTGCTTCGTAACCGGCCTTTTGCAATCCCTCCCATATCTTCATCATAGGGGTTTGGAGTTTCAAAATCCTTTTGATAGGCGTACCTGTTGGACCATATGATAACCTTAGAGGGGAGGGTGAATAAGGTTATATGCAAAACTTGAATTCTTTTTGGTTTTGAAAATATTCACAATGCTTATTTAAATCAGATGCGGAAACTAAGATTTAAACTATATGCACTAACTAAGCAGGCAGATCAGGCACAGTACAATATTACTCTAATGGTTTAGTAATCTGATTTATATGCAGCGCAATGATAGGAATATAACTATAAACAGATATAAACAATAAAGACAGTAAAGAGAGAGGGATAGAGATACACCAGGATTTTTACGAGGTTCGGGATAAAAGCCCTACGTCCTCGGCCTCCGGCTTTGCAACTTTTGGACTTTACTGACAACCACTATATGAAGAATGTTTTACAAACAGGCAACTTTCAAATAGCAAATCTCAATTCCCCCGAACTGAGAACCCGAGCTCCCCGCTAAGGATTTCAACACCGCTTCAATCTCCTCGATTGAACGACCCAAGAACACTTCCCAGGATTTCAAACACCGCTTCAATCTCCCCGATTGAACGACCCAAGAACACTTCCCAGGATTTCAAAAACCGCTTCAATCTCCCTGATTGAACGACCCAAGAACACTTCCCAGGATTTCAAAAACCGCTTCAATCTCCCTGATTGAACGACCCAAGAACACTTCCCAGGATTTCGCAATAACCTCAAAATAGAAGATTACAAGTGAGAATCTATGATCCAATCACTTCAGACAGTATGACAATATAGTAATTGAGAGAGATGAGTGATTTGGAAAATAGAAAATGTATGTGAGAACCAGAGAAGATGTAGTGTATTGTAGTTTGAGGTGTGTTGAAATGAGAATCATACCTGCCTATTTATAGGCTTAGAAAGATGTAGGATTTTGAAAAAAACATTTAATGTAATGAGGAATCGATTGTTGATTGAAGTTAAAATATAGATGAATCGATTCTTATCATTTTATAAATCACAAGAATCGATTATATGGTTAGTTAAAATAGTGAAGAATCGATTCTTTACTTTTGGAGAACATAGGAATCGATTGTTTGAGCCTTTGGAAATATGTAGGATTCGATTTTCAGGACATCCTGAATAGGTAAGAATCGATTTTAACTTTGGTTAAACGAAGGAGGAATCGATTCATAGCCTATAGGATAGCTTGAAAATCGATTTCATAGTCTTTTAAAATTGAAGGAAATCGATTCTTGGCTTTGGCTTGAGTATATGTAGAAATCGATTTCATGCTTTAAACATAGGATAAGGAAATCGATTCTTGGCCTATAGGTGGGCTTAAAAATCGATTTCATGGCTTAGGAAAAAGATATAAATCGATTCTTGGCCATTGGAACAAAATAGAAATTGATTCTTGCTTTCCACAAAAATGTTTTTGGGTTTAGGTGCCACCTTATGCATGTATGCAATTTTATAAAATATTTTTCAAAGCTTATTTTGATGCAATATGCATGTTTTGAAAAATCATCTCTCAGCTACTAAATATCATAAAGCTGAAGGGATAGGATCTTACATTTGAGTCCTATCAAAAGCAAATAACAATTAGGTCTTCATCTTCATTGTTGCTTCTTCTGCAAGCCATTGCATTTTAGGTCACAGTCCTATCAAAAGCAAAAAAACAATTAGGTCTTCATCTTCATTGTTGCTTCTTCTGCAAGCCATTGCATTTTAGTCCCTGCTCTTTAGTCTAATCCCTGTTCTTTGATTTTGTCCCTGTACTTTCATTCAACTGCAACCATTAGTAGACAAGATGTAATTTGTTATCATACAAAACAAAGAGTGTTTGTCCTTGGTTCAACAAACTCCCCATTTTTGATGATAACAAATTACATTATGCATAGGGAGGCCATAATCAAGAAACAATGGCAGAAGCTCCCCCTAAGCATAAGCAAAATAAACAGCACAGCAGCAAGATAGCAGCAATTATTTCTTCCCCTTTAATAACATTTAATAACATGCATATTCTCTCCCCCTTTGTTTTCATCAAAAAGGAGGGGGGGGGGGGGGTGAACACATAGAAACATAATCATACTATAAACTTGCAAAATTACGCAACAGTAGCACATAGCATAAGATATATCAAAAAACAGTTTTGGTGCTATGCTCCCCCTTACCTGATGATCCCTCTGATTGATTGTAGAATGCAAGGCTTAGCCAAAAGAAGGTGGACCATCACAGTTTAAAAAAAAAAAGATCTCATAGAAAATAGGATACCCATGAGATATGTCATACTTGGTTCAACAATATAGGTACCATATTTAACTTCAAAATATGTTGCATCAATGATTCAGCACAATAGAGAGATAACACTTAAAAAAACTTTGATCCACACAAAAAATTTTATTTCACATATGTGATAAATTATTCTTGAGTTCCATAACACATTTTCAATAGAGGTGAATAAAACTTTACTAATCTAACCTTCGCCGGTGATTCTTCCTCTATTGTTGTTATCACGAGTCACATGACTGCTGTTTCTGACTATTAAGGATCTTTTTGCGTCTCCAGTCATGAACTTCGAGTCTCTGCTATCAAGGTATCGATCTGACCCCCATACCTTGTAGCACACCTGCACTAAGATCAAGTAGAAAATTTTGGTACCCAATTCTTTTTGGGTCCTTGTGGGTTAGTCATCAAGGGGTTTGTTTTCACAATCCACCACCTTGGTTCCTCACAGCCAGGTATAAGGGTTCCAAGCTCACATAATTTACGGATAGGACATCTAAGAGAGCTATGGTTCCCTTTTTGACAATAAGTGCATGAGAAAACAGTAGGTGTATAACTTGAAGTAGCAGCTACAAAAGTTATTTTCTTGTTCAAAACGGAGGAGGTGGAATTACCTTCATACCCGATACCTCTCCTATCAACATATTCATGTTGGGAGTGGAGTATCCTGGTTAAGGTCATTTCACCTACCTCAAACTTTTTTATGGTTTCTTTCAAAATTTCATTTTCAACCTTGACTTTTTCAAAATTTTGTTTAAGCTCAAGAAGCTCAAGGTTGAAAGTTTTATGAAGCTCATTCTTCAACTTAGCTACCTCATTTTCAAGAGTCTCGATTTGAGTGACCATGCTTTTGTTGCTCTTTGTCAATTTCTTAGATTTTAACAAGAGAGCTTCATGTTCAAAATAGAGAGCTTCAAAAGCCTCACTCAAATCTTGACTACGATACATATCATCAATTAAATCATCATGCATAATTGAATCAGAAAGATTAAGGTCATTAAGGGTTACCTCAGATGTGTCATTTTCCATATGAGAAACAGCATTGGCAGTCTGCTCTTCTTCATCTGTTTCACTATCAGTGCCAAGACTCTCCCATATTGTAGCCTCAGGTGTTTCACATGCCGTAAGACAAATAGCATTTGCAACCTCCTCTTCTTCTTGCAACCTCCTCTTCTTCATCAGATTCAGTATCAGTACTGTCCCATGTAGCTTTCTTAGCTTTCTTCTTTTGGTACTTGGATTGCTTTGAGTAATCACCCTTCCCAAGCTTGTTGAATCTCATGAATTCTTCAAACAGTTTAGCCATGTCTTCATCATCAGATTCTTCATCAAACTCAACCTCTCTCCTTGCTACTTTAGGAGTTTTAGCAGCAAGAGCAAGAGACTTCCTTTCTTTAACCACGTCCTTTTCTTGAACCTTCTTGGCAGCCAAAACCACCTCAAATGCTAGAAGTGACCCGATCAAGTCTTCTTGGGGCAGAGTGCCAATATTTTTGGCTTCAGTGATTGCACAAGTTTTTGGAAAGAACTCACTGGTTAGGGATGCAAGAATCTTCCCATTTATATCCTTTGTAGAGTACTTCTTCCACAGTGCCCTCAAGTTGTTCACGATCAGATTCAGTCTCTGGTGCATAGCTGCAACAGATTCACCTTCCTTCATTTTGAAGGCTTCATACTCAGAAGTGAGGATTCTGATTTTTGTATCCTTCACGTGGCTTGTGCCAACATGTGTAGCTTCCAAACAATCCCAGATTTCTTTTGCTGTTTGACACCCTTTTACTCTTCCATATTCTTCTTCACATAGAGATAAGTGAAGAATGTTCATTGCTTTGGCATTTTGAGAGATCTTGTCTAACTTAGACTTCCTCAACTCACTCAGGTCGATGGTGTAGATATCTTCAACAGGAACTTCTT
The DNA here is from genome assembly GCA_039519185.1 of Astragalus membranaceus. Lineage (NCBI taxonomy): Eukaryota > Viridiplantae > Streptophyta > Magnoliopsida > Fabales > Fabaceae > Astragalus > Astragalus membranaceus. Next base: position 163,655,093 of record CM076850.1, read on the forward strand.
CAGCTTTACCAGCAGCTTGATGTTTTGTAGTATCTCCGTCAACAGTACCACCAGGTTTTGTAATTTTGATCTTCATAGGTATCAGTGGTACATCAACAATAATCCTCCATAAAGTGAAATCTATAGCCTGCACATGACATTTCATTCGACTACTCCAATAGTCATAGTTAGTCCCAACAAACAGAGGTGGCCTATAGAAGGACATCCCCTCTTTCATAAATGAACCCATGATCAAAAATAAATAAATAAAATAAAATTGCGAGATGTTAAGCTCTATATGCAATTTCTGGCTTTGATACCAATTGTTGGACTATATGATAACCTTAAAGGGGAGGGTGAATAAGGTTATATGCAAAACTTTAATTCTTTTCGGTTTTGAAAATATTCACAATGCTTATTTAAATCAGATGCGGAAACTAAGATTTAAACTATATGCACTAACTAAGCAGGCAGATCAGGCACAGTACAATATTACTCTAATGGTTCAGTAATCTGATTTATATTTAGCGCAATGATAGGAATATAACTATAAACAGATATAAACAATAAAGACATTAAAGAGAGAGGGATAGAGATACAGCAGGAATTTTACGAGGTTCGGGATAAAAGCCCTACGTCATCGGCCTCCGGCTTTGCAACCTTTGGACTTTGCTGACAACCACTATATGAAGAATGTTTTACAAACAGGCAACTTTCAAATAGCAAATCTCAATTCCCCCGAACTGAGAACCCGAGCTCCCCGCTAAGGATTTCAACACCGCTTCAATCTCCTCGATTGAACGACCCAAGAACACTTCCCAGGATTTCAAAAACCGCTTCAATCTCCCTGATTGAACGACCCAAGAACACTTCCCAGGATTTCAAAAATCGTTTCAATCTCCCTGATTGAACGACCCAAGAACACTTCCCAGGATTTCGCAATAACCTCAAAATAGAAGATTACAAGTGAGAATCTATGATCCAATCACTTCAGACAGTATGACAATATAGTAATTGAGAGAGATGAGTGATTTGGAAAATAGAAGAGCTTTAAAAGATATGAAAATGAAAAGCTCTTTTTTTCTCTTTTCTCAGATCTAGAAAATGTATGTGAGAACAAGAGAAGATGTAGTGTATTGTAGTTTGAGGTGTGTTGAAATGAGAATCATACCTGCCTATTTATAGGCTTAGAAAGATGTAGGATTTTGAAAAAAACATTTAATGTAATGAGGAATCGATTGTTGATTGAAGTTAAAATATAGATGAATCGATTCTTATCATTTTATAAATCACAATAATCGATTATATGGTTAGTTAAAATAGTGAAGAATCGATTCTTTACTTTTGGAGAACATAGGAATCGATTGTTTGAGCCTTTGGAAATTTGTAGGAATCGATTTTCAGGACATCCTGAATAGGTAAGAATCGATTTTAATTTTGGTTAAAAGAAGGAGGAATCGATTCATAGCCTATAGGATAGCTTGAAAATCGATTTCATAGTCTTTTAAAATTGAAGGAAATGGATTCTTGGCTTTGGCTTGAGTATATGTAGAAATCGATTTCATGCTTTAAACATAGGATAAGGAAATCGATTCTTGGCCTATAGGTGGGCTTAAAAATCGATTTCATGGTTTAGGAAAAAGATATAAATCGATTCTTGGCCATTGGAACAAAATAGAAATTGATTCTTGCTTTCCACAAAAATGTTTTTAGGTTTAGGTGCCACCTTATGCATGTATGCAATTTTATAAAATATTTTTCAAAGCTTATTTTGATGCAATATGCATGTTTTGAAAAATCATCTATCGGCTACTAAATATCATAAAGCTGAAGGGATAGGATCTTACATTTGAGTCCTATCAAAAGCAAATAACAATTAGGTCTTCATCTTCATTGTTGCTTCTTCTGCAAGCCATTGCATTTTAGGTCACAGTCCTATCAAGAGCAAATAACAATTAGGTCTTCATCTTCATTGTTGCTTCTTCTGCAAGCCATTGCATTTTAGTCCCTGCTCTTTAGTCTAATCCATGTTCTTTGATTTTGTCCCTGTACTTTCATTCAACTACAACCATTAGTAGACAAGATGTAATTTGTTATCATACAAAACAAAGAGTGTTTGTCCTTGGTTCAACAGTACCATCCTTTTCTATCATATTCATTGATGCATTCCCTCTGGGCCTATGGAGAGGGTCATTAGTGATATTTGGTCCCGACTCTTCTTGGATGTCTAATTTCTTATGAGCGATTAGCCTCCTTACAACATTCTTGAAGGCCTCACAATCCTCAATTGAATGGCCGACAGCTCCCATGTGAAATTTGCAGGTCAGGTTTGGGTTGTACCAAGATGGGAATGGAGGTTCCCAATCCTTTACTGGCATCCCTGCGATCAAGTGGGCGTCGTGTAACTGTTGGAACAATTCGGCATTGGTGATGGAAAGTTTAGGAAATGGGGGAAAGTTGGGAGGGGGTTGGCGGTAGGATTGGCGGGCTGTTTGGTAGTTGGGACGTGGTTGAGAGTTTTGGACATTGTTTATAGGGAAAGATGGTGGGTTCGTGTTTTGGTTCATCGGGTAAGGGGTATTTGGGTGTGGTTGGTTATATCTTGGTTGTTGAGGAACATGATTTGGAGCGGCTCGAATGAAGCTGACTTCTGGGTCTTTCTTTTTCTGGGGGAAGTTCTTTTCTGACTGCCCGTTTTCTGTCTGTTCCATGGGAAGCTTTCTGGCTCTTGCCAACATCTCAATTCTTTCACCGGCGGCTATCAGATCTGCTAAGTCTCTATAGGCAGCTCCGGCCATTGCGGCCACATAGGGGGATCCCAACATCCCCAAGAAGTAAGAGCACATCTCTTATACAGTGAGGGGTGGTTGGACTTGTGCAGCAAGAGTTCTCCACCTCTGGGCATACTGTTTAAATGTCTCATCATTCTTCTTTTGTAGTATTCCCAACTGTTCCCGTGTTGGAGCCATGTCCATATTAAACCTATACTGGTTCATAAAGATGTCAGCGAGGTCCTTCCAACTATCAATCTTAGAGTGGTCCATCTGAATATACCATTCTAAGGCTGGATCGGTCAGACTTTCATGGAAAAAGCTAATGAGGAATTTCTCGTCCTTGGACCATATTGACATTTTGGTGCAATAGGTCCTCAGGTGCAGAAGAGGATTGGTGCTCCCGTCATATTTGGTGAAGTCGGGCACTTTAAAGTCCTGTGGAATTACAACGTCAGTAGTGGGACAAAGCTCATCCAAACCCAAGGACCCAAAAGTGCTGGATCCTTGTATCGCTTTGATCTATTCCTCCATCTTATCCATCCATTGTTGTCTCACCTTATCCTTTTGTATTGACGCATGCCCCTCGTCCATCACGTTCTCTGCGTGGAATTCCCCTCCTGGTCTACTCGTAGGGTGTGGGTACTCTCCCTCATGGTGGCCCACAGCTTCATATCCCATTCTGACGGGGATATCAGATGGCCTATGGTTGCCATTGTTCGGGTTTTGAAACCCCTCACCTTCGTTGCCGACCATACCAACTACTCTGGCGGAAAGAAAAGTGATTGTGTCTTTTATGGCTAGCAAGGCATCCTCCATTCGTGCTTGGGTCGCAACCATTTCTTCCATCTTCCCCTTGACTTCGTCCACCTCCTGGCTTAGATTCCTTCCATGCATTTCCTCTTGCTCTGCCATTCTTGCTCTGGATCTGGTGAAATACACTCTAGTTTGACTGATCTTTTTCTTAGCACGCGCAATGGTTATCAAGTTCCTTTAATTCTAGCAACAACCTTTTTTCGTAAGTACATGAATGAATAGATGAATGAATGTGGATGAAATGCGAATGCATAGCTTTTATTTATCGTGCTGGGGAATTGTAAGCTTTAATTCAGGATGAGATAAGATCAAATATTAAAGCGAAACAAACGAATTCTTCATTAATAAAAGAAAGCACTACATCTGAAAATCAAGCAAACTAGCGGACTACATTCTTATCATTATCATTGGGATAACGTCCTTTGATTTTGAACACTTGTATAAGGTATTTGCAGAAATCAATAAATTGAGCGATCTCGACTGGCGTGTTCCCATCCCTGGCAATGTCTGCTGCTATTAGGCTTTTGGGAATTTATCTGACAGCTTCATTGGCTAGCCCCGCTAGTTGGGAGAATCTCTTCCTCCAGTACTCGTAATCATCATTCAGCTTCACATAATGCTCCTTCAGAAACGCATGCTCCTTGTTAAGGTCATCATAGATCTTGTCTTGATATTCAGAAAAATCCTTCAAGTCAATTGCTTTTTTGCACTCTTCCTGCAGGGCTTCCTGATACTCCTCAAGTTTCTTCTGTATCATCTCTCTGGCTTTCCTTTCCACTGCCAGCCGACCCTCACATTCAGCAGTCATTCCTTCTAATTGAGATTTCATACTATCAAGTTGGCTTCGTAATGCTTTCTCAATTGCTGCGGCTTTGGTCAGGTGCTTTTCCCACACATGAGCATTGTTTATGGCCCTATCCCTCTCTCGGTTGCACACCTTGAGTTCTTCATTTGCACCCGCAAGGCCTTCTTGTATCCGACACATCTTTTCTTTCCCAGCCTGTTCCCTCTCATCACATTCTGCCAGACGCTTTCTTTTTATGGCACTTTCTCGTCGCAGATCAGCGTTCTCTTGGAGTACTTTCATTAACTGATCTTGCAACTCCGCCTTTTCTTGTTCTGATTTGGACAAAGCGGCTTGGAGTTTTTCCAGATCTTCATGGAGTATAGGGATGGGCTGAACAATCTCGGGCCTGACTGGAGTTGCAAGGCGAAACGGAAGTCCATACTCTCAGACTCTGAGTTGGACCCACTGTGTATAGCTTTCCTTTACATCGATACCCTAGGGTCCCAGTTCAATCCCTTTCCTAGTAACTTGGCCCCAGGCTCGCCTGATCCTCCTTAACATATCAAGGTCTTGAAAACCTCTCTTCTCCAGCACATATGAGAGCCAAGATTCTTCCGAGGGCAGATTCATCATAGGGTAACCGAGCTGTCTCAAAGCCAGGGCAGGTTTATAATTGATGCAACCATTGGTTCCTATGAGGGGGACATTTGGGAAATCTCCGCACCGATATACAATTTTCTCTATATTTTGATCTCGAAAATACCAAGAGATGTCACTTCCTTTGAGGCCAGCGATGTATTGGGCCCATTCCATCTTGCCTTTGACTTCTATCAGATGGTTTCTTTTGAAGATATGAGAGGTGAACCAACGATACAATACAGGCAAACAACATAGGATCAAACCTGACCGTTTTTAATGGCGTTGATGAAGAGTGTAATACACATCAGCAAGGACGACCGAGGCGGGATTCTGTCCCCGGAGCTTGAATGCTAGGAAGACATCGATTGCAGTATAATCAATAAAATCACATTCATTTGGGAATAGGACGACTCCATAGAGGAGGAGAGCAAGAATGTCCATAAAAGTAACCCAATCTCCTTTGCTGGCCCGAGATGAGGCTTCTTTCTCCAGATACCCTCTGGTCAAACCTTTTACACCCTTTTTTTCTACTACCATCTTAGCTAAGTCTGGTATCAGAACTTTCAATATCTCAGATAAATTTTCAACTAAGGGCTAATTCTCCACACATCGATAGGGCTCCTTGTTCTCTGGAGGGAAACATAAGATATTTTCAAATTCTTCCAAGGTCGGGGCAAACTGATAGTCTTGAAAAGTGAAACACCGTAACGGTGGATCATAATACTGGCCTAGTGCAGTGAGAGCTTCGTATTGTACCTTAACATTTAGAAGACCTAGGAGCTTCCCATACTTGGCAGTAAAGGAGTCGCGCTGCCATGATACCATTTTATTGCTTAAATCCTGCAAGTTGCTCAGATCTGGTTGCTTGACTTTCAAATGTATGGTTTTCTTTAAAATTTGATCCATCCTGTCAGAAATAAAACCGTACAATTCCCTGACAGTCATAGAAATGCATGCAAAATGAGATGTTTATATATTAATTTTTTATGACATGTAAAAGAAAAATAAGAATGCGTGAGGGATGTTTCTAAAAAATAATTTGCCAAAAAAATAAAATATGATCTTTTTGATTTTTTTTGAAAAATGGGAAAAATGTATTAGTGTTTATTTGAATGCAGGGGTATGAAACTCCTTTGTATCCTAAAAAGGGTTCCTTTGAGAATAGATCTAAGGTTTCTTCTAAAGGGTGAACCTCTCAAGGGTAGCTCTATGGGGGTCCTAAATAAGGTTCCTAGAACCAACGACCCCAGTTAAGAACGCCAATCACAACAATAGGTAAACTATTAGGGGTGATAGCGTTCTCAAAAGGGGCCAAACTTTAAATGAGACTTTCGTGACCACCCAATAGGACGTACATCCAGTAGGCCATCACTACGCGGTCTCGTTCTAACTTAGGGTATGCTTTAGTCCGGGTATAAGACTATTCTCACGTGTGTGATGATGTGTAATAGTGAAGTGTGTGTAGGAGCAAGATGCCAGATATACCCCCCCCCCACGCTGCAAAACAAACAAACAAATACACAAAAAATAATAGTCCTCTACCCTAGGGTTCACATAATGTAAAACAACTATATACAATAATTCAGTAAAGGGTAAATAAAACAAATATATCTCGCACATTCAAATTATAAAAGGCTTGACTCTCCCGCATTCCCCAGTGAAGTTGCCATCTGTAGCGACCGAAAAATCCGGGGAAGGATTCCTCGAAGTTCGAAAATGAAGCCGCCACCAATGTTTAATTATAAGGGCAAACATTAGAAAATCCCTTTTAGCTCGGATAAGGGTCCTTGAGACCAGGTTTGGGTTCGGGAGTCAGTTATGCGCGGGGAAGGTATTAGCACCCCCACGACATCCTTCTCGAGGAAGGTTACCCGCTAACTAGTTGTAGGAAAAATGTTACTTTTGAAAATGTTAATTTTTACCCTTTTATTGAAAGAAAAAGACTTGATAAAAATTTTAGTTTTTTTTTTGTGCTTGACAGGAGTGGGTCCCTGCTCCTACGTATCTCCAGGTGCGATAGAGAACTCAAAGCTACGTAGTTCTTGGGTAGAAAAAGTTCGTTTGTTGGTGTTTTTATTTATTTAGGGGTTTTAGAACTTTTGATCCGTACGGTTCATTCGTCCTAAAACGCTGACTAACCCGGTCGTACGACCAACTTAATCCCCTATTTTGAAAACAAGATTTTTGATTTTTTGGAAGAAAAGGATTTGTGTGTTTGCAATTTTGACATTATTCATTTCTCATAGGTATTTTAGGGCTCTTAAGCCGTACGGCTTATTCATCCTAAAACGATGACTAACCCGACCGTACGGTTGACTTAGTCCCCCCAAAAAATGAAATAACAAGGTGGGTTGTAAAAATAAAAAGGCGTGCAATTAGACACAGGGATTGTATTAAACAGTCTAGGGGGCGCTATTATAAACCGGATTAACAAACATTTAAGATGAAGACAAAATAGAAGAAAGGGGGCGTAGGTATAGAATGAAAGGGTGTAAATGAAACAGGGGTTGTATTATTAAAAAAGGGGTGCATTTAGTAGCAGCCCGGTTCATGTTCTATGCTTATCAGCCAAGGTAATCAAAACCGGACCGGACATTGAACCGGAAGAGGTAGCGGTTCAGGGGTTCTTGGGTTCAACCGGTTGAATCGGGGGTTCAACCGGAATTAATTAAATATATTATTTAATATTTTTATTAAATATATATATAGGATAAAAAATAATAAAAAACCATAATACTCATAATAATTAATAATACAACAACATATCCAAGTCAATACAATATTTATCCATTAACAACTACTCATAAAATTCATTGAGGTTGCGTCCATCAAATTCAAATATGTTGGGATTGGCATCATGATCTTCATAAGTTCCACCATCATTAGTTCCACTTCCACCATCATCAAGTGGAAACGCCGTAGTGTCTACTTCTTCATCACCTAGTTACATAACAAAGGCAAAATAAATTGTTGGGTCTATAATTAATAATTATAACTTATATACAAACACATATTCAATGTTACTATATATTACCTCCATTATTTGGCAATATATCATCAACCGGCCTTGCATTAGCATTATAAAAAGCATTTTCAGTCTCATCAATATCAAGTTCAGGGGGCTCTTCTTCTTCAACCACCCAAAAGTCAATGTCGTCAATGGATTCATAATCAATGGGATCATAACTTGTCCTTTTGGATATACACCTATTCTTCAAACGCAAGTTATAAGCAACATAAACAAGATCATTCAGTCTTTGGTGTTCAAGCCTGTTTCTCCTCTTCGTATGGATGCGTTCAAAGACGCTCCAATTTCTTTCACACCCCGAAGAAGGAGAAGTTTGACTAAGAAGTCGCATTGCTAACTTTTGCAAAATTGGGGCACTGCCCCCATAATATCTCCACCATTCATCTACAAAAAAAACATATTGAATTAGATAAAATAAGAAAATACACCTAACTATTAAAGTTAAATTAATTTAAATAAAATATAGTGGTGCTCACCGGGTTGCATTGTCTTCCTTAACTTCATAGCACTTTCTTTACCGAAGCTTCCTTCACGACGGCGATACGCTTGCATCTCCTCCACAGCTTTGGCCATGTTAGGACATATAGCTTTTACATCAAGCATTTCAACAACCGATTCCACAACTCTACTCTTCTCTTTGTATGAATCATCATAAAAGACTGCAGGATTTAAGTAGTAAGCAGTAGCATGAAGATTGCGCTTTAGGTGTTTATCCCATCGAGCCTTAAAAATTTCGGTGTATTTCTTATACAAAGGCTTCCTATTCCTAAACATTTCCTTGATTGCTTTCTTTGCCCTATACATTCCATCATAAACATAACCCGTTGAAGGTTTTGCATCTCCATCTACAATTTTTAGTAATTTAATGACCGGCCCCATAAGCTTTGCAATCATGTAACAGTCATTCCAAAATTTGCTATCCAAAATAATAGCATTAACATTTTGTCCCGCTTGAGTCTTGGCTAACTTATGACTAGTAAAATGTTTGTCTACCATCAAAGCTTGCAAATCATGCTTATGTTCATAAATACTTTTTAATGTAATGAAAGTAGTAGCAAACCGAGTTACCCCTGGACGCACAATTTCTTGCCACCCTTCTCTTTTCCTCAGCTAAGAAAGAAAAACCATATGATTGTACACAAATTTAGTTACCTGTGAAGCCTTGGTAGCAAGCTCTGCAACATGGGACATGCTAATTCAACAATAGGTTCAAGCAGTGAGCCGCACAAGGAGACCAGAAAATAGATTCATACTTGTCATGTATCAATTTACCAGCAGATACATAATTGGCTGCATTGTCTGTCACTACGTGAACAACATTTACAGGTCCAACCCATTCGATAACTTCAGAAAACATAGCACACAATGTTGCGGCATCTTTGACAACATCCGATGCATCAATAGATTTCACAAAGACCAAGCCTCGAGGACAATAAACTAGAAAGTTTATCAAAGTTCTTTGCTTTTGATTGCTCCACCCATCAGCCATTATTGTACATCCACTTTCAGCCCAATGAGCTCGATGACTTTCAACAAGCAACTGACATTCTTTCTTGCAATCTCCTAACAAATTAACCCTCATATCATGATAGCTTGGAACTTTGAATCCCGGGCCAATAGCAGCTATGGCATCTGCAGCAGCTTGAAAATATGGTGATTTTGTTGCATGAAATGGAAGGTTAGAATCAAAAAACCATCTAGCAATTGCCATCTTAGCTCTGTGTACTGCTTGTTTACTAGATAATACACTTCTAAGGGTTGGTTGGGAGCAAGGAGTTGTCCTTGGAGCAAAAAAACTATCAGGTGGAATACTTGCTTTCCTTTTCCAGTGTTTGTTGAGGGTAGAAGTAGGTGTAGGCCTTGGTTGAACTTCTTGAACTTCTTCATTAGTATCAGTATCACCATATGAATCACTCAGATTGTCAAGGCTTTTCTTCTCTTTAATACCTTGTAATAGCAACAACATTTGATGACGAATATCACCAGAAACTTTCTTACAAGCTGCTATGTTACCCTTCACACCCGCAAGATGTTGCTTCATTCTATTTATGCCTCCTCCTTTATATGTATTTGAGCAATACAAGCAAGTGTACACAATAGTTCTTCCCTCTTTTTTAAATGCAATATGTTCCCATGCCGGATCAGCTTTACCACGACTGGAAGCTGGAGAATCCGCTGATGCTGATTGTGTTTCTGACATTGGTGAAGAACTATGATCAACTCTTTGAGGAACATTCACACTAGCTGCTTCCTATAAGTCACATGAGAACAATCAAACAAATTAACACACAAATCAACAAACCAGCAAATCAACAAATCAACAGAGTTAATATGAAGTATAAATTAACAAATTAACAGTTTAATTTACAAACAAATCAACACGGAGAACAAATTAACAAATCAACAAATCAACAAACAAATTTACATGAGGAGTTATAAATTAACAAACAAATTAACAGTTTATTAACACACAAATTAACAAACAGAGGAGAACGACGGCGAGCAAACGGAGTGCACTTACATGAGGAGTAGACGACATTGTGGGTGACTGGTACGACGGCAAACAGAGCACGACGGCGAGCAAATGGAGGAGAACGGCGAGCGCAAACAGAGGAGAACGACGAGCGCGAACGGAGGAGAACGGAGGAACTAAGGCGAGCGCGAACGGAGGACAACGGAGGAACTAAGGCGAGCGCAAACGAAGGAGAACGGAGGAACAGAGGAGCACGGCGAGCGCGAACGGAGGAACAGAGGAATGGAGGGAGGAGGAATGGATGGAGGTGGAGAATGGAGGGTTCGTTTCTTTCTAGATCTGGAATTGGATCCATCTAATTCTAATCTTTCTAATTCAGCTGGTTTCTCGTATGTGAGAAAAAAAATTAAAAAAAAAACGACGTCGTTTTGTTTAAAAAATTTTTTAAAAAAAACAAAAAATTGGCTTTTCTCAGAACCGCTGCAAACCGGCGAACCGCCGGTTCTTGCCGGTTTTCCCAGTTCTGGGCCAGTTTTACGGTTTTCCCACCGGTTCTGCACGTATCCGGTTCTGTGGTCCAATTGGACCGGACAGGGGTCCGGTTCCCGGTTCAACCGGTCGAACCGGCCGGTCCGGTCCGGTTTTGATTACCTTGTTATCAGCCCACACAACATGGGCTTTTCAAGGGGGGTGCAAACAGCGAGCCCAGATCGCCTATTGGTTAGCTGGCCTGCGTGGGAGTTGAACTGTCAAAACGAGGGTGCAAGGAACATTAACCCAGCCCGTTATTGAGCGGGTCCACGCTTCATTTGTTTTAGAAAGGGGTTGTAGTAGAAAAAGGAGGTGCAGTTAACAACAAGGAGTGTTGTTTCAAAAATGGGGGGTGCGAGTAAAAACTTCACAGTTTTGGTCATCTGGGCTTGCAAATTTGAGAGCCTGCGAAATCCAGGCCAACATGAAGGGTGCGTATGATCATATTATGGGGGTGCAACTATTATTCTGAACTAAAAATTAAAATTAAAATAAAAACAGAATGAACAGATTATAAAAACGAAACCCTAACTGATAACCCTAATCACTCTTCTCTCTTCCTCACGGCGCCGCACCCATCTCAACTTCTTCAACCTAATTTCGTTTTCTCTTTCTCAACGCCATTCCCGCCTCTTCAACCCTAATCTCCGATTTCTTTCTCTCCTCAACTCTCAGCGAACCTCTCCTTGCTATCTCCACCCTGATCTTACTTCCTCTCCCTCTCATCTACCTAATCTCACTTTCTCTCCTCCCCACCGACCGTAACTTTCTTCGACGACGCCGCAGTTAGACACGAGAAAGAGAGAGAGAGGGCGCCGAACAGAAGGAAGAGGGAAACGGGTGGTTTTCGTGGTGGTGGGCGATGGCCTGTTGGTGGGGGAATGGGACGGTGTTTGGTTGTGTGGCTACGGTGGTGTCGATTGGTGGTTCGAGGCTATTGATGGGGGAGTGTGGCGGTTTGCGGTGGTGTGGAGGGTTTAGTAGTAGGGGGTGGCTTATAGTGAGGGTTTGGTGTGAGGAGGGGACGGTGGTGAGACGTGGAGGCTGTTTGGTGGTTGACGGCGGTGGCTGATGGTGGTTGACGGTGGTGGCTGATGGTGGTTCGGTGGATGGGTGACAGTGATGTGGTGTGGGCGGTTCGGCTCGGTTGGTGGTGTAAAAGGGGCGTAGAGTTTAACGGTATGAATGTGGTTTATGTGATGAAGGTTGACGGCGAGGTGCGGTGGTTCACAGCGATGCTACGTCGGCGGCCACATGGTGGCCGGAGGTAAAATTTCTCTCCTCTCTCTTTTTTTTCTCTTATTGCCTCTCAATCTCCTCCCTAACCCTTACGTTTGGTTCAAAAAAAAATCTTTCTAACAAAAACTTTTGTTGCTATCTTCTTCAGGCAAAAATCATTTCAAACCATAACATATACATAAACTGAGCAGCATTGTTATGAGTGGAGAGAAAGAGTTGAAACCGACCTAAGTACCAAATTTTTAGAAACAGAAACCTTGTCCTCTCCCTTGTACTTCAGCTGCTGCCTTTTTGTCTTTCTGAACCTTAGTAATTAGGGTTTCAATGTGAAACCTTAATTTTGACTCTAAAATTCGTATGAATTTCTGTGTGTTGTTGTGTATTTGTGTGCGTGTGTTACTGTCTGTGCCTCCTTTTTCTGTGACTGTGTCTGTATTTCGGTCACTGTCTCTCCTTTTTTGTGTATCACTGTACTATTGCATAAAAAAATTGTCTATATGTGTGACAATACGAAAGGACAACAGCTATTCAAACTCACCTTTATTTGTTTATTATTATCCCTTTTATGCCACTAATTAATTTTGTTGCAATTAAATAAAAAATAAAAAGGCGGTAAAATAACGCATTCAGACGCAACCATTTGCACACGACTCGAAACGAACGCGCGCTCGCATTAGGACTATAGACACCCACGTGATTTAGATGGCACATGATGCACCTCAATGATAGGCACACGCGTAAATTAAAAAATAACTGCCGGTTAAAATTGGATGTTCACACTCTCTTTCCCCTTTCACCTCAAACAAACACACCCTTAGTAAACTGGGTGTTATATCTTCAATTACTTGGTGTTTTAGAATTAGTTAGTTTCTATATCTTCAATTTTCTTCCAATTATTTGCATTCGGTTTTTCGAACTCTTTCTCTATTTATTTTTCGTTCTCATATTTTTTACTTATTAAAATGAATCGAATTTCCCCCTCATGTGCAGCCTTACTCATCGTCTCATGCATGATTATTAAGTAAATCATGATTTTACAAGATGTCAATAAAACATAATTTTATATCAATATAGTTTTTGACAACAAACATTAATTTTTTTTACTATACACCCTGTGTAGCACGTGTCTAAATTGTTCTTTTTAAGATAATTACGAAAAGTTAGAAATAAACGATTATATTAGTGTCATGTATTAAATTGGCGTTAGTCGTTAGTATTTTAAGATTTTGCTAATGATATCATCACTTCCTTCATTATGTGTATTGTTTGTGAACATTTTTAGTAGAAATTATATATTAAATATCATAGGTAGTATAACATTAATTACTATTTAATTTTGTTGAAAAAAGACTACTATTTTACTTCCTAAATATCATAGGTGGTATAATATTACTATCATAGTTTTTTTGGGTCATATAGTTGTTAATATTTACTGATTCGAAAATAGTAATTCAAAATTCAAATTTTGTAATCAATGACATTAAGAGGTTTCCATTTTTAAACAATAATTATGGAAATTTTTAAACAATAATATTGGCCGCATCCAATATTTAAACAATGACATTAAGAGGTTTTCATTTCTGGCTACCACCACTAGTGCAAAAAAGACATTTAGCGTCGGTTAAATTGGGCATTTAGCGTCGGTTATCGCCCGACGCTAAATCGCCCAATGCTAAATGTCAGACATTTAGCATCGGTTATTTAACCGACGCTAAATGTCACTTTTAGCATCGGGTGTTCAGATAACCGATGCTAAATGACATTTAAATGTCCATTTCATCACTGTTTTTGCTGTCTGAAAATGACATTTAGCATCGGTTGTTTCAAACAACCGATGCTAAATGTCTAGAAAGTGACATTTAGCATCGGTTATTTGAAGCAACCGATGCGAAAGTGACATTTAGCATCGGTTGTTTCAAACAACCGATGCTAAATGTCATTTATTGATACATTTAGAATCGGTTGTTTGAAACAACTGATGCTAAATGTCATTTTCTTGATAAAAAAAGACATTTAGCATCGCTTGTTTGAAACAAGCGATGCTAAATATCTAGTTTCTTTTTATATTTTCTTTATCATTTTGATATGAGTGTGTTTGCTAATTAAGACTTTGTTCAGCCAAATGACATTAGAAGCATGGGAAGAGGCATAGTAAAAAATACCTTTAAGGGGTAAAATAAATAAATTTAAGAAGATTACAACTACAAAGTAATTTCACATCTCAGTACTTTACAAAATAAATAAATGGAACACATACAAGCACCTAAACATAATAATTATACATCAGAGATCACCACATTGGAGAAAAAAGAAATAAGAAAAATGTAAGGTAGCTCACACTGTATAAGGTGAAAGTGGTCCCAACTTCGGTTCAGGGAGATCTTGTTGATCCTTTGGTTCATCTTCATCTGCTATTGGAGGTTGGGCTGGTCCATTGCTTGATACTGTATCTATCTTTGGCACCTCATCCACAGAAGATGAGGATAATGATATGGTTGGTGCATCTATCTCGGCCACCTCATCCACAGACGACGAGGACATCGATATGGTTGGTGCATTAGGAGATGGTGAACTAGGAGGCTTTAAGTCAAGATATCTGCAGGTATATAACATGGCCTGCAGAAAATCAGGCTGCATATTATATACAAGACCCATAAATCATCAACAGATGTCAAGTAAAAGCAAAACCCAACAGAGAAGGAAGACCCATAAATCACCATCACCATGTGTGTGTTGTTTGAGGACTTACACACACTTCATGAACGTGCTAACAAAATTGAGATATATTATGAGATGAAAACTATACAGCGAAATGGTCACCACCTGCTGCTACTGAATGTCTAGTATTAATGCCTCGGTGATGATAAATAACTGAGATTTTATCCAGCTCCAGCACCTGGAACTGAAAAAATTATCTGCATCAATTCATAAAACCTTCAAATGTGTCTCTTCCAACATCTCCAATGTTGTAATAAAATCATAGTCTGAAAAAGTGCCAAGAAAAATAGTTGTATGGCATGAAATATGAGATGGTACCTTGATGTAGCAAAGATCTTTATATGGTTGTCTATAATTCAAGGAAAATACTATCTATCGTCTTAAGTTTTTCCATCTCCTCCTCACTGGCAATTCCAGGATCAATATAACATAACTGAAATAGAAACAAGACCATCAAGTCTTGTCATTCAAGATGCTGCAACATTTTCACTATTTCACTTATGTAACAACATAAGCAGTAACAGAAAAAAAAGGATCTTATACTTGCATGGAAATTAATTACAGAAAACACTAAATGTGAAAAAATGAATGAAAAAATAAGAAATATGTTAGAAACTAGAAAGTAAAGGAACAAACGAATTTTGTTCTTTGATTATTATAATGTGAAAATAACCAAAGTCACTCTCAAAGATTTTCCTCTAATTTGAAATATTGTTTAGGAATTAGGATGGAGGGAAGAAGCGGTTGAGATTGAAAGGGAGAGAGTAGAACTCTTCATTTCTGCTATCTGCTTTAAATGTTCTAAACTTAGCCCATCATGGCATTCCCCTCTCTTTCGCGCTTTCGTTATATTCAAGTGTGTTGTCCAAGAATACAGCAACAATCAATGCAACAGTTGGGTATGACTCAGTTATTGCAGTCACCTTTGGTTGCCATTCTCTGTTTAGGCATCTTAGCACTTTGTTGATCAAGTCTTCGGGAGGAAATGATTTTCCTAATGAACCCAATTTGTTCACTATATGAGTGAACCTTTTCTGCATCTCTGATATTGTTTCACCTGTATTCATTCTGAACAATTCGTATTCTCTGGTAAGAGTATTTGTTCTTGCCCTTTTCACTTCACTTGTACCCTCATGAGTAACTTGAAGATTATCCCACATTTCTTGGGCAGTTTTACAGTTTGAAACTCGAAAAAATTCATCAGCACTCAAAGCAGAAGTAATAATATTTTTAGCACGAAAATTAAGTTGCACTTTTCTTTTCTCATCATCAGACCATTCATTTCTACTTTTTATTGTAAGAATACCATCTACTATGTGTGTGGGGACGAAAGGTCCCTTTTCCACAGCATCTCAAACATCTAAGTCTACCCCTTCAATAAAAATTCTCATTCTTTCTTTCCAATATGCATAGTCTTCTCCGTTGAATCCCGGAGGACGGAAAAGAGATGCACCCTCTTGCGTAGACCAACCTGAAGCCATTTCTCTTGAAGCTGCTAGGCCCTTTATACAAGAGTCTAGCTCTGATACCACTTGTTACCAAGTGGCTTCAGTCTCAAGAGGGGGGGGGGGTGAATTGAGATTTAAAAACTTTTCAGATCTTTCAAAAACGTTTTTCCCCTTTTCGATGACTTAGATCAATTTTCGCGCAGGTTAAGTGGAAGCGAAGGAATTAGGATATAAAGCAGTAAAGCGATATAATAGTAAAGCAGGAAAGCAGTAAAGCACGCAGAGATTTTATCCTGGTTCGGTCACCTCCTAGTGACCTACGTCCAGTCCTCACACCCTTGTGAGATTTTCCACTAACCAAAACAACAAGGCTTACAGGTGCCTTGGAAAACCTTTACAGACTCAGGCACTCTCCTCCTAGGATACCCCACTTATAGAGAGCACTCAAATCTAATATAACAATAACAAGAGATACCCCACCCCTGTTACAATCAACTGCCCTAGAAAGATACCACACTTCCTAGTACAAACAGCTACCCTAGAGAGATACCCCACTCCCTAGAACAAAACACAACAATTAAATAATAAACAATTGTAAATGCAGAAATACCTCTAATGAAGGCAGATATTACAACTTGAAGAATGCAACCCCAACTAACTCTTAGCAACAGATCAGCTCAGACAGACCAACGGTGCGTGATGAGCAAAAGTAAAAGCGTGAAGAGTTTTCTCAAAAGTTTTTCTGATTCGTACAAATGGGTTGTGTTATGTGGTGTGTGTTGTGTTTCAAATGAATCGTGAAGCACTGCCTATTTATAGGCTATGAGGAAATTATTTTTACGTTGAAAATAGTGTAGGAATCGATTCTTTGTTAAAATGTATTTGATCTAGGAATCGATTTATTTAGGTGAGGAATCGATTTATCTTTGTTTGGAAAATATGGGAAATCGATTCTTGAGTACCATGGAAAGCTAGGAATCGATTCTATACTCAGTGAAAATATGTATGAATCGATTTTCAGCTTGCCTGAGACAAGTGGGAATCGATTCTCAGTTTAAGTGCAAAAGATTGGGAATCGATTCTTCCCTTAAAAATTGTTTGGCTCAGAAATCGATTTATGTACTGAAGGACATGACCTGACAATCGATTTCTACCTTTTCTATTTTACCTGAAAATCGATTTTGATATTTGTTTATGCATGAGAAAAATCGATTTTATTTAAAAGGTGATAAGAATGTTTACGTAAATATGCATGCACCTTTAAAAAACTTTGTGAGTGTGTGAGACTTTGAGATACGAGCTGACCTTTGAAAGAGCTTACACTTTTTCCTAAGACACACCCAAACCCTAAGGACTACCCTTATTTTTAAGGACTACCCTTAAACTTGAATCTTCAGTTCTTGGCTTGCTTGTCTTGGATTGTGACTTTGACGTTTAGTCACTTTTATTGACTTTGACCGTCAACCTTACCTTTGTCTTTTTCATCATCAAAACACATCCTGCAATATTAGATAACCTGCAACACAGGTATCCACATTCTCCCCCGTTTTGATGATGACAAAACATTAACTCATCTCAAGGTAGGAGGTTAGTTCAAACAGATAATATATATATGATGCTCCCCCTATCATGATGCTCCCCCTGACTTATTGACTAGATGCATAATATGCAAGTTCTATATGCTCATGTGCAACCCTATATTTCTCTCCCCCTTTTTGTCATGATCAAAGAGGGTCAACGTAAGATAGAGTTTGCGAACCGAATGTCACGGCTATTTGACAAGGTAAAAGAACCATTGCAGTTTTATAAGGGATCATCAAAACTTGAAGAAAAAAACATTTATGAGACCATGAAGAGAATATTTTATCAAACACAGGTAAAAGCTAGTTATGAGTCTCAAAAATCTGTGAAGTAGTTGTTTTAAACTTTATACATTTCATGCTGCTTAGTTTGAAAGTTGGTGATGGCAGCCAGAATATGGGAGAAAAATTATTTTAGGTAAACAACGATTGTGAGCATGTATTTTTCGAAAAATACCAGTGCTAGCAGTTGATTGTAAAATAGATTTCAGGAAAAACATAGCACTTTAACTGCAGAAATTCACAAGTCACAATTTCACTTAAATTCACATTTCTTTAAAAAATCACTTTGAAAAACATTTAATTGAAAACCTCATTTGAATAAGTGAAGAACCAGGTTTTCTTTTGCAATGGATTTGTGAAAATATCAACTAGCTGATTTTAACGTTTCAACTAACTCAATCACACTATTGCCTTTCTAACCATAACCTCTAAGAAGGTGATGTATAATTTCTATATGATCAGTCCTAGAGGGTTGACCAGAATACTTTTGTTGATTCCTGTTATTCTAATCATGCCTTATAGATATTGTTCTTAATGATGCATGAAATTAGTCTCTGTTTCACTAGTCACATATTTGACTTAATAAACTATTTTTAAGCACATTTTCAAAATAGAGGTGAATAAAATTTTAACCAATCTGACCTTTACCGGTGATTCTTCCTCTATCTATCACAAGTCACATGACGGCTTTTTCCGGGGGTGAGTGTTAAGAACTTTATTACGTCTCCGGTCATGCGCTTTGAGTCTTTGCTGTCAAGGTATCAATCTGCCCCCATACCTTGAAGCATACCTGCAATGATCTAAAACAGGATTCTAGGTACCCAAATCTCTTTGGGTCCTTGTGGGTTAGTGTTTGGTATGGTTCCTTTGGGAACCCACACCTTTTTCATATTTTGTTTACCTCTTGCCCTGCAAACAGAAGCTGTATGTCCAGTTTTACCACAATAATAACATGTAATATAAGGTCTAGTGGAAAATTTTGGTTTATAATGAACATGCCTTTCTATGGGTTTGTTTCTAGGGAATCTATGATGCACATTTTGTAAACTAGACAATTTCCCAACAGTCCATTCCAGTTCATGAATTTTCTTTTCAGATTCAACACATTTACCACAAGTATAATTTTCTTTAAAGCATGCAAGGCTATCATTTTCTTTTCTAAGCTCTGACTTTTCTTTAGTTAAAGCAGTAACAGCATTTTCAAGATGAGTGATAACTTTCTTAGATTTATCTAATGTTTTAGCTAGTTTTAAGGATTTATCATGCAATTCAGTAAATGCTTCATATAATTCATCATAGGCATCTTGTAAAGATTCAGAGTTAGAATATACCTCAGTTTCACTTTCGCTGTCGTGGTCGGCCATGAGAGCAACTTGACCTTTTTCGCTTTCTGAGTTATCTGTTGAGTTCATGTCATTGTCTTCCCAAGCTATGTAGGCTTTCCTACCATTGTTTCCTTTGGACCGCTTTTTCTTGAACTTTGACAATTTTCTTTCTAAGTTCGGGCACTTCATCGTCAGGTGTCCGGATTTACCACATTCGTAGCAAGTTGGAGGACTTGAGAAGTTTTCTTTGCTTAAGCCTCTTTTGGTTGGAGAATTCTTTTTGAGAGATCTTTCCCTTCTCATGAACTTTTTGAATTTACTAACCATTAGTTCCATTTTCTCCTCGTCTTCATCTTCATCTTCTGAATCATCACTATCGTCGGATGAGCTTGAACTAGAGGCTTTGAGAGCTAAGTTTTTGTTCTTCTTGTCTTTTCCTTCACGTTCTGCTAGGCGAGTGAGCTCTAACTCGTGCTCTAGTAATTTCCCAAACAGGGTGGCGAGAGTCATGCTAGTCAAGTTTCTTGACTCAGTTATTGCAGTCACCTTTGGTTGCCATTCTCTGTTTAGGCATCTTAGCACTTTGTTGATCAAGTCTTCGGGAGGAAATGATTTTCCTAATGAACCCAATTTGTTCACTATATGAGTGAACCTTTTCTGCATCTCTGATATTGTTTCACCTGTATTCATTCTGAACAATTCGTATTCTCTGGTAAGAGTATTTGTTCTTGCCCTTTTCACTTCACTTGTACCCTCATGAGTAACTTGAAGATTATCCCACATTTCTTGGGCAGTTTTACAGTTTGAAACTCGAAAAAATTCATCAGCACTCAAAGCAGAAGTAATAATATTTTTAGCACGAAAATTAAGTTGCACTTTTCTTTTCTCATCATCAGACCATTCATTTCTACTTTTTATTGTAAGAATACCATCTACTATGTGTGTGGGGACGAAAGGTCCCTTTTCCACAGCATCTCAAACATCTAAGTCTACCCCTTCAATAAAAATTCTCATTCTTTCTTTCCAATATGCATAGTCTTCTCCGTTGAATCCCGGAGGACGGAAAAGAGATGCACCCTCTTGCGTAGACCAACCTGAAGCCATTTCTCTTGAAGCTGCTAGGCCCTTTATACAAGAGTCTAGCTCTGATACCACTTGTTACCAAGTGGCTTCAGTCTCAAGAGGGGGGGGGTGAAATGAGATTTAAAAACTTTTCAGATCTTTCAAAAACGTTTTTCCCCTTTTCGATGACTTAGATCAATTTTCGCGCAGGTTAAGTGGAAGCGAAGGAATTAGGATATAAAGCAGTAAAGCGATATAATAGTAAAGCAGGAAAGCAGTAAAGCACGCAGAGATTTTATCCTGGTTCGGTCACCTCCTAGTGACCTACGTCCAGTCCTCACACCCTTGTGAGATTTTCCACTAACCAAAACAACAAGGCTTACAGGTGCCTTGGAAAACCTTTACAGACTCAGGCACTCTCCTCCTAGGATACCCCACCTATAGAGAGCCCTCAAATCTAATATAACAATAACAAGAGATACCCCACCCCTGTTACAATCAACTGCCCTAGAAAGATACCCCACTTCCTAGTACAAACAGCTACCCTAGAGAGATACCCCACTCCCTAGAACAAAACACAACAATTAAATAATAAACAATTGTAAATGCAGAAATACCTCTAATGAAGGCAGATATTACAACTTGAAGAATGCAACCCCAACTAACTCTTAGCAACAGATCAGCTCAGACAGACCAACGGTGCGTGATGAGCAAAAGTAAAAGCGTGAAGAGTTTTCTCAAAAGTTTTTCTGATTCGTACAAATGGGTTGTGTTATGTGGTGTGTGTTGTGTTTCAAATGAATCGTGAAGCACTGCCTATTTATAGGCTATGAGGAAATTATTTTTACGTTGAAAATAGTGTAGGAATCGATTCTTTGTTAAAATGTATTTGATCTAGGAATCGATTTATTTAGGTGAGGAATCGATTTATCTTTGTTTGGAAAATATGGGAAATCGATTCTTGAGTACCATGGAAAGCTAGGAATCGATTCTATACTCAGTGAAAATATGTATGAATCGATTTTCAGCTTGCCTGAGACAAGTGGGAATCGATTCTCAGTTTAAGTGCAAAAGATTGGGAATCGATTCTTCCCTTAAAAATTGTTTGGCTCAGAAATCGATTTATGTACTGAAGGACATGACCTGACAATCGATTTCTACCTTTTCTATTTTACCTGAAAATCGATTTTGATATTTGTTTATGCATGAGAAAAATCGATTTTGTTTAAAAGGTGATAAGAATGTTTACGTAAATATGCATGCACCTTTAAAAAACTTTGTGAGTGTGTGAGACTTTGAGATACGAGCTGACCTTTGAAAGAGCTTACACTTTTTCCTAAGACACACCCAAACCCTAAGGACTACCCTTATTTTTAAGGACTACCCTTAAACTTGAATCTTCAGTTCTTGGCTTGCTTGTCTTGGATTGTGACTTTGACGTTTAGTCACTTTTATTGACTTTGACCGTCAACCTTACCTTTGTCTTTTTCATCATCAAAACACATCCTGCAATATTAGATAACCTGCAACACAGGTATCCACAGAAGATAAATAAAATAAGAAACTGATCACTCACCCATCCAGCTTTGGTATGAGCAGGACCATGAAGGGCCCTAATAGTGTATTCTCTGAAATACTCAGGAAAAGTTAATAATGCATTGGGCTATAAAGTTAATCAGTAAATAATGTTCTAAAATATTTGCATTAACGTCAACACACACCTTGGCCCAGTTGGGACTTGAGATGGTGAATATTTCCCAGTAAGCATTCCAAGTCCTAGAGGACTATAAGCAATCATGCGAATACCAAGAGAATCACATATGCTCTTGATCTCTAGTTGATCTTTCGATCCCCATGCTTAGCAAAGAAAATTGCACCTGAAATGTTGAAATTATAAAGAAGATCAATGTCACCAACTTTGACAGGTTCATAAGTTTTTTCAAGGTATTTCACAATCATCTCATAATCATTTGAATCCTTCTTCAAGGGAGAAATTGAGCAACAATAACAGATCAATGCTTATAAAAAAATCAATAACACCAGCAATAACAGATTGATTTCGATAATAACCTAACCAAAGTCCATCAAAGAAATTCCATGAAAAAATTCCAAAACATTATCGAAATTTTTGGAACTAAAAACAATGAAAAAAAAACGAATGGATTTATAGAAGGAAGGAAACATAGGTATGGAGAAGACAAAATCTGATTTCCAGATTTAATTTCCTGATAGAGCAAAAACAGTTTTCCAAATTTAATTCTTTTCAACCAACGTATGAAATCGAAGACAAAAAGAAGAAGAAACTATCAATTTCAAACTATAAGCCGAATCAGAACAAATGAGGACAAACATATCTAACATCTCGATCTAGACCTTCAAATCAACTTCTAAATCTGAAATCGAAGAAGAAAATCAGATTCAAACTACAAAGCTTCAAGATCTATAGCATTTGAGAACCTAATAAGCTTTTGCACAAAAAGAAATTAAAAAGAAAATCCTAGAAATTAGAAAAAGGGGTACCTGAAAAAATGTGAAGAAAACCCTACAGATTGCGAAGAGTGAGAGAGACGGCGGAGAGGAAAGGCGGCGACGGAGAGGAAAGGCGAACAGAGTGAACTTGCGCTGCGTTACTAAGAGAGTGAACTTTGCGTGACGACGTGGAGAGCAGAGACGGCGTGGAGAGCAGTGACGGCGTGGAGAGAAGAGACGGCGTGGAGAGCAGTGACCTTGGGAGAGAAGACGGAGTGGGGAGTAGAGACGGGGAGAGTGGAGAGAGCAGAGGCGGCGAGAGTGGAGAGCTTGAAGTTTCAGAGTGAGAGATTGAAAGAATACGAGAGAACGCGAGGTATTGGAAAAAAAATATGGGGCCTTTAGCATCGGTGGTCTATACACCCGATGCTAAATGTCTAAAGCAAATACATTTAGCATCGGGTGTTTAAACACCCGATGCTAAAAGTAGGCGCGGAATATGAAATCTTCCATTTAATTGCAAAAATGCCACCGGTTCAACATTTAGCCTCGGTTGTTCAAACAACCGATACTAAATGATGCTTAATAATGTCTTTTTTTCCACTAGTGCACGGAGTGTCCCAACGCTTTCAACGAAAGACTAATCTATGCTCGTGCTTAGGATTAAATTTCGCACCGCCAACACCGAATTTGTCCACTCCTAAAATCAAACCCGGGAGAACCGGGTCGACCGTGTCCCAGAGTAAATTAAGTCTTTTGGCCAACGGTGTTGGTAGTTCTGAAATTTATGCTATTAGTTCCGAAATTTAAATTTCAAAATATATAATCAATGACATTTAAATATTTCCAATATTATATTATCTATATGTAAGTTTACGGTACATATAATTAGTAAATACCTCTTTTCGGGAAAGAATAACATTTTTCCAATGAGTCATTCTTAGAGCAATTCAAGGGAAACGAAATAAATATTGAACCTATGTGGCTATACATGTAACGCTATCTAATTGGACCACTTCATCAACATATTTCCAAATCACTATCCAATGTGGCAAGTCAATTGGTTGTTATATTAAAAAATTAAATAAAAATTTAATTTACAGACACATCATTAAATGTACCTCGAACCAAACCCGGGGCGTGGGGTTGAGCAGTTGGGGCTCATTCTCCCTTAACCAAGGGTCGGAGGTTTGATCCCCGCCAGGGGTATAGAGCAGCGTTAAATACTTCGACCCAGCTGTCCCACCCATTGAGGTGCCTACAATCTAGCGATGAGACTAGTCATTGCAGTCGGCGGTGGATACCCTGAGTAAAACAAAAAAAAAATGTACCTTGAACCAAATCGGAATTGTTTTATGCCAATGAATGTTTTGTTTTCATTCTTCAAACCATTTGCTTTTTATTCAAATTAAAAAAATTAAATTTAAAATTCTAATTAATAGTTTTAGTGAATAAATTGAAAGTTTAAAATTCAAAATTCAAATTATTAATTAAATAGTGAGGAATGATTTTGACCGTGGAATATTAAACCAAATTTGTAAACTCTTTAAGAGGTTTATTTTTGGCAGATTCATTTAGTTGCGTTCCTTTTATACAGCTAATTAATTAATTAACTAATAAATATTAAATGATATTTGGCACCTTCTTCTGTCGTGCCACCACCCCACACACACATAACAACCCACTTTTCCACAACAACAAACTCCAAAACCAAAATCACTCTCCTGTTCCTCATAAGGTAATCAAAATCGGACCGTATATTGAACCGGAAGAAATAGCGGTTCGAGGTTTCTTGGGGTTGAATCGGGGTCGAACCGAAATTAATTAAATAGATTATTTAATATTTTTTATAATATATAAAGGATAAAAAAAATTATAATATAATATAATGAAATTATGATATTCGACAATCATAGATAGTACAACTCTCATAATAATATAAGTATATATTTTTATTTTTTTATTTATTTCATCAATTTAGTTATAAAAAAAAGATAAAAATATCCCAAATACCAAAAATTAACATTATTTATCAGTTTTTTTTTCCAAAAATCAACATGATATATACCACATTTTTAAGAAAAATCAATCAAATCCGGTACTCACCACCACTGTGTTGGATTTCTCGACGCGGTGACTTCTTCTTTATTTTATGGTGAGATTATTCTCCTTTTCTTTTCTTCGATCCTATTAGTCTTTGGTTTCAATTTCTGATTATCAACAACATCACTATTACTAGGTTTCTAGGCTACTTGACACAATATAGAGTTCAACTATATTTGTTTTTGTAACTTTCCTTTAATCCTACAAGTGAATATACTGATAATGTTGTCTCTTAAAAACTACAGATTGAAATAAGGCAAAAATACTTTATCTCGGCAAATGATATGTGGATTGAGAAGACATTAGCAATTGTGACTTTTTCTCCATCTTTACTTGGTGAGTCTATTTCTTCAATTTTAAGTTTCAGATTAAGCGAAATTTTACTAGAACTTTTGAGAAACCCTCATTCTAGAGTTAAACTATATTTGTTTTTGTTACTTTCCTTTAATCCTACAAGTGAATATACTGATAATGTTGTCTCTTTTAAAAACTACAGATTGAAATAAGGCAAAAATACATTATCTCGGCAAATGATATGTGGATTGAGAAGGCATTGGCAATTGTGACTTTTTCGCCATCTTTACTTGGTGAGTCTATTTCTTCAATTTTAAGTTTCAGATTAAGCGGAATTTTACTAGAACTTTTGAGAAACCCTCATTCCTGATTCTTTCCCACTCAAACAACTGAGTTTGTTATTGTCAAGAACTGATCCTCAATTGTGTTTAACACCTAATTTATGTTGGCACTAGATTATGCGTAGGCATGGCAACGGGGCGGGTCGGGGGCGGGTTTGGCATTTCCTGTCCCCGCCCCTACCTCTATCGGGGTCGGGTTTTGCATCCCCCAACCCCATCCCAAACGGGGACGGGTTCCCCGCGGGTACCCGTTTCCGCCACAAATTTATAAGAAAAATAAAAAAAAATATTTATAATAATTAATAAAATAAAATAATAATAATTATACAATGATAAAGTAAAGTTAAAAGTATTAAAATAGATTTTTCTATAGGAAATAGATCAAAATTAAAAATAAACAAAATTTATGAAACAAAATAAATGAGTAAATATGCATGAAATAAAATAAAATAATTAATTTATGTTTTGTCAAGCGGGTTCGGGGCGGGGACGGGGTGGGTATCGACATCCCCGAACCCAAACCCGTCCCCGGTCAAAGCGGGTTTTCCCCGTCAAACTCGGGGCGGGGTCGGGTGGGTGCCCGCGGGTTCGGGTTATGTTGTCATGCCTAATTATGCGTTCTTCAAAAAGGTAAGTTAATGGTCTTATGATTTTGTTACTGTTGATAATCTTAAAGCTGCTATTATTTTTACTATCATTATATTTCTTATGATTTGTGTGCTTTATATTGTTCTTTATTATGTTTTACTATCATTGTTATTTTTTCTTCTTTTGCTAGAGTAGGGCTAAGAAACCCATTGATATCGCTTTTAAAGATGAGGTCATTAGTGCTCTGAATGCTGAATGATTGCCCAACATGCATACATGATGTAGATATAGTATGTACAATATCTCCTTTATGTGTATCATTAATCTCTTTGTGCCTTTATACTTTTAAAATTAATGTTGTTATTTTTAGTCAATATTTTGTGCTTCCAGGTTCATTAGTTGAAAACTCAGTAAGCTACTTAAAACTAAGGTGCTGATTAAAAGCTAATGGTCTTTCAATTAGAGAATAATATACTTAAATCTTAGATTCATTTGGTTACCTATATACTCTTTGACATCTATTAAATCACATGCATCTATTGTTACATCTAATGTTCGCATATCATTCTGTTCCTATGATCAATTTTATGTTTTGTCTGGTCTACTGAAATTGTTCTCTCTCACTATGAAAATGGAAAGCACTTGGCGGATCTTTCACATAGGACTAATTTCATCTTCAATTTTTGCATATATGCAAGAGCAAATTGCAATTCAATGTATACGTTGGTAGTAAATTTAATGTATTAACAATATCTTAAGTTGCAAATATACTTTTACCTTTAGTTATTCTTCTCATTCCAATTGCATGGTAGAAAATTCAATTTATCAAGTAATCAAAATTCAATTTATCAAGTAATCTCTTTCATTATTTCCTATCTACTTTTCCAACTATTTTCAGAACTAGCTTTGTTCCGTCCAAAATCTTCAAAAGCAAAAAAAAGTAGAATTTTAAATGTTTAATTTGATTTCTCTTCTCTTAGTCAAAACTCACATGCATAAAAACTTAATCTTATTTTACTTCTCATTCTCTAAATTATAAACTTTGGTAGTATCCTTCCAAGAAAATAAAACAACATTGACCTACAATGAAAGAAGATGATGTTTGAACTGCAATCAAACAAGTGCTACAAATGGATGGGTATTTTGTTAGAATGGGTAGTTATTTGTGTTATTATTATTACTATTTTGTTATTATATATATATATATTATTGTATTTATTATTATATTAGGCAGTTTTATGTATTAGGTTGCAGTTAAGGCAGTAGTTATTAATAATTAGGAGCAGTTATTTAAATGAGGCAGTTATGTGTAAGGGCTGTGTGTGTAGAATAAAAAAAGAACCAGAATTGTATTCTGATAAGGGAATTGGGGGTTTTTTTAGGCACTGGGAGAGACTAGAGGCTCTCATATGTCATCTAGGAACTATTGTTCTTGTGATTATTATTGTAACTTGTGTGAGTTCTATTGTAAATCAGATTCTGTTCATCCATAAACCAGAATTCTGCTGTTGTTAATTTATAAATTGAACCGGTTTCTATCATATTTATCATTGGTATTCAAATATTTTGATAATTGATATGTCATAAAGATCTTTCATGCATAATATTTGCATGTCTGATATCTGATAGTAAAACTTAGTGAAATTCTTCCCCATGATTCTATAACTTTAGATGGGAATGGAAGAAGAAACTTAATGGACACTTCAGTAAAGTTGTTTTAAAATTTTCATCTTAATAAAGTTTTCATTGTGCAATATTTGTTGTCATTTTGATTGCTCTAAAGAATCTATTATCTTTTTATTCTCACTGGGGGACTCATCTATTTGGCTATCATAATCCAATAGTCGACATGCTTGCTTCCGTTTCTTTTTTTTTGGATCATTACTTCGGTTGTCATCAAAATGAGTGACCTATTTGAATTCTACTTCGGTTGTCATTACTTCTATTTCATTCAAACATAATAGATTTGTCTTTTTCGTAGGATAGGGGAGACAAATTAAGGGGATGGTGGAGCGTGAAAGAGAAGGAAATACATTAAAGAGGAAAGGGAGTTGTTTCAATAAAAATCTACAAAACTAGATCAATGAAGAATGGAACTACATAATCAATCAGGTATTCAATAAAAACCACTTAAAAACTTATGACAGGTATTTGACACTACTAAAAATGCGTACCTAATCAAAAGCAACCAGATCATATAGATTCAACACGCAATGTCTATTTTATGAACTTACATTAAACATCAAAAACTATGAATTTAAAAGAAAAAAGCAAATACAAATACTATTCGTACAAGTACAAATAACAGGCATCGATCGTCTACCAAATACGATCTTCTTTAGTACAAATAACAGGCATCGATTTACTAGCTGACGATGAAGATTAAGAGGTGTTGTACCTGACTTCATTTCAGCAATAATATTAACATATGGAACTGCTGTCAAAAAATATATTGTCGCATATAATATCAATAGGTGATAAGGGATCTATTGTCAAAGCAATATGTAGCAACAATTTGAACTCCCAAATACATCCAGCAAAATACCCACCTCTTATTAAGCAGCAATATCAAACTTCTAAGAAGCATGTTAATGAATAATAAAACATTAGTAAAGTTATAATGTAAAGCTAATATATTCCGGCACTTTTTTTTACCCCCCTCTTCTCCACCGTACCCCCATAACCCTTATAATCCCTAAAATTCCCCTAAATTTTATATAAAAAATAACATTTTTTAAAAATTTCCGAAAATACCTCTAAATAGGACAATTCCAAAAAACAATTTTTTTGATCTTTCCGGAAACATCCCAAAAGAGGTACTTCCGGATTCCGAAATTTTTTTAAAAAAACGTATTTTAATTTTTTTAAAATTATACGATTACGATTAATAACGATAACGATAAATAACGATACTCGCTAAAATATGATAACGTTAAATAACGATAACAATAAAATACGAGTACAAATACCATAAAAAATACGAAAAAAAATACAACTAAGGGTCAAAGGTCAAAACAACTAAAGCACGCAAGAGTCTCTCATATGCAGCATGTGGAAGACCCTTGACTCCCATGGCATCCCGGATATGTGCAGTTGCAGTCTGGAGCCTATCCTCCATGGTCAGTGGACCAATATCCTCAGCTGCTGGAACCTCATCTGGTACATCCTCCGGAGGCGCAGTGAGACGGGGAATGGACACCTGTAAGTACCATGGCAGGTAATCCTCATCGAACTCACCCGAATGTCTGGCCTGTCTAGAAGATCTAATCAAAGTCAATTTTTTGTATCATCGCAATTTTCTCCCTAGGACCAGCCATGGTGTGTTTAAATTTAAGGGTCCTTTGCAGTTGTACGTGGAAACCACACGCAGCGTCGCTGAGATCCTTCGCCGTTTAACTCCACCATCACAGTAGTTTCTGTCATCCTTCGCAGTTTAACTCCACAATCACAGTAGTTTCTGACATATTTTAGACCTTGTGTTTTGTTTCTGTTTGTTGTTGTAATCTGTTATTTTCGATCAATGTAAACGGTGTTTTTAATTAATAAAATAAATGTTGAATTTTTAATTTTGACTTCCCGAATTACGTAGAAAGTGATAATTCCTGATGACTTTTTTTAAGGATTTCCGGAATTACTTCAGTAACACAGACTTCCGAAAGTCAAAATGTATTCCGGAATTACGTGTTCCGGACGTAATTCCGGAAACCCCAAAAAAATTCTCCCGAAATTATCCTTTTTGCAGGTAATTCAGGATAATTCCGAAAAACCTAAAAAAATGCGTTCCGCAATTATCTTCTAACACGTATTTCCAGATTTTTTTTGGAAATCAAGGGTAAATTCATCTGTTTGGTATATTTGGGGGGTATAGGGTATTACGTACTTCCGAAAATTTTTTGGAAATCAAGGATATATTCGTCTATTTGGTATATTTGGGGGGTATAATATAAGGTATAATGGGGTGTACAAAAAAAAGCCATATATTCCCCGGCTACGCGAGTTGGCAAGGCAACGATAATAACATGATCTCAAAATCAACATTCTCGTGAATCTTTATAGAGCACGTGACTTTCACATCCTTCAAGCCATGACATCAACACTTAGTATCACTAGAACTGCAAAAGCAATTGTATTCTTTTCCACTTCTTCTTCAGTGTTCTTCGTCATCTTCGAACCGTTTTCTTCTCATTTTTTTTTTCTTTTTAGCATAACTCCCCTTTATTTCTCTGTAGTGTTGTACCCTTGTGGAATTGTCAAGAAAACAACCCTTGTGGAATTGTCAAGAAAACAACTTTAAAAACCCAAACCCTAACCCCTTATTAGTTGATCGACCTAATACCCTTTTCGTCTGCGCTCAGTATTCCTGTCGCATGAAAACCCTTTCTTTGTTGTTGAATAGCTAGCTATTCGTTGCACATTGCTTTTTTCCTTTGTAATGTAACTGCCAATAATGTTTCCTCATCTTCGGAAAAACCTATTGTTTCTCCCTTCTCGTTGTTCTTCTTCATCATCATCGCAAGTTCAAATTCGCACGCTTCTTATTCGGTTTCAAGTTCGTGAGTTCTCATCTTCTCCTTTTCTTCCGCCGCCTCCCAGTAAGCGTGTTGGGGAAGATGAATATAAGGTTAGGGTTTCGGTATTGTGGGATTTCAACACCTGTCGCGTGCCTTCCGAAGTTAGCTATTTGAAGGTGGCACCTTCAATTATGGGGGCCGTTAGAACTAATGGCTTTAAGGGTCCTATTCAAATTGAAGCTTACGGCAATGTTTATCAGCTTTCAGATATCAACCAAGAAACACTTTTCTTGAACGGTATTGATCTTCACCACATTCCAGGTACTTTTTTTTATCACTCTTACTATCTTCATTTTCAGTTAGTTCTCTTGTTTTCCTTTTTTATTTATTAGAAATTAGAATTTAACTTGAATCAATCAACTTTTGAAATGGTGAACATTTGGTCTTTAATTATCACAACACAACGTTTTTATTCCTAGATTTTAAGCTGGTTGTATGATGAATGAGAAAATTGGCAAGTTGTAAGTTAGCTAATATAACTTGTAAAATTCTTTTGCAACTTTTCCTTGAAATGGAGTTGCAGCTAACAAATCAGTCTTAGAATCGTGTCCAGATGAGGACTTCCTGAAATGTTTCATCAATTTTTTTTTTATCTTTTCAAATAATAATGACTTATATAACTACATTGTTGCAGATGAAAAGAACGGTTCTCATAGATATCTTAAAGATTGGATTTCCATGAATCCTCCACCTGCACACCTCTTTCTGATATCGGGTGATAGGGACCCTGACTTCATCTGCACGGTGCGCCACTTAAGTTTGAATAACTACAAAATCTTGTATGCATGTCCAGGAAGGGCTGATGATTATCCCTGCTCTGCATCAACTACAACGTTGGAGTGGTCTTCGATTGTCAAGGGGGAATATCTTATTGTAAACGATAGAAGTGCTGAAACATACAACAAAAGTTCGACTTTCTTTAATTGGATTAGTAATTGGTGGACATTTTGGAAAAGTAGTACTAAGTCTGATGATTTGACTGCAAATCAGGATGTTATACATTCGAGAAAGCCTGAGTTGTTTGAGGATTCAATGTTAGCTGAAGTAGACCAGACTGTTAGTCATTTTGAAGAGCCCAAGTCATCACAACTGCAACAGGACGTTAGTCATTTAGGAATGCATGAGTTATTTTCTATTGGTTCCTTTTGGTGGGATGTTGTGGAATCTTTTCTTTTCACACCTCGAGGATCACGTCTTCTTTCCAAATCAAGAAGCAGGTTTGCTAGTTTGTAATTTTTTCATAAGTGTCTTTTTGATAATATCGCATTTCTGGCTCATTCCTTGCTCTAACCTGAATCTCAACTGCAAAAGAAAACAAATGTTGCACATTAATTGACCTTGATCATTATGTAGCTACTTGTTGAAAGAATAATTTAGTAATATTTTGCTACATGTTTTGTGTCAGGGAGGATCTGGCTCTTAGATTACAAAAGCATGGTCCCCCTTTTCTTAGGTGTCTCACTGAAAATGATATCCTTCAATTGGTGGAATTACTAATAGCAGAGAAGAAATGGTTGGAGGAAAGCCCGTCACAAGCATTTCCTTTTCGGCTAACTCAAGCAGTTTAGAAGAACTCTTTGATAGACCAATCTCATGGTGCAAATGACTTGAGATCTCTCTTTCTAAATAAAACACCACAGTCCAACTTGCAAAAGTCATTCAAACATATGATGTGGAGCCAAAGATGCAAAACTGAAGAGTTCCCGGGGAAAACAGGACATTCACTCATCTTCTCTTTTCATTATGCATTACTTTTTTTTAATTTCAGTTCATACTTCTTGGATTAGTTGAATAAGTTGAGAAGATATTTACACTTGGTTAGATCCTTCATTCACATGGAATCAGTTAGATTTTCGTCACTATCAACCACCACTTTGGCCACCTTCAATCACCACTTCAACTACTACCAACCACAACTCTCACCACCACCGACCACCACTATGACCACCTCTAATCATCAATCTGACCACCCTCAACCACCACTTCGGCCATCACCGACCACCACTCTGGCCACCATCAACCACTCCTTCCACCTACAGTCACCAATCTGACCACCAACGACTTCCACTTCGGCAAACGCCAACCACCAAATTACCATTCTGACTACCGCCGACCTAAATCACCACTTTGACCACCACTAGTCACCATCATGACCACCACTAGTCACCATCATTGACTACCACTTCAACCACCACCACCACCACCACCACCACCACCACTGTGACCACCATTGGTTACCACTCCAACAAGTGTTTGTCGACAATTGCAAGTTACAACTACTATTATTAAAAATTATTACTAAATAAGTACATTATATATTTGTAATATATTAATTTTTAAAATTTAATGTTATATATTGTTTTGATTAAGATAGATTTTTTTGACCAAGATTAAGATAGATTTATAATGTATATTTAATTTATTTTTATGTTTGAAACTAGTTTTAATTTTTGAAAATTTCCTAACCCAAAACGAAATCTCGTTTTGATTTTTGAAATGTTTGAAACTCAAAACAGAAACTAATTTTGATTTTTAAAAATTTTAAAACAGAAAATCACCCCGAACAAGGCCTAAGTTGTTTGTTCAAAGTAGGGATGAGAATAGGTCAGCCCGCCTAACAGGGGCCTAAGCTAATAAGCCTATTTAGCTAAATAGGTCAGGCTAGGCCATCGAAAAAGCCTTTTAGGCCTATCAAGTCAGTCTATTTAAATGAATTTAACTAATATTATTAATTACTAATATTATCTTGTATTGAATTTGGGACTTTGTGTTAAGTCATAACTTTGCGGAGGGGGTCCATAGCACTCGCCCTCACGCGCCTCTTGTTGATTATATTCGCGTCCGGAGGGATTTGGACCGGCATGTCTCGTTCTCTCACTCTCTTCGAGAAGGAAATCCATGTGCAAAATGCCTAGCTAAGCAAGGCTCAATAATGGAGTCTGGTGTTCGCACATGGACCCAATGTCTCGCTGCTATTTCGTCTATTCTTGTAGCTGATGCTATAGGCATAGAGCATACTAGATTGTAGTTCCTGTTTTTCTTTCATTTGTATAAAAAAAAAGTCACAACTTTGCTAACACTTTTTGTTAGTTTAAACATATTAACATAGTTGAAGTTGTTATTATAAAATAGAATTTAAATAAAATTTTAGTAAAGTATAATTAGGAATCAAACAAAATATAGAAAAAGCACATTACAAAGTTAAGAGTTTTACATATTAACATACAAATTGTGCTCTTTCCACTCACTCATCTAGTCGAAACCTCTCCAAACCCACCTACCCATTTCACATAACCCAATACCCCAGACTATCCCTCTCCACCATTTTGTTTCATTCCCATGGTCTTGCAAATACTAACTAATAGTGTTGCTACAAATGAAAGTTTTAGCACATCATACTTGATGCAGATGCAATTCTTGGAGACTATCCTAGAAATATCAAAATGGGTTCGGAGAAGATGTATATCACAGTAAAAACAATACCAGCCAATGTGAGAAGCACTGTTGATCTTTGCAAATATATCCCTAACATGTCAGACTTTTTGCACGAAATGCTTGTCCACATAGCATCTCAACAGCACTCCCCATACACTAACTGATCATCAAATAAAATCACCAATTATATAACCATGGTAATTAATTATTGATCATAGACAGTTCACAGGGTCTTAAAAAAGCAATAGTTAAGCACTATTATTCTGAGTAAAAAAGAAGGACTATTATTATTCAATATAGTAATGTTTATGTTGTTTATCCATTATAACATGTCATGTAAAATAAAATTTTATTTAAATTTAAAATTATCCTATTTTTATTATTGAATAGCTAATCTAATATTTATTAAATTGTGATTAGAAAACAATTAATAAACATCATTGCAACTACGATATAAAAGCTTGCAACCTCATCCCAAAAGAATTGTCTTCCTCATATCAGAATGGCATCATATTTTCATAGATATCAGAATTGTCTTTCTCATCCCAAAACAATTAATATATATTGTCGTGTAGATTTTTTTTACAACGTCAGTCAATCACGAAACAATACATCATAAAAATTGCGATTTTATCTCATCTACCTTAACAAGTTATTACAACGATGGTGTTTACAAATTAAACATATTTTGCTCTTCTAGTTTGGTAATTTTGGTCTTTGTGATTTTTTTATTTCACTTTTGGTTGTTAAAAATCATGGATTGTGCAATGTTATTCCCTTATTTTTCCAAAATTCAAGATTTTTGAGGACCAAAAGTGCAAATAATATATGATTTTGAGGGAAAATTGCGAAACTAAGAAAAATGGGGACCAAAATTGTCAAAGTAAAATAAAAATACTAAAATCACCAAGTTAACAAAAATCACCATATTTGTTTGTGATAATAATGGACTTTTTTTGATCAAATAAAACTAATTAAACTATTGGACTTGATATTGTTCTTTTATCTCCATAGACAAATAAAGTTAGTTGGAGTAGCTAAATAACATATTATTGGGGTAGCTAAATTTAAAATTTACTTAATTATCCAAATACATATATTATTTTTGGATAGCCAAAACTACTCCATAGTTACACTACCAATCGCTCCAAGAGGCTGGAGCTGCAATAGGAAAGAATAACTAAGAATGGAAAGAGAAAAATAGTAGCAGGATGTTCAAAAAATAATACTAGGAATGTCAAAATATATTTTTCATGGGAGTATTAGCTGCACACCCTAACGTATACGTAGATCGTCGGTGGGTATAATTATAGTAAAATATAATACTTTTCTAGACAAATAGCCATAGGAAACAAAAGTGAAGAAACTGGTCCTTGATTGTTAATTTCATTTATATTTGTATGATTGAATATTAGGACCACTTGTATACGGAACGCATGTTCTAGAACAGAAACGAAACAGAGTGAGTACCATGAGGCCATAAGGGAAGACTTTGGATACAATGTTTCCAAGGGAAGCAGTAGCAAGCTCCAAGTTACCAAGGTGTCCTGAAAATATTTGTGTGCACATAGACATTACATAGTTGATAAGGTAAACGATATCAGCAGTAGCTGCAAGTGGAAGAGAATTAAACTTAGCCAGAAAAGTGCTCCAGACTAAGATTCTCCATCAAAAAGGGATGAAACTTCCCCATCTATCGAAGTGTATTAAGCGTTTTATCCAGCCATTTGCTTGATCTAACAAAAAATTGGAAAATAAAGACTAAAAAATATAAGAGAGTTAAGAAAATGCAAAACGCACAACACAAAACCCAAATGCTCGACATTATGAAAATGGAAACCAGGTTACACAAACAGCCTAATTGAGCTAATTACATTTGATCATTTGTCATAATCAAGGTTTTAAAATTTGGTCTGTAACCACAATTGTAGCCACGCCACATAAAGGTTTTTGATGCTCCACAACTATCATGCGACAATCATTGCAAAGTAAGACTGCATTTTTCTTCTGTAAAAATTAATGTATGATGTCTGTATTTTTGACTTATCACCTCAGATTCAGAATTGTATAAAATTGCAATACTCAGAATTATTGACTTATACACCTTCACATAATTAAGGTTCCTCCAAACTCTTTCAAATCATGTTTTTTATATTACTTCGGTTAGAATCACATACACCATAAACAAATGTCGATTATTTATTTAAATTAACGAAATAGTTGTACATGACCAACAATTATTATCCGCAAAATGAAATGGCATGAGAGAAACTGAACATTAGTGCAAGAATTTTTATATCCTCCATTTATTTCCTCAAACTTACAAAAAAGCATACGATTCATCTCCTGAACATTCAAAAACATTGCATATAATCTAGTTTTTGCCAAAACTGGGTGGTGGGTTTGTCTAAATATCAGTTTTGTAAATGCCTGATGGCTGTTTATGGGGACGGGACGAGCCAAAGATCAACCAGAACATGCTGAAAAAGGCTCAAGGGTCATCAACTAATTCCATTGCCGATATTCCTGTCAAAGATCAAAGTCTCTACCACAATCTAGGCATCATGAGCACATAAGGTGGGCTCCTCAAAAGTCATATCTGCAAGGTTTTCAAGAAATTTCCCTTCCAGTATCTTAGACCACTGCCACATAATAGTTGATGCATGGCAGATAAAAGGATTTACCATTGCTGGACATGCAAACAAGATTTTGTAGTTAATCACACTTAAGCGGCTCAATGTGCAGATAAATTCAAAGCCTCTCTCACCGGATATTAGAAAGAGGTGTGCAGGCCCCCGAGGATTTTTAGACATCCAATCCATAAGAAATCTATTGTAACTGGTTCTTCCACCTTCAACAATGTAGTTATATAAGTCATTATTATTTCATTAACATACACTATCTTGTTACAACCAGCTTAAAATATAGGAATAATAACGACGTGTTTTGATAATTAAAGACCAAAATGTTCAACATGAAGATAGTAATAGTATTAAAAAAGTACCTGGAATGTGGTGGAGATCAACGCCTGTCGAAGAAAGTATTTTTTGGTTGATCTCTGAAAGCTGGTAAACATTGCCGTAAGCTTCAATATGAATAGGACCAGTAAACCCATTAGTTCTAAGGGCACCCGTAATTGAAGGCCCTACCTTCGAATAGCTAACTCCGGAAGGAACGGGACAGGTTTCGAAGTCCCACCAAACCGAAACCCTAAGATTATATTCATCTTCCTTGATCTGATTCAAGCGAGATTTCCGAGGAGGAGGAGTAGATGAGAAGTCACGCACTGGAAATCGAATGAGAAGCCTGGGAAGTTGCGATGATGATGAAAAGGAAGAACGAGAAGGGAGAAAAAATAGGTTTTTTGGAAGAAGATGAAACATTATTGGGATCGGAACGGAGATGGAGGATGTGGTGGCAATTAAATTACAGGGAGTGACAGAAAGAGAAGACAAAAGGGGTTTTGGTCGAAATAATAAGGGGTTAGGGTTAGGCTTTTTACAGTTTTTTTCTTTGGACAAAAATCCACAAGGTAGAGACCAGCCCAAACGAAGCCTGGACAATAACCTTAAGGTAGGTGGGCGACTGCCGTAGGTGATAATGATAGCAGTTAGTTATGAAGAGATAAACTGTTGGAAGTCAATTTCATTCCATTGAAGAAAACACCCCAAAAACTAGGGTTTAGTATAATGGGCTTTAAAGAAGACTAAAAATGAATCCCATAATTCGTAGGACCCCCTTCTCTACTCGGTGAACACCCCAAAAACTAGCGAATAGACCAAATTGCCATTAATGATTCATGCGCGCGTTTTTTTTTCTCTGGATTTACCAAGGTTCGGACCATAGGTTATCAACCAGCTCGGGAAGTAAGCATCGAGTGTGTTATGTTCACGAATCAAACACACAGACACCCCCTTCATGCATTTTTAACAGGTTCGAGGTTTGGGATCAAACCAGTTCGGCCTTTTGGAGCCGAAGCTGTTCGTCCTTTAGGGATCGAACTGCCTTATTTTTAACAAGTCCTGAAATGTTTGAAATTAACGAACTGCCTTATTTTTAACAAGTTCTGAAGTGCCTTAATAAAATTAGGCAAAATCTTTTAACCCACTTTTTATATCAAGATGTCCATCCGTAGACTACTTTAACAAAGTACATTCACCCTTAGACACAATGGTTAATAGAAAGTATCAGCTAAATACCAAAAAGCTACTTTGTAGACTACCTTAACAAAATACATAGTACATACACCCTTAATAAGTCCTGAAGTGTTTGAAATTAACCAACTGCCTTATTTTTAACAAGTTCTGAACTGCCTTAATAAATTTAGGCAAAATCTTTTTTAGGTGTATTAAAATAATAGGACAATATTAATTAAAACAAAAATAGGAATTCAAATAAGAAATTAAAATATAAAAAGGTCTCTCAACATGCAAGATCCACGTAGACCCTAAAAGAGGATTTAGCTAACAATGAAATAAAATTAGGAGTTATATTAAAAAAAAAGAAATAAAATTAGGAGTCACAGATTACAGAGAACTTTCTGATCTGAGTATTTAGCCTCCTTTTTCTGCTCCAGAGCTCTCTCTGTCAAGAACGGTACCCAAATCTTCCTTATTCTCACCTCTGTCTGCGTACCAGCCTCTCAATTCAAATTACCGCTTTTCTTTCAACTAGTGGGATGACCCGTGCGATGCACGGGGTCAAAGTTTTAGGAACTGCTTAATAGAAATGAAAGACAAATTCTAACAATTGTATAAACGTTATTTATTAAGTCAAATAAATATGGCTCATAGAATAATATTAGACTTTTATAACTCGAAAAAATTGGTATTTGAAGAGGATAAAATTTGAACATATCATATAATAGAATAAAGGTATGAAGAACCTCAATCATTAAGGCAAAGAAAGAGTACAACAATGCTACTAATTAAAAGCATCACATAACAATAGGATTATCAGCACTTTGGCCAACTGCTTGATGATCAGAAGCGGTAGCTCTAGAGATGGGACGGCGACCTGCATGAGGTGGAAGAGCTTGAATAGGAGGTGGCTGGTTGCGCATTATTCTTGGGCGAAGATGGGCACCAGTCATTGGACAATGAATTTTGAAGCGGCCCTTTGAAATGTAGGTTAAAACAACTTCCCTTCTAAAATCGATAAACTTGGGAGGATTTGAATGGAACAATTGGATTAAATGGAAAAATATGGCAAACTGTTAGGCACACCATTGGAAATACTATTATGCATTCAGAGCATGGAAAAAATAACAAATTTTGTGGTGGAACAATAATATAAATTCTTCGTAAAGTCAAATCAAACAATTGATAGAAAATTAAATGTATGGAGTTAAGGATAATCTTGGAATATAAACTTTTAAACCCATATTGCTTCCAGATAGGTGAATGATCAATATTTCTTAATAACATTAGTGGAATCCCAACTTTCAGTCTCAACTCATGAGGTGGAAGATCAGATGCGACAATAGTGTTCAAAAACTCAGGTGTATGTATATCATCCATAGGAGCAAAATTAGAGTTTGTGGGTCAATGAAAGGGCCTAATAACTACTGATCAGAAATTGAAGGTAAAAACAATGAAAGCAATGGGCAGTCATGAACAACTGAAAAAACAGTAGATATGCTTCCATTTAAATTTTGTGGACATATATCCCCTCCAAATTAAACAACAATGGATTGCAAAAAAAAAGTATAAACTATGTGACTGATAGAAGATAAAAAAATAAAGTGTAGAATATAAGTTATGATTTGAAGGAGTCTTGAGTAAGGCGTGGCATTAAAAAGGACCATTGCATTTCTCTTTTTTACCACAAAGACCCAGGAAGTTAATTTAAGTGAAAATGGGGAGCCGCGAAAATTTTATAAATTTCTAATAGTCAATTGATTTAAATTGCTAGTCACGAATATTTTATAGAAAGTTAAATTTGGATTGGTTGTAATCAAAGAAAGGAGTGATGCTTTCTATAGTAAAAGACAATCAAATTGCTATGGCAAATTCATCCCTTAGATGTGCTTAGAGTTAAAAAAATTGGACAATATTATGTTGTATAGCCATTAGATAGACAAATAGTACATGATATAATATAAATATAAAAAGGTTAATCCTTTTCCATTTCATTCCCAATTTCCCATACATAAGGGGCAAATGTGCAAAAGTCAATAGAGTACAATCCCAAAAGGAGGAATCCCAGGCAATACAAAAGAGGGAGAAAGGGGAATTGCCAATAGCTAGGCAAATACAGAAACAGACAAAAGCAGGCTAAGATTTATTCCAGATCAAGCACAAAATAGCCTCAGGTTCTATGGAAGAAGAATATGGTGGGATCTTTAGCGCAGACTTGAAGCCTAATAGCGCCCCCAGCAGAGAGAAGCTTTATATGGCAAAAGGCAGCCCATCCATCTTCCAAACCACAGAAGGAGGAACTGGCCTGCTCGTTGTTCATATGGCACGTCCATCTATGGCCAAAGATGTCAACCAAAGTAACTGCAACTTCCCAAGTGGCATGATATGCTCTTAGAAATCAGCAGGTATGAACTGCAATTAGCAACCAATATTATTTACTACTTTAGCACAACGAATAAAAGAAGTAAGTCAAAAAATAAGAGGAAAAAAAAAACAGATGAACACACCAGTCTGCCTGATTGAATATCAGGTTGAGTCAATCTTTTGTAGAGGGTGTGGAAAAGCATAGGAACCTTAGCTAGTTGTCTTAGGTAATGGTCACCAACATGCAAATCAAAATTGATGTTTGGAAGTGGCTCATGACCAAACCTAAAAATTTTGGGTGGAGTTGGGTAGTCAACTTCATCACCAAAACGATCTTTGACCTTAATAAAAAAACCTGTTACTCCTAGCATAAAAAACCTGTTACTACAAAGAGTAGTAAAGGCCCATTTCACGCCAACCAGTTGTGAAAGAGACTTGGCCATGTAACTTTTCAACAATGATCTGAAATTCATTGCCCACTGGATCACACAGCATAACCAGAAAAGAGATCTCTTCAATATGTTGCTGGATGAACAATTCAGGGAGCCTTACACGTATCTATACATCAAAACAAACAAAAAACAACAGTTAGTTCGACCTGACAGTCCATTCTAGTAACGTAGAGTAAATTTTATTCCATTCATAAAACCAAAAGATACATAAAACCGCTGACAGAAAGGTGGTAGCTTATTTACCCCTATATAACAAAATATGGCCACCTACATAGAGAGGCAGTGGTGCTACACAACACTGGAACCCCAAAAGGACATAACAAAAGGAAAGCAGTTCAAACGAACTGGTAAAAGGATTGTGAAGAGGCACAAGCTAGATGGACTTCACAAAAATTAACTGATTATTATTCCTAGCAAGTCCAAACTCCACTGAAGTCCCCTCAAAGAGCCTAACCATCAGTGATGGAGCAGTAGGATGGCTTATCACTAACCCACTGAAAGGTGCACCTCCATTTTCTTCCACGCGAATTGACCAGAGAAACGGATGTTGAAAGAGGAAACAAAGCAAAGTTATCACAGTCTTAACCCAGTGGTGATGAAAATGAACGGAATCAACAAAAGAAAAGTTATCAATGGGAGAACGGCCTATGCTTGCGTTTTTTAACTCCAAGTATGAAAACATTCCCAGCAGGATCGAAGAAATGCACAGTACGTGGCACATTCTCATAGCAGTCAACATAAAAAAGTACTGGCAACAACTGCTTAGTCTGCAGAAAGAAGGAGAACGTGTGTTAAAAAAATAAGGAACATTGTGGAAGTAAACAACAACAAAGAAGCCAATGTAAAAGATTTGGTAACTAACAAATCCAGAAACATATTCAAAATGGTAGGTCTGGTATCTGAGGTGGCACTCTTCATCAAAAGAGTCGTTATCAAGGAGAGGATGGTGATTCATCTACATGAACAGAATAGCAAAGTCAACATATAAAATATGTATGAAAACAAATGAAAATAAGTGAAGAAAAGAATGAGGGTGGAAGGGAAAAAGCTAACTGAAACAGATGAAGGGAAAAAGGGCAATGTTCGCATGCAAACAATGCAAAGGGCAGAGAAAGCCAAGAGAACGCCTACACAAATTTGGCTGGAACAAAGAGTATATATAAGGGAATGAGCACACAGACCAAAGAAAGGGAGAAAAGACAGCAAAGCAGAAGGACAGAGAAACAGTCTGACAAACCAATTGAGTAGTAGAAATCTGACAAAGAATAGAAATTACTCTGAGGAAAAACAGAACAGATCATGAAAATTCATGCATATAAATTCATCAATATTCTTTCAAGCTAAGATAATTCTTGACAAAAAAAAAAGCTACGATAATTAGACTACCACCTCAAAAAAATTTATGATATAATTCATGCCTATAAATATAAAAACAAAAGACATAGTTTGGTAACTACAGTATTTTCAAAAGACATAGTTTGGTAATCCAGGCGCACGGACCGTGCGTGTCATTCTGTTTCTATTTTCAAAAATGCATTACAGGGCGCACGACCCGTGTGTATGGGCGCACGAACCGTGCGCTGTGTTCTGTCCAAATTTTCCAAACTTGCCCGAAACGATCCCGATCGATTCCAATCCTCTCCTAATCCTTTCCTAACCCTTCTATAACGATATTAGGCTTATAAGGCCATGATTTTGGGTATGTTTCAAAAGTGTTTTATAAAATACTTTCGAAGTTGTAAATTGTGTTCGAAAAGCGGTAAATTAGTACCCGAGAGAGAACTTAATTCTTTTGTTAATCAAAACTGAATGTTCGAGTATTGGTATGAATGTAAATGGACCTTGAGTTCATATGACTGTAGATATATGTTTATATATATATATATATATATATATATATCGAGTTGGGTGACGACCCATGTATAACATACTAGGCGGGGCAGTCATGATCCCTTACCCTAGGCTCCATGCCAATAGGAGAATGTACTATTGGTAGGGGGGTTCACCGGGAGTTAGCGGTCACGCAGTCGGTGTTATGTTAAATTGTTTGGTGTGCGGTTCACCGGGAGTTAGCAGTCATGCAGTCGGTGCCGTACTTTGTTTGTTGCGCGGTTCACCGGGAGTTAGCAGTCATGCATTCGGTGTCGTGCTTTGTTTGTTGTGCGGTTCACCGGGAGTTAGCAGTCATGCAGTCGGTGTCGTACTGAGTTATAGCAGATTCCCCGGGAGTTAGCGGTCACGCAGTCGGTGGAAAGGCTATGTGTAAAATAATGCGGTTCATCGGGAGTTAGCGGTCACGCAGTCGATGCTGTGTTGAGTTAACAATGTTTTAAAACTGGACCGAGAGCGCTAGTAGGGGTCTCGGTAGAACTCACTGAGATTGTATCTCACTGTTTATATATTGTTGTTTTACAGAGAAGCAGGGAAAGTGGATATTGAGGAGGCACGAGTAGGTGGCACTCGGATGGTGGCTGAA
Organism: Astragalus membranaceus; assembly: GCA_039519185.1. Classification (NCBI taxonomy): domain Eukaryota; kingdom Viridiplantae; phylum Streptophyta; class Magnoliopsida; order Fabales; family Fabaceae; genus Astragalus; species Astragalus membranaceus. The sequence continues at coordinate 163,699,003 of CM076850.1, forward strand.
GACTTAGCCTTATGCTTAAGTTTATGTTTTCCCTTGCTATCTATGTATCACAACATTATGTTTTTAGTGTTATATCTTTCTTCCGCTTTCTTGTATGATACTGAATATTATAGATGCTGAGGGTATATGGTCTGAGAACCGTATTGTCTTGTTTGTAAATAAGACTGTTGGTTTATATTCAGCGAAAATTTATAGTGATATTCAGTGTCTAAGCAGGAAATATATCTCTGATGTTCTAGGGATGGTACACTTGGGTATTTTTACTCGATAAAAATTCTGGAGTGTTACAGAAACAAAACAGCTCTCACTCACTTCATTTCTCATTCAGCTGGAAACATAAAATTGAAAAGAAAAACAGAGAAAAGGGGATAGAGAGAAGAGAGTGGGGCAAAGGAAGGAGGAAGAAGAAAAGGGGAGAGCTCCCTCAAATCTGATTGCATGTAAGCTTTCTTCATACCATTCTCCCTCTTTTTCATTCTCTTCACAATGGTACGAATTTCATAGACTCATTCTCTATCCTTTCACTTCCACCATTTTCGAGTTCCAAGCTCAACCATGGCCAAATTCTGAAAAATTTCATTTGCATGTGTCTTTTGAAGCTTGTGGGTGAAGTGTGAAGACAAGGTTCAGCCCAAGGACTCATGAGCAAGCTACATTGCGAATTGGAGCTCTGTAGATGATGAATTGGTTGCTGGATTCGAAGTGGACAGAAGTGGTGCTGCTGTTTTAGAAACGGTTTGAGCTCAAGCGGGGATTGTTCGTGTGTTTTCGGTTCGGTAACTTCGTGCTCCGGCTCGCGTCTCGGGATTTCGTCAATTCGGTGAGTTTTACTCACGATTAGGGAGTGTGTTTAATATTCTGGAATGTTTGGAAATTCTGTTTGGTGATTGATTTCGTGTCGAGACATTTTATCGAGTCAAAAACCGTTTTCGGGAAAATAGCGTTTTTACGAATTTTCTGAAAATATATATGTTTTTATTGATTCGTTGATTTTATTGCTTTCGCTGGAATATGGACTGAATTGCTGGTGATAATGTCTATTTTTAAGTCTCGATGGATAGTAAATGTCTCGAGGTCGAATAGAAAGCGGAACGACACAAAACTGGTTTTCGAAAAGCTGTTTTTCAGCAAATCTGTCAACCAACGCGTCGCGACCCGTGGCTGTCACGTCGCGATCACCTTTAATTTTGTGACCATTTCGTTTCTGTAACTTTTCACGTCGCGACGGAACCTGTTCGCGTCGCGACGCAGTGTAATTTTTCAGCAAACCCTACTGATTTTGTTTTCGCGATAACTTTTGAACCGGGAACCCGATTGAGGTGTTCTCAGGTGCGTTTGAAAGCTTATTCAAAGACCTAACTACATATATATAATTGGAATTGTATAATGCACTGTTTTTGAAACTCAAAACTGTTTTCAAAACCGAATTGTAGATCGCGTGTGAGTATAAGTTTTTGAATAACAAAACGGATAACTCGTCCAACTTAGTACCGTATTATAATGCCAGATGTCTAACTTAGAATTCATCAAAACGGGTTATAGGTCAATAATAGATATAGATTATCTAGAACTTAGGTGAGGGCCCAATGCGGGTATGATATAGATAATATACCAAGTTGGGTGACGCCCCGACGAAATAGCATACTAGGAAGGGAAGTCATGAGCCCTCACCCTAGGCCCTGAAATGGTCAAGCGTGGGTTATCGGGATTGTGGGCGTTTGCACATCCGATTTATGCTAAGATAGGTTCTCGATTCATCAGGATTGTGGGTGTTTGCACGGTCGATGTCTCTAACAAATGCCTAAGCACGCTTATATAATTGAAGAATTGAACAGTAACCGGTTACTAACCGGAAAGAACAATAAAGGACTACTGTTTGGAATGTTGACTTGAACTGTGCACTTAGGTGACCTGCACTGTGCACTAATGACTTGAACTGTTTGGAATCCAAGAACCTTCTGACTTGGACTGTTCAAAAGGATGACCTGATTGAAGATGCTATTAAAATCAGATTCCTCTTGTCTGCCATGATTGACGCCTTTGACAGGTGGCAAGAATTGAAATGATGATTGAACTGGTGGGGGACAAAGGCAGAGATGCTCTTTGTCTGCCATGATGAAAGCTTGACCAAATGACATGAAGACATGATTACAAAAACAAAATGATTGAAAGGGTTAGTAAAATAATAATTGGTTTTTGAACAGTTTTTCATGTCATCACTGACACTACGATCACCATGTTCAAAGGTGGTGGAGGAACAATTTTTCATACCATTGTTGGTACTACTATCACCACTAGGGTGTTGGTGGAACAGTTTTTCATACCATTGCCGGTACTACTATTACCATGTTCTATGTTCTAGGGTAGATGAGCAGTTTTTCTCATTTAGAGTGGTACAATTGTCTTGCTCAAGGACATTTTTTGAAAATGTTTTGAATCTTCCTAAGGAGGAAGAATTAACTATTTCCCTGTAAGTATTCACGAGTGAGATAGTCAGGGAGAGCATTGTCAGATCCTTTGAGATACTCAATATCAAAATCGAATATGCTCAAAATTGCTTGCCATCTGGCAAAAATTTGTTTTGATGCAAGGTTCTTCACATCCTTTTGCAGGATTTCTTTTGCAGATTTGCAATCAACACGAACAAGAAATTTTTGATTTAAAAGATCAGATTGAAATTTAGAGATAGATAAAACAATTGCCAAAAACTCCTTCTTAACAGCCGAATAATTCTGCTGAGCAGGGTTCCAATGTTTAAAAGTAAAAGTTATGACTTGCTCTTTCCCAGAAATTTTTTGTTTTAAAATTCCGCCATAACCAATGTTAGAGGCATCGATTTCAACAATTTTGAAAGCTTCAGGATTGGGAAGGTAAAGACAAGGAAGCTCTTTGACTTGGGATTTGATTTGCATGACAACATTGGTATGAACGTCTGTCCAGGGAGAAGGATATTTTTTCAGACGATCATGGAGAGGTTTGATAAGATTACTAAGTTGCGGGAAGAAATCAGAAACATAATTGAGGCAACCTAAAAATCTTTGTAATTGGGTTTTGTCAATAATTTGATTAGGAAATTTATCAGAGAATTCAATGGCTCTACTGATGGGGATAATAGTTCCTTGATGGATATTGTGACCAAGAAATCTAATTTTTGTTTGAAAAAGATTGATTTTTGTTTTTGAGACAGCAAGGCCATTTCTCTTGATTATGGAAATGAAAGTGCTGATGTGTTTGACATGTTGATCAAAAGATTGGGAAAAAATTAAAACATCGTCAATATAGACAATGGCAAATTTTTGATACTGATTAAAAATTTCATTCATGATGTTTTGAAATTCAGAAGGAGCATTTTTCAAACCAAAGGGCATGACATTCCATTCGTACTGGCCGAAGGGGCCAGTGAAGGCAGTTTTGTACCTGTCTTCTTCTTTGATTTGAATTTGCCAAAATCCAGATTTCATGTCAAATTTTGAGAAGATCTTTGCATCATGAAGTCTTTTGAGAAGATCCTTCTTGTTAGGTATGGGGTACCTGATCCAGCAAAGAGCTTGGTTGAGAGGTTTGTAATTGATGACCAGCCTAGGGGTTCCTTTTTCGATCTCAGCCTGTTTATTAACATAAAAGGCGGAGCAAGACCAAGGGCTTTTACTCTTGCGAATAAGTCCTTTTGCCAAGAGGTCTTTGATTTCCTTTTGACAAACAAGAAGAAGTTCTTGGTTCATCTGGATAGGCCTAGCTTTGGTAGGGATCTGTCTATCCTGAAAATCCTTCTCATAAGGGAGCTCAACTATGTGATGCTTTCTTTCCCAGAAAGCATTGGGTAGGTCAGAACAAATGGTAGATTGGATTTGCTCTAAGAGGCTTTTAACCCTAAGTTGATTACCCTTGTTTGCAATTGATTGTCAATGTTCCTAAAAGATATTTCTTCTTTAAGAAAATTGATTTGTTTTTCTCTGCAAGAAATTGGGTTTAAGTTTCTAATAAAAGGTTTTCTTAAAAACTTGAAAATAATGGGTTTCCCCAGATGCTGGGCTATTATGTCATCCTCAGTTATTTGGAAAGGAAAAAGTGACCTTATGAACGGAGTTCCTAAAATCACTTTGTTTTTTAAATCCTTAACAAGTAAGAAGGATGTGTCAATTTTGAAATTTTGATTTTCAATAATAGCCGAAGATAATTTGTAATTGATCCTGAGTTTAGAGCCGTTAGCAGCACTAAGTTGCTCAGAGGTTTTTTCAAAATACTTAGTAGGAACAAGACCTTCTAAAATGCAGTTAGAATCTGCTCCAGTGTCAAAGAGAGCAATAGTCTCAAGGGTGAACTCTCCTATGATGATTTTTACGTTTATATAAAACTTTTGGATTTTGACATAATTGATAATTCTCAAAAAATCATCATCGGGTGTTTCCACCTTTTCATCATCCTCAGAAGCAGAAACCCTAGAAGATGAATCGTTTTCAAGCATATAAGCCTTCCAACGTTCAAAGGTTGAATGTTGCTCAGCCTGTTTCTGTTTAAGATCTTTAATTTCGATTTTCAAATTGTTAATTTCAAAATGAAGATCTTAAATAGTAACAGGTTTTACACTGGTTCTTTCTAACCTTTTAAAGGTGTCTTTTAGGTTAAACCTATTGGTTACGAGAGGACTTTTGGGGGGTTTTGATTCAAGGGTGGACCTTAACTTGTTAAGATATTTTTCCTTTTCCCGTGGATCAGGGATAGCATTAATGGCTTCAAAGAGAAGCTCTTGTTCTCTAGTGAGGACATTAATGTGATTAGAGGAATCGGTTAAGTCATCTTGTTGGACTTGATTTAGGTCATCTAGAGAATGGTCAGAAGATCCTGCATCAGTATCTACTGAGGATTGGACCAACAGATTATTAATTTTATCCTCAATATCTGGGTCAACATTTAGGGCCTTGAGTTTCCCTAAGATCCTTCAATTTCTGCTGATGTGTCCTGGTTTGCCACAGTTGAAACAGATAATTGGGTCCCCAGTTTTGTCATTATTTTCGTAATGTCTTCTTGCGGGTCGACCCGTGGGTTGTGGTTTGGGTTTATTGAAACGTCTTTCTCTGTAGTAGTTTGGTCTAGGTAGGACGTTATTGGATTTTGGTTTGGTTTTGGACCCGACTTTCTTAGCACAGGGAAGACCAAACTGTTCACAGAAGGTCCCTAAGTCTTTCGAGTTTTGGGCCTTTTCCTTGGATAGTTGTGGCTGGATTTTGTCGTCTTGACAGATCTTTAAAGCAACTCTTTGGATGATAGCAATAATTTGACCATAACTTAATTGCTGATATTGGATAATGCCATCAGGGTTTTGACTACGAAGTTTATCCCCGACTTTATCACCTAACGATTTGGGGAGACCAGCCAAGAACTTTTCTTTCCACAAAGCTTGTTGGCTATCTTCTCTGGTATAGACTCTTGTCAAGAAGGTGTCTTTGTACCATCTAAAGTCACCAAGGGTCTTACACCTAATAATGGACAACAATTCTGCAGATCTGTCTTTGGTTAAAGAAGGATCTCCAATAAAATGTTGGGCTATAGTAAAGATTAAGGTATTGACAGCATCAGGGATACTACCATCCTCGTCTAAGATTGGGATACCACTGGAGTCAAGTTTGACTGCAGTGAGGATAGATTGTTTAACATTATCAGTGAGATAATTATCCCACCAACCTTTGAGTTGACCACAAAAACCTGCGACCAGGATTTCTACAATCATGTTTTCTGGACAATTGTTGGAGGTCTCACAAGCAGTGGCAACCATAGTCATGTTTTGAAGAATCTTGGTTATGCCATACCCATTTTCTCCATCAATGTTCCATTCATAAACATTATTAACACTAAAGCTTTTGATGTTGGTCTCCTTTTCTTCTAAGAGAAGGTCAGGGGTCGTGGCTCTAGGATAATAAAGTTTCGTTTCTTTTCTCCATTGGTTCTGGGGATGGTAGATGATAGGGTTGATTATGTCTTTAGGACTGATATCTTCTGAGTGGTCAGAAGAGGATTCATCAAGCATATTGATGATTTTACTCTTAGGTGAGGGTGTGTCAAGAGCAGTTGTCCTAAGGAGAACTAATTGCTCATTGACTTTGGCTAAATGTTCATTTTTGGCGTCATCAACTTCCTTCTTGATGTGATATTTGGGATCACTACGCCGAAGGGTTTTTTTGAAGGATTTGGAAACCTTATAGGGATTGAATAAAGGTTTTTCTAATTGGGCAGAAGATGAAGATGGTTCTGTTTTAGAAGAGTCAAGACAAATTTCTTTGCCTTTCCTGCTACTGTTAGAATCACCTAAAGCTTGGAGGTACTTGTTTGTGTAATTGGATTGCTCCATGAGGTCTCTGATGTCTTTGGCAGAGACGGGTCCTTCCTCAGTTTTTATTTTGAAAGGGGAGGCCATAACAGGAGTAGATTGGTCTTTGCTATTGAGAGCAAAGGGGACTTTGGGTGGAAGCTCAGACTGAACCATTTGGCCATCTTTAAGATGCCAGACAGTAATAACGTCTAGGGTCTTTCTACCAACCATGTTAGTTTGGAAGGGGTAGTCAATATTTTCTCTGATGGTATAAGCATGAAACCAATCAAAGAAAGGAATATTGAATTTTACTTGTTCGAGAAATTTGTAAAATTTCTCTTGGATTTTTTGTTTTTTGTGTCCCTGGTATTTTTGAAAGAACCATACTCTGTGAGGAGCCCATTCCTCAGAGTAGAAATCTTTCCTAAGGGATTCTTTATCTATGGTAGATTCAGATAAAGAAGATTGATTTTCAAAACAGGTTTCTTTTTTGAAAACTTGGTTTGAAAAGGATTGAGATGAAGATGATGTCGAAGATATAGTTGATTTATCAGAAATGGGTTCAAGATGAGGAAAGCGTAGTTGTCATAATGATAAAAATTTCCTCACCCTTTGATATTAACGCCTTCACTTGGTTCTGCAGAAATATAAATATTAAAAATGAACTAGTAATTACCTTCTGGAGTATGCTGTGGGGTTAACCATGTCTTATTCAATGCTCAGTATAAGGTCATATAGTTGGATATTAAGACTTGAATAAAAGAATTATTTTCTATTTTATACATTGGAGTAATTATAACCTTAATTCAGAAAACAATATTAAAGAAAACACTGATATATATTAAACCAGATTAAACAGTTATATTTTAAGTTATACTTGTTTTTAACGTGTATATGATCAAAATGGTAAAGAATTTCACAAAATTTTCCTCTTTAGGCTAAGAATAATTAAGAATAATAAATCTCACTGGGTGGTATTTGACTGCCCTATCACCATCAGGGGCTTACATACTCTTCTACCATTCGACATTAACGAGATATCCAGATATTCTTACCAAAATTCTTAATCCTTCAGAATATAGTTGGATATTAAAAATGGAGAAAAGAAACGAAACTTTATAGCTTTAGTGCTAATAATGTTTATGAATGGAACATTGATGGAGAAAATGAGTATGGCATAACCAAGATTCTTCAAAACATGACTATGGTTGCCACAGCTTATGAGACCTCCAACAATTGTCCAGAAAACATGATTGTAGAAATCCTGGTCGCAGTCTCTGTAGTAGTTTGGTCTAGGTAGGACGTTATTGGATTTTGGTTTGGTTTTGGACCCGGCTTTCTTAGCACAGGGAAGACCAAACTATTCACAGAAGGTCCCTAAGTCTTTCGAGTTTTGGGCCTTTTCCTTGGATACTTGTTGCTCGATTTTGTCGTCTTGACAAATCTTCAAAGCAACTCTTTGGATGATAGCAATAAGTTGACCATAATTTAATTGCTGATATTGGATAATGCCATCAGGGTTTTGACTACAAAGTTTATCCCTGACTTTATCACCTAACGAGATATCCAGACATTAACTTCTGATTCCGATCCCTAACTGGTATCAGAGCCAGATGGGGAAGTAGGAATGTAGTTATTAACTTTGAACTGTTGGTTACTTATCTGAGTTATGCTTTGTTATTAATCATAATTTGTTCATAATCATATAAGTGCCATTAATGGATATTAATTCTGAAATTAATTAATTGATCAAAGGTTGTACTATTAGTGTACTCCTTGACTATGGCTAAACACCATATGCGTACGTCAATACAGGCGTCCGGGAAGGGCAGTTCATCTGCTGTATTTTCTCAATTTACACCTCTTGGGGGGGGGGGGGGGGCACCAATGTGGGTATGACCATGGGTTTTGAGAAATCCCATAGTCAATCAGTCCACTATTTTATAACTAGTAAACATAATGGTAATTGCATGAAATGATTATTCATCTATGTTTATACCTTGCAGTATTTACCCGTGTTCTTAATTCAATTATCTAAAGTACTCTGCTATATATTTAATTTTGATATATTATATTTCTATGTTATCTTGTAATATTTAAATGTTTATTTTAAAAAGAAGCTCTTTTCAAATATTTTCATTCAAACTCTGAAGGATCTAAGAATTTTGGTAAGAATATCTGGATATCTCGTTAATGTCGAATGGTAGAAGAGTACGTAAGCCCCTGATGGTGATAGGGCAGTCAAATACCACCCAGTGAGGTTTATTATTCTTAATTATTCTTAGCCTGAAGAGGAAAATTTTGTGAAATTTCTTTACCATTTTGATCATATACACGTTAAAAACAAGTATAACTTAGAATATAACTGTTTAATCTGGTTTAATATATATTAGTGTTTTCTTTAATATTGTTTTCTGAATTAAGGTTATAATTACTCCAATGTATAAAATAGAAAATAATTCTTTTATTCAAGTCTTAATATCCAACTATATGGCCTTATACTGAGCATTGAACAAGACATGGTTAACCCCACAGCATACTCCAGAAGGTGGCCTGCACTGCGCACTTAGGTGACCTGCACTGTGCACTTAAGTGACCTGTACTGTTTGGTATCCAATGTCTTCTGACTTGGACTATACAGCATGATTGAGGGGAGCCATGATTGGTGGCGTGATTGAAGGAAAAGCAATTTTCCTTTTGACTTGGCGCAAATTGAAGGGAAAAAGGAGATTCCCCTTGTCTTCAAAGATGCTGCTTTACCATAGTGGTGGACAAAAGGTATGATGGCTTGTCATGAAGGGTGTCATAGGAGAAGTTGACCAAGCCTGTACTAAATTGAAATGGTTAGTAAAATACAATAATTCATTTTTGAACAGTTTTTCATGTCATCACTGACATTACGATCACCGTGTTCAAGGGTGTTGAAGAACAGTTTTTCATACCAATAATGGTATTGCAATTACCATGTTCCAGGGTAAGTGTGTTTGTTGGAGCAGTTTTTCATACCATTGCTGGTACTACCATTACCATGTTCCAGGGTAGATAAGCAGTTTTCTCACTATAGAGTGATACAATTGTCATGCTTTAAGGACATTTTGAAAAGATTTAAAAAATAAGACTCTTGAAGATCTAAAGTCAATGAAGATCATCAGGAGAATAATTGTCAAAACAGTCTTCTTCATTCGGATAGAATGAATCTAGGGAAGAAGATGCGATTTGAACCTGCTTCTTCCCTCTATTTTTCTTTGTAGAAGAAGAAGGGATATCTTTGTCAATAGTTTGATCTTGAAGAAGATTCATAATGTTCTGCAGTTTTTCTAGAACGTCTTCCTCAGAGGTAGAAGCTGCAAGGGCTGCAGAGATTCTAGCCTTCTGATTGAGGAGCTTGCAAGTTTCTGGGTCAGCTACTTGGAAGGATTTAGGATTACTTTTGAACCAATTGGTTACGCTAAGAGAAGATGCCATTGAAGCATCAAACTTAGGCCACCATTTGACAAAAGATTGCTTGTAAAAGGACAAAAGATTTTTTAGGTGAAAGTCACCAATTTTGTATTGCCAGGAGAAGATCCATGACAAGGAAAAAGTGGTAAAAAAGTTTAAAAGGATTGGGTAATTGTCAAAATCCTTATTGAATCTTTTTGAAAGAGTTTGAAATCCCTCATGGACTTCAATAGGAAGAATTTCAGGGATTGGCCCAAAGAAGTTCCACCATTGAAGGAACCAGTTAGGGAAAGTGTAACACCCCTTTTCTACCCGGAAAATTTTTGACAAAAATCAGAGTTTTCAAAAACGTTCTTCAATACACCCACAAGAGATGCTACACTTACACCGTTAAGCATCACACGCCAATAATAAAGTTTCACCATTAAAACAGTGCAACACCTAGCACGTCATAGCATCATCAAGAAGCGGAATAAAAGTAAAGTTCAAACGAACAGTTATAACATCACTATAAAACTTCAACAACCAAATAATAATGACAATTAGTAAAACTAGCGTTCATCCCCCCGAGTGCTACGTATCAGAGCGACGACACCGACTCAAATAGCGAAGGAAGACTTGCCTTCACTCGCAATCACCTGCATGTTACCAACATAGGGGTAACATTCAAACAGAAGGGGTGAGATATCTAACATTATAATAGCATATATGATAGGAAATATGCTAGAGTTACGACAACTATATCCATCACTTCATAACAACATCAAGTTACAAATTACCAAGAATCATCACCAACACCATGAGTAAGTATATGAGATGCAACCCACACCAACGGGTATATGCATGTGGTACCAATCATCACCAATAATATAGCCATTAAGGGCATCATCACCTGTATGAGCATCACCATCATCACCTATAGCTCCAAGGCCGAAGCCTTCATCACCAATAAAAAAATGCATATGAATTGTATGCGACACCATGGACAATGCACCAGAGACAAATATCACCAAATGGTTATAGACCCATCACCTATCACCTTAGCCCATGAAATAGGCACATCACCTGTTATTCATCACCAAGAACACCAATCATCACCAATAACACCAATCATCACCAATAACACCAACACCTATAGGACAGTCTAAACAACGTGACCGACCACCACCGACACCAAAGACACCAATAGATTTACAACACCAACGACAACGACAATCTTACAACACCGAGGATAACGACAATTTACATCACCTGGAACAACAACGATTTTGCAACGCCAATGCCAACAACCAAATAGGACATGGCAGGAACTGGAGCCCAGCAGCAGGGCGCGAACAGCCAACAGCAACCAACAGAACTGGCGCCCAGCAACAGGGCGCCTAGCAGGCAACAACAGCAACGGAAACTGGCGCCCAGCAACGGGGCGCCTAGCACAACAGCAACACAGCAGGAACTGGCGCCCAGCAACAGGGCGCCTATCACAACGACAACAAAAACTGACACGGTACCCAGGAACAGGGCGCCCAGCAGTCCAATAACACAGGAACTGGCGCCCACTGCGCCAAACACCACGGGGCAGCCACATGAGGCGCCCACTACAGCTATCTCAGTAAATTCGACTGCAGTTGTCCCAGTAAATTCGACAGCTTCTGTCTCAGCAACTTCGACAGCTTCTGTCTCAGCAACTTCGACAGCTTGTCTCAGTGACTTCGACAGGAACTGGTGCCCACTGCGCCAAACACCACGGGGCAGCCACATGAGGCGCCCACTGCCTCTATCTCAGTAAATTCGACTGCAGTTGTCCCAGTAAATTTGACAGCTTCTGTCTCAGCAACTTCGACAGCTTCAGTCTCAGCGACTTCGACAGCTTCTGTCTCAGCGACTTCGACAGCTTCTGTCTCAGCGACTTCGACAGCTTCTGTCTCAGTAACGACAGACTTGGCGCCCAGCAACAGGGCGCCTGATTCAGCAAGGAACACACAGGGACAGTGACACGAACATGGCAGACAGCAACAGCACGGCAACTGGCGCCCAGGAGCAGGGCGCCTAGGACAACAACAGCAACATCAGGCTTGGCGCCCAGCAACAGGGCGCCTGAGACAGCAACAACAACATAGACATGGCGGCCAGCAACAGGGCGCCTCTTCCAGCAACTAAGACAACAACGACGCAACAACCATCAAACACCACATATGCAAACACAACATCACCAATGGCGCCTAAGAACATATTTTTCAGACTTTCACCATGATAAATCACCAACACCAAATTACAATGAATCACTAATACGTAACAAAATCACCAAACAATTATCTATCAATCATCAAACAACATCATAAGGGTGACATAGAGCCTACTTCCCACATAACCCCCATCATACACCCTATTATAAGGATAGAACCCACCCTTACCTTGGATTGCCGAACACGATATCTCCTTGCACGAAACTCCGAAGAACCACCGCAACAAAGCTCCTCTCTTCTTCCTCCTTGGTGCACCGTTCCCTTCCTTTCTTTCTTCTCCTCTTCGCAACTTTCTTTCTTTTCCCTCCAAAAATGCGCTAATGACTAAACCCTAGCCAAGTACTCTCCTTCATGCGCCTAGGCCCTTGGGCTCTTGGATCACGGGCCCCCGACTACTACTCAGCTAATTACTAATCATCATCCCCTAATTTAAATAAAACATCATTTTATTAATTATTAAATATGACTATACTAATAAAATACCTGAATAATTTAATTAAATAAATAATTAAATTATTTGGGCGTTACAGAAAGAGTACTTGGTTGCTCTTTTAAAATAGATTAACCAAGAATGTTTAAAAGTTTGATTTTGTAAGCCAAGGATGACATAATCCCAAGCTTTGACATAGTCTCAGTAGTTGTATCCAATAGGATCAAAGTTCTGAGAGAATTTTTTGGTTTTGTTGGGATTTTGGCCAAATTCTGTAGGGGTTAAGACCTTTAGGATTTGGAGGGTTGAATGGGTAATAAAAGATTGGTCTTTAGGGTCCCTGTAATGCTTGATGGATACAGATTCTGTATCTATGAGAATAAACTCATAGAATAACTGAGTTTTGTTTGGGCTCAAGGGGAGGAAATGGGATTGAGATGGAAAGACTTTTGAGGGAATCCTGTTTGGATTTTTGTCCATAAACTCAGGCTCAAGGTGGTCCAAGAAAAAATAATTTTCTTTGGGGATGTAATGAACCTGGGTTGTTTGAGTTTGGTTTGTGGTAATCTGGGATGATCCAGGATTGTTATGGGTTACCATATTTTTCTGGGCTAATATGGCAAGGTCTAGAGAAGGGGTATCTTGGTCGCTGCCTTCTTCGGCAATGCTGGCCCAAGTCTTTCTGGGAAGATTGATTGCTCCATGTTCTTGAAGAGCAAGGAGGGTTTGGACAGGAAAAGCATAGTCCTGTTTAGTTTGTTTAGATTGGCTCTAGGGTAAGATTGGATGGGTGTTCTGGGAAGAAGACCCTGTTTGATTTTTGGTGGAGGTTCCTGTAGTAACTGGTAAGATACTGGGGTTAATCTTACCTCTGCCCCTACCTCTTCCTCTTGAGGAGGAGGCCCTGGAAGCCATAGTGATTGTAGCCCTGTAAACAATCATAAGAGAGTTAGGCAGGGAAAGTATTATCTGAACCTTTAAGATATCGAAATCAAATATACTTAAGATGTCAAAGATACTCTGAATATTATGTCTTTTGATATAACCATAATATGTCATGAGATTAAAAGCTAAAAAAAATGGTTTTTTGAAACAAGGGGATTGATAGTTAAAACTTTTCTTTTATTTAAAAAGGTTTTAACAGGATTAGAAATAGTATGTGACCTAGCATAGGTGACAAGCATACTAGTACTATTATTGGTTCTGGTATTTGTTCTGACATGGTTTTGCTTAAAATCAGAATTAAAACCAAGAACAGATAAGTTCTTATGGCTATTATCTGTATCAAAGATATTAGTCAGATAATTAAGCCTAGTGGGTTGCCCCTGATGAAAGACATGAATGCCATTAATAGAAAGTTGAAAAGAGAAAAGCAGAGCTGGGGATTCCCAGATAATTCTATTTTCAATGTTCTTGATAAAAGACATGATATTGATGTTGAAACTACTAATGGTAGATGAAAGATTGGTAAGCTAGGAATCAGAGCAAGGGCCTTTAAATGATTGATTTAACCATTTATAGATTTTGCTACTCGTTCTGGTGTAACACCCGTTTCTACCCATCATATTATTGGTAAAAATATCAGAGTTTTTAAACAATTAAACGAGCGCCACATTTACATCTTGAAAATCACCACGAAAACATACTGCAAAAATAATTATCTTTCATTCAATAAGCAGCGGAAAATAAAGGGGGTTTTCAACCTCGACAACAGTAACTTCAAAAATGGTTCACAGCGGAATAATCGAACAACCATAACTCCAGTTCAATAAAATAACAACATCGGAATTCATAGCCATAAATAAGCGTTCGCCCAACCCCAAGTGTTACATATCAGAGCGACACGACCCGACTCGATTACATGAAGGTGAACTCCGCCTTCATTCGCTATTACCTGCACGTTACCAACATAGGGGTAACATTGAAACAGAAGGGGTGAGATATCACACTATCTAATAAATCGTATGAAAAGCAATATGCATTCGGTCAGGTCATCACATTCATCTCGTCACAATAATCACATAATTTCACTAGTCAATCATGCAGTATGGAATGCACATGCATGCGGTACCAAGTCACAACGCTGGCCATAGGCCTAAATCACAACGCTGGCCGAAGCCTAATCCACAACGCTGGCCGAAGCCTAATCCACAACGCTGGCCGAAGCCTAATCCACATGATATGCATGCGACGCAACGGGTATGCACAACATGTCAGCACAGTCACATATCAGCACAACAACAACGTAAATCACCACACTGGCCATAGGCCTACGACATAAAATCATGACAACTACGCAATGCACAACACTGGCCATAGGCCTACGACATAAAATCATGACAACGACGCAATACACAACACTGGCCATAGGCCTACGACACCAAATCACAACAACGGCGTAAGACGGGATGCCAACAGCAACAACAACAACAATACACCAGCCCAAAGAGGCTTCACGACTAAACAACAACAACAATGACGAACAACAAGCTACAACAGGCAACACGTCACGTCAATATCACAACAAACAACAGACAACAAACAGCACGTCACAACCGCCAACACAATCGCGTCGCAATAATTAATATCGTCGCTATGGAGCAGAACTCCCTCGTCGCTAAGAGAACAATTAACAACTCGGCACTCAGCCCTCTCAATCATTAACAACGTTTAGCAACCAACAACTTAACCAATCAATTTAGGGCAGCCACACATGGCGCCCAACAACCAACAATTATCAACCAACTAATTTAGCAAATTAACAATTAATAATTGACAACTTAATTGGAGCAACAAACCCCACAAAATTCGGAGCAACAAACCCCACAAAATTCGGACAGAATTATTAGTCATTTTGAAATCAAATCTTCTCCCTCAATTCTCAACGAAATTTAACGCAATCAGTGCCTATTCAGTAGGAAATTAAGTCTACTTTCCAACAAAACAAACCCCACGAAATTTGGAGGATCAGGGCATTCACAATTAGACAAAAACTGAACATATATCCCAAACCGTCCCAGATTTTTGACCCAATTTGCAACCAAGAATTCTCCCATTATACTTATCCAAATTGAGTAAAATCAGTGCCTAATTTGTAGAAAATTGTGTCTAGTTTCCAGAAAAACAAACCACATAATTTTCGGACCACTAGATTGTTCCCAGTTACTGTATAACCGAACCTATACTCAGATCGTTTCCAGAATTTTAACATAACTTGTGACACCTATAACTCGAGCTATACAACTCCAAATGCAACCAAACTAGCGCCAAATTAACAAGCATTAAGTCTAGTTTCTAAAAAGGTAAACCACATAATTTTCGGACTGCTAGATTGTTTCCAGAATACACGCAGAATGCGCCCTATGCGCCCTACAACCAGAAATTTTGTTTAAAATCAACAACACACAACACCAAACACCAACAATCACATCCAAATCATCATCAAACATGTTAATCATCACCAATCATGTCTAAACACCATTAATCACATTTAATCACCGTCAAAACACATTTAATCATCACCAATCACATACAATCATCATCAATCATGCTTGGACATCGTCAATTCATGTTTAAACACTTTTAAGCACATATATTCATCATCAAACATAATAAATCCTTAAAACTAAGGTTCTCTGATCTTAATCACCTAGGGTTCCATTAACCCCCCCACATAGAGACATTCATATGACCCATTAGATAGATAGAACCCCACCCTTACCTTAGTTTGTAGAAATCGAAGATCCTTGCCCTAGAGCTCCCTCTCCCTCCTTGTGCGCCTCCTTTCCCTCTTCCTTGCTCTCCTAGCCGCGCGCCTACTCTCTCTCACTCTCAACTTTGGTTTTTTTTCTAATTATGTGAGCAAAACCCTAAAAATTAACTATTTATACTTAGTTAGTCTCATGGGCTTTTTCTACTTAGCTTATGCGACTTAACCCAAACCCTTTTTCTTTTAACACTTCACTTCTCACTAATACTAACCCCCTCGCAATATGACATAAATTATATTATAACACACAACCAAATGTACTATTATATTATTATCACTTAACAACTAAAATAATTACTTAAATAAATTAATCAATTATTTTGGGGCGTTACATCTGGGACCAGGATTAAGGGTTCTAAGATTACTTTGGATATCGGTATACCTACTGGGCTTGTTACCCTTTCTGACATTAGGATCGATCTTAAGGGACTTAAGCTTCCTAATGATCATACAAGATCTCCATTTGTGGTTGGTTTTGTTACAGACTAGACAGGTGATAGGTTTTCTATCATGCCGAGGTCTGGGTTTGGGGGTTCTCTTACCACAAGTGCACTTACCACAAGTACAGCAAATGCTAGGAGTGGTTTGAGGTTCATCTTTGATCTCAGGTTTTTGGGCCTGCTTTCTATTGCGGTTTTTAGGTTTGTAGCCAGGCAGAGGCTGGTTAGGGCAACGTCTGCTGATATGGCCAAGAATACCACACTTGAAGCAGATGACTCTGTCATAAAAGGTGGCTAGGTTGTCACTATCAGAGGAGCTATGCTTAAACATATTGATAGAGTTACTACTCTTAGGTAAAGGATTGTCAAGAGTATTTGTCTTAATAAGATCAAGCTGCTCATTGATTTTGGCTAAGAGTTTTTCAGCGTTATCATCATCATGGTTAATACGCCGAGGGTTTGGATAGACAACAGGGTTTTCTATCTGGGTAGAAATACCTAATGCTTGAAGGTATCTGGATTGCTCAAAGAGATCTCTGGGATCTTTGACTGGAATAGGTTCCTTAGAAGAATCAGGGGAGACCATAACAGGAATAGTCTGCCTTTTGCTACTAGGGTTCTTAGCTGGTTTTCTACCACCTAAAGGAGCAGATTGGAAAGGGTAATTAATATTCTTTCTAATGGTATACATATGAAACCATTTAAAGAAAGAGATATTAATCTTGATATTTTCGAGAAATTTATAAAATTTCTCTTGGACGATCTTCCTTTTGTGTCCCTGAAAATGCAGAAAGAACCATTCTCTTTGAGGAGACCATTCCTCAGAATAGAATTCTTTCTTAAGGGATTCCTTATCAATAATGAACTTAGATAACATCATAAGATTCATTAAGGGAGGAATAGGTTGGAGATTGGATAGATTTGTGATCTTCATCATCTTTCTGATGATAAGAGGTCTTTACAGGGGTTGTGGTTTCAAATCCTTGTAAATGGATAGTGGAACCATCATGAGAAGCTCCAATTTCAGATTTAGAAGGATCCTTAGAAACTGAAAAGGATCTCCTGGATAGGGTTCTCCTAGACATGGCTGTTCTAAAGTCTTCATCAGAATTGAGGAATCTGTGAATGGAGAAGGAATTTCTCCTATTGAAGACAAAGTCAACTTTCCCTGATTGATATTGTATGACATCGTGGAACTCTGGTGTTAACCTAGGTGCCGCAGGAGCAACTTTTTCTAAGGTCCGGGTTTCCGGTAGGGTGATGTCACTCCACTGGATTGTCTTAGGCACAATAATATTGGCCTTGCTATTGTCAGTGAGAAACAAAGTGGTTTCTCCTGATTGATGACACTTGGTTTTGAGGAAATTGGATCTGATAGAGTTCATAACCTTGTATTGAACTCTGTATATCAGGGTGATAGGAACAGATCCTTCCTTCATGTCATAACCATGACATTTGACATTGAGGAAAAGAACATCAAGGATGTTCTTGTCATCCAGACTTACAGTTAAATCAGGAAAACAATTAAAAAAGATCGGGCCATGTATGAGGCTAGTTTCAACGGTTCCTAGTAAGGAATCATGAAACTGATTGTGGCGAGCATCTCTTAAACAAAGCAGAACTGCCACGTTAAGAGACTCTCTGGTTAAAGGTTTCGTACCTACCTGGACACTTCCTATGTGCAAGTAGTTGAAGTTGTTTGATTGATGATCTCTCATACTTTTATCAGAAAGAAGATGAAGTTCTTCATCATCTTTTCGAAGTAGGATTTTTTGTTCAACTGTTCTGATAATATAATCAGATTTAGAAAAGAAAGATGCTTTGGGTTTATAAAGCTCTTTGTGGGATATTTTTGGGATATCCCAATTGTCTAAATCTTGGTTGATATTTTCAGAACTGATTTCTTCTTTGAAAATCTTGTTTGAAAAGGATTGGTTTGATTGATTCTCATTTAGAGAAGATTGAGAAGATGAAGAGGAAGGTTTATTGGAACAAGAAAAACGTGAGGAAAAGGATTTAAACATAATAATAGAAATAATTTTTGTTTTCCTCACCCACTAATATCATCGCCTTCACTTGGTTCTGCAGAAATATAAATATTAAAAATGAACTAGTAATTACCTTCTGGAGTATGCTGTGGGGTTAACCATGTCTTGTTCAATGCTCAGTATAAGGCCATATAGTTGGATATTAAGACTTGAATAAAAGAATTATTTTCTATTTTATACATTGGAGTAATTATAACCTTAATTCAGAAAACAATATTAAAAAAAATATTGATATATATTAAACCAGATTAAACAGTTATATTCTAAGTTATATTTGTTTTTAACGTGTATATGATCAAAATGGTAAAGAAATTTCACAAAATTTTCCTCTTCAGGCTAAGAATAATTAAGAATAATAAACCTCACTGGGTGGTATTTGACTGCCCTATCACCATCAGGGGCTTACGTACTCTTCTACCATTCGACATTAACGAGATATCCAGATATTCTTACCAAAATTCTTAGATCCTTCAGAGTTTGAATGAAAATATTTGAAAAGAGCTTCTTTTTAAAACAAACATTTAAATATTACAAGATAACATAGAAATATAATATATCAAAGTTAAATATATAGCAGAGTACTTTAGATAATTGAATTAAGAACACAGGTAAATACTGCAAGGTATAAACATAGATGAATAATAATTTCATGCAATTACCATTATGTTTACTGGTTATAAAATAGTGGACTGATTGACTATAGGATTTCTCAAAACCCATGGTCATACCCACATTGGTGGGCCCCCCAAGAGGTGTAAATTGAGAAAATACAGCAGATGAACTGCCCTTCCCTGACGCCTGTATTGACGTACGCATATGGTGTTTAGCCATAGTCAAGGAGTACACTAATAGTATAACCTTTGATCAATTAATTAATTTCAGAATTAATATCCATTAATGACACTTATATGATTATGAACAAATTATGATTAATAACAAAGCATAACTCAGATAAGTAGCCAACAGTTCAAAGTTACTAACTACATTCCTACTTCCCCATCTGGCTTTGATACCAGTTAGGGATCTTTGACTGGAATAGGTTCCTTAGAAGAATCAGGGGAGACCATAACAGGAATAGTCTGCCTTTTGCTACTAGGGTTCTTAACTGGTATCAGAGCCAGATGGGAAGTAGGAATGTAGTTATTAACTTTGAACTGTTGGTTACTCCAGAAGGTAATTACTAGTTCATTTTTAATATTTATATTTCTGCAGAACCAAGTGAAGGCGTTGATATCAAAGAGTGAGGAAATTTTTATCATTATGACAACAACGCTTTCCTCACATGTTCTTGAACCCATATCTAATAAATCAATTATATCTTCATCATCATCTTCATCTCAATCCTTTTCAAACCAAATTTTCAAAAAAGAAACCTGTTTTGAAAATCAATCTTCTTTATCTGAATTTACCATAGATAAAGAATCCCTTAGGAAAGATTTCTACTCTGAGGAATGGGCTCCTCACAGAGTATGGTTCTTTCAAAAATACCAGGGACACAAAAAACAAAAAATCCAAGAGAAATTTTACAAATTTCTCGAACAAGTAAAATTCAATATTCCTTTCTTTGATTGGTTTCATGCTTATACCATCAGAGAAAATATTGACTACCCCTTCCAAACTAACATGGTTGGTAGAAAGACCCTAGACGTTATTACTGTCTGGCATCTTAAAGATGGCCAAATGGTTTAGTCTGAGCTTCCACCCAAAGTCCCCGTTGCTCTCAGTAGCAAAGACCAATCTACTCCTGTTATGGCCTCCCCTTTCAAAATAAAAACTGAGGAAGGACCCGTCTCTACCAAAGACATCAGAGACCTCATGGAGCAATCCAATTACACAAACAAGTACCTCCAAGCTTTAGGTGATTCTAACAGTAGCAGGAAAGGCAAAGAAATTTGTCTTGACTCTTCTAAAACAGAACCATCTTCATCTTCTGCCCAATTAGAAAAACCTTTATTCAATCCCTATAAAATCCTTCAAAAAAACCCTTCGGCGTAGTGATCCCAAAGATCACATCAAGAAGGAAGTTGAAGACGCCAAAAATGAACTCTTAGCCAAAGTCAATGAGCAATTAGTTCTCCTTAGGACAACTGCTCCTGACACACCCTCACCTAAGAGTAAAATCATCAATATGCTTGATGAGACCTCTTCTGACCACTCAGAATATATCAGTCCTAAAGACAAAATCAACCCTATCATCTACAATCCCCAGAACCAATGGAAAAAAGAAACGAAACTTTATTATCCTAGAGCCACGGCCCCTGACCTTCTCTTAGAAGAAAAGGAGACCAACATCAAAAGCTTTAGTGCTAATAATGTTTATGAATGGAAAATTGATGGAGAAAATGAGGATGGCATAACCAAGATTCTTCAAAACATGACTATGGGTGTCACTGCTTATGAGACCTCCAATAATTGTCCAGAAAACATGATTGTAGAAATCCTGGTCGCAGGTTTTTGTGGTCAACTCAAAGGTTGGTGGGATAATTATCTCACTGATAATGTTAAACAATATATCCTCACTGCAGTCAAACTTGACTCCAGTGGTATCCCAATCTTAGACGAGGATGGTAGTATCCCTGATGCTGTCAATACCTTAATCTTTACTATAGCCCGACATTTTATTGGAGATCCTTCTTTAATCAAAGACAGATCTACTGAATTGTTGTCCAATCTTAGGTGTAAGACCCTTGGTGACTTTAGATGGTACAAAGACACCTTCTTGACAAGAGTCTATACCAGAGAAGATAGCCAACAAGCTTTTTGGAAAGAAAAGTTCTTGGCTGGTCTCCCCAAATCGTTAGGTGATAAAGTCAGGGATAAACTTCGTAGTCAAAACCCTGATGGCATTATCCAGTATTAGCAATTAAGTTATGGTCAACTTATTGCTATCATCCAAAGAGTTGCTTTAAAGATCTGTCAAGACGACAAAATCCAGCAACAACTATCCAAGGAAAAGGCCCAAAACTCGAAAGACTTAGGGACCTTCTGTGAACAGTTTGGTCTTCCCTGTGCTAAGAAAGCCGGGTCCAAAACCAAACCAAAATCCAATAAAGTCCTACCTAGACCAAACTACTACAGAGAAAGACGTTTCAGTAAACCCAAACCACAACCCACGGGTCGACCCGCAAGAAGACATTATGAAAATAATGACAAAACTGGGGACCCAATTATCTGTTTCAAATGTGGCAAACCAGGCCACATCAGCAAAAATTGCAGGATCTTAGGGAAACTCAAGGCCCTAAATCTTGACCCAGATATTGAGGATAAAATTAATAATCTATTGGTCCAATCCTCAGAAGATACTGGTGCAGGATCTTCTGACCATTCTCTAGATGACCTAAATCAAGTCCAACAAGATGACTTAACCGATTCCTCTAATCACATTAATGTCCTCACTAGAGAACAAGAGCTTCTCTTTGAAGCCATTAATGCTATCCCTGATCCACAGGAAAAGGAAAAATACCTTAACAAGTTAAGGTCCACCCTTGAATCAAAACCCCCCAAAAGTCCTCTCGTAACCAATAGGTTTAACCTAAAAGACACCTTTAAAAGGTTAGAAAGAACAAGTGCAAAACCTGTTACTATTCAAGATCTTCATTTTGAAATTAACAAATTGAAAATCAAAATTAAAGATCTTAAACAGAAACAGGCTGAGCAACATTCAACCTTTGAACGTTGGAAGGCTTATATGCCTGAAAACGATTCATCTTCTGGGGTTTCTGCTTCTGAGGATGATGAAAAGGTGGAAACACCCGATGATGATTTTTTGAGAATTATCAATTATGTCAAAATCCAAAAGTTTTATATAAACGTCAAAATCATCATAGGAGAGTTCACCCTTGAGACTATTGCTCTCTTTGACACTGGAGCAGATTCTAACTGCATTTTAGAAGGTATTGTTCCTACTAAGTATTTTGAAAAAACCTCTGAGAAACTTAGTGCTGCTAACGGCTCTAAACTCAGGATCAATTACAAATTATCTTCGGCTATTATTGAAAATCAAAATTTCAAAATTGACACATCCTTCTTACTTGTTAAGGATTTAAAAAACAAAGTGATTTTAGGAACTCCGTTCATAAGGTCACTTTTTCCTTTCCAAATAACTGAGGATGACATAATAGCCCAGCATCTGGGGAAACCCATTATTTTCAAGTTTTTAAGAAAACCTTTTATTAGAAATTTAAACCCAATTTCTTGCAGAGAAAAACAAATCAATTTTCTTAAAGAAGAAATATCTTTTAGGAACATTGACAATCAATTGCAAACAAGGGTAATCAACTTAGGGTTAAAAGCCTCTTAGAGCAAATCCAATCTACCATTTGTTCTGACCTACCCAATGCTTTCTGGGAAAGAAAGCATCACATAGTTGAGCTCCCTTATGAGAAGGATTTTTAGGATAGACAGATCCCTACCAAAGCTAGGCCTATCCAGATGAACCAAGAACTTCTTCTTGTTTGTCAAAAGGAAATCAAAGACCTCTTGGCAAAAGGACTTATTCGCAAGAGTAGAAGCCATTGGTCTTGCTCTGCCTTTTATGTTAATAAACAGGCTGAGATCGAAAGAGGAACCCCTAGGCTGGTCATCAATTACAAACCTCTCAAGCTCTTTGCTGGATCAGGTACCCCATACCTAACAAGAAGGATCTTCTCAAAAGACTTCATGATGCAAAGATATTCTCAAATTTTGACATGAAATATGGATTTTGGCAAATTCAAATCAAAGAAGAAGACAGGTACAAAACTGCCTTCACTATCCCATTCGGCCAGTGCGAATGGAATGTCATGCCCTTTGGTTTGAAAAATGCTCCTTCTGAATTTCAAAACATCATGAATGAAATTTTTAATCAGTATCAAAAATTTGCCATTGTCTATATTGATGATGTTTAAATTTTTTCCCAATCTTTTGATCAACATGTCAAACACATCAGCACTTTCATTTCCATAATCAAGAGAAATGGCCTTGCTGTCTCAAAAACAAAAATCAATCTTTTTCAAACAAAAATTAGATTTCTTGGTCACAGTATCCATCAAGGAACTATTATCCCCATCAGTAGAGCCATTGAATTCTCTGATAAATTTCCTAATCAAATTATTGACAAAACCCATTACAAAGATTTTTAGGTTGCCTCAATTATGTTTCTGATTTCTTCCCGCAACTTAGTAATCTTATCAAACCTCTCCATGATCGTCTGAAAAAGATCCTCCTCCCTGGACAGACGTTCATACCAATGTTGTCAAGCAAATCAAATCCTAAGTCAAAGAGCTTCCTTGTCTTTACCTTCCCAATCCCGAAGCTTTCAAAATTGTCGAAACCGATGCCTCTGACATTGGTTATGGCGGAATTTTAAAACAAAAATTTTCTGGGAAAGAGCAAGTCATAACTTTTACTTCTAAACATTGGAACCCTGCTCAGCAGAATTATTCCGCTGTCAAGAAGGAAGTTTTGGCAATTGTTTTATCTATCTCAAAATTTCAATCTGATCTTTTAAATCAAAAATTTCTTGTTCGTGTTGATTGCAAATCTGCAAAAGAAATCCTGCAAAAGGATGTGAAGAACCTTGCATCAAAACAAATTTTTGCCAGATGGCAAGCAATTTTGAGCATATTCGATTTTGATATTGAGTATCTCAAAGGATCTGACAATGCTCTCCCTGACTATCTCACTCGTGAATACTTACAGGGAAATAGTTAATTCTTCCTCCTTAGGAAGATTCAAAACATTTTCGAAAAATGTCCTTGAGCAAGACAATTGCACCACTCTAAGTGAGAAAAACTGCTCATCTACCCTAGAACATGGTAATAGTAGTACCAGCAATGGTATGAAAAACTGTTCCACCAACAACCTAGATCATGGTGATAGTAGTACCAGCAATGGTATGAAAAACTGTTCCTCCACCACCCTTGAACATGGTGATCGTAGTGTCAGTGATGACATGAAAAACTGTTCAAAAACGAATTATTGTTTTACTAACCCTTTCAATCGTTTTGTTTTTTGTAATCATGTCTTCATGTCATTTGGTCGAGCTTTCATCATGGCAGACAAAGAGCATCTCTGCTTTTGTCCCCCACCAGTTCAATCATCATTTCAATTCTTGCCACCTGTCAAAGGCGTCAATCATGGCAGACAAGAGGAATATGATTTTAATAGCATCTTTAATCAGGTCATCCTTTTGAACAGTCCAAGTCAGAAGACTCTTGGATCCCAAACAGTTCAAGTCATTAGTGCACAGTGCAAGTGTTTGCGCGTGTGTTTCAAGTCGCAATATCAGTGCAAGTATACACGTCGTACAAGTAATAAAGTGGATAAAAATAAGAGATCGTTCCCACGAGGATTGATTTTACTTTCAATATTCAAGTCTTCAAAACACAAGTGAAACAAGTAATAAATCGGCACTAAAAGTTGATGTTAAGACTAAGAAAGTAGATAAAACAAGTAAACAAGAAGTGGTTGTGAATATGGAAATGTATGAATTGGATTGCTGCATGCAAGTAAATCTCCTCTAGTCAGACGTTATAACGTTTACACGTTAACACGTACAAATGCTATGTTGTATAGACGTTATAACGTTTGAACGCTGTTGCAAAAGAGCTGTGCTTTTCAGTCACAAAACGTCAGAGCTTCAAGTACTAGAATTCCTATGTCTAGGTTCTAAGTAGGCCTACTCCTGTATTTTAAGTACCCACAGCAATGTCCTATGAACTATTATCCATTCTATGTCTAGACTTAGATAAAAATGCATAAATGTCTTTAGTGCACCTTTTTATTCACATAAATCTTTGAGTTCTTTTCATAAACCATGTCTGTACCTATGAATCTACTTATTTTAAGTGGCCAATTTTAAAACAAGTTTGGAAGTATTAACATGCAAAGATTTAAAACGCATAAACATCAATACTTCATAGCATTAAATTAGAGGTTCATTACATGCAAAACAACAACCCAACTACAACTATTTAGCTCATGCTGAGCATCTCTACAGGAAGAAGAGGAGTTGAAATCCAATTACCGTACATAGAGAAAAGGAGACTAAACGCAAAAGATACGCCTAAGTAACCTTCCTTCGTGCACGCTGTAGAGACGTTGCAACGTCTGAGCTTCACAATAGTGGTTGCGAATGGAAATAGCGAAATGGAGCTTGAGAAGAGTTCAGATGAAGAAGTCTGTGTCCAGAACTTCTTTTAGAAAACTCTCTCTGAAAATGGAGGAAGGTGGATGATGAATGGAATGATGTTTTTTTTTATGGATGCCCCCTGCCTTTCCTTTTGTAGAGAGAGAATAGCCAAGGAACAAGGGGTCACATGCTTGCTGATGTCATTGCCCACCTTCCCAGCTTGCTTGTTAATTGACTCTGTTCTGAGAAGACACTGCACTGCTACAGTGCGTCAGCCGCGTCAGCGCTGAGGAGAGAGAAGATCTTCTGCACTTCTAGATCTTTGACTATTATTTCTTGCGCGCCAAAAATGAGATACTTCTATCTTGCTCTGCTGCCCTTCTTCAGACGTGATGAGGGACGTTGCCACGCTCAGTTTACTGCATGAAAACAAGAGGCATCAAAATGTTCACAAAGGCGCCAATTGGCGCCAAAATGCATAGAATTTGTAATTTAGCCCCTTTCTAACTAAAAAGTGATAAACTAACAGAAACTTAATAGAAACAACCTACTATTGCCATAGAACTTGCATGATTTAACTTTGAATAAGTATAAATAACTCATATAAATATGAGTTATCACACCCCCAAACTTAAACCATTGCTTGTCCTCAAGAAATCAAAACATAACTTATGAAAAGATGCATGAAATTAAATACACCAGCAGTTTACATCCTATTGTTAACAATTTGGCAAGTGTACCAAATGTCGCAAGTAATACAATTTATCGGTAAGAACCGGTCGATCCACAGGGATTGCGCGTTGACAACAATAGCAAAATTGTAAATTCGTAGATTGTAGATATTTGATAAATCGAGTAATTGGTAACAGAATACGAACGTGAATTAATAATGCGAGAAAAACGACTAGGGATCGAATCCTCTCACCTCGCCTATCACATGAACCTCAGCCAATTCAAGTTAATTATTTAATTTCTAGATTCAATTCATTAATTTAGGTCAAGGGCAATTCCTTGTCTCAAGACCCCTATTACCCTAAGAGTTACCCTAATTCCTTAGGTGAGTCGTGCCAGAGGGTAACGCATTAAGATTAAGAATTATAATGAATTCACATAAGCTACCACATATTCCTATGATGATTACTAGCATGTGATCTAAATACCCAATTTCCAGCTACTAATTCATATCCCTATGCAATCACTAGCCTGGATCATCGCAATTATCATATGTAATTGAAAAGCGTTAAGAACATAGGTAATTAGACAAGCAAATCGAATAACAACTGAATTAACTAGATCAATGGTTCACATGATAGGTTTGGGAGATTCATCTCTCCCTAATCTAAAAGAATTAGTTACAAATCATCCTAAGAGTGGAAACCAACATAGAATAGAAAACAAACATAAAGGAAGACATTTAGAACCTTCAATCCCTTGTTCCCAAGTGGTGAGAAGGCTCCAAAATCGCACCTCCAGCTGCTCCAAAACGTGGCTCCAATTCCCAAAAACGAAGTCCTTTGGAAAATTGCTGAAACAGCTTTAAAAACCCTAATTTTTACGCACCATCGCGACGCGGCCCGTGGCCGTCGCGTCGCGACAAATGACAGAAACTTCAGGTCTCGCAAAACTGCTCCAGGTCGCGTCGCGAACCCTCCTGGTCGCGACGCGAAGAATGACAGAAAGTTCTGGCTTGTAAAATTCCTCCAGATTGCTGCATTTCCGGGCAAGTGTCTGGTTCGCCGAAAGATGCCACAACCAATTAAGAGGTCTTCAAGTCCCATTTAGCTCCAAAAGTGAAGGAATAACTTACAATTGAACTTCCTACTACAATGATCTAAAACTGAACTAAATCCCAGATAATGACTGTTATACAATAAAAACCCTGCACAATTGGTCCTAAAAATGCCTAACTTACATCATATGACTGGGAGTCAACACCTATTCACCCAGTTGATCAAAAATTATCCTCAAGGGGCTAATTTCTTCAGACTTACACTACACACTCACGCACCAATGCACAATTACATTCTAGATTCATTACTGCCCAAAGTGAGTGTGTGATCACTGTATCAATTCCATCCGTAGCTAGGTTCAGAAGCTACCCTAGCTTATGAAAGAGTGGTTTTCATTATGGTGAGAGTATAACATCTTTCAAAACAGAGAGTAGGCTAACATTTCCACATAAGACATGAGGGTTATTTTAAGCATGACAAAGGGTCTTAATTGGGTGCTAGGACTAGATTAGTGCAAACTACTTTTCTGACTCACACAACGCAAAACACACAGAGGACTGCAACCCCCTCATTACTGAGCAACTTTCATTTGATTTACTACACTTTTTTTTCTGATCCTTTGGATTTGACAATTTTGGATTGAGACATTTGGAGTGCCCAGTATTTGTTTCGGGAAATTGCAGCAAACACAGAGAACATGTGGATTTTTTCCACTTATTTGAAACACACACACTTTTTTGGTCTTTTTGGAGTAGACGTTATAACGTTTGTAGATGAGACGTTACAACGCTTGATAACACAGAACACAACACGAAAACACACACGGCATACGTTATAACGTTACGGGTAGACGTTACAACGTTGCACTCACACTACACATGCACTAATCATCCTACAGTCTTTGCACCCAGCCTTAGCACAACCTGATATACCCCCAAACTTAGTTTCTACTGCTACTCTAAGTTTTTAATCAAGTTTTACAATCACCATAGTCAACCAAAACTAGCTTTGGCATCACATA
Organism: Astragalus membranaceus; assembly: GCA_039519185.1. NCBI lineage: Eukaryota > Viridiplantae > Streptophyta > Magnoliopsida > Fabales > Fabaceae > Astragalus > Astragalus membranaceus. The sequence goes on from CM076850.1 coordinate 163,727,543, forward strand.
GTCCCTAGCTAACTAGGTTTTCCTCAAAACAGAGTTTGTGTGGAAGCAGTAATCAATTCTATTCATCTAAGCATGCATCAGCTACTCACACAAATTCACACACAGTCATTCCTAGATTTAGCCCAAAGAGAAACATTTTTGATGATTAATAGAGTGGGAAAGTAAACTGATTTCGCACTTAATTTTATGCCTACACAAAACATAAAAATGATCCTCCCCCCCCCCCCACATAATAATGATCCTTCCCTTGTTGAGAGCCACTGTGGTTTTGTCCCTAACCACATGTTCTCCATGGTATTGCTTCACTCTTTGGCCATTGACTTTGAAAGTGGAATTAGTTTTCTCATCAAACAGGTCCACAGCACCATGAGGATAGACTTTTACCAGTTTGAAGGGTCCTGACCATCTTGATTTCAGCTTCCCAGGGAACAACTTTAACCTTGAATTAAACAGCAAAACTGGTTGTCCCTCTACTAGCTCCCTTCTTTGAATTTTCTGATCGTGCCACTTCTTGGTTTTCTCCTTATAGATTGTTGAATTCTCATAGGCAGTGTGCCTGAATTCATCTAGCTCATTTAGTTGAAGGAGTCTTGCTTCTCCAGCCTTTGAATGATCTAAGTTCAGTTGTTTCAGTGCCTAGTGAGCTTTGTGCTGGAGTTCAATAGGCAGATGACAAGCTTTTCCGAAGACTAGCTTGTATGGTGACATGCCCAGTGGTGTCTTAAATGCTGTCCTGTACGCCCACAGCGCATCATCAAGGTGCAGAGACCATTCCTTCCTGTTTGGACCAACCATCTTTTCAAGTATCCTTTTAATTTCTCTGTTGGAAATTTCTACTTGACCACTTGTCTGCGGGTGATAAGCTGTAGCAATTTTGTGCTTCACTCCGTATTTAGCCAATAAATTCTCAATTAGCTTATTACAGAAGTGAGAGCCTTCATCACTGATTATAGCTCTTGGAGTACCAAATCTTGTGAAGATGTTCTGCTTAAGGAATTTGCTGACTGATTTAGCTTCATTATTGGGCAATGCTACAGCTTCTACCCATTTTGATACATAATCTACAGCTACCAAAATGTATAAGTTTCCATGAGACATAGGAAATGGCCCCATGAAGTCCATTCCCCAAACATCAAACAGTTCCACTTCAAGGATATTTGTCAATGGCAATTCTTTCTTGTTGGAGATGTTTCCAGTTCTTTGGCATTTATCACAGTTCTTCACCAATTCATGAGCATCTTTGAAGAGTCTTGGCCAATAATACCCTGACTGTAACACCTTTGCAGCAGTTCTGGTTCCTCTAAAATGTCCTCCATAGGGTGATGCATGACATTGCTGTAACACATGAAGTTGTTCCTCTTCAGCAAGGCATCTCCTAAGCAATTGATCTTGACACATCTTATACAGATAGGGCTCATCCCACAAATAGTGCTTCACGGTGTGGAAGAATTTTTTTCTTTGCTGATGGTTGAAATCCACAGGCACAATCTTGCTGACTAGGAAGTTGACTATATCAGCATACCAGGGTGCAGTAGCATCAGACGTTATAACGTTTGAAGAAATTGCCATCGACGTGGTAACGTCTTCAGCTACTGTGGCCACTGTCAGTAGTTTTTCATCAGGGAAATTTTCTTTTATCTCTTCTGCACCTGTACCTGCATCAACATTCTCAAGTCTAGAAAGGTGATCAGCAACTTGGTTCTCCACCCCCTTTTTATCATGAATTTACAAGTCAAATTCTTGAAGGAGGAGAACCCATCTGATGAGTCTTGGCTTTGCATCTTTTTTAGCAATCAAATACTTGATGGCTGAGTGATCAGTAAAAACAATAACTTTTGCACCCACCAAGTATGATCGAAATTTGTCAAAAGCAAACACAACATCCAGTAACTCTTTCTCAGTTACAGTATAATTTAATTGGGCATCATCTAAGGTTTTACTAGCATAATAGATAGAGTGAAAAATTTTGCCATACCTTTGACCCAATACAGCTCCCACAGCGTAGTCACTCGCATCACACATTAATTCAAATGGTTTGGACCAGTCAGGAGTGACTATCACAGGAGCCGTTACAAGAGCAGTCTTCAATTTCTGGAAGGCTTCATGACATTGCTCATCAAAGTTGAAGACGTTATCACGTTGCAGCAGCAGACACAAAGGTTTGGAAATTTTTGAGAAATCTTTGATAAATCTTCTGTAAAAACCAGCGTGCCCTAAGAAACTTCTAACACCTTTGACAGTGGTAGGTGGAGGTAATTTGTCAATAACATCAATTTTTGCTTTATCAACCTCCAACCCTTTCTTTGAAATCTTATGCCCCAAAACAATTCCTTCTTGAACCATAAAGTGGCATTTCTCCCAGTTGAGCACTAAGTTGGTCTCTTCACATCTTACTAGAACTCCTTCTAAGTTATCCAAGCATGCCCTGTATGAGTCTCCATAGACTGAAAAGTCATCCATGAAAATTTCCATGGATTTTTCAATAAAATCAGAGAATAAAGCCATCATACACCTCTGAAATGTTGCAGGAGCATTACACAGCCCAAATGGCATCCTCCTGAAGGCAAAGGTACCATAAGGACAAGTGAATGTGGTGTTCTCTTGGTCTTCAGGCATAATGGCTATCTGGTTATATCCTAAGTAACCATCAAGGAAACAATAGAATTCTTTGCCTGCAAGTCTATCCAACATCTGGTCAATAAATGGCAGAGGAAAATGGTCCTTCTTGGTTGCTTTGTTCAGCTTCCTGTAGTCCATACATATCCTCCATCCTGTCACTGTCCTTGTTGGAATCAATTCATTTTTGTCATTGGTCACCACAGTAACTCCACCCTTCTTTGGTACACATTGAACTGGGCTCACCCATGAGCTGTCACTGATTGGGTAGATGATTCCTGCGTCTAACCATTTGATGATTTCCTTCTTGACCACCTCCTTCATTATTGGGTTCAATCGCCTTTGCCCTTCAATGCTGTTCTTTGCATTCTCTTCCAAGACAATTCTGTGCATACAAATTGTGGGACTGATACCCTTGATATCCGCCATTTGCCAACCAATGGCTTTCTTGTGTCTTTTCAAGGTGCTAATGAGATCACTTTCCTTCTCTTGTGAGAGATTAGAAGAAATGATCACAGGTAAAGAATCATTTTCCCCTAAAAAGGCATACTTCAGGTGATCAGGTAACACCTTCAGCTCCAGCGTGGGTGGTTCTTCAATGGAAGGAACTATCTTCTTGAGATTGGAGTCTTCTTTCCCCAAAGATTCATACTTCTTTGTCCACGCCTTGGGTACAGGAGAGTTAGATGTGACAACGTCTGCAGTTGACGTTGTAACGTTTTGCGGAACAGCTTCTTCTGCTAACAACTCTTGAATCTCATCATTGCCCAGAATCTTCTCCAAGTGGTCATTATCTTTATTGAATTGTTTTTGAACCACATGGTCAAGGGCAACCACAAAGGAACATTCCTCTGTGTTAGGTTCTGGATACTTGAGTGCGTTGAGGACGTTGAACTTGACTTCTTGGTCATTGACCCTCATGATTAATTCTCCCTTCTGCACATCAATGAGTGTCCTTCCAGTGGCTAGAAATGGTCGCCCCAAGATGATAGGAACTTCCTTATCTGCATCAAAATCCAAAATAACAAAGTCCACTGGAAAAACAAATTTGTCAACGTTAATCAAAACATCTTCTAATATGCCATCAGGATAAACTCTACTTTTATCAGCTAAGGTAAGACTTAAAGAAGTAGGTCTGGCAGTTCCTATACCAAGTTTATCATAAATGGACTTGGGCATCAAGTTAATACTTTCCCCCAAGTCACATAAAGCTTTGCCAAGGTAAAAATCTCCAATGGAGCATGGTATAGTAAAACTGCCAGGATCCTTCAGTTTTCTAGGGAGTTTATTCTGCATAATTAAGCTACATTCTTCAGTTAAAGCAATAGTTTCAAATTCCCCTAGCCTTCTTCTTTTGGTGATGATGTCCTTTAGGAACTTGGCATAGTTTGGCATCTGCTGTAGAGCTTCAACCAAGGGAAGGTTTATGTGTAGCTGTTTGAGCATCTCCATGAACTTGCTGAATTGCTTGTCTTCATGAGCTTTCTTTAGCCTTTGAGGGTAGGGTGGAGGAGGATATTCAGGTACAAGCTTAGGTACAGTCTTGATTCCTGGTTCAAAACTAGACGTTGTAACATCTGGCTTAGATATCACAATATCTGGAATATTCTTCTCTTTTTCTTCACTTTTGTTTTTCTCTTTTTCCTTCCCTGGCACCTCGAGTTCCTCGGGCATAGATGGTTCAGGATACTCAGTGCCACTTCTTAATGAGATAGCATTTACCTGTGCATTCACCACATCTTTACCGTTTGACTTAGATGAAGATGGTGTTTCAGTTGTAGATGGAAGAGATCCATTCTGCCTTTGAGTAAGAGCTGAGGCTATCTGCCCAACTTGGTTCTCCAAAGTTTTGATTGAAGACTCATGGGTTTGCAAGGTTGCCTTACAATCGCTTATGAAAGTTTTCATCAAGGCTTCCAAATTGCTGTTGTTGTTATTCTGCATATACTGCCTTTGTTGTTGAGGGGGAAATCCTGGGGGTATTGCAGGAGCAGTATCACTAGCATTCAAAGCATTGTTGTTTTTCCAACCAAAGTTTGGGTGATTTCTCCAATTTGAATTGTAGGAGTTGGAGTAAGGACTGTTACCTTTGTTATGGGATACAAAGTTTACAGACTGAGGGTTATAGGGACACTCTTCATAGATATGCCCTCCTTCACAATAGACACACACTACTCCCCCAGATGGTGTTGGTTCAACAGTTGCAGCAGTCTGTCTTTCAGACGCTACCACGTTTGGAGTACTCATGTTTTTAATCATGTTGGTCAGGGAAGCAACCTGAGCAGAAAGGGCAGTTACTTCACTTATCTCATGAACACCAGCCTTCTTTCCGGGAGTGAATCTTTCAGAAGGCCAATGGGCATTATGAGTGGCTATGTCTTCAATAAGCCTGCATGCCTCAGAGAAAGACATGTTCAATATGACACCGCCTGATGAAGCATCAAGTATAAGCCTGGTAGGCTGATCTAGACCATTGTAAAAAGTCTCCATTTGAATAACCACGGGAATGCCATGGTGTGGGCACATTCTCAGTAATTCCTTCCATCTTTCCCAAGCCTCAAACAATGATTCCCCTTCCCTTTGTTTGAAGGAAGTGATATCATTTCTCAACTTGGCATTTTTGTTGGGAGGGAAGTATTTTCCAAGAAATTTTTCAGCTAGCTCATCCCAAGTGTGAACTGAATTTGGCTCCAAGGAGTTCAACCAATTTTTGGCCTTATCCTTGAGAGAATATGGAAATAACTTCAATCGGAAGGCATCTTCTGAGACTCCAGGGATGATAAAGTTGCTACACACATCCAAAAATTGCCTTAGATGTGCATAAGGGTCTTCTTGAGGGAAACCCCCAAATTGCCCTGCAGTCTGCAGCATTTGGAACATCATTGGCTTGAATTCAAAGTGACCAGTATGAATGGGTGGTCTTGCAATTCCTGTTTGTAAATGGGCAGGACTGAGCACGACATAATCACGCATAGGCCTGTCTCTGTCATTGACCATGTCTTGTGGCCCTGCATTGATGAGTTGCTGTCTCTGCCAGTGTTCATCATCAACATATGTCTCTGTATGAGTCTGTGGTCCACGGCCACGTCCTCTACCTCCTCTTGAAGTGTGTCCTCTAGAGCTTCTACCACCAGTACCATGTTCAGACATGATTGGCGGCAGAAATTGCTGTTGTTGTTGCTGCTTTCTTAACCTTTGTTGTCTCCTTAGTCGCCTGAAGGTTCTTTCAGGTTCTGGATAGAATTCAGGCGCAGATTCACCCCCTGGTTCAGTTGAACTAGAGCTTGAACTGGAACTAAGCATACGCTGTAACGTTTACCTGTTCACACACAGAAACAACGAACAACACAGCAGAATTCTTTCACCTAGTGTTTTAATACTTGTTGAGCAATAAAAGTTAAATTCAATCCCCGGCAACGGCGCCAAAAACTTGTTTGCGCGTGTGTTTCTAGTCGCAATATCAGTGTAAGTATACACGTCGTACAAGTAATAAAGTGGATAAAAATAAGAGATCGTTCCCACGAGGATTGATTTTACTTTCAATGTTCACGTCTTCAAAACACAAGTGAAACAAGTAATAAATCGGCACTAAAAGTTGATGTTAAGACTAAGAAAGTAGATAAAACAAGTAAACAAGAAGTGGTTGTGAATATGGAAAAGTATGAGTTGGATTGCTGCATGCAAGTAAATCTCCTCTAGTCAGACGTTATAACGTTTACACGTTAACACGTACAAATGCTATGCTGTATAGACGTTATAACGTTTGAACGCTGTTGCAAAAGAGCTGTGCTTTTCAGTCACAAAACGTCAGAGCTTCAAGTACTAGAATTCCTATGTCTAGGTTCTAAGTAGGCCTACTCCTGTATTTTAAGTACCCACAGCAATGTCCTATGAACTATTATCCATTCTATGTCTAGACTTAGATAAAAATGCCTAAATGTCTTTAGTGCACCTTTTTATTCACATAAATCTTTGAGTTCTTTTCATAGACCATGTCTGTACCTATGAATCTACTTATTTTAAGTGGCCAATTTTAAAACAAGTTTGGAAGTATTAACATGCAAAGATTTAAAACGCATAAACATCAATACTTCATAGCATTAAACTAGAGGTTCATTACATGCAAAACAACAACCCAGCTACAACTATTTAGCTCATGCTGAGCATCTCTACAGGAAGAAGAGGAGTTGAAATCCAATTACCGTACATAGAGAAAAGGAGACTAAACGCAAAAGATACGCCTAAGTAACCTTCCTTCATGCACACTGTAGAGACGTTGCAACGTCTGAGCTTCACAGTAGTGGTTGCGAATGGAAATAGCGAAATGGAGCTTGAGAAGAGTTCAGATGAAGAAGTCTGTGTCCAGAACTTCTTTTAGAAAACTCTCTCTGAAAATGGAGGAAGGTGGATGATGAATGGAATGATGTTTTTTTTATGGATGCCCCCTGCCTTTCCTTTTGTAGAGAGAGAATAGCCAAGGAACAAGGGGTCACATGCTTGCTGATGTCATTGCCCACCTTCCCAGCTTGCTTGTTAATTGACTCTGTTCTGAGAAGACACTGCACTGCTACAGTGCGTCAGCCGCGTCAGCGCTGAGGAGAGAGAAGATCTTCTGCACTTCTAGATCTTTGACTATTATTTCTTGCGCGCCAAAAATGAGATACTTCTATCTTGCTCTGCTGCCCTTCTTCAGACGTGATGAGGGACGTTGCCACGCTCAGTTTACTACATGAAAACAAGAGGCATCAAAATGTTCACAAAGGCGCCAATTGGCGCCAAAATGCATAGAATTTGTAATTTAGCCCCTTTCTAACTAAAAAGTGATAAACTAACAGAAACTTAATAGAAACAACCTACTATTGTCATAGAACTTGCATGATTTAACTTTGAATAAGTATAAATAAATCATATAAATATGAGTTATCAGCAAGTCACCTAAGTGCACAGTTCAAGTCAACATTCCAAACAGTAGTCCTTTACTGTTCTTTCCGGTTAGTAACCGGTTACTGTTCAATTCTTCAATTATATAAGCGTGCTTAGGCATTTGTTAGAGACACGCTTCATTTTTACACTTCATTTTACTTCTCTCTCTAGTTCTAGTAAGAAGTCAGAGCTACTTGTAAGCTTACCTTCTTCCCCAATCTCTTCTTCAATCTTGTAAGATCTTCTTCAATCTGTAACTCATAGATAGTTCACTGTCTCTTATGGAAGGCTTTGCCTCCTGACCTATGTTATTGTTTTAATTCTGCTTTAATTTATTTGAATTTGTTGCATTCTGTATGCTACCTTCTTCCCCTCTGTCTCTTTAAATTAATTAACTTCTGATTTCGATCCCTAACTGGTATCAGAGCCAGATGGGGAAGTAGGAATGTAGTTATTAACTTTGAACTGTTGGTTACTTATCTGAGTTATGCTTTGTTATTAATCAATAATTGTTCATAATCATATAAGTGCCATTAATGGATATTAATTCTGAAATTAATTAATTAATTAAAGGTTATACTATTAGTGTACTCCTTGACTATGGCTAAACACCATATGCGTACGTCAATACAGGCGTCAGAGAAGGGCAGTTCATCTGCTGTATTTTCTCAATTTGCACCTCTTGGGGAGCCCACCAATGTGGGTATGACCATGGGTTTTGAGAAATCCCATAGTCAATCAATCCACTATTTTATAACTAGTAAAACATAATGGTAATTGCATGAAATGATTATTCATCTATGTTTATACCTTGCAGTATTTACCTGTGTTCTTAATTCAATTATCTAAAGTACTCTGCTACGGGTTAGAAGAAAATATGTCCACGTAGTCGCTTATTAGGGCTATGAGTTCAAAGAATAAAGCATAATGAACCGCTAGAGTTAGTAAGGGGTCTCGATAGGACTCACTGAGATAATGTTTATCTCACCCTTTATTTATTGTGGTTTTTACAGAGAAACGGGGAAAAGGAAAGGCGAAGAAGCACGGTTAGCCGATGTGACTCTTGGAGTTATTGAAGAATCAGTTTTAAGATTATGCCTTTTTTCCTTTTGTTGTCTTTGTATTATCGATTGTATAACTATTACTAGTAACAGTTGTAAATCGTTTCCGCTACTTATGTTTTGAGTATTGAACACCAGGTTGTATAAGTTTTAAGTCATGAGACTTAAGTACTTTGTTAAGTTTAATGAGGTTCATGGAACTGTTTGATAATTATTTATCGAAATTTTTAGTTGTGTTCAATATTCAATAACAAGGAAGTTACTCTGATGTATGTCAAGTGGTACATTTTGGTATTTCTACAAGCTAGAAATATCGGGGTGTTACATGCATATTTCGCAGAATCATGGCTGGAAGAGGAAGAAGAAACCCGTCCATTGATCCACATGCCGAGTGGATGCAGAATGTAATTGAGAATCAGTAGAAGATGATGCAGGATATGCTGCAATTGCAACAATGGGCTCATTAGCAGCCCAATGTGCAACCTCCTCCGGAAGATCCAAATAGAGCTTACTTCTGTTTCCGTAAGATGAATCCCCCAAGTTTCAAAGGAGGACCTGATGTGATGACATCTCATTACTGGTTGGACTCTATGGAGAAAAATTTTAGAACTCTGCAATGCAGCGAAGAAGAAAAGGTACTCTTTGCAGCTCATATGCTCGAAGAGGAAGCACAGACCTGGTGGACCAATGCTCATGAACTGATGGTGAATCAGGGAGCTCCTATTACCTTGTTAAACTTCAGGGAATTGTTTATTGGACATTTCTTCCCTCCAGTGATGAAGCTAAGCAAGCAGACTGAATTTGTCAATCTCAGGCAAGGAGATATGACGGTGGGTGAATACACTGCTAAGTTCGAGAAACTGTCTCAATTTTATCAGTTAGCAAGGTATGCACCGAATGATGAATGGAAGATGCAGATGTATAAGGCGGGCCTCCGTGCTAATGTAGCCCAAGGTTTCAGCTCTTATGCTATGACCAACTATGCTGCCTTGGTGCAACAAGCCTATATTGCCGAAGCAGATCTCAATAGATTGTATGAAGAGAAGAGAGAATACTGGAAAGGAAAGAAGAAGGTAGCCGAATCATCGACTCGGCAAGCAAAGTCAAAAGGTAACTTTTACAAAGGAAAGCAAGCACAGTCGTCTGACTTCTCAAAATCCAGCAAGTGTTCCAAATGTGGAAGGCCTTGATAGCCCCGCAAGTGCACGGGTCGTATCGCGTAATAAAAGAGTATCGGTCCACAGGGAGAGCCTAAGTGAATACCAATTTAATTTTTCAAAGTTGATTAACTGAAAGGAAAGTGTTTTTGGAAAGAAGGAATATTCTAGTAAAGTCTACTCACTCATGATCATTGTAGACAAAAGAGGAGAAAAGAAAATAAAAGAAGAAGACATAAAGTTTAAATAGCGAGAAATAAAAGAAAGCGGTAAAGTGCAAAAATTACAAATAGCGGAATTGTAAATGACAAGAAAGTAAATTGCTTGAAAAGTAAATTGCCAGTAATTTACTTGACTTGCCAGTAATTTACTTGACTTGCCAGTAGTTTACTTGACTTGGAAATTTAAAGGGCAAAAAAGTAAATAACAAGGAAAATAAAAGAGCGAAAAAGTAAAGAGCGAAAAGTAAAGAGCGAGAAATTAAATAGCAATGAAAGTAAATGACTTGGAAAGTAAAAGGGCAAGAAAATAAATAGCAAGAATTTAAAGGGCAAGAAAGTAAATGACTTGGAAAATAAAGGTGCAAGAAATTAAATAGCAAGGAAAGTAAATGACTTGGAAAGAAAAAGGGCAAGAAAGTAAATAGCAAGAATTTAAAGGGCAAGAAAGTAAATAAACAAGAATCATAAAAAGCATGAAGAGTAAATTGAAGTCATGAATCATTAGAGAGCCTTTGTCATTGATTTTCTAACAAAATTCAAGCTTAGGTACAAGTGAGGATCAAGCCTCTATTTATAGGAAAATATGAGGGGCAAAATGGTCCAAAAGAGGAAAAAGTGGCAAATCAAGTTGGCCAAGGTAGTCATCAAAGAGCCATCCTCAAGTGGACAATGCACATGAGCAAGTGGTCAAAGCACATGGTCATCAAAAAGTGGGCAAAAATATCCATCAACAAGTGGGCAAGGCAAAGCCATCAACAAGTGGGCAAAAATATCCATCAACAAGTGGGCATAGCTAATTTCGACTGATGCAGCAGATTTCTGGGAGATCCAGTCGAATTCTGGCCTGCTGAGATAGAAGCAGTCGAATTCTGGCCTGCTGAGACAGATGCTGTCGAATTCTGGCTTGCTGAGACAGATGCTGTCGAATTCTGGAAGATGCAGTCGAATTCTGGGAGATCCAGTCGAATTCTGGGAGATCCAGTCGAATTCTGAGAGATCTAGTCGAATTCTGGGAGATCCAGTCGAATTCTGGGAGATCCAGTCGAAATCTGGAAGATGCAGTCGAAATCTGGAAGACAGATGCTGTCGAATTCTGGCCTGCTGAGACAAATGCTGTCGAATTCTGGCCTGCTGAGACAGATGCTGTCGAATTCTGAGAGATCTAGTCGAATTCTGGGAGATCCAGTCGAAATCTGGAAGATGCAGTCGAATTCTGACCTGCTGAGACTTAGGCAGCCCAAATTGCTTCAAAATAAAACCTGAAGATAAAAAGTAAACATTTGCAGTAAAATAGAACAAAAATATAATTAAAATACTAAAAAGACTTAATAAAATAACTATTAAAAAGACTCTAAAAATAGACTTATCAAACTCCCCTATGCTTGAACCTTTGCTTGTCCTCAAGCAAAAACAGTGTAAATCTTTAGGCCAATCCTGAAGGGAAATTATTTTCATATCGAAACCATAAGTGAACTGTGGGGCAATTCTAACACTTTGGTTTGAGAGCTACTATTTTTGGGCTTTTTGTGGATTTGGGAGACAAATTTAAAGTATCAATACATTAGAGAGGATATCCATGTCATCATAGAACCGGTTCCCCAGCATTCTTAAGTTTGGGTCCTCCATTCACTAAGACCGGGTCTCAAAGGAGGGTCTTTATACGTTGGGTATTCAAGCATTTTTCTTTTCTTTTTGATTTTATATGCTAACCATTCATTTTGACATTTAAAATGCACCAATTTTTGCATTTTGAATTGGTTTTGCAATTTTTTTTTTTTTTTTTTTTTGAATACCCCAGCTCAGACGTTTTTCTCCAGTAACCGCGCATCCAGTGAATGTCACCAAGAGAACCAGGTTACTAGTTTCTTTTTAGTCCCTCTAATTGTATTAATAACTGAAAACAGTCTCAATAGTGTGTGTGAAAAAGCTCTAGAAGTAGAAATCGAACCATGATACAATTTTGTTGTTCCCAACCAGTCCACCTAGATGATTGCTAATGAAAAATTGAAAAATTATTTTTGTCCAGAAAAGGCTTATCTAAAACATGCTTTAGGGTTCACAAAGTTTCGTGATGGAGGGAGCAGATACAACTCAAAGTACAAAAAAAAGATAAAAACTTGGCAAAGCAATAAAGACATTCCTAATAAAAGCAATAAAATACCCCCCCATGCTTGGACTAGGCATTGTCCTCAATGATTTTTCAAATAAAACAAAAGGGGTTAGGAGAGCTCACCTGGCTGTCTGGTTTAGGAAACTCGGCCCTGGGGTATTTTATTTTTCAATAAATCGAAAAATATATTAAGCCGTGGGTTGCCTCCCACGCAGCGCTCGTTTATGGTCATTAGCTTGACCTTTTCCCTTTATACAGTTATTCCTGGGTCCCATCGCTTGAAGCATAGAGACCAAGTGACATATGAAGAATGAAAGCATACTCCTGGATCGCATGGCTTGTAAAATGGAAGTTGTGTAAGCAATAAGATCTTTTTTACAATTCCCCCCAGATCAAATGTTATTTTTTTCACAAAGGAAGGTGAAATGTAAGATAAAGGAGATGGTTTGTATGGTGGTGGGGGGATGTATGGTTCTTCTCTTTCTTTTTCTGGTTCCTTCTCTTTTTCTTTCTCTTCTTGCTCACACGGTAAATTATGTTTGTCACTCACAATTTTTTCTTGGTTTGCTCTTGGTTCCTGTTGCGCTCGTGTGTTTTATAGTCGCAATATCAGTGCAAGTATACACGTCGTACAAGTAATAAAGTGGATAAAAGTAAGAGATCGTTCCCACGAGGATTGATTAACTTTCAGAGTTCAAGTCTTTAAAACACAAGTGAAACAAGTAATAAATCGGCACTAAAAGTAGGTGTTAAGACTAAGAACGTAAATAAAACAAGTAAAGAGGAAGTGGGTGTGAATATGGAAGAGTATGAGTTGGATTGCTGCATGCAAGTAAATCTCCTCTAGTCAGACGTTATAACGTTTACACGCTAACACGTACAAATGCTATGTTGTATAGACGTTATAACGTTTGAACGCTGTTGCAAAAGAGCTGTGCTTTTCAGTCACAAAACGTCAGAGCTTCAAGTACTAGAATTCCTATGTCTAGGTTCTAAGTAGGCCTACTCCTGTATTTTAAGTACCCACAGCAATGTCCTATGAACTATTATCTGTTCTATGTCTAGACTTAGATAAAAATGCCTAAATGTCTTTAGTGCACCTTTTCATTCACATAAATCTTTGAGTTCTTTTCATAGACCATGTCTGTACCTATGAATCTACTTATTTTAAGTGATCAGTTCAAAACAAGTTTGGAAATATTAACATGCAAAGATTTAAAACACATAAACATCAATACTTCATAGCATTAGACTAAAGGTTCATTACATGCAAAACAACAATCCAACTACAAATTGTTTAGCTCATGCTGAGCATCCTTACAGAAATAAGAGGAGTTAAAATCCAAATACCGTACATAGAGAAAAGGAGACTAAACGCAAAAGATACGCCTAAGTGGCCTTCCTTCATGCACGCTGTAAAGACGTTACAACGTCTGAGCTTTCCAGTAATGGCTGCGAATGGATATGGAAATTGGGGCCTTGAGAGAATTAAAAATGAAGAAGTCTGTGTCCAGAACTTCTCTCAGAAAAACTATCTCTGAAAAATGGGGGAAGGTGGATGATGAATGGAGTTGTGTCTGTTCCGCATGGTGCACCCTTGCCTTTTTATAGAGAGAGAATAGCCATGGTCAAAAGAGGTCACATGCTGCTGATGTCATTCCCCCACCTTCCAAGCTTGCTTGCGAGTTGACTCTGCCCTGAAGTGACACCGCACTGCTACAGTGCGTCAGCCGCGTCAGTGCTGAAGAAAGAGAAGATCTTCTTCATTTCCAGATCTCTGGTCATCATTACATGCGCGCCAAAATGATATATATTATTTTCTTGCTCTGCTGTCCTTCTTCAGACGTGATGAGAGACGCTGCCACGTTCAGATTACTGCACAAACACAAGAAGCATCAAAACGCTCACAAAGGCGCCAATTGGCACCAAAATGCCTAGAACTTGTAATTTAGCCCCTTTCTAACTAAAAGCAATAAACTAACAGAAACTTTACTAGAAACAACCTGCTATTGCCAGAGAACTTGCATGTTTTAACTTTGAATACGTATAAATAACTCATATAAATATGAGTTATCAGTTCCTCTAATTGTTTTTCGCTTCTAAGGGTGACAGCATATATTTGGCCATTTAGATTTTGTTCAGGCTGTTCAGGAAATACCCCCGAAGATTTAGAGGATGAAGCCACCTGTGTTGCCACTTGAGTTATTTGATTTTCAAGCATCTTACTGTGAGTGGCAATAGAGTCGATTTTTGATTCTAATTTGATAAGTGTGTCATTCAAATAACAAGTATGATTCTTGAATTCTTCATTTTGTTTTGTTTGAGATGACACAAATTTTTCCATCAAAAATTCTAAGTTCGACTTTTGCGGGCTGTTTTGTGGGTTGTTAAAAACGCTTTGATTTTGAAAGACAGGAGGTGGTCTAGGTGCTGGATTGGGTGGAGGATTTTTATAAGAAAAATTTGGATGATTTCTCCACCCAGAATTATAAGTATTTGAAAACGGATCTTCTTTTTTAGCATAGTTTATATGCTCATTTCCAGTACTAGATGCCTCAAGTTGGCATTTAGCTCCAATATGGCCAACAACCCCACATAATTCACATGGTGGAGTAGTAGGAGAAAAAGTTTGTGAAACGGCACTTACATTTAATTTTTCAAATTTTTGAAAAAGTGCGTCCACTTTTGAGGCAAGATGATCAACAGCGGATATTTCATACTTACCTGGCTCTTTTGACGATGCTGGTTTATCTGCTATGGCTCGCTCACTTGCCCATTGACAATGGTTTTGAGCCATATCTTCAATGAGTGCATAGGCTTCAGTAAAATTTTTGTTCATCAAAGCTCCACCTGCAGCTGCATCAACAGTCATTCTAGTTGCATATTGTAATCCATTATAAAATGTATGAACAACGAGCCATTTCTCTAGTCCATGATGGGGGCATAGCCTTAACATTTCTTTGAAACGTTCCCAAGCATCATAAAGAGATTCCCCGTCGTTTTGAGAAAATCGAGTAATTTGATTTCTCATCTGAGCTGTTTTACTCGGGGGAAAGAACTTAGCAAGAAAAATTTGTTTTAACTGGTCCCAGCTGGTAATGGATTCCGAAGGCAAAGAATGTAGCCATGCTCTTGCTCTATCCCTTAATGAAAAAGGGAAGAGCTTTAGTCTTATGGCATCTTGAGGTACCCCGTTTAATTTGAGAGTCCCACAGTATTCCAGAAAAATTGAAATATGAAGATTTAGGTCCTCCGTGGGAGAACCAGAAAATTGGTTTTGTTGAACCATTGACAGCAGAGATGATTTGAGTTCAAAATTATTTGCTTCCACATTTGGATGTACAATGGCAGCCGATGGTTCTGCTGAAGGTGTTGCGTACTCTTTGAGAGCACGATTTTCATTAGCCGCCATTTGGTTATCGGGAATTTCTCTCCTCCTTCTATGTAAGAACCTTTCGATTTCGGGAATTTGTTGAACAGTTTCACCGAAACTTCTGGTTCTTCGCATTCGAGGGACAAGAGAAGAAAAAGTAAAAATAAAGAAAATAAAATTTCAATCTAACCGGTTTCGAAAAACTTAATCAATATCACTGCCTCCCCGGCAACGGCGCCAAAAACTTGATAGCCCCGCAAGTGCACGGGTCGTATCGCGTAATAAAAGAGTATCGGTCCACAGGGAGAGCCTAAGTGAATACCAATTTAATTTTTCAAAGTTGATTAACTGAAAGGAAAGTGTTTTTGGAAAGAAGGAATATTCTAGTAAAGTCTACTCACTCATGATCATTGTAGACAAAAGAGGAGAAAAGAAAATAAAAGAAGAAGACATAAAGTTTAAATAGCGAGAAATAAAAGAAAGCGGTAAAGTGCAAAAATTACAAATAGCGGAATTGTAAATGACAAGAAAGTAAATTGCTTGAAAAGTAAATTGCCAGTAATTTACTTGACTTGCCAGTAATTTACTTGACTTGCCAGTAGTTTACTTGACTTGGAAATTTAAAGGGCAAAAAAGTAAATAACAAGGAAAATAAAAGAGCGAAAAAGTAAAGAGCGAAAAGTAAAGAGCGAGAAATTAAATAGCAATGAAAGTAAATGACTTGGAAAGTAAAAGGGCAAGAAAATAAATAGCAAGAATTTAAAGGGCAAGAAAGTAAATGACTTGGAAAATAAAGGTGCAAGAAATTAAATAGCAAGGAAAGTAAATGACTTGGAAAGAAAAAGGGCAAGAAAGTAAATAGCAAGAATTTAAAGGGCAAGAAAGTAAATAAACAAGAATCATAAAAAGCATGAAGAGTAAATTGAAGTCATGAATCATTAGAGAGCCTTTGTCATTGATTTTCTAACAAAATTCAAGCTTAGGTACAAGTGAGGATCAAGCCTCTATTTATAGGAAAATATGAGGGGCAAAATGGTCCAAAAGAGGAAAAAGTGGCAAATCAAGTTGGCCAAGGTAGTCATCAAAGAGCCATCCTCAAGTGGACAATGCACATGAGCAAGTGGTCAAAGCACATGGTCATCAAAAAGTGGGCAAAAATATCCATCAACAAGTGGGCAAGGCAAAGCCATCAACAAGTGGGCAAAAATATCCATCAACAAGTGGGCATAGCTAATTTCGACTGATGCAGCATATTTCTGGGAGATCCAGTCGAATTCTGGCCTGCTGAGATAGAAGCAGTCGAATTCTGGCCTGCTGAGACAGATGCTGTCGAATTCTGGCTTGCTGAGACAGATGCTGTCGAATTCTGGAAGATGCAGTCGAATTCTGGGAGATCCAGTCGAATTCTGGGAGATCCAGTCGAATTCTGAGAGATCTAGTCGAATTCTGGGAGATCCAGTCGAATTCTGGGAGATCCAGTCGAAATCTGGAAGATGCAGTCGAAATCTGGAAGACAGATGCAGTCGAAATCTGGAAGACAGATGCTGTCGAATTCTGGCCTGCTGAGACAAATGCTGTCGAATTCTGGCCTGCTGAGACAGATGCTGTCGAATTCTGAGAGATCTAGTCGAATTCTGGGAGATCCAGTCGAAATCTGGAAGATGCAGTCGAATTCTGACCTGCTGAGACTTAGGCAGCCCAAATTGCTTCAAAATAAAACCTGAAGATAAAAAGTAAACATTTGCAGTAAAATAGAACAAAAATATAATTAAAATACTAAAAAGACTTAATAAAATAACTATTAAAAAGACTCTAAAAATAGACTTATCAGGCCTCACAGTGGTGAATGTCATATGGGTTCCATTCTGTGTTTTTATTGCAAGAAAGAAGGTCATGCTCATGAATGTCCATTGAGGAAGAGGAACAGAGAGGAGCAAGCTGCTACGACTCAAGGAAGGATCTACACCTTAGATGCTGAGAAAGCCAAGCCTTCTGATAATCTACTGAGGGGTATGGGATCTCTTTTCAATAACTCAGTCAGTATATTATATGATTCGGGTGCTACTCATTGTTTTATTTCTCAAGCAGGTGTTGACCGGTTGGGATTAGTCTTATCCCCGCTATCCGAGCCGATAACTATCTTGACTGCTGCCAAGGGTCGTGTCCAGACCCAATCTTTATGTCAAAGCTGTCTTCTTGCCATAAGAGACAAACTTCGTTATGGATTTTATTTGTTTACCTATGAGATGTATGGACATCGTTTTGGGTATGAACTGGATGACAGCAAATCATGTCACCATCGACTGTTTCAATTGAACTGTCAGTTTCGCCTCGGAATCAGTTGAACTACCAAAGTCAAATCCTGAAGCAATTATATCCTTCACATCGACAAGTCAATCCTTATTTCAAGGTGCGGAAGCTTATGTTATTATGTTGTCTGCATCGACTAAAACAGGTTTAGATCTATCTTCTGTGCAAGTTGTTAATGAATTATTAGATGTGTTTCCAGATGAGGTTTCTTCCTTACCTCCGGATCGTGAGATAGAGTTCTCAATAGAATTGGTTCCGGGCACAGGGCCAATTTCTATTGCTCCATATAGAATTTCTCCTTTGGAGCTTAAAGAGTTGAAAACCCAACTTGAAGAATTAATTTCAGAACGATTCATTCGGCCTAGTGCTTCGCCATGGGGTGCTCCTGTATTACTTGTCAAGAAAAAAGATGGGAGCATGAGATTGTGTATTGATTACCGCCAATTGAACAATGTGACCATCAAGAATAAGTATCCTCTACCAAGGATAGACGATTTGCTTGATCAACTTCGAGGTGCTGTAGTGTTTTCTAAAATTGATCTAAGGTCGGAGTATCATCAGATAAAAGTTAGAGCCTTAGATATTCCGAAGACAGCTTTCCGTACTAGATATGGACATTACGAGTTCGTAGTGATGCCCTTCGGTCTAACTAATGCTCCCGCGGTATTCATGGATTACATGAACCGAGTCTTCCACCCGTACTTGGATCAGTTTGTAGTGGTGTTCATCGATGATATCTTGGTGTATTCGAAGACCATTGAGGAGCATGTTCAGCATCTCCGCATTATTCTGAATGTACTCCGAGAAAAGAAGTTGTATGCGAAGCCTTCAAAGTGTGATTTCTGGATGCCTGAGGTAAAGTTTCTGGGTCATGTGATATCTCAGTCGGGAGTTGCAGTGGATCCTAGTAAAGTAGAAGCCGTGTTGAATTGGGAACGTCTATCATCAGTGACAGAAGTAAGGAGCTTCTTAGGTCTCGCTGGTTATTATCGGAGGTTTATTCAAGGATTCTCGCAGTTGGTTCTTCCACTCACCTGGTAACTCTCAAGGGTCAGCCGTTTGAATGAGATTCTGATTGTGAAGAATGTTTTCAAGAGTTGAAAGCTCGGTTGACTTCTGCTCCAATCCTAATTCTTCCGGATCCATCTCTGGGATTCCAAATTTACAGTGACGCTTCTGGGAAGGGGTTAGGGTGTGTTCTGATGCAGAATCAACAAGTGGTAGCTTATGCATCCAGGCAAATTTTTTTTTAAGCAAAGACTAATATATAATAAAAAGAAAAAAGGAGTACAGAAAAAGACCGAGGGGGGACCAAACCAAAACCCAAGGCCAGGGAAAAAACAAACAAAGCAGCAAAATGGAAACTTGGGCAAGGCACCCTAGACCAACCATCCAAATGAAAACAGATCAACAAAACAGGCCAAAAACGGCTGAAAAAACAAACTCAGAAAGGGACAGATATTGAGCTAGCTTTGGACCGAAGATTGTATCCAACTGACAAACTCATTTTCTGTTTCTTCTTTTGTTTCTTGGACACAACCGGTTCCGAGTACCTCTCAGCTGAGTCAGGAACCACCGGATCACCCACATCGTCTGGCGACTTATCCCACAACCTACTTAAAAGTTGCATATCAGCTTTAACTGCTGGATTCATGTCCTCTGAGTCAACAATCAAGACTTTGGAGTTTGGATATAACATAGATGCTTGAGATTTCGAGACAACCTCATCATCTGAGATATCCGCCCAATTTTTCTTTATAGCAGATGTCTCCACTGAGTAGGAAGCACCAGAGTCAAGCCTAGTCGTGGGAGACTTGGTGGAGCAGGTATGAGCTTCACCAATATCATTGCCCCCAGCCATCTCTTCAGGTGTAATAACTGTGTTGCCAAAACCCTTGAGTCGATTGGGATTGATGTCATCCATCACCAAAACCAGACTATTGTCTTGTATGGTTGGGCCAGCGTCAGGCTCACCCGGTTTCTCCAATAACTTCCCCTTATCATTCCGAGAAGGCTTGCTAAGGGGATTTATCTTCGGACTGCCCGTCTCCGTGGTTCTCTTACAATTCTGGAGAAAATGACCAATACT
The DNA here is from genome assembly GCA_039519185.1 of Astragalus membranaceus. Taxonomy (NCBI): domain Eukaryota; kingdom Viridiplantae; phylum Streptophyta; class Magnoliopsida; order Fabales; family Fabaceae; genus Astragalus; species Astragalus membranaceus. The sequence goes on from CM076850.1 coordinate 163,747,403, forward strand.
ACCACAAGAGCTGCAGAATAGAGGTACCCTCTAATATTCCACCCTGATAAGAAAGGCATAACCCTCTCTTTCTACTAACAATTGATCATGCAGCTTCTCAGAGAAATCAACATCAATAAGAACTCTAGAAAAATGACCAAAAGTCCTCTTCATAGTGGCTTCATCCAAAGCAATAGGAGCACCAAGGCTACCACTGATCTCGAACAAAATATTTGACCTCCAATACTCCCGGGGAAGACCATGAAGCCTAACCCAACACTGAGCATTGGTCTGTTTTGCAGAAAGAGGGTCAAAATCTGGCGTCCAAGCAAACAGGCGCAAAACTCCCGGTTGTAAAGATCGCGATCCAAGCGACCAAACACGCCTAAAGTCTTCATTAGATACAAAAGATAATTCAAAAAATCCCTTACCAAGAGAAACCAGAGACCAATCAGAAGAAGTCTTCCACATATTAGACAACTTCTCCTTTAATTCCTTAATCTGATATGGTTTATCCCCTTTAGACAAAATTATTCTACCATGTAGTAGATTGACACATTCAGCAATACTAGCCTGATATTCATCTTCCGAGATCTTAACAGCAAGAACATCTCCCTTTAAACAAGGTTTCTGTTGCTTACTGTAATCAAAATCTACAAAGGATCTGGGGGCATGAGGTGTACCTGTTAATGCCTCAGAGAAAAACTTCCGTTTCACCCCACTCACAGATGGAGCATCCACGGCAGGCTGTACTTGCGCCAAGCTACCAGACTGATTTCCGAGAGCAGGACCGCGGAAACCCACAACATGTGAACCACTGACACCCATCGCCGCCTCTGGAAAAAGAAGCCCATCACAACTTATAGAACCACAAACTGTAGTTGGCGCTTTGATGGTGCAAGGAGCATGATCCCCCTTTCTACCCACCTGCAAAGAACCAGACAAAGACCAAAGATCTTGAGACGGATCAGCCTTTGAGCCCCCTGATCGGAACTGCAGCAAATCATCAGCGAAATAGGCCATGGAGGCCGCGGCTCCTCAAGAGAGATCCAAAAGGATCAGCGCCTAGAAGAGAACCGAAGCAAAGAATGGAGCGAGCAGCAGGGGGGAGACGGCATGAAAGGGTGAGGGGAGGCGAGGAGTGGAGGGGGAAGGAGAAGGCGGTTGAGAAGGTTGAGAAGGAGAGGGGCGGAGGGGGGCAGCAGCCTAGGGGGCGCGGCGCCCATGGGGAAACCCTAGCAAAGGGCTGCGCTCCATCTCGTTCTCTCTATCTATATCGTGCATTTATTTTCTAAACAAAAAACTATGCATCCAGGCAATTGAAGCCTCATGACGAGAACTATCTGACTCATGATTTAGAGTTAGCTGCTATTGTGTATGCATTAAAGATTTGGAGACATTACTTATTTGGGTCTCGTTTTGAAGTCTTTAGTGATCACAAAAGCTTGAAGTGTCTGTTCGATCAGAAGGAATTGAATAATAGGCAAAGGAGATGGGTTGAGTTTCTGAAGGATTATGGCTTCGAATTGAAGTATCATCCCGGGAAGGCCAATGTTGTAGCTGATGCGTTGAGTAGGAAATCTATTCATACGGAAGAATTAATGATGCATGAGATGGAACTGTTAGAGTCTTTCAAAGACTCAAATTTGAACGTGAAGCAAAGAAGGAACCGGTTGGTGTTGAATCATATCCAGATTTCGAGTTCATTGAGAAATCTGATTCGCTCAGCTCAAGAGATTGATGTGGAACTACAAGCTCAAAGAAGATTACCAAATTTTACCGAAGATAGTGATGGGATTATTTGCTTCGACGGTAGAATTTGTGTGCCGAAGGATGATGATATAAAAAGGCAAGTGTTAGAAGAAGCACATCGGAGTCAATACTCCATACATCCTGGATCTACCAAGATGTATCGGGATTTGAAACAGATGTACTGGTGGCCAGGGATGAAAACAGAGATTGCGGAATTTGTGTCTCGATGCCTAACTTGTTAAAGGGTTAAGGCAGAACACCAGCAGCCCGCTGGTCAGTTGCAGCCGCTGAATGTGCCAGTATGGAAATGGGAAGATATTTCTATGGGCTTTGTTATGGGATTACCAATGTCCCAAGCCGGTAACGATTCCATTTGGGTAGTTGTGGATCGTCTAACCAAATCAGCTCACTTTATTCCTGTTCATTCGAACTATAAAGTTTCCAAATTGGCAGAGGAATATCTGAGGAGCATAGTAAGATTACATGGGGTTCCTACAAGTATTGTGTCAGACCGCGATCCAAAGTTTACTTCTCGAGTTTGGAAAGCTTTAAATCAAGCTTTGAGAACAGGAGTATTCGTTAGTACTGCCTTTCACCCGCAGACGGATGGTCAGATGGAGAGGACTATCCAAACTTTAGAAGATATGCTTCGGGCTTGCGTGCTTGATAACGGGAGAAAATGGGAGGATCATCTTCCATTGGTGGAGTTTGCTTATAACAACAGCTGTCATTCCAGTATTGGGATGGCTCCATTTGAAGCCTTGTATGGGAGGAAGTGCAGAACACCATTATGTTGGTGGGATGTCGGTGAAGATCGGTTGTTAGGACCCGATTTGGTTCTTGAGACAACCGAAAAGATCCGGCAAATCAGAGAAAGAATGAAGGCTGCCCAGAGTCGGGCAGAAGAGCTATGCTGACAAGAGAAGAAGGCCACTAGAGTTTGAGTCTGGTGATCATGTGTTTTTGAGAGTGTCTCCAACGATTGGTACCGGTAGGGCATTGCGGGCGAAGAAACTCAGTCCTCGGTATATTGGACCATCCCAAATTATCGAGCGAATTGGGCTAGTAGCTTACTGTATTGCTTTACCTCCAGTCTTGTCCAATCTTCATGATGTATTCCATGTATGTCAGTTGCGAAAGTACATTCCCGATCCGGGTCAGCCGTTGAGTTTTGAGACGATTGACCTTCGACCGGACCTGTCTTTCCAACCTCATCCTAGTTACATCATGGAACGTGGCGAACGCTTCGGACGAGGACAATTCCCATTGTCAAAGTGGTTTGGGATTGATTTTCAGCTGAGGAAGCTACATGGGAATTGGAGGACGACATGCGGACACGGTATCCGTATCTATTCTCTTGAGGTATGTTTTGTTCAATTTTGAGGACAAAATTTTTAAAAGTTGGGGTGATTGTAACATCCTTATTTTCGGTTAATTACGTTTTATGAAATTAACTAGCGAAGTATTATTTAATTAAATAATAAATCGAATCATGGACATGATAAAAGCGTGAAAGCAACATTTATTTGCTAATTGTATGAATTGTGTGATTGAATGTGTGATTGATTGTGTTTGAGTGGTTAAAAATGGGTTTAAGTGAGAATTAGTGAGCCAAGGGTAGAATGGTCAATTCCACCTCATTAAAACCCTTAGTTCACAAGAAAAACAAGCCAACACACACACACTCTTAGGCTGAAGTCCAGATTTTTTTTGAAACATAGAACATAGAAAGAGAGAGGGAGAGTGGCGAAGTGAGAGGGGGAGGAAGAAGAAGGATTTTCTTCAAATCCTAGTGCATGTAAGTGTTCCACACACCATTTTTATCCATTTTCGATTTCCTTTCTCATGATACCAATTTCATTAGCTGAATCATCCTCTTTTGCATCTTGCCATTTTTGAAACCTTGAAGCTCAAAGAGAAGCTTTGAGAGGATAAGACCTTACATGTCACCATTGAAGCTCCATAAGCAACCCTTGAAGTTCAAGAACCATATTAGAGTGCCTACACTAGCTACATTATGAATTGGAACGGCTTAGGAAGGATTACAGTTGCTGAGTTTGAGTTCTAAGCCATTGGGTAGCTTGGGTTCGAGTGGGAACATTACTCGGTGATTGTTGATTTTCGTTCGGGTGAATTACATTTCGGTTTCGTGATTATCATCACGACAAGGTGAGTTCTATACTCGCTTAGGGTTTTGTTTCTGAACCAATGTTACAAGCTCTGGTCTGGTGTTGTTCTATGTTATTTCAAAAATATGAATCTTGTGTTGTGGAATGAATGACTGAATGAGTGATAATGTGATTGTTGATAAGTATGAAATTGGTGTTTGTTTTGTAATTGATGGTCTTAAATGTTTCGTTTAGAGTGGTTTTAAATCTGTTTTTGGTTGTAATTCGGATTGGAAAAGGATTGAGTAAAAGTGGTTGAAGTTGGAAGAGTAAAACAACAACATTGTTGTCAGAACCGAAAACAAGCCCATGTTTTAAAAACACGGGCAACCGTGTTTATTTCTGGTCCTTGTCAAATTTTTCTTAAAAAATGAAACACGGTCACGTTTTTAAAAAACACGAGCATTTTCTATAAAATACGGGCATGTTTCTAAAACATGGGTGGTCGTGTTTTCTTCTGTCACCCTTTTTCAAAACTGATCCAAAGTCTTTTTAAATGATTCCAAGTCCATTCCAATCCCTTCCCCAACCCTATGTAATGATAAATAAACTGTAAATCGTGGAAAAAGTGTTGGTATGATGATTGATGTGAATTCCTTATTGTGTTAAATGAATGATAAACGATTAGAGTTCACGAGTGAGAATACACAAGTATATGTTTAAATGGACTAAATGTCCCTTGAGGTTGAGGTTAAATATGTATAAATTATATATATATATATATATATATATATATATATATATATATATATATATATATATATAGAGAGAGAGAGAGAGAGAGAGAGAGAGAGAGAGAGAGAGAGTATGGGTGACGACCCTATTGAGGTTAGCGTACTAGGGGAGGGGAAGTCATGAGCCCTATGAACCTAGGCCCCTTGAGGTTTGCCCGCAGTTTATGGTAAGCGGATTGGGTTCACCGGGAATATAGACAATCATTCATGGTGATATGCTATGTAAAGAGGTTTCACGTGGCTAATATTTTATCTACGATTTATGAGATGCATAATGAACTGATAGAGTTTTAGTGAGGGGTCTCGATAGGACTCACTGAGATAATGTTTATCTCACCCTTTATAATTGTGATTTTTACAGAGAAACAGGGAAATGCAATGGCGAAAAGGCACGGCTAGTCATGGTGTCCCAAGGAGATGTTGAAGTTTTAGTTTACATGCTTATGCTGAGTTTTCCCAGTTGTCTTTGTAATTTCGATTGTATGACTTATACATTGTTAAAAGTTGTAAATCGTTTCCGCTACTTATGTTTTGGATATTGAACACCAGGGATGTGACAGGTTTGTGAAACATGGAACTTAAGTATTTTAAGTATTTCTATGTTAAGTTATGAGATTGAGGTGACCGTTTATCATCATTTATCGAAGATTTTAGTTGCGTTCAATATCTAGGATAGGAAGTTATCTCTGATGTATGCTAAGTTGTGCACTTTAGCATTTCTACAAGTTAGAAGTATTAGGGTGTTACACCAAAACCAGAGAAAATTGGACAATTGATGACAAGCGCATGGTACTTATAAACTCTATAGCTAAATTTTATCTAACATGTGCATTAGGAAGAACTGGGTATGACAAAATAGCTGGAAAAACAACTGCCAAAGAGATCTGGGATACATTGAAGACTGCTCCTGAAGGAACCGCCAAGATCAACCTTCTCATCCATCAATTTGAAACATTCAAAATGGAAGAGCAAGAAACGATCTCAAAAATGTTTAGCAGATTCACAACCATAACAAATGATCTACACTCTCTTGGCAACACTTATACAAATCAATCCAAAGTCAGAAAGCTTCTGAGATGCTTGCCTAAAGTGTGGAGACCTAAGGTGACTGCTATAACAGAAGCAAAAGATCTGTCAACTCTCAAAATAGAAGATCTATTGGGATCTCTAAAAGTGCATGAGCAAAAAATTATGGATGAACTTCATCCCAAAAAGTCAAAAACAATTGCACTCAAAGCTACTCAAAAATCTCCTCAACCTTCTCAAACTGTGGCTCTCAAAGCCCAGAATGAGTCACATGGAGAAAGTGAAGATGATGATGATGATGATGATACTGATGAAGAAGATGAATTAGATCTAATCTCCAGAAGATTAAGAAGATGAGCTTTGAAAAAGAACAATAGAAAGTCATTCTTCAAGAAAGATACATCCAAAGGAGAGAGCTCAACCAAGACTCCTCCATTGTGCTTTGAATGCAATAAACCTGGACACTTCAAAAATGAATGTCCAAAGTTGAAAGGAGGCAACAGAATATTCAATCCTAAGAAGAAGGCTCTACTAGCTACTTGGGATGACTCTGAAGGATCAAATTCAGAAAAGGAAGAAGAGACAACCTATCTATGTCTCATGGCAGATATAGAAGAACCTTCTCAAACTCATCAAGCATTGATCCTGACTCAGATAAAGAATCAACCAACTCATGCATGATGGCAGATTCTGATCTAGAAAAGGTAATCACTTTTAAACCACCTTCTTGTGTTTCATGCAAAGAAACCAAGTATGCTTTTGAAAATCTTTTAGCTGATTCAAATACTTTAGCTCAAAAGTGTGGCATGTTCAAAAATCAACTCTATGATGCAAAAAGAGAAAATGAGGAACTTCAAAAACGAAATGAATTTCTTTTAAAAACTATTCATACTCTTTAGCACACACAAACTAGAATTTGTGAACAACACCAAATTTTGAAAGAATAGCTAGTTGAAAAATCAATCCTTGCTTTTCAGAACTTGAAAAACAAAACAACCTTCTCAAAAACAAAATCTTGTTTCTAAATGAAGAACTAGCCATGTCTGTTAAACCTTCTTTTGAAAAACCCTTAGAAAGACATGTTGAACAAAGTTCTAGAGCTATCTCAAAAGCTAGAAAAACAAGATTAAAGTGCACATACTGTAAAAAGTTTGGTCATGATATTTCTGTAAGTTCCAGAGCTGAGAGAAACTTTTATTGGAAGAAAACTAACCAAGAAGGACCCAAGAAACTCTGGGTACCTAAAACTTTACTAACCTCTGAAATAGGAATGCCTCTTAGCATCCAAGAAAAAGCTGTGGTTCTTAGACAGTGGATGTTCGAGGCACATGACAGGAGAAAAGGATAAATTTCTCTCTATGAAGAGAATAGATGGAGGCTATGTTGTCTTTGGCAATGATGACAAAGCTTGCATCAAAGGTATAGGTAATTCTTCTTCTCCTAAAATAAAGAATGTTCAGTATGTAGAAGGTTTGAAGCATAATTTGTCAAGCATTGGTCAATTATGTGATAGTGGTCATAAAGTGTCTTTTAAATCTGATAAATATTTTATTAAAGAAATCTCTTCTGGAAAAGTTTTATTCACTGCACCTAGAAATAAAAATCTATATAGCCTATGCCTTAATGAATTATCTCAAGAACCTTGCCTTATGTCTTCTAAAAATGACAAATGGATTTGGCATAGAAGAGCTGGTCACACAAGCATGCAAACCATTTCAAGGCTTTCCAAAAAGGAACTAGTTAGAGGGCTGCCCAAAATTAATTTTGAAAAAGATAAAATGTTTGAAGCATGTGTTCATGGAAAACATGTCAAATCAATTTTTAAATCTAAAATTATGATCACATCTCAAAAACCATTTGAGCTGCTACACATTGACTTATTTGGTCCTACTAAAAATATGATCACATTCCCAGTTTCAAAAAGACAGAGAGGTTCCGTCTTTTTGAAACTGGGAATATTCTGCGAATCCAAAAATCATGTGGTCGATTTTGTTAGAAACTAGACTTAATTTAGGTCATTTTGACACTGGTGTGGTTCAAATTGGAGTTGTATAGCTCAGTTTATAAGTTTCACAAATTAGGGTAGTATCCTGAAAGCATTCTGGACATAGGTGCCGTATTTTTGAAACTGGGAATGTTCTGTGAATCCAAAAATTATGTGGTTGATTTTTTTTTAAACTAGACTTAATTTTGGTCATTTTGCACTGGTTTCATCAAAATTGGAATTGTGTAGCTCGAGTTATGACTATCCCAAGCTAGGTCAAATTTTTGATGTTAAACTGGGTATAGGTTCAGTGTTATGGGTTTTGTGCTCTCAATTGAGCTCCTTTTTCAACGATTCTTATTTATTTGAAAACTAGACACAATTTTCTATGGTCTAGGCTCAAGTTTAAGATTAATTGGTTGAGTTTTGGTCATTTTAGAAGTGCTAGAAGTTAGGAGACAAATTCTGTCCAATCAAGGAACCTCTCTGTCTATTTTTGAAAACTGTACTAAATGGCTCATTATTTTCCCAAACCAAAAATTTATTCAGGAACTAGATATCCGTAGCTTTCCAACAAGTGGTCGTTATCAATTTTTCAATGTCGTTTGATATGTTAAAGGTTTTCTTAAATTTTAAGTAAGATTGTCATAGTACACGTGCGAGGACATGTTTTACCGAAAATAAGATAGACTATAAGTCCTACTTGGCATTGTATAACTGACGCGGGATGCTTATTATTTATTCATCTAAACCGGTCTGTGATTCATGATATGTATATATAAGTCCTACTTGGCATTGTATAACTGACGCGGGATGTTTATTATTTATTCATCTAAACCGGTCTATGATTCACGATATATAAATTATATCGAATATAAGAGACGGCCCAAAGCGGGTGGATATATAAATTATATCGAGTCAGGGTGACGACCCCTATCGATTAGCATGCTAGGTGAGGGAAGTCATGAGCCCTTTACCTATTGCCTTTAGGACTTGTACTACTATTGGGTAGTTGGGGTTCACTTAAGCTTCTTCGGGTTGTTGGTGACGTGCTAAAGATTAAAAGGGATTCTAACATAATTCATCACTTAAGCTTCTTCAGGTTGTTGGTGATGGGCTAAAGAATTAAAAGGATACTTTTTGTAATTCATATTGAATTACTAGTGATTGTTTGTAATTCTTATCGAATTACCAGTGTATATTTTTGTAATTCATTAATTGAATTACCAATTAAAGGTTTTATAATAAACCGAGAGCGTGTTTAGGGGTCACGGTAAAACTCACTTAGATATGTATCTCACCCTTTCATATGTTGTTGTTTTTACAGAGAAACGGAGAAAGAAGAAGGCTAAGCGGCATGAGTAGAAGGTGCCTAAGGAATTGACTAAGACATTGTGTCTTTGTCCATGTTTATGTTTTCCTTGTTGATTCTGTAATCGGTTATGTAACTTGTACTTATGATAAGTTGTATAAACCGCTTCCGCTTTTCTTGTGAAGATATTGAACATTAGGAATTTAATGTCCCTCGAGGTTATGAATTATTTTGAATCCCATGAAGTAATGACAAGTTGTGATGATGTGACACTTGTTATATCGCAAAAATTTTAGTCGTGTTCAATATCTAAACGGGAATTATGTCTCTGATGTATGTTGAGTTGTGCACTTTAATGTTTCTACTTGTTAGAAATATTAGGGTGTTACATTTTGGTATCAGAGCAGTTCGACCTAGTCGGGCTTAGTTTAGTTTAGGGTTGAGTCGATTCTTTGTTAGTCTTGTTGTAACTCTACTTGTGATGCTAAGAGACATTGAGCCTGATTAACTCAATATTTGGTGCATCATAAGCGGAATTATGGCAGGATGATCAAGACGTAATCCTCAACCAAGGCCGAAGTTCCTTAAAAAAACGTTTCATCTTAGGGAATGGAGAACCTGAAGTGATGGAAGCCTAACATCAGATAGATAAGGTAGAAAAGATTTTTGGAACTTTTCAAAGTAAGAATGAAGGGAGTTTTTAGCCCTCGAGCAGGGTGACCTGACAGTAGAGCAGTACACTGCTGAGTGTGCGAAGTTGTCCCAGTTGTATTGGTTGGCTATCTATGTACTGAATGATCAAGAGAAGCATATAGGGAATATTTGAAAGGAAAGTAGAAGGTAGCTGAACCATCAACTCAGAATGCAAATTCAAAAGGTAACTTCAACAAAGGAAAGAAAGTGCAATCGTCTGATTTCTCAAAGTTCAGCAAGTGTTCCAAATGTGGAAGTTCCACCATGGTGAATCTCGTATGGACTCCTATCATTGTTTTTATTATAAGGAGGAGGGTCATAATACTAATGAGCGCCCAACAAGAAAGAGTAACAGAGAGGAGCAAGCTGCTCCCACACACGGGAGAGTCTACACTCTGGGTGCTCAGAAATTCAGTCTTTATTCCAAGGTGTGAAAGCTTATGTTATTATGTTATCTGCATCAACTGAAATTGGTTTAGATTTATCATCTGTTCAAGTTGTGAACGAGTTTTTGGATGTTTTTTGGATGAAATTTCTTCTTTACCTCCCGATAGAGAGGTAGAATTCTCTATAGAATTGGTTCCCGATACAGGGCCAATATCTATTGCTCCTTATCGAATGTCTCCTTTAGAGCTAAAGGAATTAAAATCCCAACTTGAAGAACTAATATCAAAGAAGTTCATTCGGCCTAGTGCTTCTCCCTGGGGTGCTCCTGTATTACTTGTTAAGAAGAAAGATGGGAGCATGAGGTTGTGTATTGATTACCAACAATTGAATAAGATGACCATCAAGAATAAGTACCCTTACCAAGGATAGATGATTTGCTTGATCAACTTCGAGGTGCTGCAGTGCTTTCTAAAATTGATCTAAGGTCGGGTTATCATCAGATAAAAGTAAGAGCCTTAGTATTTCGAAGACAACTTTCCGTACTTGGTAGACATTATGAGTTTGTAGTGATGCCCTTCAGTCTAACTAATGCTCCAGCGGTATTCATGGATTACATGAACCGAGTCTTCCACCCGTACCTGGATCAGTTTGTAGTAGTATTCATTGATGATATCTTGGTGTACTCGAAGACCATTGAGGAGCATGTTCAACATCTCCGCATTGTTCTGAACGTACTCCGAGAAAAGAAGTTGTATGCGAAACCTTCGAAGTGTGATTTCTGGATGCCTGAAGTATAATATCTGGGCCATGTGATATCTCAGTCGGAAGTTGCAGTAGATCCCAGTAAAGTGGAAGCTGTGTTGAATTAGGAGCGACCAACATCAGTAACCGAAATAAGAGGTTCTTGGGTTTAGCTGGTTATAATCGGAGGTTTACTCAAGGGTTCTCGCAGTTAGTTCTTCCACTCACTCGGTTAACTCGCAAGGGTCAGCCGTTTGAATGGGATGCTGATTGTGAACAATGTTTTCAAGAGTTAAAAACTCGGTTGACTTCTGCTCCAATCCTGATTCTTCCGGATCCATCTCTGGAGTTCCAAATTTACAGTGACGCTTCTGGGAAGGGTTTAGGGTGCGTTCTCATGCAGAATCAACGAGTGGTAGCTTATGCGTCCAGGCAATTGAAGTCTCATGAGGAGAATTATCCGACTCATGATTTGGAGTTGGCGGCGATTGTGTATGCACTGAAGATTTGGAGACATTACCTCTATGGGTCTCGTTTCGAAGTCTTTAGTGATCACAAAAGCTTAAAGTATCTTTTTGATCAGAAAGAATTAAATAACAGACAGAGGAGATGGGTTGAGTTTCTGAAGGATTATGACTTCGAATTGAAGTATCATTCAGGTAAGGCCAATGTAGTAGCTGATGCGTTAAGTAGGAAGTCTATTCACACGGCAAAGTTAATGATGAACAAAATGGAATTGTTAGAGTCTTTTAGAGACTTGAATTTGAATGTAAAGAAAAGAAGGAACCGATTAGTGTTGAGCCACATTCAGATTTCGAGTTCATTGAGAAATCTGATTTGCTCAGCTCAAGAAATGGATGTCGAGCTGCAAGCTCAAGGAGGGTTACCAAATTTTACCGAAGATAGTGATGGAGTTATCTGCTTCAACGGTAGAATTTGTGTGCCAAATATTGTAGATATCAAAAATCAAGTATTAGAGGAAGCTCACCGGAGTCAGTATTCCATACATTCTGGATCTACCAAGATGTATCGGGATCTGAAGCAGATGTATTGGTGGCCTGGGATGAAAGCAAAAATTGCAGAATTTGTGTTTCGATGCCTAACTTGTCAAAGGGTTAAGGCAGAGCACCAGAAGCCTGCTGGTTAGTTGCAGCCACTGGATGTGCCAGTGTGGAAATGGGAAGATATCTCAATAGATTTTGTTATGGGATTGCCAAGTTCGCAAGCCGGTAATGATTCTATTTGGGTAGTAGTGGACCGTTTAACCAAGTCATCTCATTTCCTTCCTGTTCGTTCGAACAGTAAAGTATCCAAGTTAGCAGAGGAGTATCTGAGGAGCGTAGTCAGACTACATGGGGTTCCTACCAGTATAGTGTCGGATCGTGATCCAAAATTCACTTCTTGATTTTGGAAAGCGTTGAATCAAGCTTTGGGAACTAAGGTGTATGTTAGTACTGCTTATCACCCAGACAGATGGTCAAACGGAGGGAACTATCCAGACCTTAGAAGATATGCTTCGAGCTTGTGTGTTTGATAACGGAAGAAAATGGGAGGATCATCTTCCATTGGTGGAGTTTGCTTATAATAATAGCTATCATTCTAGTATCGGAATGGCTCCTTTTGAAGCATTGTATGGGAGAAAATGTAGAACTCCATTGTGTTGGTGGGATGTCGGTGAAAACAGGTTGTTAGGACCCGACTTGGTTCGGGAAACTACCGAAAAGATTCGGCAGATAAAAGAAAGAATGAAGACAGCCTAGAGACGGCAAAAGAGCTATGCCGACAAGAGAAGAAGACCACTAGAGTCTGAACCTGGTGATCATGTGTTTTTGAGAGTTTCTCCAACAATTGGTACTGGAGGGCATTGCGGGCGAAGAAACTTAGTCCTCGATATATTGGATCCTTCCAAATTATCGAGCGTATTGGGCCAGTAGCTTACCGTATTGCTTTACCTCCAGTCTTGTCCAATCTTCATGATGTATTCCACGTGTCTCAGTTGAGGAAATACATTTCCAATCCGGGTCAGCCATTGAGTTTCGAGACGATCGACCTTCGACCGGACTTGTCTTTCCAACCTCATCCTAGTTACATCATGGAATGTGGCGAGAAGACGCTTCGGACGAGGACGACTCCCATTGTCAAAGTGGTTTGGGATGGCTTATCAACCGAGGATGCTACATGGGAATTGGAGGACGACATGCGGACTCGATATCCGTATCTATTCTCTTGAGGTAAGTTTTGTTCAATTTTAAGGACAAAATTTTTCAAGTTGGGGTGATTGTAACATCCCTATTTTCGGCTAATTTCGTTTTATGAAATTAACTAGCGAAGTATTATTTGATTAAGTGATAAGTCGAGTCACGATATAATATTATCGCGGAAGCAATATTTAATTGCTCAACTAGATGGTTTTCATGCATTAATTAATTAAGTGTGTGAATTATTGTGTGATTGATTGTGTTTGAGTGGTTAAAAATAGATTTAAGTGAGAATTAGTGAGCCAAGGACATTATGGTCTTTTCACCCTCATTTAAACCCTCAGCTCACTTGGTCAAAGACACACACCCTCTCATTTCTCACTATTGCTGAAATTCAGAAACTTAGAATAGAGAGAGAGAGAGAGAGAGAGAGAGAGAGAGAGAGAGAGAGAGAGAGAGAGATAGAGAGAGAGAGAGAGAAGAGGAGACAAAGAGTAGAAGGAAAATCTTCAAACTTGGATGCATGTAAGCGTTCTTATATCCATTCTTCTCCATTTTCAACTCTCTACCCAATGGTACCAATTTCAGTAGCTCAATCTTCCCCTATTCCATTCTACCATTTTCGAGCTTGAAGCTCAACCATGGCCAAACCTTGAAATTTTGTGTTGCATGTTGTTGATGGAAGCTTGTAGGTGGTGTAAGAGGCTCAAGGTTCAGTTTTAAAGCTCATAAGCAAGCCACATTGTAGATTGAGTTAGTTGGAGAGGGTTGTGGTTGCTGGAAATCAAAATTGGAGTGTTTGGGTTAGCTATGGAACTCTAATTCGTGGATACATGAAGGGTTGATCAAAAGAATATGTTGCTGGAAAATTTTTGCAGCAAACCCGTATGGAGCAGTGTCTGGTAATTTCGGTGTATATCTCACCATAGACCTCCTTTGAAGTTCATTTTAATTTCTTTAGAAACTAGACTCAAAACCCTTCAAGTTAGGCACAAGAACCACCTTATTTGACTGAGTATTGAGGGAGCACAATTAGTTACAAGTTTTACTTTTGCAACAGTACCGATTTTGAACCAGTCACCGTATTGTAGCCATAACTCCCTGAATACTCGTCGGAACAGTGTGAGACTTGAACCATATGAAAATAGACAAAATCATCTACACATTAGGCACTGGTTTGAATGGTTTTGATTAGAAATTGGATAAGTTATGCTCATCCCAAAACTGCTCCCAGATACTGTCCAAAGATAATGAGAACCCGGGATCGTTCGAGAGGTTTTATTCGTGCGTGAGCTTCGCCTATTGCTATGGTTGCGATTTTCATCGTAAGAGGTGAGTTTTACTCACGTTTAGGGATTTTGATTTCTGATTGTGTTGATATTGTGTTTGTTATGTGAAATTTGGTCTTCATTTGAGTAATTTTGATGTTGAATTTACTGAATTGGGAATTCTGGACATAGGTTTCGTCTTTTTGAAACTGGAAATATTCTGTGAATCCAAAAATTATGTGGTCGATTTTGTTAGAAACTAGACTTAATGTAGGTATTGGGCTCCCTTCCTATGTGGAGAAAGACCCAAATATTTTATCCCATTATGTTTCTCACTTATTATAAGTGGAGAGGGTTAAATTAGGGTTGAAGAAGAGAGATTTTCGGAGTGAGAGAGCGGCCACCAAAGAGAGAAAAGAAGAGAAAAAGTCATTCCCGTTTTTCTCAAACATGTCACTTCAAAAGTGCGATTCCGGATTCGTTAACCGTTGGATCGTCTTCGTTTTTGGGCAGCAGGTTCGTGAGACATAGTTCTACACTTTCACGGTTCGGATCGTTAAAACGAGGTCTGAGGAGAGAGGAAACGTCTTCGCACTGAAGCTGTAGTTTTGGGTATTTTCATCTTCTTGTTCTCAATTTGTAAGCTTTTGTGCCTTATTGTATTGGCTAGTTGTTGGAACTATTTGTTCACTTTGTTGAGACTCTCTTGTACCCTTATTTGATTATAGTGGAGCTATTCCTTTGGTCTGGACGACCCGTGGTTTTTACCCTTTCTTTGAGGGGTTTTCCACATTAAAAATATCGGTGTTCAATTGTGCGTTTTATTTGCCGCCACATATTCGTGGTTGCTCCTCATAGGTTCTTGCAAGTTTGGGGAATATATTTCCGCTACATATTGCTCTGTTATTACGTTTATGTGTTGATTCCCCATCAGAGTGGCATCAGAGCTCTTGGTTAGGGGTTGTTTTACTTGCTTGATTGATGGAGGCAAATATGAATACAAAGATAGTTTCTTTGAATGGTACAAATTATCATTTGTGGAAGGGCAAGATGAAAGATTTGTTGTTTGTGAAAAAAATGCATCTTCCTATTTTTGGTAGTAAAAAGACGGATTCTACATCTATCGAAGAATGGGATTTTGAACATCAACAAGTATGTGGTTTCATTCGCCAATATGTAGAAGATAATGTTTATAATCATATTGCTAATGAGACAAATGCAAAAACCTTGTGGGAGAAGATAGAGTCCTTATATGCATCTAAATCAGGGAATAATAAATTGTTCTTGTTGAATAGCTTCGTAAGTTTGAAGTATAAGGAAGAGACTTCTATTTCAGATCACTTGAGTGATTTTCAAGGGCTTCTTGATCAAATGTCAGGAATGGGTATTAAATTTGATGATGAGCTTTTGGGACTATTTTTATTATTATCTTTACCAGATTCTTGGGAGACATTTCGGGTTTCTATAACGAGTTCTGCTCCTAATGGTATTGTTTCTTTGGAAACGGCTAAGGGTGGTGTACTTAATGAGGAGATGAGAAGGAAGGCACAGGGTTCTTCATCTCCTCTGAGGTACTTGTCACTGAAAATAGGGAGAGAAGTACTCAAAGAAAGGAAACAAAGGGTGGTAGAGAGAAAAGCAGAAGCAAGTCCAAGTCTCGGTTTGAAAATGTGGAATGCAATTATTGCCACAGAAAAGGGCACATACAAAAGAATTGTTTTCAGAGGAAGAGGGAGAATAAAGACAAGAAAGGTAAGCAGAAACAAAGGGATAATGATGATTATGATGATCGTGTTACTGCTACTATTGGTGATGACCTTATTATTCTCCGTGATCATGAGACAATTAATTTGGTGTCAAATGAGAGCATGTAGATAGTTGATACTGGTGCTACATTGCACGTTACACCTAAGAAGGAGTTCTTCACATCTTATACTCCAGGTGACTTTGGAGTGTTGAGGATGGGTAATGATGGTGTATCTAAGGTAATTGGTGTTGGTGATGTTTGCTTACAAACCAACACGGGAATGCAGTTGTTGCTAAAAGGAGTCAAACATGCTCCCGATGTCCGCTTTAATTTGATTTCTGTGTCCATGCTTGATGATTGTGGTTATGGTAATCACTTTGGTGGTGGAAAGTGGAAACTCAGTAAAGGTAACTTGGTTTTAGCTAGAGGGAAGAAATTTTCTAAACCGTATTGGACAAAAGCTATGGTTTCTATAGATAGTGTGAATGATGTGCATATGGAAGAATCTTTGTGGCACCGAAGGCTTGGTCATATCAGTGAAAAGGGGTTAAATGTCTTAGCCAAAAAGGATGTGCTTGTAGGTTTGAAGAATGCAGATTTGGAGAAATGTTCTCATTGCATGGGTGGTAAACAAACTAGAGTGTCATTCAAAAAACATCATCCCTCTAGAAAGTCAGAGCTACTTGAATTGGTGCATTCTGACGTTTGCGGCCCTCTAAAGGTAAAATCTTTTAGTGGTGCACTTTATTTTGTTACTTTTATTGATGATTGTTCCAGGAAATTATGGGTTTATGTCTTGAAGACAAAAGACCAAGTGTTGGAGAAGTTCAAACAATTCCATACTCTGGTTGAGAGGCAAACAGGTAAGAAGTTGAAACGTGTTCGTACCGACAACGGTGGTGAGTCTTGTGGACCCTTTGATGATTATTGTAAGCACCAGGGTATTGCACATGAAAAGACTCCACCTAAAACTCCTCAGCTAAATGGTTTAGCAGAGAGGATGAATCGAACACTAGTTGAGAGAGTGAGGTGTATGCTTTCGAAAGCTAAGTTGCCCAAACACTACTGGGGTGGGGTGCTGTTGACTCTCTGTCATATGTATAAAGTTGTGCAATTTTAGAACCAAAACTGCGGGTATTTTATTGTAATTCGGTTGATTGCCGGGGAATTAGCTTAGTTTTAGATTGATGTATTAGGATTCATTTTGTAAGCTATTTCTCTCACTCCTGGTGCCAAATGCAAGGGAAGACCTTCAAGTTGTCGTAGCATCAATTAGCGAACCAGACATTTGCCTAGTGGTGCAACAGGAATTTGAAGGAGAAGCCGCTGACAGTTTTCGCGTCGCGACCAGGAGGCGTCGCGTGTTGTTGATGGAAGCTTGTAGGTGGTGTAAGAGGCTCAAGGTTCAGTTTTAAAGCTCATAAGCAAGCCACATTGTAGATTGAGTTAGTTGGAGAGGGTTGTGGTTGCTGGAAATCAAAATTGGAGTGTTTGGGTTAGCTATGGAACTCTAATTCGTGGAGACATGAAGGGTTGATCAAAAGAATATGTTGCTGGAAAATTTTTGCAGCAAACCCGTATGGAGCAGTGTCTGGTAATTTCGGTGTATATCTCACCATAGACCTCCTTTGAAGTTCATTTTAATTTCTTTAGAAACTAGACTCAAAACCCTTCAAGTTAGGCACAAGAACCACCTTATTTGACTGAGTATTGAGGGAGCACAATTAGTTACAAGTTTTACTTTTGCAACAGTACCGATTTTGAACCAGTCACCGTATTGTAGCCATAACTCCCTGAATACTCGTCGGAACAGTGTGAGACTTGAACCATATGAAAATAGACAAAATCATCTACACATTAGGCACTGGTTTGAATGGTTTTGATTAGAAATTGGATAAGTTATGCTCATCCCAAAACTGCTCCCAGATACTGTCCAAAGATAATGAGAACCCGGGATCGTTCGAGAGGTTTTATTCGTGCGTGAGCTTCGCCTATTGCTATGGTTGCGATTTTCATCGTAAGAGGTGAGTTTTACTCACGTTTAGGGATTTTGATTTCTGATTGTGTTGATATTGTGTTTGTTATGTGAAATTTGGTCTTCATTTGAGTAATTTTGATGTTGAATTTACTGAATTGGGAATTCTGGACATAGGTTTCGTCTTTTTGAAACTGGAAATATTCTGTGAATCCAAAAATTATGTGGTCGATTTTGTTAGAAACTAGACTTAATGTAGGTATTGGGCTCCCTTCCTATGTGGAGAAAGACCCAAATATTTTATCCCATTATGTTTCTCACTTATTATAAGTGGAGAGGGTTAAATTAGGGTTGAAGAAGAGAGATTTTCGGAGTGAGAGAGCGGCCACCAAAGAGAGAAAAGAAGAGAAAAAGTCATTCCCGTTTTTCTCAAACATGTCACTTCAAAAGTGCGATTCCGGATTCGTTAACCGTTGGATCGTCTTCGTTTTTGGGCAGCAGGTTCGTGAGACATAGTTCTACACTTTCACGGTTCGGATCGTTAAAACGAGGTCTGAGGAGAGAGGAAACGTCTTCGCACTGAAGCTGTAGTTTTGGGTATTTTCATCTTCTTGTTCTCAATTTGTAAGCTTTTGTGCCTTATTGTATTGGCTAGTTGTTGGAACTATTTGTTCACTTTGTTGAGACTCTCTTGTACCCTTATTTGATTATAGTGGAGCTATTCCTTTGGTCTGGACGACCCGTGGTTTTTACCCTTTCTTTGAGGGGTTTTCCACATTAAAAATATCGGTGTTCAATTGTGCGTTTTATTTGCCGCCACATATTCGTGGTTGCTCCTCATAGGTTCTTGCAAGTTTGGGGAATATATTTCCGCTACATATTGCTCTGTTATTACGTTTATGTGTTGATTCCCCATCAGAGTGGCATCAGAGCTCTTGGTTAGGGGTTGTTTTACTTGCTTGATTGATGGAGGCAAATATGAATACAAAGATAGTTTCTTTGAATGGTACAAATTATCATTTGTGGAAGGGCAAGATGAAAGATTTGTTGTTTGTGAAAAAAATGCATCTTCCTATTTTTGGTAGTAAAAAGACGGATTCTACATCTATCGAAGAATGGGATTTTGAACATCAACAAGTATGTGGTTTCATTCGCCAATATGTAGAAGATAATGTTTATAATCATATTGCTAATGAGACAAATGCAAAAACCTTGTGGGAGAAGATAGAGTCCTTATATGCATCTAAATCAGGGAATAATAAATTGTTCTTGTTGAATAGCTTCGTAAGTTTGAAGTATAAGGAAGAGACTTCTATTTCAGATCACTTGAGTGATTTTCAAGGGCTTCTTGATCAAATGTCAGGAATGGGTATTAAATTTGATGATGAGCTTTTGGGACTATTTTTATTATTATCTTTACCAGATTCTTGGGAGACATTTCGGGTTTCTATAACGAGTTCTGCTCCTAATGGTATTGTTTCTTTGGAAACGGCTAAGGGTGGTGTACTTAATGAGGAGATGAGAAGGAAGGCACAGGGTTCTTCATCTCCTCTGAGGTACTTGTCACTGAAAATAGGGAGAGAAGTACTCAAAGAAAGGAAACAAAGGGTGGTAGAGAGAAAAGCAGAAGCAAGTCCAAGTCTCGGTTTGAAAATGTGGAATGCAATTATTGCCACAGAAAAGGGCACATACAAAAGAATTGTTTTCAGAGGAAGAGGGAAAATAAAGACAAGAAAGGTAAGCAGAAACAAAGGGATAATGATGATTATGATGATCGTGTTACTGCTACTATTGGTGATGACCTTATTATTCTCCGTGATCATGAGACAATTAATTTGGTGTCAAATGAGAGCATGTAGATAGTTGATACTGGTGCTACATTGCACGTTACACCTAAGAAGGAGTTCTTCACATCTTATACTCCAGGTGACTTTGGAGTGTTGAGGATGGGTAATGATGGTGTATCTAAGGTAATTGGTGTTGGTGATGTTTGCTTACAAACCAACACGGGAATGCAGTTGTTGCTAAAAGGAGTCAAACATGCTCCCGATGTCCGCTTTAATTTGATTTCTGTGTCCATGCTTGATGATTGTGGTTATGGTAATCACTTTGGTGGTGGAAAGTGGAAACTCAGTAAAGGTAACTTGGTTTTAGCTAGAGGGAAGAAATTTTCTAAACCGTATTGGACAAAAGCTATGGTTTCTATAGATAGTGTGAATGATGTGCATATGGAAGAATCTTTGTGGCACCGAAGGCTTGGTCATATCAGTGAAAAGGGGTTAAATGTCTTAGCCAAAAAGGATGTGCTTGTAGGTTTGAAGAATGCAGATTTGGAGAAATGTTCTCATTGCATGGGTGGTAAACAAACTAGAGTGTCATTCAAAAAACATCATCCCTCTAGAAAGTCAGAGCTACTTGAATTGGTGCATTCTGACGTTTGCGGCCCTCTAAAGGTAAAATCTTTTAGTGGTGCACTTTATTTTGTTACTTTTATTGATGATTGTTCCAGGAAATTATGGGTTTATGTCTTGAAGACAAAAGACCAAGTGTTGGAGAAGTTCAAACAATTCCATACTCTGGTTGAGAGGCAAACAGGTAAGAAGTTGAAACGTGTTCGTACCGACAACGGTGGTGAGTCTTGTGGACCCTTTGATGATTATTGTAAGCACCAGGGTATTGCACATGAAAAGACTCCACCTAAAACTCCTCAGCTAAATGGTTTAGCAGAGAGGATGAATCGAACACTAGTTGAGAGAGTGAGGTGTATGCTTTCGAAAGCTAAGTTGCCCAAACACTACTGGGGTGGGGTGCTGTTGACTCTCTGTCATATGTATAAAGTTGTGCAATTTTAGAACCAAAACTGCGGGTATTTTATTGTAATTCGGTTGATTGCCGGGGAATTAGCTTAGTTTTAGATTGATGTATTAGGATTCATTTTGTAAGCTATTTCTCTCACTCCTGGTGCCAAATGCAAGGGAAGACCTTCAAGTTGTCGTAGCATCAATTAGCGAACCAGACATTTGCCTAGTGGTGCAACAGGAATTTGAAGGAGAAGCCGCTGACAGTTTTCGCGTCGCGACCAGGAGGCGTCGCGTGTTGTTGATGGAAGCTTGTAGGTGGTGTAAGAGGCTCAAGGTTCAGTTTTAAAGCTCATAAGCAAGCCACATTGTAGATTGAGTTAGTTGGAGAGGGTTGTGGTTGCTGGAAATCAAAATTGGAGTGTTTGGGTTAGCTATGGAACTCTAATTCGTGGAGACATGAAGGGTTGATCAAAAGAATATGTTGCTGGAAAATTTTTGCAGCAAACCCGTATGGAGCAGTGTCTGGTAATTTCGGTGTATATCTCACCATAGACCTCCTTTGAAGTTCATTTTAATTTCTTTAGAAACTAGACTCAAAACCCTTCAAGTTAGGCACAAGAACCACCTTATTTGACTGAGTATTGAGGGAGCACAATTAGTTACAAGTTTTACTTTTGCAACAGTACCGATTTTGAACCAGTCACCGTATTGTAGCCATAACTCCCTGAATACTCGTCGGAACAGTGTGAGACTTGAACCATATGAAAATAGACAAAATCATCTACACATTAGGCACTGGTTTGAATGGTTTTGATTAGAAATTGGATAAGTTATGCTCATCCCAAAACTGCTCCCAGATACTGTCCAAAGATAATGAGAACCCGGGATCGTTCGAGAGGTTTTATTCGTGCGTGAGCTTCGCCTATTGCTATGGTTGCGATTTTCATCGTAAGAGGTGAGTTTTACTCACGTTTAGGGATTTTGATTTCTGATTGTGTTGATATTGTGTTTGTTATGTGAAATTTGGTCTTCATTTGAGTAATTTTGATGTTGAATTTACTGAATTGGGAATTCTGGACATAGGTTTCGTCTTTTTGAAACTGGAAATATTCTGTGAATCCAAAAATTATGTGGTCGATTTTGTTAGAAACTAGACTTAATGTAGGTATTGGGCTCCCTTCCTATGTGGAGAAAGACCCAAATATTTTATCCCATTATGTTTCTCACTTATTATAAGTGGAGAGGGTTAAATTAGGGTTGAAGAAGAGAGATTTTCGGAGTGAGAGAGCGGCCACCAAAGAGAGAAAAGAAGAGAAAAAGTCATTCCCGTTTTTCTCAAACATGTCACTTCAAAAGTGCGATTCCGGATTCGTTAACCGTTGGATCGTCTTCGTTTTTGGGCAGCAGGTTCGTGAGACATAGTTCTACACTTTCACGGTTCGGATCGTTAAAACGAGGTCTGAGGAGAGAGGAAACGTCTTCGCACTGAAGCTGTAGTTTTGGGTATTTTCATCTTCTTGTTCTCAATTTGTAAGCTTTTGTGCCTTATTGTATTGGCTAGTTGTTGGAACTATTTGTTCACTTTGTTGAGACTCTCTTGTACCCTTATTTGATTATAGTGGAGCTATTCCTTTGGTCTGGACGACCCGTGGTTTTTACCCTTTCTTTGAGGGGTTTTCCACATTAAAAATATCGGTGTTCAATTGTGCGTTTTATTTGCCGCCACATATTCGTGGTTGCTCCTCATAGGTTCTTGCAAGTTTGGGGAATATATTTCCGCTACATATTGCTCTGTTATTACGTTTATGTGTTGATTCCCCATCAGAGTGGCATCAGAGCTCTTGGTTAGGGGTTGTTTTACTTGCTTGATTGATGGAGGCAAATATGAATACAAAGATAGTTTCTTTGAATGGTACAAATTATCATTTGTGGAAGGGCAAGATGAAAGATTTGTTGTTTGTGAAAAAAATGCATCTTCCTATTTTTGGTAGTAAAAAGACGGATTCTACATCTATCGAAGAATGGGATTTTGAACATCAACAAGTATGTGGTTTCATTCGCCAATATGTAGAAGATAATGTTTATAATCATATTGCTAATGAGACAAATGCAAAAACCTTGTGGGAGAAGATAGAGTCCTTATATGCATCTAAATCAGGGAATAATAAATTGTTCTTGTTGAATAGCTTCGTAAGTTTGAAGTATAAGGAAGAGACTTCTATTTCAGATCACTTGAGTGATTTTCAAGGGCTTCTTGATCAAATGTCAGGAATGGGTATTAAATTTGATGATGAGCTTTTGGGACTATTTTTATTATTATCTTTACCAGATTCTTGGGAGACATTTCGGGTTTCTATAACGAGTTCTGCTCCTAATGGTATCGTTTCTTTGGAAACGGCTAAGGGTGGTGTACTTAATGAGGAGATGAGAAGGAAGGCACAGGGTTCTTCATCTCCTCTGAGGTACTTGTCACTGAAAATAGGGAGAGAAGTACTCAAAGAAAGGAAACAAAGGGTGGTAGAGAGAAAAGCAGAAGCAAGTCCAAGTCTCGGTTTGAAAATGTGGAATGCAATTATTGCCACAGAAAAGGGCACATACAAAAGAATTGTTTTCAGAGGAAGAGGGAGAATAAAGACAAGAAAGGTAAGCAGAAACAAAGGGATAATGATGATTATGATGATCGTGTTACTGCTACTATTGGTGATGACCTTATTATTCTCCGTGATCATGAGACAATTAATTTGGTGTCAAATGAGAGCATGTAGATAGTTGATACTGGTGCTACATTGCACGTTACACCTAAGAAGGAGTTCTTCACATCTTATACTCCAGGTGACTTTGGAGTGTTGAGGATGGGTAATGATGGTGTATCTAAGGTAATTGGTGTTGGTGATGTTTGCTTACAAACCAACACGGGAATGCAGTTGTTGCTAAAAGGAGTCAAACATGCTCCCGATGTCCGCTTTAATTTGATTTCTGTGTCCATGCTTGATGATTGTGGTTATGGTAATCACTTTGGTGGTGGAAAGTGGAAACTCAGTAAAGGTAACTTGGTTTTAGCTAGAGGGAAGAAATTTTCTAAACCGTATTGGACAAAAGCTATGGTTTCTATAGATAGTGTGAATGATGTGCATATGGAAGAATCTTTGTGGCACCGAAGGCTTGGTCATATCAGTGAAAAGGGGTTAAATGTCTTAGCCAAAAAGGATGTGCTTGTAGGTTTGAAGAATGCAGATTTGGAGAAATGTTCTCATTGCATGGGTGGTAAACAAACTAGAGTGTCATTCAAAAAACATCATCCCTCTAGAAAGTCAGAGCTACTTGAATTGGTGCATTCTGACGTTTGCGGCCCTCTAAAGGTAAAATCTTTTAGTGGTGCACTTTATTTTGTTACTTTTATTGATGATTGTTCCAGGAAATTATGGGTTTATGTCTTGAAGACAAAAGACCAAGTGTTGGAGAAGTTCAAACAATTCCATACTCTGGTTGAGAGGCAAACAGGTAAGAAGTTGAAACGTGTTCGTACCGACAACGGTGGTGAGTCTTGTGGACCCTTTGATGATTATTGTAAGCACCAGGGTATTGCACATGAAAAGACTCCACCTAAAACTCCTCAGCTAAATGGTTTAGCAGAGAGGATGAATCGAACACTAGTTGAGAGAGTGAGGTGTATGCTTTCGAAAGCTAAGTTGCCCAAACACTACTGGGGTGGGGTGCTGTTGACTCTCTGTCATATGTATAAAGTTGTGCAATTTTAGAACCAAAACTGCGGGTATTTTATTGTAATTCGGTTGATTGCCGGGGAATTAGCTTAGTTTTAGATTGATGTATTAGAATTCATTTTGTAAGCTATTTCTCTCACTCCTGGTGCCAAATGCAAGGGAAGACCTTCAAGTTGTCGTAGCATCAATTAGCGAACCAGACATTTGCCTAGTGGTGCAACAGGAATTTGAAGGAGAAGCCGCTGACAGTTTTCGCGTCGCGACCAGGAGGCGTCGCGTCGCGACCAAGCAGGATTTTCCCACAGGATTGGGCGCTGACATTTTTCGCGTCGCGACAGGCTCGCGTCGCGTCGCGACGGATGGCCGAAATTAGGGTTTTTAAGATCAGTTTTGTGTATTTTTTAGGACGTGGTCTTGGGAGCGGAACTGAGTATTGGAGCAGCTGAAGAGTGCGATTTTGGGGACTTCTCATCACTTGGGAACAGGGGTTTGAAGGTTCTAATGTCTTACTCAATGTTTATCTTCTTCTTTATCCTAGTTTCCTCTTCCTTGATTATGTGTAACTAAACTTTTAGGATTAGGGAGAGATGAATCTCCCCAAACTATGACATGGATACTTTGTTATGATCAATTTCAGTTTTTATTCAATTTATCATTAGTCTATGCCTCTATTCTTAATGCTTTACAATTACATATGATAGTTGTATTGATTTAGGGTTTATGATCACCATAGGGATATGGGTTTGTATGCTTGATTTGGGGTTTTAGGTCACAATCTTGATGATCATAGGAATATGGAATGGGGGTTGTGAATTCCTTAGTTCTAGGGTTTAATGCTTTGTCTATTGTTGAATCACTTAAGGAATTGGGGTTTCTCAATAGGGAAAAGGGGTTTTGAGGCAAGGGATTGTTCTTAATCTAAATTAGTGAATGGAATCTGGTAGTTGGGATAATTACTTGAAATTGGTTGAAGGTTCATGTGATAGTATAGGGGAGAGGATTCAATTCCTAATCGCTTTATTTTGCTTAATTTACAAACGTTTGATTTTGCGGTTACTACAAATTCACTTTTATTCCTATTGTCTACGTCTAAGAATTAATAACTTGCCCATTGATAATAACGCGCAATCCCTGTGGATACGACTTGGTTCTTACCGTTTTACTATTACTTGCAACGTTTCAGTACACTTGCCGAAATTTTAACAAGTTTTTGGCGCCGTTGCCGGGGATTGTTGATTTCATTGTCAACAAGGCAAATGAGTTAATTCTTAGATTTTAGTCTTACTTTTTGTTTTTATTTATTTAATTATTTATTTTTGGTACTCAGTGATTTTATTGGACTTGTTGACGGTTTGCTTAGTATTTCCGAAATTTGTTTATGCGGGGCAAAACTGCGAGAGAATTGTTATTTGACCCAGAGATTGAAAAGACAGCAAAAGCAAACCGAAAGAAAACAAGGCTAGCTCAGCAACAAGCCCAGAGAGAGTCACAGGTACACTCAGCTTCAACCTCTGCTCCGGAAGATTCCTCAACTGAAGAGGAAGAAATGCCTGAGAATCCACCTCCAAGACGCACTCTCGGTGACTTCGGGATGAGAAATCACGACGCTCAAGCATTCGTTTTCCAACCAGTGGGAGTTGCCCAATTTAACATCAAATCTTCTGTGCTCACTGCCTTAAAATCAGAGTAGTTTTCAGGATCAGATGCAGAAGACCCCAACCAACACCTTTTCCAATTTTATGAGATCTGTGGAACCACACACCCTGAGGGAGTTAATGAAAGTGCCAAGAAGTTGCGCCTGTTTC
Source organism: Astragalus membranaceus (assembly GCA_039519185.1). NCBI lineage: Eukaryota > Viridiplantae > Streptophyta > Magnoliopsida > Fabales > Fabaceae > Astragalus > Astragalus membranaceus. The sequence continues at coordinate 163,773,695 of CM076850.1, forward strand.
CATTCACACTAACAGGCAGGGCAAAGGATTGGCTGAACACTATTCCAGCAGGAACTGTCAACACTTGGAGTGACCTTGAGAACAAGTTCTTGGAACGATTCTTCCCAATCTCCAAGTTCATCAAAAAGAGAGCAGAAATCTCAAACTTTGCACAAGGGGATTCTGAGTCCCTATATGATTCCTGGGAAAGATTTAAATTATTGCTAAAAAAATGTCCAGGGCATGGTATTGATGATTTTCTGCAGCTGCAAACTTTCTGCCATGGGTTGTGACCTCAGACCAGGATGATGTTAGACGCCTCAGCTGGAGGATCTTTAGGTACTAAAACATGGGAGGAAGCAAAACAGTTGGTAGAAGATATGGCTTCTAATGAGTACAGGATTCAGCATGATCGTGGTGCCGTAGGTAAAAAGGGTGTGTTGGAGTTGGACTCTAACAGTGCTGTGTTGGCCCAACAAAAGTTAATGCCTATGAAAATTGAAGCTCTTACTAAGCAGTTAACTACAGCTTGCGAAGTTGGTTCAAGGGCTCAAGCAACCGTTCAAGCAGTGCAAACGGGTGGGTGCAACTACTGTGGTAGAGAAGCCCATGAGGGTGATTGCGCAACTCATGGAGAAATGGTTGAGCAGGCAAGTTACATGGGAAACTTTCAAAAACAAGGTGGGAACCCGTATTCTAACACCTACAATCCTGGGTGGAAGAATCATCCTAACTTCTCTTGGAAGAATAACGAGGCTTCAGGTTCAAACCAACAGCAATCTCAGGCACCTGCCCAACAACAAAAGACCCCTTATCGTTTGGAAGATGCTTTGACCCAATTCATGCAAATGACCAAGAACACATTCCAATCCCAAGAACAAGCTATGAAAAATATGGGGAAGAACTATGAGGCTTCGATGAAGAACTTGGATGTTTAAATTGGTCAGTTGTCTAAACAGCTTGCTGAAACATCAAATGGTGGTTTCCCTGCTAGCACTGTTGATAACCCTAAGAATGAGAGTTGTAAGGCTATTTCATTGAGGAGTGGTAAGGAGTTGAACCCCGTGGAAGTAACCCAACCCAAACCTAGAGAAGAGAGTAGTGAAATTGAGAGGTTGAGGGAGGAGTTGAAAAAGAAAAATGAAGGAGTTGAAAACGAGTTGAGTAGAAAAAATGAGGGAGTTGTGAAGTCTAACCAAGAAAAGTTGTTTAATGAACATTTGCAGGTAGACGAGAAGCCCAAAGAAATTCCTTCATACATGAAGTTGCCATACCCTCAGTGGACCAAGAAGAAAGAGAAAGAGGAGCAATTCACTAAGTTCATGGAGATCTTCTCTCGTCTACAAATCAACATTTCTTTTGCAGAAGCCTTAGAGAAAATGCCCATCTATGCCAAATTCATGAAGGAACTGTTGACTAAGAAGAGGAGGTTCAAAGAAGATGAAACAGTGGCTCTAACAGAAGAGTGTAGTGCCATTATCCAAAGAAAACTTCCTCCCAAGTTGAAGGATCCTGGAAGTTTCACCATACCCTGTACCATTGGTAACTTGATAATAGGCAAGGCCCTCTGTGATTTGGGAGCAAGCATCAACTTGATGCCCTTGTCTATGTTAAAGAAACTTGGAGGGGGTGAGGTGAAACCAACTAGGATGTCTCTGCAACTTGCTGATAGATCGATCAAACACCCTTATGGAGTCTTGGAAGATGTTCTGGTAAGAGTAGATAATTTCTTATTTCCTGTTGATTTTGTGATTCTTGATATGGAGGAAGATGTTGAGGTACCACTTCTCCTTGGTAGACCCTTTTTAGCCACTGGGCGAGCTTTGATAGATGTACAACAGGGTAAGCTAATGTTAAGATTCCAAGATGAGAAGGTCACTTTTAATGTGTTTGAAGCTATGCGGCACCCAGATGACCAAGGTAAATGTTTTAGGGTGGAAGTGATTGAAGACTCAGTGCAGGAAACCTTTAGATATGATTCGCCCTCTCTTCCATTAGAGAAGGTAATTGTGAACTCTATTGAGGGGGTAGGTGAAGACTTGGGCAGTGAAATAGAAGACTGCATCCGACAGTTTGAAGCTTCCCAGGTAGAAAGGGTCTTCAAGAAAAAAGAAGAGTTAAGTAGAGGGGAGAGTTCAGAAAAGGGAACTCCAGAATTGAAACAACTCCCCTCTCATTTAAAGTATGTGTTCCTTGGGAGTGATGATCAATATCCAGCCATCGTCAGTAGCTCTTTGACCAAATTGGAAGAGGAAAAACTGATGAGGGTGCTGAGAGGTAATAAAACTGCTCTAGGTTGGACTATCGACGACCTTAAGGGGATTAGTCCGACTTTTTGCATGCATAAGATAAAGCTTGAGGAAGAGTTCAAACCGGTGATTCAACCACAGCGAAGATTAAATCCTACCATGAAAGATGTGGTGAGGAAAGAGGTATTGAAGCTCTTATATGCAGGGATGATTTATCCAATTTCAGACAGCTCGTGGGTGAGTCCGGTTCATGTGGTGCCAAAGAAGGGTGGTACGACAGTTGTGGAAAATGAGAAGAATGAGCTAATTCCCACTCGTACAGTTACATGGTGGAGAATGTGTATTGACTACCGGAGACTGAACCAAGCCACCCGGAAGGATCACTTCCCACTGCCATTCATGGATCAAATGCTGGAAAGACTAGTTGGACAAGCTTTTTACTACTTCCTGGATGGATACTCGGGGTACAACCAAATAGCTGTGGATCCTGAAGATCGAGAGAAGACTGCCTTTACATGTCCGTTTGGTGTGTTCGCCTATCGGAGGATGCCCTTCGGTTTGTGCAATGCCTCTGCAACTTTTCAAAGGTGCATGCTTTCTATCTTCTCTGATATGATGGAAAACGCTATCGAGGTATTTATGGATGATTTCTGTGTTTGGACCATGTTATGATTCTTGTTTGGCTAACCTTAATGCAGTTTTGAAGAGATGCACCGAAACCAATCTAGTTTTGAACTGGGAAAAGTGTCACTTTATGGTTCAAGAAGGAATTGTTCTTGGCCATAAGATCTCAGCAAAAGGCATTGAGGTTGATCAAGCAAAAATCGAAGTTATAGAAAAGTTACCTCCTCTTATGAATGTAAAAGGAGTGAGAAATATTTTAGGACACGCCGGATTCTATCGACGTTTCATAAAAGACTTCTCCAAGATTGCAAAGCCCTTAAGCAATCTACTTGTTAAGGAGAATGATTTTGTTTTTGATAATGACTGTCTGTATGCTTTTAATGTATTAAAGGAAAAACTGATCTCTGCCCCAGTCATTGTAGCCCTTAACTGGGATATGCCCTTTGAGTTAATGTGTGATGCTAGTGATTATGCAGTGGGCGCTGTGCTGGGGCAACGATCAGAGAAATTTTTTCATGCTATATACTATGCTAGCAAGGTTTTGAATGAAAATCAGGTAAATTATGCCACAACTAAAAGGAGTTGCTAGCCATAGTATTTGCACTGGAAAAATTTCGCTCCTACCTGATTGGATCCAAAGTTATTGTATTTACTGACCATGCAGCGATCAAATATCTGCTGACCAAGGGCGAGTCTAAGCCTCGACTCCTTAGATGGATTTTGCTTTTGCAGGAATGCGATTTGGAGATTAAGGATAAAAAAGGGAGCGAGAACGTGGTCGCAGATCACTTGTCAAGGCTGGAAAACAAGGAGGTGACTGCTCGGGAAACAGAAATTCTTGAAGAATTCCCCGATGAGAAATTGTTGTCTATTGAAGAGAGACCGTGGTTTGCTGACATAGCAAACTACAAGGCAGGGGGAACTGTCCCTGAAGATTTCACATGGCAGCAAAAGAAGAAGTTCCTCCGTGATGTCCAACAATACCTATGGGATGATCCCTTTCTCTTTAAGGTTGGTACGGATGGACTTCTTAGAAGATGTGTCTCTGGGAGTGAAAGCCAAAAGATCTTATGGCATTGTCACGACTCCCCATGTGGAGGTCATTACAATGGGGAACGCACAACAGCAAAGGTTCTCCAATCAGGTTTTTATTGGCCATCCATCTTTAAGGATGCACAAAATCATGTAAAAAGCTGTGATAAATGCCAGAGGACTGGCAATATTTCTCGTAAGGGGGAGATTCCATTGAACCCTATACTTGAAATAGAGGTTTTTGATTATTGGGGAATTGACTTCATGGGACCCTTTCCGCCATCTCATTCTTGTCAGTATATTTTGGTAGCGGTGGATTATGTTTCTAAATGGGTGGAAGCCATTGCAACCCCCAAAAATGATTCCCAAACTGTGGCCAAATTTGTTAAGAAGAACATCTTCTCAAGATTCGGTGTACCAAGAGTCTTGATCAGTGATGGGGGTATCCACTTCTGTAACACTCAGCTTAACAATGTACTATCTAGGTATAGTGTGAAGCATAAAGTGTCAACCCCCTATCACCCTCAGTGCAATGGTCAGGTAGAGGTTTCAAACAGAGAAATAAAAAGAATCTTGGAGAAAACTGTGGGAAACTCAAGGAAAGATTGGGCTGTGAAGGTAGATGATACACTGTGGGCATACAGGAAAGCATACAATACACCCTTAGGTATGTCCCCCTACCAATTGGTCTATGGAAAATCTTGTCATTTGCCAGTTGAGTTGGAACACAAAGCATATTGGGCGTTGAAATGCTTAAATTTTGACCCCGCATCAAGTGGAGAGAGGAGGATCCTACAACTACATGGGTTGGATGAGATGCGTCTTCATGCATATGAGAACAACCGTATTTACAAAAAAAAAATGAAGATGTACCATGACAAGCACATTTCAAGGAAAGAATTTCAACCTGGGCAACAAGTGTTGTTGTTTAATTCGAGACTCAAGTTATTTCCAGGGAAGTTGATATCCAAGTGGCCAGGACCCTTTGTAGCCAAGGAAGTGACACCGTACGGAGCAATAGAAGTGGAGGAGCCAGAGTCCAAAAGATCTTTTAAGGTCAACGGACAAAGACTCAAGCCATACCTTGGTGATACGGTGGAAGAGGCTCAAATGGTTCTCATGCCGATGGACCCATGAGGGTCTAAAAGACGTCAAGCTAGTGACGTTAAAAAAGCGCTTAGTGGGAGGCAACCCACTGGTGAGCGCCACTTTTCATTCCCGTGAGCAAGAGGCTCACCTTATCATTACTACTTTTTAGCTTTTATCTTTATGCCTTTTTGATTTTATTTTGCAGTTTGGTCTGTACTCTATTGTTACAACTTATTCATTGATTGTGAGGCACCTCGACCTTGAATTTTTAACAGCATCTTCAATGATGATGATTTGTGGTGTTTGGCCTTATATGTTTTACAGTTTACCTTGTTCACTAGCAAGCCAATTTTTATCATCAAGTAGTGTCAGTGGTCAAGACAAAGGTTGAGGAAGATCTGGATCATCTGTGGGCAGGCTTTCGAGAGTTTCATCTCTTACCATCCCAGCCGTGAGGTTTGAGCCCAAACACCTATATCATTGATTGTGTGTATATTCCTTGCTTGCATTATTCTGCAGAACTTGAACTTGTGCTTAACTATCTTGCATGTGACTTACATACACACTGAGGCAATTTTTTTTTGAACCCCTGGGCCTTTCAAGCCACCTAATAAGTATCTATCATTTGTTAGCCCCTCTGAGCCTAATTGTTATTTTTATACTTTTTCTGCAAAGTAAATGGCTAGTTGTTTCTTAACTTGGAGTTAGGTAGACAAAGTGCGGGTGTGGGAAAAATCCTAAGTTTGGGGTTGCTCATGGAACAACAACAATCTAAGTTTGGGGTGGTATACAAGAGAAATGAACATATATAAAATATATATATATATATATATATATATATATATATATATATATATATATATATACTCAAAAAAAATTAATATAAATAAATAAATAAATAAATGATTTTCCATCTCTTTTAGAATGCTTATGGGAAATTGGTAAGTAAGTGTGATTGTTTGAACTGGACAAAGAGAGAAGTAGGCCTAACTCCAAGTTGTAACCTACTTATCCAAATACTATCCACCCTTACCTAAGCCTCGTTACAACCTTTAAGTCCTCAAATAGTGTGTGTGCATATCATGTGTATTGACTGTATAGAACTTGTTCAAGCCTATGAAACGATGGTGCAGGTATTGTGAATTGAGTGAATACCTTAGACACCTTAAAAGAGAGAAACACTAGTGAGATGTGTGAAAAAGAGAGGGCTTGAGATTGCTTGCCTGCCTATGATCTTGTGTCTTACCAATTCAATTGTCATGCTACTACACTGTGATGGGTGATTTCTTTTGACATGCTGAGTGGCTAATGGTTTCTGTGAAATGTGTGACAGTTGAAAAAAAATTGGCCACAGCCTGAATTGAATGATTGCTTGAGGACAAGCAAAAATCTAAGTTTGGGGTTGTGTTGACTCTCTGTCATATGAATAAAGTTGTGCAATTTTAGAACCAAAACTGCGGGTATTTTATTGTAATTCGGTTGATTGCCGGGGAATTAGCTTAGTTTTAGATCGATGTATTAGGATTCATTTTGTAAGCTATTTGTAACACCCACTTTTTCTAACCTTTAAAAGTGGTGCTACACTTAATTAATATTCCCATTTCTAATTTTCTTTTGAAAATCTATTGATTCAAAATAGATATGAATTTCAATTCTCAATTTACGTAAAAATAATTTTTTTTATGTGTGAAAAGCATAAAGGATTAGTCATATCATACAACATCGAAATATATATCAATATGCATCATATATTGATCACTAACAGTTGGATCATAGTCATGCCCTTGGGCTTACATAGGTTATCGTCTAAGTACCACATCACAAAGATGTCCCAAAAGGTGGTACGGTCTATAAGGTTATATATATACCATAGGTTAGGCTGAAAACTAAGCAGTCAAGCTAATATACTGAAATACCTAATAATAACTGTATCAAAAGGTAGAGTTATAAGAGATTACAACCAGACTAAATCCCCAAAAAGACTCTTATACTCTAAGTAGAATCAAAGAACCGACTTCCAACACCCACTAATGATATCCATTAGGGAGATTCCCAACGGTACCACTACTACCGGAGCCATCAGACGGCTCCCACTCAGGTACGACAGGTACATCAGGAACCACAACATCCTGAACTACAGCTCCGGGCATTGCCACACCAGGAAACAAAACCTCTATCATACGGTTCATAGGCAACTCAATCTCTAAAGTCTGATGAGCAGTAACAATAGTCATGGGCACTCCCTGTACCCCATCAGTGGTCTGAGTCACACCAGTATATGTAATAGTCTGAGCCTCTGGATCGATCTCCCAAATGGGATTTCCTTCGTCCTCCAAAAACCTAATCTGCCGGTGGCCCGAATGACCCAGTGGTTCCCCCGTCGCCATCTGAAAGGTAAGGGGTGAAATACTCGTACACAAGTTTGCAACACGATGGTTACACAAGTTACACATAATAGGATACAATCACAAGGAATAATAATATATAGACTTAATAATGACATACATCAGACTCAATCAAGACCAAGAAAATTCACCACACATAATCACCAAATTCTGCAAAGTATGAGTAGTATTATAGGGAAATTAATCATCGATTGTTAGTCAACTAAACTAGATATCACACTTATCCTCTAATCCATCAACAAAGTTAGTTTGCTAACTAGAAATAATATACTCAACCTACTCCATGGAGATTTCTCTATCATCTTGAGCGTAAGGCCGTTTCAACTGCCATAACATGATTGTTTTGAAATGAGCAGATATCCAATCTAAACCCCAATCATTCTGGCCCGAGCGCTGCACCTTATTATAGATAGTTCTGTACAGTCAGGCTCACCGTGTCGGGTAATACGATTTCTCCCAACCATAATTGCTACAACTGACCATTGGTAGGAGTTCGAAACACAAGTGCCCCCAGAAGGTCTATAGTCGACCCAACCGAACCTATCATCAGTCTTATATACTTGATAGTACTATAAGAAACATCCTGTAATAGCTCTTAGTAAAATCATCAGTCTTACTAATCTAATCCATAATCAACTTGACAAATTAGTCCTTAGGATCCGAAAAAAAAACCACTTGTGAGATACTCCTTAAGAAAGAACAAAGATGAACGGTGACGATAGCCCAGGCCAGGCAAGGTAGGTTACGTCGCAAAAAGTAAAACAAAACGTTAGAACGCCAGCCTCAAGTATGTCGTGAACACACTGCTTACTTAAAATACGGAAAGTAATGAATTAAAAAGATAATATTTAATTAAAATAAATAAAAAAGGAATGAAGAAAAACAAGCAATGAAGACTTTAGAATGTTAGAAGTTGAAGAAGAAAAAGACTTGCGAGTTGCGACTGAGCATAAATTAACTAAATTAATAAAAAAGATAATTGTGTTAATTAATTAAATTAAAGAAACAAATATAAAGCCAAAAAGAAAGTCATCCGTTTCATTTTCTTCTGCTCTTCTTATGTGTGTGGCTTCCTCGGTACGGGAAGAAAGAACTCAATCTTGTCCATTTCCCTTTCCTTTTCTCTTTCTCTTCTTCGATCTCCTTTCACTTCTTCTCTCTCGATTACTCTATCATCGGAGCTTCTATAGTTAAGTCAAAGCCCTCTTTCTTGAGGTACGTTTCATGTCTTCTTAGGTTTTATTCACCTTTTGCTTCTACAGTTTTCAGATTTTAGGGTTCACTGATTTTTTCTAAGTTTTTCGTTATTTTTCTGCAAGATCAGTAAGTAGTTCGTGTTCATGCGGCTTAGATTTGATTGAGAAGTTGTTTTGATGGCTTTCTATTTTTTCTCGATTATTTTTTTTTTCATTTTTGATTCTTGAGTTCATTTATTTCTTGTCGGTGTTTCAGTAACATAGGTGTTAATTTGGTAAATTTTCTTCGAATTTTGCTTGCTTTTGCATTTTATATGAGGGATATGTTGCTAAATGGAGCTTATGGTCTCTAATCAGTGTTTTTAGTTTTTTTTTGTTCTTCAAATTTTTACTCGTTCATCTGAGAAGTGTAGTTATGCGTTGATTGGCATAAGGACGTGTTCTTAGGGTTTTTGTATATAAAGTTGTTTATAGAGCGCTGTGTTGGTTTAGCTGTTTATTTTTTCTTCCTTTAACAGCGTCGACCACATGCATTTGATTCTCAGTTTTAAGATAATGGATGATGTTGGATCGTAGAAGCGGTTTTTATTGGTGAAGTTCACCAAGTCTAGACAAGCTCTTTGTGTGTGTGTGTGTGTTTTGTTATAAATCCAGAGATTGTTGTTGAAAGCTCTCGAGTTTGAATTTCAATTGTGTTTCATTTATTTTATTGTTTCAATCAAATGTTCGCTTGATCATGTGACAAATGCAAACATGTTGGTTATCTGTGTTTCTGTGATTGAAATTTATGAATTGAAATGCTAACTACTTTTTGTGGTTTTGTTTTGGTCCTAGGGTTTCTCCAGGTGGTTAATTTACAACTTCTGATGCTGAAGGAATAGCAAAGTTTGAAGGCTTTGCTCTTCCGTGGGAAAAATGTTGGAAGGTGGTCCTAAATTCACAGGGATTATAGATCTCAACAAGCACACTAACAACTATTATGATTTCTCCCAAGGCTTTTACCATAAGCTTGGTGAGGGTACCAATATGTCAATTGACAGCGTGGGAAGCTTGCAAACAAGCAATGGTGGGGGATCTGTTGCAATGTCTGTTGATAACAGCAGCGTTGGGTCCAATGATTCCCATACCCGCATGCTGGACCACCAAGGGTTGAAGAGGCGTGCCAATGATAACTATTCTGTTGCACACAGTGCCAATCGCCGGGGAAGAGTCACACATGCATTGAGTGACGATGCTTTAGCCCAAGCTCTAATGGACAATAATACTCCTACTGAGGGGCTTGAAAATTTTAACGAGTGGACTATTGATTTAAGAAAGCTTAATATGGGCGAGGCTTTTGCTCAAGGAGCCTTTGGGAAACTATACAGAGGTACTTACAATGGTGAAGACGTTGCTATCAAAATCTTGGAGAGGCCTGAAAATGACCCAGCAAAGGCTCAGTTGATGGAACAACAATTTCAACAGGAGGTCATGATGCTGGCCACACTGAAGCATCCTAACATAGTTCGCTTCATAGGTGCATGCCGTAAGCCTATGGTATGGTGCATTGTTACTGAGTATGCTAAAGGTGGATCAGTTCGCCAGTTTTTAACTAAGCGTCAAAACCGATCTGTTCCCCTCAAATTGGCTGTAAAACAAGCTTTGGATGTTGCAAGGGGCATGGCATATGTTCATGGCCTTGGGTTGATACACAGGGACTTGAAATCTGATAACCTTCTGATTTTCGGTGACAAGTCAATTAAAATTGCTGACTTTGGAGTTGCTCGGATTGAGGTGCAAACTGAAGGAATGACCCCCGAGACTGGAACTTACCGCTGGATGGCTCCGTAAGATTTTTGAATTTTTTTTTCTTTTGATATTGATTAGTATATGCACTGTGGCATCATATTTCTGAATTTCTGACAGGTTCTTTATTGTTGATTACTTTCTCAACCAAATAAATACTTATTGAAGGAAATAAAGCTAAAATTTAAAAACAAACTTTTGATTCCTTTCCTTTTACCCCTAGGATGAAAATCATGATTTCTTTCTTTATAATTAGTTATCTGTTATCCTGAACAGAAATAGCACATACTGCTGAGTTAGGAATTATGCTATTTCCTCATGAGCTATATATTTTTGATGTATTGTGTTTGTTTTCTTCTAGATTTATGTATATGCTGGAGCCGTAAAATCTTGGTCTATTTTTTTCTTTCTAGTTTTAGTCAAATATTTGTTGCTAGATATGGTTATGACTTAACTTTTATTGCCATTCTCACACCATCTTTATCCTTCTTCTTTGGTACGTGAGGAAATCCCCTTCATTTTATTTTGATTTGACCCAAAGGATAAAGGAATGTCTACATTGCATTGGACTAATACCACAGTAAAAAACATTGCCATCAACAATTCAAATTGCAACCCAGGGCACGGGCTTCTTTGTTTATTCTAGAAGCAAGTTCTGATGATAATGCTAGTTTCTATAAGCTGCTATCGCTGGATGTTATTGTCAACAGTGATGCCATCAATTATTTTTCTCATCTCCTTTCTGTTTTGCTTTTGCATCCCTTAGTCCTTGTCCTCCCCATTCCTTGCTTGGAAAATGAAAGATGTACTTGGCATCCATACTGCCCAATGCCCCAATCAACTAACATATAGCAGGAATTTTGCGTGGATTAATTTGTGAATCTCATCGAAAAAGTTATCTTTTCTTACTATCCCATTTGCGAAGACATGTTGTGATAATAAACTATTTTGATATAAATAATAATCATAATCGTTGCTTTTTTCAGCTTGCAACATCTTAGTAGCATTTTTCAACATCTTAATGACTTACTTTATATGCTATTCTAGGTTTTTTGTTTGTTTGAAGGGAAATGCTTGAATATTTTTGTGGAATTATTAAATTTTTGGTAGTTAGGTTAGAACATATGATGGAACATTACACGCATTGCATTTAAAAAATAGAACTTAACATGGCATGGGTTAAAGAAGTGATATCTTTACCATTTTCTTTCCTCATCTTATTTTATTTTAATGCTATTCTTCTATTGAATGAAAGATGTTGTTAGCTTTCTAGATCAAGCTAGTACTCAATAACTTGTGCAATTAATTCAGAACTCATAGTTAGAATATATATGGATATGGATAGCCATTTTATTATCAGTGCATGATATAAATCTAATCATGTCTGCGGCAGAGCCAGCATGTTTTCATATGTTTCTGCTATCACTGAAATCCAGTTGATGATTTATATGTATTTGGGTAGTAAGACCTTTTCTTTTTTGAAATGCTCAAATGCATGAATAGTTTTAACTGATTTATGTTTTTTTGAAAAGATTATTTGATGTAACAAGATGTTTGTTACTTATCTGCTACAGGGAGATGATTCAACATCGGCCTTACACACAGAAAGTGGATGTATATAGCTTTGGAATTGTTCTCTGGGAGCTCATCACCGGTATGCTTCCATTTCAGAACATGACAGCAGTACAGGCAGCATTTGCAGTTGTCAACAGAAATGTTCGTCCAATCTTGCCCAATGATTGCTTGCCCGGTCTCCGTGAGATCATGACAAGATGCTGGGATCCCAACCCTGATGTTAGGCCACCATTTGCTGAAATTGTAGGTATGCTCGAAAATGCTGAGACGGAGATCATGACAACTGTTCGGAAGGCCAGGTTCCGTTGCTGCATGACTCAACCAATGACAGCGGACTGATCCTGTTAAATCAAGTGAAAGAAAGAAAGTCATAAAACATAGACTAAGGGTGACTATATAAATAGCTTTGTGTATTTGCGTGTTTTATTTCTTTCTTAAATTGAAAATATTATCTGAAGACTTTTTATTTATTTGGTTTCTGTTTACTCAATGCCTTCTGAATTAGTAAAGGGATGTATGTAATACTTGCATGCATGACAGTTATGTATAGCTTATGAGAGCAAGATTATCATGGTCGAAAGCTTTTGTTGTGTATGAAGGTTTTTACAACTACCGGGCTTATGAGTTAGATCGCTGAGGGACTTGGAGGTTATTTGATTTCCTTCGTAAAATTTCAGTTTTTTAAGTTTCTTTTTGTGAACAACAGTTTTTTAGAATTTAGAAACTGAAATTTGTTTTGTATCTGTCAAACAAAACTTGTTTTGTAAAATTGCTTTATGAATTTTTTTTATTACACTGTTTAACAAATCTGTTTTTCATTTTCTTGTTTTTTTTTAAAAATTGAAATGGATAGGACTTATTTTTTTAAAATTGTTTTTCAAAAATGTTTTATCAAAGAATCTTTAAAAATTAAAAACCAAAATTGTTTTTCACTTCGAGGGAGTGTAGCTAAGGTCAACTCCCTCGGGAAGAATAAAAGAAATTTTTTAGTTATCAAATTCCCTAAATTACAAAAGAAAAACCTCAAGTTTTAACTATAGGGTACTATACTAGGCTGAAAGGTGTGGTGATTCGTCGAAAATAACGTCACCGGAAAATGTAGACTGTTTTTTTTTTTCTTTCTGGTGGGTAGGTATTTACGATGTACTAGACTGTTTAACATTAGCAACAGAAGCTATATGATATTTTGGATTTTATATCTGCAGATAAGACCTCATCGGTGCATCATATCAAATTATATATATACTTTCTTAATTGAATTGTTTGGTCGCTTGGATTAGAAAAAGAACAAGTAGCCCAGCATACCCAGGTGCAAATTGTGTGGTACATACTGTTACAAATATTAACTTATGGTGTTTCAAGACCTCGTTGCAAGTTTTCTATTATTTTGATCAAAGTCAATCCGGTTGGCCAATTCTCACTTAAGACAGCTTATCAGATGCTTTGTACTAAAAGGGATATCCAATTTGATGCTAGTCCGCTCTCGTCAAGCCAGTTTGGAAATGGAGGAGACCAAACTGTACAATAGTTTTTTGTTTTTTTTCCCCCAAAGACTTGTCTATTAGAAATTTCTAACAAATGATCAAAGACTTTCCTACTTTTCCTAAATGTTCTTCACATCTTGGGGCTGTTTATGGGAAACTTGAACATTGGAGCAAATTTTTTAGCATCGGCCCAATGTTTTTAAAAATAGGATCGACTCAATCGGTTGGACCGGGAAATAGTAGTGTCTATGACTTGGTTGAGCCAACTAAACTATCAAACGGAACTGGATAGAACCATTGAACCGAAATGGGACCATTTCTTGATTTTTTTTTAAAACATTTCCCCAATTTCACTTATAAATTCATAAATTATGACTTGTATTAACTATGATGTTTAGTACTTTATTTTTTTATTTAATTAATTATGTACTAGTCATATGCTTCAATAGAACTAGATGAATTATAACTCGGAGGTCTTACCAATTCAATCTTTGATTCAGTTCTTAAAACGTCGTTGTTTAGGCCCACTTTTTGGAGTTGAACTCAAGATCTCCACTTTTACATATGTGAGTTTACAGGTGATACTCTGTCTCGAAAAAAGTTGACTCGTTTCCATGCATAGGACAAACAAGAAAGGTAATATAGGTACATATTGCCTTATTTCCTTGGATGGTTTGAAGCTTTCAAGCGCTTCCGTATTCCAAAGAATCATTACAGGGGATGTGGAAGTACTACACTAGAGGATGTCAATGATATATATCCTTAGGTAGTCCAACATCTTCCATCTAGAAGCTCCTCTTTTAATTGGTGTAATATTCCTTCTCAAGATTTATTTTGATGACCATCCAACCAACCTCTGTTTCTCTTCTAGTAGCACATCGAGTGAATTACTTTCCAAGTAACAATAATGTTATTCAGATTTCATACTATAACAATTTAGAATGAAGCTGATTTGTATAGGAATAGTGAGCTGCTCTATAACACTCCTCAACAGAATATCCTGATTCTTCATTATCACCTTATAGGACACGTTGCACAAATTTATAGGCCTCCTAGTGATGTTGATAAAAACCACATGAAGTTCATCCTCCCCTGATGCCTTAAAGCCTTCCGGTATGAAACACAACATGTCTAACTTCTTCTTCTGTCACTTTTTTAGCAATCTCTAGGAGGGAAATTCTTCAAGAGAAGGGAAATTTCCGCATTTAGGTAAAAGGGGATATGGGGTTGACGGGTTCTTAAAGTTTTGATTGATATGATCAATATTGTTAAGAATCTCATAGTTACTATATCTTTTGATATTTGGAAGTTTTTCATATTTAAAAGCAGCGGCGGATCTAAAGGTTTAAAAACATACATCACTAAAAATATAATAAAAATAAAAGTTTAATATATTTTTTTTGACAAAAAAGTTTAATATATTTAATTAAGTAAATTACATAACTTATAATTGTTCTCTATGCACATGAGAGTGAGAAGAATTGATGTGAGTGAGTGTGCGAGTGTGATCTTGTGCGGACTGAGTGCAAAATTAGTTTGGGTGCAAATCTTTTTTTTTTATTATGCGCAAAACATATTTTTTATAAGGCGGTAAGTGCAAATTATTATTTTTCAAGGCGTCCAGTTGACCCCCCTCAAGTGAGGGTAGGTCTGCTACTGTTCAAAAGTTGAGGTCATACATATTTGATGGGAAAGAAATGAATGTACAATTTGTTTAGCAAATATTACTTTCGCATGAATTCTATACACATTTGATGGGAAATAAATAAATGTACAAACTGCTTAGCTAATAATAACTTTCGCGTGAATTCTATACATATTTGATGGGAAAGAAATAAATGTACAGATTGTTTAGTAAATCATAGCTTCCACGTGAATTCTATGGCTTTAGAGCAACTTTTTTTCACCAAAAATAATATTCATTCATTCAAATTAATGGATTACACCGAAAATAACCCAAATTCAAATTGGTCTTGTTAGTTTGCTTCTAGCTTCTAGGCGTACGACTTTCATACCTCTCCATCGTAAATTTTGTTTTTCTATTCCCTTCGGGGCTAGTGTTCTCTGAGACTTGTGTGTTTTTTGTCTAGCTTTGCTAGTAAATGATTTTGTGGCCTCTACAATCATTCATAGAAGGTGGGTAGAGTGTGTGCTTAAGCTAGATTGAATTAATAATATTTTTGTATATAAAAAAATCAATGTTATTTAGTAACTTATTATGATTTTGATTTCCTTTTTTTACTATCAATAGTATAATTCTGTTATAATTTATTGATTATGTTTTGATGTTCATTGTATTAAAAAAAGTTGAGTTGTGATGATGGCAGTGGGAAATAGTTGGGTTTCATCCCCCATTTACCAGAAGTTGCAGCGATGGCAAATCTCCAACAACAAAAGATAAATAACATCCAAGCTGTGGCTCAACGTAGCAATAGCAATGTAATTGAATGATTTACTTATTTTTATCCGTATACATTTGGTGGCTCTGTGTGTATACGATCTTGTCTTTTATTAAAGTTGATAATTTTCTATAAATAACCGTCAACAATGCTATAATTTGAGAATGTTTTCTTTTTAAAATTGCTGAGTTGCCAGACAATACTATGAGACAATACTATGAAGTAGGTAGATCCACAGTTTTGGATTGGCTAAAGCCGCATATCCAAAGATATCGACATTTGGTAAAATGCTTAAGTTGCAGTCTAACAGACTTAGGGAGCCAACCGGCGAGTATGAAGCTCCAGAAAAAGGGTTGGAGAATGAGTTGGAGGTGGTAATGGCTAAAGAAAATATAGGAGATCTTAGAGAACTTGATTTTTAGGATTGATTTTTTGGATGATTGATTTGTATAACAAATTGAATTTTTTTGTTGTTGAGAAAGCTAGTGGGTTTGGTTTCTTTAAGGTCCGTATAAATTTATATACTTTCTGTTGTGCGGAATTACTTTATGCTGCTTTATGTAGGTGCTAAGTGTAACTAATATGCTTATTTATTTATTTATTTATTTATTTCAGCAACATATGTTTAGTTGAGTACTATCTAAAGGTAGAGAAAGTTAGAGATGTCAATGTTAGAGGATCTATTTCCCTCCATTTCAAAGAAAATAGTCTTTTAAGGTTGTTTTGTACAAATTAAGAAATAGCTTTCATTTCAAAGTAAATTTCAAATATACCCTTATCTTTTGTTGGTCCACTGACAAATTTACAATTTCTCTACATTAATTTAAGTGTAAAATAATTAATAGAGTAAGGGTATAATTGATAAAAAAGTAATTAATGTTGCATTGAAACTTGAAAAGGACAAATAAATTGGAACAAATTTTGTTCAAGAAAACGACAACTAAAATGAAACGGAGGTATAGTAAAGGAAATTGGGTCTAATAACTGTTTTTTTGCTGTCCAAATTTCATTCCCCAAATACGATTCAAAATAGAGAAATGATGTTTCTCAGGACAGCAATTCGTGTACTCACTCCACAAATGACGTGGTTTGTAATTATGCGATGCATTTGTCATTTTTTTTGGACAATACCACCATGTATGGTTAGACAATGATATTTATGCTGAACAGGTATTTCATAGGTAGTTTTCGTGGGTAGTTTTCGCTGCAAATAGCACTTCTCTTCAAAATAACTACCCAGCACGCAACATTTTCTTTTTACCACTTTTCCACGAATTGCCACTTTCCCCACGGTTATCAAATTGGAACCTTTCTGAAGAAACTAACAACAAAAATGGACGCTTTGCCTTACGGTTAACAAATGCACAAACAATTAGGGATGGCAACGGGGTGAAGCGGAGTGGGTTTAGCAACCTCCGCCCTGGCCATCATCTTTAGCGGGGTCGGGTTTTGTCCAACTCATCCCCGCGTCAAACGGGGAAAACCCGCTTTACCTGGGGATGGGTTCGGGGATATCGATACCTGCCCCGAACCAGCTCGACAAAACATTAATTGTTTATTTTACGCATATATACTCATTCATTTTGTTTCATAAATTTTTTAATTTTTAATTTTGATCTATTTTGAATAGAAAAGTCTATTTTAATACTTTTAATTTTATTATTCCATTGTATAATAATTATGATTTTATTCTATTAATTTTCATAAATATAATTATTTTTTTATAACTTAGTGGCGTGAATGGAGGATACCCGCGAGGAACTCATCCCCGTTTGGGATGGGTATGAGGGATGCAAAACCCAACTCCGCTAGAAATAGGGATGGAGATAGGGGATGCAAAATCCACCCATGACCCGCTCCGATGCCATGTCTATAATAGGACATCAACATATATGTGATACGAGAAGAGAGGGACCAAATATACTAAGTTTTTGACCATATATATATATATATATATATATATATATATATATATATATATATATATATATATAATGGAGGGACCAGATGATAGAGCTACTTGCTTGGGTGATTTGTTACTAACTTTATCCTATTTTCATAGGAGGACTCTAATAAAAAGAAAATTACAAAATCTTGGTAGATGACTCTTTATTTAAGAAAAAGAATTAAAGTGTCCTAAAAATTTAGATTATTATTTTAATTTAAGGCAAACAACAATAAGGTTTTTTATTTTGTTGTAAATAATTATGTTAGGGCAAACGAAAATAAATTTTTTGTTATCACATGTGTTGAGAGCATTTATTATGTTTTTTTCCAAACAAAAATATTGTTTGCATTTTGTAATTAAACAGCCGAAAAAATATTAAAGACACTTTTGAATGTTTTTGGCTAAATTATACTTTGGGTCTGCTTCTTTTTAAAAATTCAGATATTGTATCCCTATTTTACAATTCAGATATTTTTTTAGATAAGCTACACTTCAGATATTTTACAATTCAAATATTTAGTTCTCAGTTTTAAAACTTTTAGACATATAGTCCAAGAGAGCATTCGACTCTCAATTTAATTGACATGACATTTTTTTTGGAATAAATTGACATGCATATTTTTGTCAACATGGCATCTAAGTAGACATCACACGTGGTTTTCACATAAATTACTTAATCCAACTCAGATTCTCGTCACTAATTAAAAAAAATTAAAAGTTAAAAATTAAAAACAACACACTTGAACCCTAAATTCATGATTTTAGCTTCTTCCTCCTCACATCGTCACTCTCATCTTCCTCCCTTTCATCTTCTTCTCTTCTTCCATTATGTTCCTCGCACCCATAAATTTATTTATTTATTGAGATTTAATATTTTGTTAAACGAGAATTATTTAGTCTTCCTAATAAAAGTGGTCCTTTTTTTAATTCAAATTTTACCCTTTTTTCCAGGTTTTACTCTTTATGATTCATGGTCTATTTGTGGTTCCACTTAAGAAGTAATACTATTTATTTTCTACATTGTTGTCAAAAAAAATTATTTTATACATTACAATGAGTTATTTTTTTAAATGACTCTGTGCTGATAAGCTGGTTTCATTTGGTATCCACAATCCCACCTTTGTTGTTGAGACTTCGTCCCTAGTTTTATTTTCGAGAGGATTTATTTAAGAATAGAGTTGGTCTTCCTCAATATAGGTTTTCTTAATGTTTTTCGATTTATGTACCCCCTATTTGTTTGTAATTTTTCGTTTTTTCCGAGAACATTTTGTTGTGTTGTAGATGATTGCTGATTGGTTGGGTGCTAGCCTAGCTGAGATGCTTTTACACTACAAATATTTACTTAAAAACAAGAGAGTTTTTTAGTCTTCCAATAAGAAGTAGTATTATTCTCAATATGTGGTGTAACCCTAATTTATACTATAGCTAATTGTGTGGCAGATATAGGTCAGTTAGGGTGTGTTTGTTTGAGATGAAAGAGGGGAGAGAGAGTGAGGGAAGAGTGAGTAGGGGAAGAAAGAGTTATTTTGGTATGTTTGGTTAAGGAGAGAAATAGAAAAGAGAGAGTGTGGGATGATTAATTTAGTGGTTTTTGTAATCTCTCCACAAGTGGAGAGAAAGTGGAGAGAAATGGCTCGTAAATTTTACTTTTACCATTTTGTCCACGGCTAAATATGTAACTAATTAAGTTAAATAATTAAATTAATTATTTAGCTAACTAAAATAAATATTTAGCTAATTTAATTAAATAATTAAAATAAGTACTACTTGTCAAAAAAAATTAAAATAAATACTAATTTAATTAAATTAAAAAATTAAATCAAACACATAGGGGTGTTTTTGTCCTTTTAAAATTAGTATTCTTTCTCTCTTCTCTCTTTCGCTTCAACCAAACCAAGAGACACAACTCTCTCTCTTCCCTATTTCTCTTCTCTTTCCCTTAAACCAAACAACCCTCCTAATCTAGTCTAATTCTCACCTCTTTCTCTCTTCCCTCACTCTCCTAATCCAAACACACCCTTAATGTTACCTAATGTAATGGGCTCTTTAATATTCGTATTCGTGGGTTCTTTAACACAGTATTCGTGGGTTCTTTAACACTTAACATTATTAGTTCTTGGGTTTTTCTTGTACCCCCACGGTGGGAGTGAAAGGACCAAAATACCCTTAAAACTTTACAAAAATCCAAAACATTTACCAATTTTCATTTAGATCCGTTGGAGAGAGTTGTGTTTGCGCTCTGAACGGAAGTACATACTTTCGTTTTTGGGATTTACAGAAGTACCTACTTCCGTTTTCACTCAACAGAAGTAAGTAAATCCATTTTCACCTTAACGGATTTACCTAATTCTGTTTTGTTCTATTCGGAATTACCTAATACCGTTTTTGGTCCGTTTGTTTTTATTTTTGCAGTGGCTCTTCCGGTCGAGGTCTTAGAGAAAATTCTGAGTAGGCTCCCCGTCAAGTACCTCATGTAACTCAAGTGTGTTTGTAAGTATTGGTTATTGCTAATCTCTTCTAATAAACAATTCTCCAAGCAGCACCTTCGGATGTCAATCCAGCGCCATCACCTCATCACTCCCGGCCTCATGGATTACCCCCTCTCCTTCGTTTTGACAACGGCGATGACTACCCCCCGATGCAGCTTCAGCACCCTCTCAACAATAAGAATCCCTACCATCGACTTGTTGGGTCTTGCGATGGCATCATTTGTATTGCCATCAATAACAATTTTGCTCTTTTATGGAACCATTCTATAAGAAAATTCAACCTACTGTCGGGCTTAAAAAATCCACATCCAGAGAGAGTAAGCTTCACAGTATATGTCTTTGGATATGATCATTTCACTAATACATACAAGGTCGTTGCTGTTTATTGCTATAAATATTATGATGGGCATAGGCTGTTTTATGAAGCAGAAGTTAAGGTTTATACATTGGGTACGGACATTTGGAAAAGGATTGATCAGATGTTCCCATGTCAAGGATTCCCTAAGCCTTTTTTTTATTCGAATTATTCGTCAATGGAACTGTTAATTGGATGTCATAAGACACTGGTCGTCGATAGGTCATTGTTTCTCTTCATCTGGGGACCGAGTCTTATGAACAGGTATTGCAGTCGGACTATGGGGATCTGGTTGTTTTGTATCAATCATTAAGTGTGTTGAGAGATTGTTTGTTCCATCCTTGCTCATTATAGCAATTTCGTTGATATCTGGGTCATGAGAGAGTATGGTGTTAATGAGTCTTGGACCAAACTGTTCAGTGTGCCCACAGCAGATGTTGCTACTCAATTTGGTAACAATCGATATAGAAATGCTAGAGCACTTTATGTTTCATAGGGAGAAGAGGTGTTATTGGAGCTTTGGTCAACGTTGGTTGTTTACAATTTTAGTGATGTTACTTTCAAGACTCCAGAAATTCAGCATATTCAAAACATCAGTGCTTTGCAAAGAGACGATGGGTGTGTGGTCCTAAATGTCTACGTTGAGAGTTTGGTATCACCTTGTGATAGTTTTGGGATGACAAATTATTTATATTGTTGTTTGTTGTGTTATTTTGTTGTATTGTATGATTTGAACTATTTTAGACTACTTTATTATATTAGACTATTTTAGACTGCAGATTGTTCTGTTATTATATTAGACTACTTTAATTAAAAATACAGTTCTTAAACTCCAGGTCCGCTGATCAAAGCTGTCAGTGGAATTGTGTTTGTTAAATAGATGTTTTCGCGAAAGTCATTTTCCACCGTTGATATTGTTGGTGCGATCCACACCGTTGATCAAAACTGTCAGTCAAATCGTGTCTGTTAAATTTTAACAAAAACGGAATTATCTAATAAATAGATAAATATGTTAGTTCAAAAAACCATAACAGATTTATCTATTTATTAAGTAATTCCGTTTTGAAAAATAACAAAACGGAAGTACCTAAAGTACTTCCGTTGTGATAACATTACGAAGACGAAAGTAAGTCTGAGTTACTTAATTCCGTTGTTCAAAAATATAAAGACGGAAGTATGTTACAATTAGGTACTTTCGTCTTCTTATTTTTCCCAGAAACGGAAGTATCTATGGGTTAGGTACTTCCGTTATATTGTTTTTCCAGAAACGGATTTATGTTTTTGTTAAGTAAATCTGTTAGTTACTTTTTACTAGGGGCATTTTGAGAATTAAAAACTATGTGGGGTATACTCTCAAAGTGTGGGGCACAAAAAAAACCCCTTAGTTCTCTATAAAGTGCTAAATATTTGCAAAATATTCTCCATAATGCAAACTAAATTAATAAAAGGCTCTTTAAACTTTAATCTGCATAAACATATTCTCCTCTGTTCTTAATCTTTGGTACTTTTTGGCATGTTACACATAAATTAATGTACCTTTAATTTTGTTAGTTAAGTACTAAAATACCCTTTTTATAATTATCTTGAGATAATTGAAGTCAAAATAAAATTATTTTTGGACAATTAATTTATGCTTTGGAACTCTAAAAGACTCAATAAATATAGTGGGTATATTTGGAAAAGTTGGGTGGAGTTATATCTTGGGTTTTTAAAAATACCGTTGTTTTTGAAGAAAAATAAGAGGCTAAAAGTACCAAATATTGGAACGAATGGAGTAACTATTATGCATACTTAAATAAATACTCCCCCAAAGGAAATAGATCCTCTAACATTGACATCTCTAACTTTCTCTACCTTTAGGCAAAAATGAGGTAAAATGAGGGATAAGGTAGTAATTTAAGATGGAGAGAGAAAGATGAGAGAGAAAGCAAAATAAGAGAGAGAGAGAGAGAGATAAAGAAAAAGGTAGAGAAAGTTAGAGATGTCAATGTTAGAGGATCCATGCCCGAAATGGAGGGAGTATATAGGTATAGATTTAGAATGAAGTTGATGGGGAGAAATTGTCTAACTTTAGGGTGAGAAGTTCCCCCTACCTTTGAAAGCCTAAAGTTACCAAAGCTAAAGTTAGACAATTCATTTTAAATCCATATAGGACTAGTTTTTTTTATCATTCTGTATAGGATTATGAGTTGCTCTATAACACTGCTCAACAGAATATCCAGAGTTTTCATTATCACCTTAGCAGAGTTGTGTTAAATCTTTAGAGGGTTTTTCTACTCATGAACATCTATTGGCATAATAGGTAAGTATACTAATAGATGAGGAGTATAAGAAAATGACTTTGTAGTTTTAATTAATGAATTTTTATAGGGAATAAAAATGAGAAGAATATGGAACTGTAGTCAATGTAAAGTCAGCAAAACAAACATCTGATCAAAATTTACTTTCTAAGAGTGGAAACAAAAAAAGAAGTTTAAGCAGAAGAAGAAAATTTTGTCAAAAAAAAAATAGAAGAAGAAAATTGTAATTAATAATAAAACTCTATCTATTAGTTGTGATTCTCTTTACTAGCTTCACCAGTCCAGTAAGTTTTTTCTGCAACAAGAATCTTTTCTGGGTTAAAGGGTCCACTTTCATGATCCATTATGTTGCTCTTCCATTTCATTCCATCAGTAATGCTTTTAATCTTCACAAGAAGCTCTACTGTGTCTCTGAATATCACAGTTCCTTCTGGCCTCAAAATTCTGTCCATCTCTAATAGTATCACAGTAATGTTGCACCTTCAACACATAAAATAATTCATCCCGTCAAAAAAAACATAATAATAATAATAATAAAAATAATAATGTCCAAATGTTTTGTTTTGCATACCTATCCTGATATATGCTAAATACATTAGCAGCATGGATGAGATCATAAGTTCTTGGATAAGTTGAGAAAGCTTCACACCAATCTTGGTAAGTACCAATGAAACCTCGTTCATAAATTGCACCTAGAGTATCATGATCTGAATTTGAAGGAACAACATTCATAACCCAAACTGGGTATTTTAACAATGCTGCTGCAAATCCACCAAGATAAGCATTCATGTCCATAACATTTCTATATCTTCCTTGTGCAATAGGAGTAATATGCTTGTAATGTGCCATCCTATCCTTCCATATCTCGTTATCCTTATTAAATTTCTCTGCATTAATGCTCGGTATCGAACCACTGCTAATTCGAGGAGGAACCGCGAATGCACGTTTAGGCCATTTTTCTAGTTCTCCTCCAGCTACTTTGCTTGAACTGCTAACTTCTGGTAATGGAGTAATGCATTTTTCCATATTTGTGTACCTATTTAAATGCAATGAAACAAGGTAAAATGTTTTTTTTTTAAAAACAAGCAAAGTTCAAGAGAGCGGGATCCTCTGCTGCGTGCAAAATGGTTCTGACGGTCCCCACTGGCGTAGAACCATTCTGTGCGCAGCAGAGGATCCAGATCCAAAGTTCAAACATGTAAAGTGATGTTACTAAAGAATTACCAAGCCATGTCAGGATTGTCAGATTGGCAAATATGTGGTGTTTTATAAACTTGTCTATTTTGGATACATTCAAGGTGATTTTTAGGTTTTTGATAGATAGACAAATCATCCTTCTCAATAACTTTCTTCCAACATATGCGCTTGACTACATCCTCAATAGCATCTTGTTCTTGCTTCAAATCCTCTTCTGTTCTTTCCCACCCTCTCCAGTATTTCTTCCATCTAATAGGTGGGCCAGAAAGAATCCAATAGCCACCTGGTCTGAGGACTCTATCCACTTCAATCAAATACATACCATCTGTGACATGAAAATTAAAGAACTCATTCATATTCATAACTAGTTCATAACTAGTACATTTGCTATACTTTTATATCATTACTTATTATGATCAGCATACAATTTATGAATTCCAAACAAGATTGTTTCCATTTTCTGATTACAATGTTGATTCATGTCTTAATTATTATTTACTTAATTAGCTTCTTGTAGTATGATTGATTTGATTGTCACTTAATTTCAAAGTACTATTGTTAAATTTTATTTAGCCAATAATAAATGGGATCTAGATCATATGTGCAGTAGGTAAAGTTGTGCAGTCATGCTTTGAACAGATCTGGACCATTAAATCTTGATCAGACGGTCTAGATTTTTAACATTAAAAACATTTATAAAACATAAAGTTATAATCTAGACCGTCCAATCAAGATTTGACAGACAAGATCTACTAAATGCACGACTGCACAATATGGCGACCGCACAGGATCTCTGCATCTTAATAAAAGTAGTGAAAGTGTGAATTGTACCAAAGTTGTTCCAAGGTATGAGGCAACGAGAACAATGAGCCATATCAAAAGCCCTTGCTGGGTATGGAAGCCTTTGTGAGGCCATAATGCCAATCATAGCAGGAACTCCTCTCTCCAATGCAAACCAGACTTGAGCTTCATGTGTATCTCTTGGTGCAAAAGACATTGCTATGATGTCCCTTTTCAATAGGTAAGCACCCCAACTTGCTACCTGCATAGTCATATTTCCCCACCAAGGTATAAAAAGTGTTAACAACATATCTATAATCATACCATTTAATTTAAATTTGAGATATAAAATAAAAATTAGTCTGTAACGCTTTATAAGTGGTCTCTGAAATTTTGTCGCATCCATCTCGTTAGTCGACTAACGAGACAAATGTCACAAAACAAAAGACCACAAAAGATAGAAACAAACTTGAATTGAAGAAAAATAGAAGCATATACATAAATGAAGCTAGAATACATATAGATTTAGATATAGATATAGAATAACTTACACCACATCCGGTATCAATTGCGGTTCTGATGTTACCACTAGTGAGGGGAATAAGCTCATTAATATCATCAATATATGCATCAGCTCCACGTGGAAACATAGTACCTCCACCAGGGAATCTAAACCTGTCACCTTCAACTTGAATCCAATTTTGAACAGCTTTCTCAATACTAAGTTCCTTATGTGGAATATTATCATACCAAGCATAATCTCTACTTTGAGGCCATTTAAAAGGTGTCTTATATTTTGGTGGAGCAGGTATAAGACAA
This sequence comes from Astragalus membranaceus, assembly GCA_039519185.1. NCBI lineage: Eukaryota > Viridiplantae > Streptophyta > Magnoliopsida > Fabales > Fabaceae > Astragalus > Astragalus membranaceus. The sequence goes on from CM076850.1 coordinate 163,799,400, forward strand.
TACAAGAGTTCTTCTTTTGTAGGACAGTGTCTTTCTCTATATTTCAACATGTTTCTGTCAAATTTTCTACCTCTAACTGGATCTTGACATGGTGTATATTCACTATATGTCATGTCACATGCTGGAAACTCTTGTGACCCACCAGAGTTATTTACCTCAATTTGATGGTGACTTTGAAAATCTAATGATGATGATGATGATCCTGTGCCTGATGAAGTTGATCCAACATTGCAATCTACTTTTGTGTAGATATCAGATTGGTTAGGTGTTGTAGGAGTACTTTTCCATGCACCCATTATATAGGACAAAATACATAGTCCACTGACTCCTAAAATCCAAGTTAGTCGATTTCTCTTAGCATCATGGTGATTATAATGCTTTGGTGATCCATTGTAATCTTTGGCCATTTTTTCACTGTTTTTAGCTCTGGAGAAAATTTCAAATTAACAAATCATATTAGTTTATGTCATTATGTTCACAAATTTGATAATATATATGGAGGCTATGAAGCACAGACACAGACACGGAATACGACACAGACATGCAGACATCGGTTTTAATTTGAAAAATACAAGTAATTGAAGTGTCTGTGTCAGTGTCGGTACGTGTAGGACACCAAACACGTCTTCAACCAGAAGTGTCGGATGGAGGTGCTATAGCTAATTGTTGAATGCTACAAACATATATACTTGTTATTATATTAACAGATAACATAACTAGTTTATATTGTCATTCTTAAGAATTAAACTGTAGAGAGAAAATAGCTGAAAGCTAAAGAAGAAAAGTGGAGAGAGTATGCTAAATTTTTAAAAACAATATAGAGAAGATATGTTTGATATTTTAGTAATTTCTTAGGAAATAATTTAAAAGTTTTTTTTTCCAGACTTTTAATAGCTTTTATAGACGCTTCTTAATTTTTTATTGGGAAACTAGATGTTTCTTAATTTGCTCTATTTTTACTAGGTCATTAGTTAGTTTGTTTCTTCTTTAAATCACTGTTACACTCATTTAACACAGTAATACTATAACAAGTAAATTTAGGAAAATTGTAGAAGTAAAGTATTAAAAATAAATTTTTTATCTCAGAAGTCAGAAAGGGAAATGAGCATACCTCAATTTTTAGTGAAATTTAATGTAGATAAGATATTTTACTCTATGAATGTAATCTTCTTCAAACAACTAGGGTTGTATTGCATTATTCTATTGTAATTGAATTATCCACAAATGTTAAGTTTTACAATAAGAGAACAATAAATCAAACATGAACATATATAGATGCAAAGATTGAACAATTTATGATGGCAAGAAGCAAAGTAAAGGAAGGTGAATTAATGATGTTGACATACCAGAGGTGTGATAAGTAATGGGCAAGAGTGGAAGAATGTGTAAATTTATTATGAGGAAATCGAATAAGCATAAAAAGGGATAAAAAGGAATAGGTAGACAGAAAAGGAAGGTGTGGTTTTGTTTGTAGCTATATTTTGCATCTTCCTTTGTTCCCTAATTTCATGTTCATCCAGTGACATGAAGGAAGTTGTGGCTTGAAAAGAAATAACCTTAAGTTTGATTTAGTCAGCTAACCTATGAATAATCATCGACGTTGTAGCCTCTAATTACTCTTTCTTTCACCTCTCCCTAAAAAATTGCGGTTCACTAGCTTGTTCCCAAAGGTGTGACATTGCTTCTTCCCACAATAATAGATTACTCTCCTAAGTAAAAGTAAATAAACTCATGTTTGTTACGATTTTTTTTTTAATTTTAGTTAATTATAATTACTTTTTTTGACATCATTATAATTACTTAAATAATCAATTGAAACTACGAGATAACTGCACTGATATATAAAAAAAACACGAGATTAATATTTGTCATTGATAATTAAAAATTTTGAAGCCTACTACTACAAACCTAATATCTAATAAAAAATAAGCAGACTTAATGACTATTTAAATTACTAATTAATATTTAAAACAATTATTTTTTATTGATAATCTACTATCTAACAAATTTACTATCTACTATAATCTACTATCAACTAAAATAATCAATTGAAACTACCAGATAGCTGCACTGATATATAAAAAACACGAGGATAACTGCATTGATATATAAAAAAAACACGGAATTAATATTTGCAGAAGAATGAAATATTCCATCACATAATGCTAATGCTACATGACGTAAGGATTGCTCTCTTGATGAATTTCCATCCGTTGGAAATATGCTAATGCTTGAATTGGTCCAATATTATTGATCAGTTTCCTCAGTGGTCCTGGAAAGCAGGGGCTAATTATATATGATTTTATGTTAAATAATCTATATATATATATATATATATATATATATATATATATGTAAAGGAGACCCCAATGGAGCCTCCACAATGCTTCTCAAGTTTTTTATCTATATTATTATTTAATTTTAATTTACATATAAATAAGACATTATTATCATTTTAATATGAAAGCACATAATGGCCACTAATTTATTAAATGATGCTATTAATGAAATGTTATTCAACTATTTTTTAAATTGATATGAAGCTTGAATGGAGCCTTTAGATTACTCATCTCTCTCTCTCTCTCTCTCTCTCTCTCTCTCTCTCTCTCTCTCTATATATATATATATATATATATATATATATATATTGTTATTATTTTAAAAAACAAAAAATATTAAAAATCAATTTTTTTTATGATGTTAATATATTGTTATTATTTTAAATATATGAAACTATAATTATTATCATGTATATTTTTAAAATATTTAATAACTTTAATTTTAAATTTATTTAAAATTACAAATATTTACGAGCATCACATTCTTTAAAAAACTGTAGCCTTCATCTCTTACATCAATCCATATAGTTTAATTTTAAAATCAAAGGGTGTTTCATCATTTGTTTAATTCCTATGTATTGTTTTTATTCGGTTTCTTGGTCATTTGAAAAGTTTCTCTTTTATTATCATGTTAATTAAAATTCCATAACAAATTATTTTCATCCTTTAGTTCACCATAATTGATTAATATTTAACCAAATACTGATTAAATAACCAAATACTGAATTGCTATTATATTAACCATTGCAAAGACAAGAGAAAGATATTGCTCACGTTGAGAGCCGAATCATGGTTTTTATTCTACATTCATGTTTCTAAAATAATTTTGGAAGCCTTCAAATAAGTTTGTTCTAAGGTAGCAAACTAATGTTGATAAAAACAATTGTCACAAGACGGACAATACACTCTTTCATGTTCTATTTGTCATATATTATTCATAAATAGTTAAATAGTATTTTTGTAAGCCATTAATTAATGTGTAATGTATTTACTTTATTAATATTTCTCACAAATTATAATTTCCAAAAATAGGAGAGACAACACAATCACTCAAGAGTAATGTTTCAATTTCTAAGTAGATAAAATGTTGTAATGACTTTTTAATTATTCAAGTTTAGCTTTTTTGACTCATTCAAATATAGCTTAATCCCAAGTAGGTAGCTCAGTTGGCGAGCTAAGGGATATCGAAAGAGTGCACCAAATGAGTGCAAGAAGGAGGTCTCGGGTTCAACTCCCAGAAACTAAAATTCCCCCACCACCACTAACATTGCTTATCAAAAAAAATATATAGCCTAACATATAAAATTAGTCCAAAAGCAAAATAAAAAAGTATAACTGATCAAATTAATAATCTTAGGCCCGTTATAGAATTTACCTATTGAATAGCACATATGTTTTCCGTTAAAAACAACTATTATATTTCTCATGTAAAAAAAACTATTATTATATTACTTAGAATATTAATGGTAGATAAAAAACTTTTCATATTCCATCTATCCCTCAATTAGTTCATAGTCTTTATATATACCACTTTTCATACCATTTGTTCATACTTCCTCTTTTTCTCATCTACAAACATTTTCACCTACACACTATGCTTTACTCACTTGGCTACTCACAAGTAATTACTTCAGTAGAGCTCAAATCATTTTCCTAGATTTTTCTATTTCATTTTCATTATATATTCTTGATGAAATCTTGATGAAAATATATAATGATTATACGTGTTGTTTGTAGTTTCATCAACCAACTATCAGACCACATTGAAGGGTGCAGGTAGAGCTCAAATCATTTTTCTAGACTTTTTTATTTCATTTTCTTTATATATTCTTGATGAAAATATATAATGATTATACATGTTGTTTGTAGTTTCCTCACCCAACTATCCAACCACATTGAAGGGTGCAGTATCAAAGTCGGAATTTCAACAATGTGGGATACTTTGAACACATATCGAAGAAAAGAATTAACTAGCACATGTATGGTGTAAATTGATGAAAATGTATCATTTTATTTATTGGACGTAGAAAAATGTATCTAATTTAAATAATGTTATTGTTCTTCATTATTTAGAAATATTTGCAGGCATATTACATACATGCTATATATGTACCATTTGACCACAATTCAAATGAATTTCGCAAGAAGGCAAAATATAAGTTATTAAGAAATTTGTGGTGTCAAAAAGTAAAGAAACATTTGTTGTGGTTGAAAAAATCCATCAATCATTGAGTTCTTAATTTTTTAACGCAACAGTGAGTGGGGAAGATTATGATGATAACATAATCCCACATCATGTATTTCAATTTGTGAATTTAGGAGACTTGAAAAATCAATTTGACAAACAAGTGCTAACTACAGGTTATAGTTTGTCATGTTATCTATTACAACATCGAGATAATATATTTTATTTTCTGTTTATAATGTTGATTCGTGGAAATTCAATTACCATTTAATTTAGTTCTATTATTATATATTTAAACTTTAAGATGAGGTCGTTATTTCATCTTCAAGATCAACAAAGAAGAATATCAACATAGACATCCTGGAAGCTAATGAACTTATTCAATCATTAAAGTAAGTAAATTATATATTTATTTTGTATATATATATGACTTTCTAATAGTCGAAACAGATATATTTACAATTTTTTCAACAATAAAGTATTAGTGGACATTGTCTCACTTTTGTAATCAACATTTAATCTCATAAAAATCAATGATAATTAGTCATATTAAAAAATTCTCACACTATATAAGAATATTACGTAAAATAAATATTTTTTAATATAAAAAATACTACTACATAATACTATATTTTTAATATACATAACTTATATTTATAATTATAATATTTAATACATGTCTATAAATTTAAATAATGAATATCAGAATAGAGTATTGATTTTAGAATACTTTGGTAAATTATTTTCTTATACATTAACTTTTAATATTAATAATTAATATTAACCATTTTTAGTATTAGTCAATAAAATTATTATCCTTTAATTTTAATGTTAGACTTTTCAGCGAAAAAAGGGACTGGATAATGCATTTAAAGATAAGCCATTGAAATAATTGGTTACAAAAATAAAATATTTGGTCAAGAACAATAACATTATTAAAATTATAAAATATCTACGGTTTTGGATGCCTAATAGGAAGGTAAATGTTTATTGTTATTATGCTTGGGTATTTTAAAAGTTAAGAACACAAGCTCAGTTACGGTTATAGCTATTAAGAATTAAATATAAAACTATTTGCAATGCATAAGTAGGAAAATCTTTTGAAGTCTCAATAATAAATAATATGAAATTAAATATAGCTAGAGATGCATAGATAATATATTGATATGCACGGGCCGGGTAAATCTTTTCATCTTGCCAACAAAACTCTTTTCTTTTCATCTTATTATGATGTTTTCAATAATGCGATTTTAAAAAATATAGTATTATATTGTCAAAAATATATATATATATATATATATATATATATATAATTCATAATGAAAAACATGAAGTAGAAAAAAGGAGTGAGTTTTGCAAGAAGAGGTGGAATGCACAAAAAGGGGTAAAGTGTTTCATGTTATTGACAATTTTGAAGTAGGCAAAGAGGCAATAAGATAAATTTGGATCAATTAGTGAATGAGGTAATGGAGACAACATTTATTTGTAAAGTTATAGGCATTGAGAAATCATGTATATTTTAATATTATTATTGAGAAAAATGTTTAATTTTATTTTCTTCGTTTCTACTATATAGATCAGGTTTATTTCTTCCTGCCATTTTATGTAGCGTAATGACTTTGTTACTTTATAAGTTTGTTTCAATTGGTTTTTCAATTTTCTTGCATGAGTATTACTCTTCAATATTTGATTGTTGGATCATGTTGTGTGTCTCATGCTTCTCATGGAGACTTAATTGTAAGTGATCAAATTACTTGGAGGATTATTCTTCTATTTGTGATTTTTGTCTATTTTTCTTTAAAAACATCTCTCTCCCTCTCTCTCTCTCTCTCTCTCTCTCTCTCTCTATATATATATATATATATATATATATATATATATATATATATATATATATATATATATATATATATATATATATATATATATCATAGTTTTTGGAATTATATACTTTGTTACTAATAAACTATATTATTGGAATTTGTAAAAATTTAAATAACTTGGATAAATAAATTTACTAATTATAATAGTTTATTATATGAATTAAAAATATTACAATACAATATAAGTTTTTTTGAGATAAAAAATAATAATTAGTTGACCTTTAAAATTCTTTTTTATTAACAATTAAGCATTGAAGGGGAGGGGTTTCACATTCACAAAAAAGATAAAGGGCTGCACAATTTTGGATCAGTAGTGAATAATGCAACAGAGCCACAATTTTTTCTAAAGTTGTAGGTATTGAGAAATTGTGTATATTTTAATATTATTCTTTCAAGTTATAAGTATTGAAAAATCATGAATTGGAATTTTCATTTCATTAGAAAAAATAAAAAATAAAGATTTTTTTTATTTTCCTATTATAACTTTTAATTAAATAAATTTATTTCGATAAATAATTAAATAATATTCTTTTAATTAAAATTTTATTTTAAATTTACTTTATAGTTTTACTTTGAATTTATGATTTATTAATTGGTGATAAAGATCAAAGAAATAAAACAATAAAGATGATTATATTTTTGTTTTCTATGATATATGTTTTGCCATACTCATCTGCATATATTTTTAAAATTTAAGCCCATCAATTAAATATATTAAAAAGAGATTACACTATATAATTATTTTTGCTTAACATAAATAACTTTTTAAACAATATATTTATGTTATACTATATTTTTAGAATACATAATGTATTTTGTGAAAAAAAAAACAATACATAATGTATATCACTAAAATTATATATCTTTATATAAAAATTCCATAAAATTTTAAAACGATATTATACAACAACCCGTGCAACGCACGGGCATTCCCCTAGTATATATGTAAAGGAGAACCCAATGGAGCCTCCACAATGAATCTCAATATTTTTGTGTATTATAATTTAGTTTTAAAAAAGCAAATATTATTAAACTAATTCGAAATTAATGTCATCATTTTTTAATTTACTTATTATCAAATAAATTTAAATAAATTTAATTTACACACACAAACATATTTATATATTAGTTACTATATAATTTAGTGATAAAACCTACAAATAAATATATTCGTACATTTATTAAAATTTATCAATCGACTCAATATTTGTTGAAATCTTCCAATCTAGGTACATATTTTTTTAAAAAAATTTGTAAACAAAATAAAGATTATTTTTTGTATAATTAAGTTAGTTGACCTTTAAAATTCTTTTTTATGTAACAATTATGCATTGAAAGTGAGGGGTTTCATATTCAGATGAATTACTCCTTTAATTGACAATAAACTAATGAGTTACTATAATATGAGTGGAAAAGATAGAGTTTTAATCATTTATAGCAAAAATTAACTATTTAAAGGAGACAATTTTGGATGGTGAGGGGAGGGGTTTTGACAAAAATGTTCATATTGGAAAACAAAGAGCAGAAGAAAGGAGCGAGTTTCCTGAGAAGAGGTAGAATGCACAAAAAGGGTCAACGATTCCATGTTATTGGCAGTTTTGAAGTAAACAAAGAGGCAAAGGAAAATATGGATCAGTTAGTGAATCATGCAATAGAAATAACAGTTCTTTGTAAAGTTATAAGTATTGAGAGAAGTCATGTATATTTTATTATTGTTCTAAGAAAAATGTTTTATTTAATAGTTTTGGTGAATTTGTATGATGTGTAGGATTTAATTATGTCCCTTGAAGAAGAGCTTTTTTTTGTCACTTAATAGATAGTGCATTTGTTTGTCTTTACACTGAGTGCACAAATCAAACACGATGTATATAACTTTTAGTATCTTTCTTATGAAGGAGTCACCTTAGGTCTCACATATAGGAAGCTCACCCTCTATATCACAAAAAGGCAAAAAAAAAAACCAAGAAAAACATCATTTTATGAGATTTTTTGAATTTATATTTGTATTAAATATCAACTTTTTTCTTCTATTCATTAGGCTATAAGGGAGATGTTCCTCAATTTTTTAATTATATTAAATTTAATATCAACTTTCTTCTCTTATTTCTTAATCTACATTCTTATTTTATGAGATCCAGTTTTTCTTTATTTTTTCTTTTTGATTTTATGTGAAATTAAGTATTAGATATCAATTTATTCATTATTATTCCTTCTAAATTCATGAGATGAATTTTTTGCTTATTTTTTTTTGTTTTCACAAATTTTCTACATAAATAAACTTACTTAGTGATTTTAATTTATTACTTTTGATCATGATACTGATGTGCTAAATGCTATAAAGGAATGGTGATAGAGCTAACACAAAACTTGCCTACAAGACTTCAATAGCACTACATCAAGCTTCAGAGTATTTGATTGTATCCCAACCTTTTTTCCTTGATTAGTTGGTGATCTTACTACTTATTCCAAATATTCTTTTTATAGGACAATTTAAATGAAACTTCTTACACTAAAGATATGGATTTTTGTGGGGTTGTAAATCCGTAATGAAAACTTAATGGGGTCGAGTGTTTAGGCATCATCGACTAAAATATTTCTTTGGTGGTTTGTATGTATTAACAATACTCATGGTATTGTGACCAACAAACAATACTCATGGTATTTATTATCTTAGGCATCCCTAGAATAAATCTATCATAGACACACAAAAGTCATAGTTTATGGGTTTGTAGAATTTGCTCAAGCAGTATAATGTAGTTGTTTTTTATATAACCTTAAGATGTCGTCTAAATGTAATTATATATTTCAATTCTATGTATTAATTTTTTTATAGAGCACCCTCAAAAGGATCTTCTATTTTTCTAATGAGTTTTTATCTTTCAATTCTGTGTATCATATCTCTCAATTCGATGAACATAAATTGTACATTGTTTTTAATATTGAAGTTTTCTTAACTAACATTTTTATTTGCTTCATCTTTTTACGATTCTATTGGATTTCTTTAATTATCGATTTATTAATTTTTATTAACCTATTAAATAATACCGTTAAATTGAACTGTTTCCACCGTTCCATTTACTTCAATTAACCAAATAAATGAATTGCTACGATAATTATAAAATAATATATGAAATATTATAACAACCCGTGCAATGCACGGGTATTCCCCTAGTTATAAGGAAATAAAGAGAGTTTCAGAGACACCTGGTGAGTTTTTAGCTATACATGCATGGGTGATATTGACATAAGTAATAAATAATTAATGCATGCATGCATCAAAATAGCAAACCAGTTTGAATAGATTCTCCTTACATAGTGGTCCACAGATTTTAATGTACTAGATTACTAGTAGTTCCAAATAAGAGCTCTCTGCATGAGCTAACAATGGAAGTTACGTTTACTAGTGAAAAAAACTGTCTAGTGCCATGTGGAACCTAATTATTATGAGGTAGTTACGTTTGGAAATGGGTATTTGTCAACAATGGAAGTTAAGCAATTATTCAGTAAAATTTCCTAGTCACCCATCCACCCCTTTCTTCAAGAAGAAACTACGTTTTGTTTTTTGTTTTTTGTTTTTTTTACAAACGTACCTATTAGTTTTAAACTTCTAAGAATAATAAGGGGATCTAGAAAAAACAAACCAGTTTTTGGTGACAAAAAGGCCTAAAAGGCTCAACAAGACAGACAGGCACACAGGCCCAAAACGTGGAACCCTAGCGGGTTAAGAGACACTAGAATCCACCTTCAATACAAATGCCATAAAAGGCGGAGGTTTGTCAAAGATACAAGCTCATTTGGCGAGCTAAGGGATATCGAAGGAGTGCACCAAAAGAGTGCAAGAAGGAGGTCTCGGGTTCAAACCCCGGAAACTAACATCCTCCCCACCCCACTAACATTGCTTATCAAAAAGAAAAAAAAAACAGAGCACCAGTTATAACCCTAGGCTAAAATTCGCCATGGAATGCGCCGCAGCATTCGCTTCCCTAACAATGTGCTGCCATCTCACCTCACAAAACTTTGCCTCAATCTCAGACCAAATGTGCCATCGGATTCGTCGGAGTAACCCCACTCACGATGAGCTTGATCGCCTCCGCGTTGTCCGATTCGACCACCAACTTGCTACGGCTCTGAATGCTCGCAACGCTGAGACCATGAAGAATTGCTCGGATCTCAGCCTCCAAAACTGAACACGGTTGCAATTTATGAGCAAAGGCCAAGAGCATCTTCCCTTGCGAATCTCGAAGGAGACTACCACAACCAGCTATGGCGCCCATCGCAGAAACAGAGGCATCGCAGTTGAGAGTGTGGAAAAGGAGAGATGGTTTCTGCCAAAACAAGGTCTTACTGTGCAGATCCGTTGTTCTCCCGCCGAGTTGACTCATGCGAAACTCTGCATCAAGGATCGTCTCCACTAGGTGCATCAAGGCAACACCGAACACGAGGCTCCAGCTTCTAACGGTATGCCCCTGATTTTTACCCTGTATGTTATTAGCAAGCCACGAAAACCAGTCAGAAATAGAGAAAAACTCAATTTGTGTTCTGTTCAGGAGCTGCATCCAAAGAGTGGCGGCATGTTGACAGACCCTAAAACAATGCATCAGGGACTCATTCTGGATGTTGCAAAGGGGACAAGTTGAGGAACTCGTCAAGTGACGTCGTTGGCGTTCGAGCTTTCCACAGCAGAAGGCGAATCCTCTCCGGACCCCGCCACTTCCAGATGCACGGGAAGTAGTTCTGATGAGGCACCGGAATAGGCTGATTTGGAGGTGAACCCACCATCCGGGCTGGCTTTCCAAAGGAATACATCAGCACCCGTTGAGGAGAAGGGCAAAAAATTGATCAATATCCCAACTCCCATCTATCTTTATCATGTTGCTCACTGTAAATTCTGGACAATATTCTGCACTTAGTCAATTAATGGACTGTCATTCGGAATCCAATCATCGCGCCAAAAATGAATCGAATTCCCGTCATTTAATTTCCAACTAATCTGATTGCAAAACGCAGGCCAAATATTGCATAAACCGCGCCATAAATTAGAGTCAGGGCGTTGTGGGTTAATATGAGGCATAATAAAATTTCCCCAACGATATTTGCTACGCATAACCGCAACCCACAAAGCATTAGGCTTCGTGCAAAGGTTCCATTTGTTTTTTAAAAGAAAGGCTTGATTAACCAATTTAGAAGGTCTAAGACCAAGCCCCCCTTGCTTTTTCTGGTTACAAACCACATTCCAATTGAGAA